>CM035234.1:38510007-39710007 GCA_020226215.1 Sindora glabra
TTTGCAGAACATCAAGCAAGTTCTGTCTTGCTATCAATTGGGATGGTATGAATTTCCTGTGCACTAATTTTATTTAATATTATTTCTTTACAGTCGGAAACATTTCACAGAAGAACAAGCTGAGAGGTGGTGGTCTGAAAATGAAACCAGAGTGTTCCAACGGCACAATATAGTTGCTTCCTAGAGTACAAGCAAAGGCACCGTTTCCCTTGAAGCAAAGGAAGCGTCACATAACTATTTGGTGTGACAGTCTAGAAACTGTAAATTCTTTCCTTTTTGCTTCTTTCCCTCTTGATACATTGAAAAATCTTTCTTCCTAAGCTGGCTATTGGCACTTGAAATTAGTTTAAACATGTAGGAAGAGAATTTTTGTTTTCTAGCTAAGTCTCGTTGTAATGAAAAGGAGCGAGTAAAGAGATGCATAATCACTTAACTGTACTCGTTGAAGGGTTTAGCTGAATTTTGGTTGGGTCTATTTTTTGTGGTCTGTACAACTATGTAAATGCCCGCATATCTCATTCATGCACCAGCTGAGCATTCCGATTTCAGTTTTTTTGGCTATGACATGGTTACTTCTCAAAGAAAAACTTATGTGACCCATTTTGACATTTTCTTGGCCTGTGCTCATCCTGTGATGTTAGATTATGTAAGGTGACATGGTAACTGCTACTGCTTCCAGTTAGCCTTGCTCAGCATTGTACATCCATGGCTGTATAAAATTCCTTGCAATCTGATCTTGAAAAATGACATTGTAATATGCGAGAATTGAATATGCACGTTATAATGATAATAAAATCAATTACGGGTTTTCTCTAACAGCTTAAATTTTTGGGAATAATTAGTATTCTATTATTGCTGCCCCTTAGACTAATAAGATCAAGGTTTGATTTTTTGCTACATCCATTCTAAATATTAAATATTTGCACAAGATACGGTAAGCATGTGATATGTCTATTCTTCAAATCCAAAGGGCTATTACGTAGGAGGACGTCTTAGAATATAATATAATAAATTATGAGTTTTGTTTTAATAGTATATAAGCTTTTGAGAATAATTGGCACTTGATGATGTAATATATGGCATGTTTCAGATTCGCGGTGTACACTCGAGGCCAGCTACTCAGCCTCTATCATTTTGATGTCTTTCTTGTCCTTGTCAATGATTTGAGTTATGGACAAGCATTTGATCCTAATGCATAAATACAGTAGAAATATTATATTAGGGTGGTTCAAAGATGGGATGAGCCGGACTGGATTAAAATTTGTGCAGATTTGGTTCACTTACGTGTAATTTATTAAGGCTCATTTTTAAACAAATTTGTTTTAACCAGTTTAATCCTATCCGCAAATTCATTAGACTGATTCATGGGCTAGCTTGCTTTTTTTTAATTTTAATTTGTATTTTATTTATATTTTATTTTTATATTCATTTTTATGTTAATTAATTTTATTATTTATTTTTATTTTTATTATATCTAATTATCTTAAGTAGTTGTGTTTAATTTTTTGATAATTAAATTATGATTTAAAAATAATTAATAATTCATTTTTAAAAAACACAATTCTTATTTAAATTATTAAATAAAAATTTCTTAAAAAATAATTTGCCCTATTTAAGCATATAGATTAGTCTGATCCATTTTGATCTATAGTCTATCGAGTCAAATTCATTTAAGTACATTTTTTAATAGGCTTTTTTTTTTCTTAATTTGGTTTGCTAAAAACCTGTGAACTGATTCATTTGACCCATGAGGGTCAAGCTAATTAAACAGCCCTAAATTACACTAGTTTAATTTAATTATATTTAACGTTAATAATTTTTTAGAATTATACAATTCTATTTATTTATTATTTTCACTGTTATAAAATCTAACATTAATTTTTTAATTGCGATACTTTCTTTAATGTCATTCCTAATGATAACAAGATTATTTTCTTGCACACAACAGGCATTTTTTTTTAAAGAAAGGGCATATTTATGTATAAAAATCTGAATATTTTTTACGTCAATAGAGATGACATTAGAGAAATGGTTACAATTGAAAATTAACGTCATGGTTGTATTTTATACTAATGAAATGTTCTAAAGAGTAGAAATATATAATTTTTAAAAAGTGAGAATACCAATATAATTAGGTCAAATTTTAAATGAGTCAAATGGACTTTGCCCATTTGAAACAATCATGGAAATAAAAATGGGATTCAGGTAGTCCTGCAATATTGACTCACAAGAAAGACGGCAGATTGGTGCATTTTTGCACAAACGCTGAAAGTTTGCTTAATGCTTAAAATTTCCTAAAAAAATACTTATTGCGAAAGGCAACATTGCACACTTGTCAACATAAAGTCTGTAAAAATTATTTCTAAAATAAATTTAAATATAATACATAATAGATAGATTCTTTCCTGAAAATTACAATTTTAGTGTTGTTGAAGGATGGCCGGTCCACGTAAACTAACCATTCTGCGGATTGGAGTGGGCTAGCCTGCATTTTTTGTAAGCCTCCATATTAAAGGCTTTAGTCTTATCCTTACAAGTCTGTGGGCATTTTTTTTTTAAATAGATTATAATACATTTAAATTTTATATATAATTTTAAAATAATATATATAAAATGTAATTTATAAAATATTCATAAAATAAAAATATTATGCATAAATAATTTATAATATGATTTTATATTACAAAATAAAAAAAGGAAGTGTGATTTTGTATAAATAAAAAATTTGGTTGTATATAAATATTAAGATACAAACAGAGAAAAAAAAGTATGCAGCCTGTTCACTGGTTGGCATGTGCAGATCGTGGTTCGCACAGAAAAAATTGAGTTCGGCCCATATTTAAACGAGTCGCCAACATGGTAACTTTAATCCGCAGATAAACTGATCGGTTGGTAGACTTTGGCCCTTTTCAATAACTTACATGAAGCAAACAAGACTTCTAATTATAGTTAGCGGTGCACCAACTTCCGAATTTTGAATATCGAACAAAGAAGAGATAAACTCAAAAGTATATTTGTTTCGAAGAAAATGTTTTTTTTTATAAAAATATAATTATAAAATATTAAAATAATAAAAAATATTATATCTATTCAATAAGCATATTTTATTTCAACGAAACATTTGTATTCTATCATTATTATAATTTTAAATATAATTTTTTAATTACAAATTATATAAGTAGAATGTCACTCTTTTATCAATATATGTAAATGATATTTTTTATGAAAATTATTTTTAGATGAAACAAATGGAGCTTTAAGCTAATTTTTTTCATAATGCAAGTGTATCATGTACATCCTCTAATATATTTCAAAATATTTTTAAAAAATTGTATGTTATGGAACTCTGATGTGTGTATGTATTAAGTGGGTAACTTTTAACCTCTAAAGAAGTAAATATATACCAACAAAGCGTTCATTGAGCGGAAAACATGTTAATTGCAAATAGACTCGAGAGAGATTCAACTTCTCGAGAAGAATTTTGTTAAAAGGAAAGAAATCAGTTAATATTCTAATAAATACACTTTATCACTATTTTTTGAGTAAACAAATAAATGGCTTCTGCTGGGCCAATTGTATCTGTATTGGGTTTCAACAACACATTTTGTGTTACTGTGTAGGCCTGATAATATAACTCAAATTCTGCCCTACTAAACTGAAAACACCAAACTTCATCTTAAAAGGAAAAAGAAAAAATGTTCTGTCTAGGAATTAGGGATGGGATTTTGTAGGACGTACTTGACGCTTTGTTTGGTTGGAGTGAAAAGAGGAGAAAAAATAAGAGAAATTTTTAAAATTTGAATTAGAGGGAAATTAAAAAAAAAAAGTTTTAAAAATTTAAAAAAATAATAATTATTCTTTTATCTTTTTTTTCTTTTTTTCCTTTTTTCTCTTCTACTCAAAAAAAAAATATAAAATTTCTTTCTCTCCTATTTTCTTTCTCTCCTACCAAAGCCTAACCGCTGCTTCTACAGCTTCTCCATCCCTGGCAAAGCTTCTATTAGTAACAGAAGGCTGCACAACGGCACCGCTTTAAGCAACAATGGTGCATGTATCCTTCTACAGGAACTGCGAGCACCGGTCCCAACATTCAATGCTTCTTATTTTCCTCTATTTGTTTTTTTCCCCCAATTCGCAAAATTTGAAAATTTTCTGCGATGCGGACCCTCATTAGATACAATGTAGATGGAAAGACATTCAAGAAACTTTGTCGTTCGTACGAGAAGGAGCGGTTGGACGATGAACTGAGGCTTGTGGGAGAGTATGGGCTGTGTTGCAAGAGGGATCTATGGCGGGTTCAGTACGTGCTTAGCCGGATTCGAAATGCGGCTAGAATGCTTCTGACGCTGGATGAGAAGAATCCGCGTCTTATTTTCAAGGGCCAAGCTCTTTTGAGGAGGATGAACAGATATGGGTTGCTTGATGAGAGCCAGAACAAGCTTGATTATGTGTTGGCTCTTACGTGGAGAACTTCCTTGAGCATCGCCTTCAGACTCTGGTGTTCAAGTCTGGCATGGCCAAGTCCATTCACCACGCTAGAGTGTTGATCAGACAGACGCACATTAGGTACCGACAATTGTTGCTATGTGAATTTGTGGTTCCGACTCACTATGATGAAAATGACTCTAGAGTTTCTGTGTTTTGCAATTAGTTTTAATTCTAAGTTTTAACTTAGGTGTTTGTGTAATATTAAATTTGAGTTAATCTTATTGCTGGCGCCCAATAGATTGCTCTGGTTGCAGCATTTGTTACTGTTTATGGTCTTTAGAGGTTATAAATGCTATGGGGATTGAAACAAAACGATGGGTGAAAACAAGTTTTAGGATGGGGTTGGCATTTTGTTTCCCTTTTGTGATGTTGACAAGTAGGTTGAAAGAATTTTTACTTATCACTAGAAATTATGCCAGAGGTACGCCCTCAACTTTGAGAACTACTGCTTCCATTTTTCATTTGTGTTTTTTGTTTTTTCCCTTTTGGCAACACGATCTTTACAACATGCCTCGGTTTCTAGCATAAACCTAATATTGGTGAAGTGTTTGGTTCTTAACTTGTCCTGGTTTCCAGATACCTTAGAGGACAATGAGTCAATGACAAACTAATGTGTTTTGAGTAAGCAAATTAACTGGAGTCTCCATTGGTTTTGGTGTTATTGAAGTGCTGTTTTTTTCTGAAGGAGAGGCTACAGACAATATTGTTTAGAAGAACATTAATATATATATAGCCACACTAGAAGAAAATGAGTGTGTATGGCTTTTGACCATGGTAGAATTAGGCTACACTTTTAATTAGGAAACATCTATGAAACTATTAATTTATCTTTTGCCTATTCACTGATGCAATTTTCTTATTGGATGCACGTAGAGGTCTTAGTTTGACTATTATCCATATAGTTTGCCCATGTAGGTGTAAGTTGGATAGTGTCAATTGATCTGCACCCTTCCTAGAGGTATACGCCATTTACCAAAATGGACTATAAAGGAATTCGACTCCTTCTTCCTTAATGTGAGGTGGCAAGTTTTCTAAGCCAAACACTTCTGTGAGGTTTCATTTTGTCAAAAAATATGGACTTCATACTTATAATTTTATAGTTGGATGCAGGTGAGCATAATGGTAGTATTTGCCAAGTGTCCACTCCACTACATTTCTAACTTGCTAAGATTTCGTGGCTTGTCGCATTCTTATGTTTCTACTTCCTATAATGGCTAACGTATTGTTGTATTAATTCCTCTCGTACTTAATTAGCATGTTCATTGGTTTGACTATACATCCCTTCGCCCGCAGGGTTGGAAGCCAGGTGGTCAACATTCCCTCATTTATGGTGAGGGTGGACTCACAGAAGCGCATGATTTCTCACTTACAAGTCCCTTGGGCGGTGGACAGCCTGGAAGAGTGAAGCGAAGGAACCAGAGAGCAGCTGCTAAGAAGGCTGGTGGTGGTGATGGAGATGAAGAAGATGAAGTGTGAACCAAGAGGTAAAGTTTCATTGTTAGTTATCGTTATTCTCAGACTGAAATTTACAGTCTGAACTTTTTTAAAATCCTCCATTTAATTGAGCATTAAATCATGCTGAATTTTTGCTCGCTTACAATTTTATTGATTCATTCTAAAAGTGTATAAACCCTTTAATTATTTATTTAAATATATGGTATTGGACAGGATTGTTGTAATTATGGTTTATTCCTTTCCTTTCTCTTTAATCTTTTTTTTCGTTGGTTTGCGAAGCCGGTGTTGGATGTTAAAATTTGTGATGAGTTTTTCTTTTCCAAATGAGATATAGCTCTTGGATTGCATGTATTAAAGCATAGTATTGTATTTTCCTGGACCAAAATTACCCTATGCAAAAAAGTCAGTGAATTATTAATAACTATTTCCTTTTTCCGTTTTACTGATGAAGAAAGAGGTAATTATGATGTATGACGTAAAATGAGAAGAAAAAGGCACTTGAAGACTTGATATTTATCCATCAAATGCGATCAAGGGCTAATAATTAGTTCTCGAATTGCTAAGAAAAAGTATCAATAATAAATAACGAAATCTAAATAAGTAGAATTGGATTGAATTAACTCAGACTAGTGAGGGTTATTTTGTAAAATGATGACCACAACGTCCAGGCATATCAGGAGATAAAGTTTATTTATTTATTTGTTTGTTTCTACAAAGTAATTAACTTTTATCTAATATTAGTGTAAAATTTTTTATATTATTTCACTCATATGTTGTGTTATTTAAAATATGTTAAGAACTTTATTTTTTGAAAATTCTTAATTACTGTTAAAATATAATAATATATGTTTTTCTTCATTGATATTGTTCAAAGGGTTACAGAGAATCAAATTTAAATTTAAATTCTACATGACATATGTTTATAGAAGAAAGAGATAGTGGATGTAGGGATGTGCAGCATGTCATCAATTGAATGTAACAACTGAACCATTTCCCATTTGATGAGTTATAGTCGGTTGAAAACTGAAAATTATTCAATTTGAAAATTTTTTTCTTTCTAATTGCTATTTATCAGTTTTATACGATCGATTTCAAATGTAAAGTTTGCAACCCATAATAATTTAGGAAAGCAAAAGAAGCATTTATTTATTTATTTTTCCCACTGCTACATTGCCTTTTGGGTTCCTTTAATTAAACCTAATGCCTACTGCTTCAATCATCAATCTTCACTTTTCATTTTAAAATCCAATTTTCTCTTCACCCAAAAAAAAAAGTTCCAATTTTCTCTAGCACTTTCCAAATTTCGGCTTCGAAATCGTAACAACCTAGCCAATTGAGGAGGCCTTGCAGAAAAACGCAGCTGTTGCCTGACAACAGAATCAACCTTGCCCGCCGGCTTTTTGACCGAATCCCTACGCGTACGAAAAGTATTGACCCAATCACTGCACCGCAAAAACTATTAACCAAAACACTTAATTTTTTTTTAATATTTTTGAATGCCAAAGGCCGTGATTCAGTTTATTTATTTTATAATTTTTTTCGAATCACGGCATGGGCAGCCGTGTTTTTTTTTTTTCATTTTTTTAATTTATTATTTAAATTAAATTTTTCAATTTGAAATTATTTTATATTTTTAATTATTTATATTTATGACCTTTAATTTTGATAATTTGTACTTGATTTAATTTTTTATGTTTTAGAATTTTTATACTAATTAACTAATGCTCTAAACTAAATAAAAAATTATTAAAAATTTATATTTTACAATATTTTAATTCTTGTTTAAAAATAAAAGATTACATCATTAGATAAAATATTTAATTAATTATAAAAATTAATGTATGTTAAAGTGATAAAAAGAATTGCATCATTAAATTAAATATTTAATTAATAATAAAAATTAATGTATGTTAAATTTAGATATAAAATCACATCATTAGATAAAATATTTAATTATGAAATATATGATAAATTAATTCAATTGTATAATAACAAGAAAATAAATTGTATTAAAATTATATTATTCAATATATTGTGACTTTTAACTTCAAAAAATAGGAATGAATAATATATATATATATCGGCGATTTGACCGAAATGCTGTACGGTAGAAAAGTATTCCTCGATCTGTTGCACCGTAAAAACTAATTACCGAAACACTTAATTTTTTTAAAATACTTTTTGAATCACGGCTTGTCAAATGCCGTGATTCAAGTTATTTGTTTTTTTTTTTTCGAATCATGGCTGCCCCAGCGCAGTCGTGATTTTTTTTCCAATTTTTTTAATTTGTTATCTAATTGAAATTAAATTTTTTAATTTGAAATTACTTTATATTTTTTAATTATTTATATTTGTGACCTTTAATTTTGATAATTTGTGCTTGATCTAATTTTTTATGTTTTAGATTTTTTATACTAATTAACTAATGCTCTAAACTATAATAAAAATTATTAAAAATTTATATTTTACAATGTTTTAAATTTTGTTTAAAAATTAAAAATATTACATCGTTAGATAAAATATTTAATTAATTATGAAAATTAATGTATGTTAACGTGATAAAAAGAATTTCATTATTAATTAAATAAAATATTTAATTAATAATAAAAATGAATGTATGTTAAATTTAGATAAAAAATCACATCATTCGATAAAATATTTAATTATAAAATATATGATAAATTAATTCAATTATTTAATAACAAGAAAATTAATTGTATTAAAATTATATTATTCAATATATTGTGACTTTGAACCTCAAAAAATAGGAATGAATAATATATATATATATATAATAGATTAGATGAAATGAGAAAAAATAATATGTGGATTGAAAATTCTTGAAAAAATCCTAATTGAGATATTTTTATTTTAAAATAAAATTTAAAAAATATTAACATTAAAAGGAATAAAATTTGAATAAATAAAATTAATTTAATGTTACTTGTTAGTCTTGAGAATAAAATACATAATTAATTAATTTTGTTAATAATTTTAATATTAAAATTTTAATTCACTTAAAATATTTATATAATAAAATATCCAAGTATTCCCCGCAGGTGTAATAGTCTAATAAAGATCTAATCGTTGACATTTTGAATTTTAGTGTGATAGTTTTTATTGAAGATTTTAATTAATAATTACTAATTTAATTTACCATCTAAATATTGTATAATATACATAACATAATAAAATTGATAACTACAAATAAATTAATGGAACAATTAAAATCTCAATAAATATAAATTTTAGTTGATTCTTTCATAGTTTTATTCTGGGGAAGATTTAAATTGTAAAATTAAATCCTTAAAAAATATTTTATCAATGGGTGATGTATATATCCATTAACAAATTTTTAACAAATTTTGACCAATATCCATAACGCAGAAAATCATTTTCCCCACACACTGCGCCGCTAAAACATATTCCGCAAATGCTTCATATTTTTTTTATTAAAATATTTTTGTTAGTTACGGAAGGGGAATTCCAAGACTAAAGTGGTCCGTGACCCTTTTTTATTTTCTTATTAATTTTTTACCCCGTGACTTCTTTTCCTTTTTTAATTTTTTTGTAGTTATGTTGTAATATTTTTTTTAACATATAAATAATTTTTATTAACTTCAAAATACTGAAATAATGTAATAAATATTTAATAATAATATTATGATATCATTAATAAAAATAAAAATAGTATAATAGTTATTATTTATTTAATATCTAATAATACTATTATTATTTAAATACTAATAATACTATAATAATTATTAGATTGGTTTGAGTTAATGGATAAGTGTGGAGAAAATATTTGGTTTGTGTAGTTTATTTACAAATTTGAACATCATGATAAATGAAAAATGAGATAGAATTAATTCTGGATAGAAGACTGAATGAACGAATTAAATTATTAAATTAGCTACAAAAATTTCATACATTAATAAAATAATCAGCTATCAAAGTAATGACTCCCAGTCCCACATCGAGGGCGTCGCCTCGCTCGTCGCGGTCGCTGGACAAGGGATTGCTGCTGGTCGTCTACGTCATCACCCTCATCGGAGTCTGTTTGAGTGGGGTTCGCATGACTCATGGTAGGTGGAATAGGATTTTGTGGGGTAAAAAACTCTTATTGCTAATGCGATGTGGACCCACTGGCGTACTCAGATGTAAATGCAAGCGGCTCAGATAAAAACGCCGTCAAAGAACCCGAGACTCGCTAATGTGGGGGTGATGGCGATGGCGTGAAGAACGATGATGATCCAGCATTTCCACCCGCCATGAAATGTGACGAGGGCATGTTTGTAGATGGACCTGGACCTCCTGCATCGGGCTGCATCCAGTGAGGGGCGTAGCCGGAGAGGACATCCGCCGACGGCATTGATCGATGACCATAATGTGCTCTGTCGTCGTCATCATCAGGTCCAGGCAAAATGGGATCCCTAAAAGACATAAAGCCATAGGCCCTCCTACCACGCCTAGGCTGAGGGATGGGTGGTCTCGATAATTCGTCTGCAGGAAGAGCTGGCTGAGAAGCTGTCATATCTCGATGCTCACCCAACGCACGCAGGATACGATCACAATCTCGGTCCACTGTCTCTCTGAATTGGTTGTACCCGAGAGCTGGAGGATCCTCGACGCTCAGCGTGCGTAGTCTCTCAGCAACGTCGGCCTACATGATAAGTAAAAATAATTACAGTGTGTCAATTTATACTATAATATTTTGAAGAAGTTATAAATCATATTATGAAGGACGAACGAATACCACAAATCCTGGACCACCGCTAGCTGGATGAATCCATCGTCTCGTGTGTGTCCAATACCATGACATATAGCCCGAGCCACGGTGAAGAGCATCAGTCTCCATCTCAGTCAGTGAAAGCGTGGCTCGCCATGCATCCCAAGCACTAATGTAGACCATGTGTTCTTGCCGCCAATCTGTCGATGTTTTTCCTCGGAGCTGTAAGGTATGACAAGAACCAAGATTGAATGGCGCCTGCGGGATTGGTTGCCGCCTACCAAACTGGCGAAGAACACGATCTGCATGGTGCCATTCTACGATGTGGAAGCATATGATCGGGACTGAAGCCAACCATATATCAGGTGAGATGAGGCAGTACTCAGGCACAAGCTGCTGGACACTATCCATATCATAAGGCCGCCAAATAATCTGCACTAAGTAAATGAAAAATAAATAAGCATGTAACTACATATGAGACAGTCATTTTAGATACAACAAAGCAAGCTATAATAAACCTCTTGAGCCTTCATCTGATCAAGCAATATTCTGAATTGCCGAAGGGCATTCATTCGAGGCTGCTGAGGCAATCCGGTATTCTTCCACCTGCGAGAGTTGCAAAATGTATATTATTTTCTATGCATAATTTAATACTAGTTGGGAAAATACATTAAATGAAAATATCAAAAATGGCCCACACTTGAAGCCCAATGGTGGTAGCACAGGGTAAATGTCTAGACGGGGATCTGGATACGGAGGTGCCATCGGTGCTAGAGTGGGAAATCGATCCCATGCCCATAGATGTAAAAGATGCATACATCCACCGATGTTTACCTCATTAGGGTTGGTGGCCGTGCACAATTCTCTATACAAGCATGCAAGGACTGCTGATCCCCAACACTCTATGGCCTGAAGTGTCAGGCATGAGATATCCGCCGATGAGTCTCAAAATGTAGGCACGCGTGAAGCATTGTATTTGTTCGTCATCTGCATCTTCTGGCAAGTGTCCAAAATTCGCTGCTAGCCAAGGGATGCTCAGGCGTTGCCCTTATAAACACTCATCGGGCGGTATAATCCCAAGAAGCTCCTCGCACATCGCCCGCCAGTCGTATCCGGTGTACCCGGAGACAGGAACGCCCTCACATGGTAAATCCAGCTGGATGGCGATGTCCTGCAGTGTAATGGTGCACTCCCCGCAGGTGGTGTGGAAAGTGTGTGTCTCTGGCCGCCATCGCTCCACCGGTGCAGAAACGAGCGCTGCATTTAACTCAAGATGGCCGAGACGACTAACACCGTAGAAACCAGCCTGCTGAAGATATGGGACAATGGCAACTGGTGGATCAAAGAGACGACCCACATGTGCGACACGTCGTAACCTGAGGAGTCGATCCGCCTGAAAAAATAATACCAAATCATAATGTGGTAAGAGTTTAGAAATCACAAAAAGCGTAACCATACATTACTAAACTTACATGGCCTAGCCAAACGGCCTGTGAGATATGTCTGGACTGTAAGTACAAAAGGGACTCGTCATCGGGACCCGGTGTGACAACACGGCGCTGACCAGCCATTACAGTCGAGGGATGTGATATCTGTCACATTGGAATAATTCAGTTAATTCTACAAGAGTATACATTTAAACACAGCTATTATCCAAAGTAAGTGACCTAATAAGGCTAGGGATACTGATGCTGATGTATTATACTTGCCAGTGTGTTCATTAATTTACTGCTATTTATGACCTCAATACCAAAAATCAGTGGGGTGTGCAGTCAAAAGTTCTTTGATGGGCTGGACAGGTTGCGCGGTTGTGCCCTATCTGCCTGCATAACCCACACCTTTGAGGATCGGATGGACCCTCCTGCCAGTCCATTTCGTTCCTTATACGCCTAGAGCGTGGTGACCGCTGGCACGTATCGCTGAGGGATCTGGAATGAGTTCTGGTCCATCGACCACTGGCCAATGCTCCACACCGCCTATTGGTCGGAACTCACTGCTATATGCACTGAGCATTGTCTCCAATCGGAAAACACGATCGACAAACTGTAGGGATCCAATGAACTTTCGAACATGCAGCAAATACATGTTGGTAGGGCTAGTGCTCAACTTGAAACTCGCCACAATCACATGTACGATCGCGAAGACTAACCTTGCAGGACCGACCGAACTGCTTCCACGTCAAGTCATACGGCTCCTCAACCTCAAATAAGAACCCTTGGCGGTCAAAACGGCGCACGTGACAGGTTGACGCTTTTCGAATGCAATCTTGAATCTTTTTTCGGACGTCCTCAGAGAATACCTCTCCTGCTTGTAATTGTGCTGCAATTGTCTCTGCTCTGTCAGCAAAATATGCATTTAATCGATACACTGTTACCTTGACCAACCCCATGATAGGAAAAAATCTAACCCCCTTGAGGACGCTGTTGACACACTCCGCCAAGTTAGTTGTCATGTGGCCCCATCGTCTGCCTCCTTCGTCATATGCACGGCTCCACTGATATTTTGAAATATTCGCAACCCAATCAGCAGCTCTTGGGTGTAACGATTGTAGTTCCGCTAACTTTGAATTCACTACATGTTGCTCGTATTGGTAACCTGTACAACCCGACATTGTGACATAATTAACAAAGATAATAAGGTATCATGATAATTAGAGAAGTTTTCCAGGAATATTACGTACCAATACTAATGAACAACTTTTTTAGTCACTCGGTCTTGAAGGTTGAGTTCATATTACTGGCGATGTGTCGTAGGCAGAACACATGATAACCACGGGGTAGTTGCCACCCTACGCGTGGGTTTGCAATGGCAGCAACTATCCCAGGATGTCTATCTGATATCAAGCAAACACCCTGCTTATCCTTGACGACATGCCGTCGGACGTTTGATAGGAACCAAGCCCATGTCTCATATGTTTCGCTTTCTACTACAGCAAATGCAAGGGGAACAATTTTTTCTATCCCCATCTTGTGAAGTTGCGATCAGTAACACCCCCTTATACTTTCCATATAAAAATGTGCCATCAACTTGGACCATAGGCTTTAAATGATCGAACGCATCAATGCATAGCTTGAATGTCCAAAACACCCGATGGAATAGTGCTACTAGCGCACTCTCACTGCCGCTTGACGGGCATTCCCTTGCTGACAATCTTGAAGTACGACCCAGGATTATAATGTCGTACAGCCGCCAACCACCTCGGTAGTAGATCATATGATTTTTCCCAATTTCCAAAAGCGAGTGCAAGAGCTCGGTGTTTACCCTTCCATGCCTTCTTATATGAAATCGTATATCCAAAAATACCACGAATACGCTCAATAACCCCTCGAATGGACACGCTAGGGTTCTCAGTCACCAACCCAACAATGTAAGATGAAATGACATCTGTGTCCAACTTCGGATGATCACTCGAAAGATCAGCAGACACGCATGAATGAGGTCCATTGTATCTAGTTATTTGCCAGTGGTTCTCTCTCGGCTTATAGCAGGTTCTAACCCTCCAATTGCATTGTTCACTGTAGTGAGGGCATCGATACTCTTCATACTTGGCCGAAGAGTAATATGAGTAAAATGTGTGGTGGGTTCGAATTGAATATATTTTCATCGCGCGATGGAACGATTTTTGGTCTGTATACAGCCAACCCACATCTAGCTCTTGGTCATTGAGCACATTCATGGCACCTCCCATACCGAGAAAATCATTACTGTCGGCTGTATCTATATTTATTCTTCCAAAAAAGGCTGCTGCCGATTCAACATATTGGTTCACGAGTGTTGCAGGGATCGCTGGGGTCACATCTTCACCACCATCAGCTTCATCATCATCATCATCACAACTGTCATTATCCCAATTAAATCTTTCGGGAATGTCGTCATGTGCATCATTCTCTTCAAAATCATCCATTATGTCTTCTGATTCCTCTGGGATAGAGGGGGATGGAAGGAGACCATAGCTGGGCTGGGAAGAACATTACTTTCCAGTGTAATCAACAACAGGAGATTGAAACTGTTGTCCAAGACCCACATGTCCACCCACTGGTTCCAGACTGCCATGGTACGGGTTATAATTTGATGGCCCTTCACCAAAGTTAGGAAATAGGTTAGTGGACGGTTGTGTGCATGGCCCACTCTCGTCAACTGGTTGACTACCAATATTCAGATCAAATCCCTTGCTTCCGATGTGTGCATACAACTTTGGGCAAGACAATTGAGTGGGGAATCTGGCATTCGTCTCCCACATTTGTTGAATGTCATCATCATCTTCTAATAGACAAGCTTTGTATCGCGTCGGGTTCAGTGAAAGTGGATGCCTATACTCCAACTCAGTCACAGCTTGATTCTCTGCAAGTCTTAACTTTCGGCCAATTGCAATTTTCAATGCATCCAAGGTGATATCTAATTTAATTCTCATAACTTTCACTCTTCGACACTTAAATGTATCGCCCTCATCCGTTTCATAAATTTCTCCGTTCGCATAGATACATACATTTTCTTCCTCGGTACTCATGGTGATTCCTACCATATTCGGGGTGTTAAAGTGACTTCAGGGATTAAAACATACTTATAAAAAATAAATAATATTGAGATTTATTTTCATGTCATCTAATATTATAACTAAAAGTCTTACCTGGAGGGACAGATTTTATCTGTATTTGAAAGTTAGACTGCATAGACTTCATAAGCAAAATATATACTCAATTATTACAATAATACAAAAAATAATACCTAATCAAGTAGTATAACACAGCTCAAACTTAAGTTTCTTCCAACTAAGATACAATAAAAACTTCTAGTCTATGGATAAATAAATTAAAGAATAAATTCAATAGTATTTTAATTAAAGTAAATTAAATAAATTTAAAAGAATAACAATAATATTATTATTTTTAATAACAACTTCTTACACATATTAAATATCATTATCTCAATAGATTAAAGGTATTAAATAAATTAGCTCCAACAAATAAATTAATTTTACTAAATATATTAAATAGATTTAATCCAACAAATTAATTAACTAAATTAAATCAAATAAATACATTAAATAAATTGACTCCAAACAAACAAATCAATTAAATTAAATCAAATAAATAAATTAACTAAATTAAGATAAATAAATTAATTAACTAAATTAAATCATACAAGTACATCAAAATATTAATGCAAACAAATTAATTAACTAAATTAAATCAATAAGTTAAATCAAACAAATAAATCAACTAAATTAAATTAAACAAGTAAATAAAAATATTAACGCAAATAAGTAAATTAAATAAATTAACAAAATTAAGTTCAATAAATAAATCAACTAAATCAAATAAATTTTTTAACTAAATTAAATCAAATAAATAAATTAACTACATTAAATCAGATAAATTAATCAACAAGCTTAAATTAAATAAATTAATTAACTAAATTAAATCAAACAAGTAAATTAAAAATATTAAACCAAATAAATATATTAACTAAATTAAATTAAATAAATAAATTAACTAAACTAAATAAATTAATTAACTATATTAAATCAAGTAAATAAATTAACTACATTCAATTAATCAACTACATTAAATCAAATAAATTAATTAATTAAATAAAATCAGATAATTTAATCAACTAGATTAAATCAGATAAATTAATTAACTACATTAAATCAAACAAGTAAATCGAAAGTTTTAAATCAAATAAGAAAATTAAATAAATTAAATCAAATAAATAAATTAAATACATTAAATTAAATAAATTAATTAACTAAATTAAATTAAGTAAATTAACTAACAAAATTAGATCAATTAGATAAAACTAACTAAATTAAATCAATTAAATAAATTAAATATATTAAATCAATTAAATATATTAACTAAATTAAATTAAATAAATAAATTAACTATATAAAATTAATCAACTAGATTAAATCAAATAAATTAACTAACTAAATTAAATCAGATAAATTAATCAACTAGATTAAATCAAAGAAGTAAATTGAAAGTTTTAAATTAAATAAAAAAATTAAATAAATTAAATGAAATAAATAAAATAAATACATTAAATTAAATAAATAAATTAATAAAATTAAATTAACTAAATTAAATCAAATAAATAAATCAACTAATTTAAATCAAATTAATTAATTAAATAAATTAAATTAAATAAGTAAATTAAGAAAATTAACTCAAATATATTAATTAAACAAACAAACTAAAGAAATAAATCAAATAAATAAACTAACTAAATTAAATCAAATAATTTAAAAAATTAATTACATTAAATTAATCAACTAGATTAAATTAAATAAATTAATTAACTAAAATAAATCAGATAAATTATTCAACTAGATTAAATCAAACAAGTAAATCAAAAATATTAAATCAATTAACTAAATTAAATCAAGTAAATAAATTAACTAAATTAAATCAAGTAAATAAATTAACTAAATTAAATCAAATTAATAAATTAACTAATTTAAATCAAATTAATTAATTAACTAAATTAAATTAAATAAGTAAATTAATAAAATTAACTCAAATATATTAATTAAACAAATAAACTAAATAAATAAATCAAATAAATAAACTAACTAAATTAAATCAAATGAATAAAATTAACTAAATTAAATCAAATAATTTAATTAATTAATTTAAATCAAGTAAATAAATTAAATATATCAAATTAAATACATTCATAAATACATAAATTTAAATACAAAATTAAAAAAATAAATAAATTTAATTTAATTAAACTAAATTAAAAAGTTACCTGATAATCTTCCTTCTCTCCTTGCTTCAAACGCGCAGCACTCCTTTCTTCCGCAAGCAACTTCCGAATTTCGGAGCTTCAACGCAGCACTCCTCCTTCTGCAAGCAACTTCGGAATTTTGTGCTTCAGCAAGTTCAGCAGCAACGCGAATATAAAGGCAGCGAGGTGTGGTCACGGACGAACAGGAGCCGAGACACGGGGGAACAGTGCGCGCGAGTCACGTCCTGCATGAGGAAGTGATCAGACTGATCACGTCCTCCAGCAGGCCGTGACCGTCGCGTCACCCTGCCACCCTGCCAACTTGCGGTCGCGTCCCGTCGAGCTGATCACGTCGTCCTTCTGTCCGTGACTCATCCGTGTAGGCTTCGGGTAATTTCTTTTGTCGGCGCAGGGAAACGGGGATTACTTTTTCCCGTTACAGTCCGTTGGTCAAAAAGCCCCATTCTTGCGTCGGTAAAGAAGTATAGGTATTCATACTTCGAATTTCACTCAAGGTATGAAAGATGTTATTTTATATTCATCATTTCATATAAAGTTTTTTTAATAAATAATTGATAGGTTAGTCAGTAACTAATAATTAATGAATTTATTGATCGTATAAAAAGTAATTTAGATAATTAACTATAAACTTAGTTAAAATTATAAAATAACATAAAGAAATATATTAATATAAATAGATATGTAAATTAAGTTAATTTATATTTATTTGAAAATTAAATTATATTAATATAATTAAGATATTTAAAGTAAAAATATAATTATTTAAAATTTAATTGATTATATTTTATAATCCTCCATATTTATTTATATAATTTTATTTAATTATTATTTTTAATGAAAATATAATTACTTAAATATAATTAGTTATACTTTATGATATTATATATCTATTTATATACATATTTTCATATATTTATATTTGAAAATAAGGATATAGTTAATAAAAATTGAATTGACTATAATTTATGACATCACATATTTATTTATTTACTTACTTAAAAATTTTAATTTATTATAATTTATAACATTATGCATTTATTTACTTATTTTTTATTTAATTATTTATACTAAATTTATGATATTATATATTTATTTACTTATTTAGTTATCAATTTTATATTTAATATTTAAAATAAAAATATAATATTTATTTAGGATATGAGTTATAAATTAATAAAAATAAAAATAAATTTAAAAGTCTATTGGTTTAAAGGTTACAAGCCACTCAAAAGCTCTATCTTGTATAAATAAGCAATAAGTTAATTGATTATATAAAGAATATTTTACAAAATTAATTTTTAAATTAATTAAAATTGTGAAATAATATAAAAATATATATTAATAAAAATAAATATATAAATTAAAATAATTTATATTTATCTAAAGATCGAATTATATTAACGCAACTAAAATGTTTAAAATAAAAATATAATATTTAATATTTAATTAATTTTATTTTATGAACTTATATATTTATTTATATAATTTTTATTTTATTATTTATAGCAAAATTATAATTACTTAAGATATATGGATAGATTTAGATTTATATTATGAAAAACATGAGTTGTAAACTAATAAAATGAATAAGGAAAATTTGAAACAATTTTGAAGAAGTAATAGTTTATAAGCTACTTAAAGAAACTTATTAAATTAAAACTTATTTTTTATCAAAAAATTAATAGATAAAATACTTTTAGATGTCAGCTTATAGTTTATTAATTAGGTCAATAAATTATAAATTAATTTATTTATTGTGTGAAATAGAATCAAAGTAATATATTATATTAAATTTTTTCTCTATTTTGTACAAGTAGCTAAAAGTTGATAATATGACTTATAACCGATAACTAATAGTTTATATCTAATAGCTAATAATTGATTATGTAATAAGTATTTTGTAAAATTAAGTATTGAATTAGTTGAAATTGTAAAATAATATAAAAAGACATATTAAAAAAATAAATATATAAATTAAAATAATTTATATTAATGAAGGGATATGAGTTATAAATTAATAAAAAAAATTTAAAAATTAGTACCTTATAAGTTAAAAACTATTTAAGATAATAAATTAAATCAGAGATTATTATTTTTTCAATAAGTTGGTATACAAAATACTTCTAAAAAATAACTTATTAATTACTTTATTTGTTAGGTGAAATAGAGTCAAAGTTAGTTTATAACTTATAAGTTATAAACTACTCAAGATAATATATTAAATCAAAAATTATTTTTTTAATAAGTTGGTATACAAAATACTTCTAAAAGATAGCTTATAATTTATTAATTAGGTCAATAAATTATAAGTTAATTTATTTATTATACGATACAAAGCTAAAGTAGCTTATTATATTGGATTTTGGCTCTATTTTATACAAGTAAATGATAACTGATAATCTAATTAATAGTTAACAATTGATAGTTAATTATGTAATAAGCATTTTATAAAATTAACCGTTGAATTAGTCGAAATTATAAAATAACATAAAAAATATATTAACTGAGGATATAAGTTATAAATTAATAAAAAAATAATAACAAATTTAGAAAAAATTTAACAAGTTAATAGCTTATAAGTTATAAGTTATTTAAAATAACATATTAAATTAGAATTTATTTTTTTAATAAATTAGTGCACAAAATTCCTCTAAAAATTAATTTATAATTTATTAATTAAATTAATAAATTATAAAATAAATTATTTATTACATAAAATAAAACTTTTATTTTAAAAAATTAATATATAAAATATATTTTAAAATTAATTTATATCTTATTAATTATATTAATAAATTATAAATTAATTTATTTGGAATGCGATGCAGTACCCTTGCAAGTAATGAATTTTACTTGTTATTAGGTGATGTATACTATGGCTTTATTTGGCAATTAGTTAATAACTTTAACTGTTAACTGATTGAATTAGCTGTTAGTTGATAACTGATTGAATTAGTTGATTTGACTAACTGATTGCATTAACTATTTGAATATAAGTATTTAGTAAAATTAACTGTTTAAAATTAGCTGTTTGTGTGTAAAATGACATATAGGAGTATGAGTATATTTTATGAATTATTTAATTATTTTTTATTTTAATATTTTAAATCTTATATGTGATTTAGTAGATTAATTTTTTTTGTAAATAATATATCATTATAATTTATTATGTAAAAAATATTTCTTCAAAATTAAAATAATATAATTTTTATAGTAAGTAAATTAACCATTAAAAATCGATAACTATAATTTTTTAATTTTTGTGTAAAAATAAATGTTATAAATTTACGAATGTCAATAGTGGAAGAAATGAAAAGATTGATAAGTTAATATTTTCCATGAATTTGGTTACCTTGAAAAATAATTTATTAGTCATAAAGTATATTACAATATTAGAAAATATTAATTAAAATAAATATTCTCCATGAATATGCACTAATTAGAAAGTACTATTTGAAATAAAAAATTAATATCTATAATTATTTAATTTTCGTATAAAAATGAATATTATAATTTTTTATACATGAATGGTGAAAAAATGGGAAGATTGATAAATTAATATTTCCCATGAATATGAATCAAATAAAAAATAATTTATTAATCATATAATATATTACAACATTAGAAAGTACTAATTAAAATAAAATTTTAACAATAAATCCAATCTAAATTAAAAGTTGATAATATTATGTAGTACACTGTAACAATGTTTCTCTCCTTAATGGTTTCGAACAAAGTCTCAAACTTCTCACACATTATTATTGTAGCTCCTCCTCTTCTAGTAGAGGTCATCCTCACACTGTTGTTGCTTTCTGAACTATCACTCTCTAAAACCCTTTTGTTCCTTCTTTTACTTTCAAACCTATCATTTTGTGTAACTCTCGAGGTAGGGGTAGAATCTCTCCATATTTCTTCTCATGCACCTTTTACATTACAATTATTAAGATCACTTGTCTCATCAATATCATCTTCATATCCTAATGATGCACCATGAGCATCATCAATATGAATTGGGGAGGGAACATATGCATTATCTGTTTCTTGCTCCCATTGTTGGTCACCTACAGGGGTGTACTTAAACCCTCCTCCTATTGATGAACATCCAAATAGTTAATCCAAGTTGTACTCAAGATCAAGATCAATTCCTTCATCTCGAAATGTCTCAAATTTGCTATTTTCCTATAAAACAAGATATAGGAAATTAAGGTCAGGTCATTTATCTAAATTCTTAACATTAAAGTAAGAAAAACTACTAAAAAATTTAACCTGAATTTTTAAGTTCCATCACTCTTTAGAAGCACTAATTGTTCCTTTGTCATGATCTCATCCTAATTTGGTCTCTTTCCTTTTCAATTGCTTCCATAAACTCCATCTAGATCTCATCCAATCATACTCGTTTTTGAGTTTAGCTTTTTCCCATGATAATTTAGTCCTTCTTTGGAACTTCATCTCCACTTTCTTCCATAGCAATTTTTGAGAGATGGTTATGCCACTTTTTCCCTTACTTCTTTCCATTAATCGATTACAAATGTCAACAAAGATACATAATACTTCTTTTGACTAACTAACTTTTCCTATATCTTTTCCTCCTTGACTTTCTCCTTCAATCCTTTATTAGGTCGAGGCCATATAAGCCCTAATAAAAGATTAAAATGTAAAGGATTATGAAAAAATTAATTCTTAACTTGACTAGACAAATAAAATTTCATCAGAACCTATAAAACATATAGATTAAATAGTTTTAGCTCCAAGGACACATTGCATATTGAAACTAGTCATTGTGATACATTACAAACAAATCAAGTAAAGGTCAAAGGAACACAAACATAAAAGTCATCCTAGAGTATGCTACAAAAACTATGAAAGCTTATAATTTATGCTGTCTTTGATATTTGGGTGACAAATGTTTAGTTATTGGATAGACCCCTTGTACAAATAAGCATGACCTTGTAAAGCATTAATTATAGGCCATTTATTTGGGATTTTTGGTTAATGTTACTATTTTAACATGAAATAGTAACATCCTTTTCTTTGACAGTTTAATTGTTAATTAGACTTGATTTATGTATTTATTTAAATTTTTTTATCAATGTTACTATTTTTGGTATTACTATTTTAGAATGAAATAGTAACATCCTCCTCTTTTGACAATTTATTTATTAATTAGATTTCATTTATCTATTTATTTGGCATTATTAGTTGGTATTATTGTTTTGGAATGAAACAGTAACATATTACTGTTTTAAGAGCAAATAGTAACATAGTGTTATTTTGACAATTTTATTATTAATTACACTTGATTTATGCATTTATTTAAAATTTTTAGTTAGTGTTATTATTTTGAAGTGAAACAGTAATATCCTCTTCTTTGATTGTTTAGTTATTAATTAGATTTGATTTATCAACTTATTTGAGATTTTTGGTTAGTGTTATTGTCTTAAAATGAAATAGTAACATGTTACTATTTGGAGAATTAACAGTAACATTCATTTCTTTAGTAATTTATGTTGGTGTATGTCCTAGAGCCAATCATATTGATGATTGAAGTTATATACAATGTATTATGTTTTAGGCAATTTAATTATTATATTTTGTTTTTATTATTATTATGCGCAATTTATAACTTAATATAATAATTATCCTTGGAATAGCTTTGCTATTCCTAAAATGCCCCTAGTTAAGTATTATTATGAAATGGATAGTAATAATACATCGAGACTAGCATGTATAGTGACTGATGATTACGAATCATGGATATGTGATATCAAGTCAATACATGAGTACATTGCTAGTGAACAATGTACTGGACTGACCCACTATGAGAATATTGCATGGATAAACGTATCATAAGTTATTCTCATATGATCACAACTACACATAAACCTTTGACCTGAAGTCACTACGGTTCCCTACATGAGAAATTACTCACTTTAATATTGTCCTATGTCACCTTTAATCAGGTGACAAGTAGGGCATTGATTGGGTGTGTCATAAATCATGCAGAGGGAAGTGAGTGATGTAAATGGGATTTTGTTACTCTTGTATAAAAGAGAAATATCCTTGGGCCCCTTGATTGAGTGAGACTTAGAAATGCATGGCCATGCTCAGTTGAATTAATATGTGATATTAATTATTTATTTTAAGTCTACTCAGTATCAAGAAATATAAATTGAACATTGACGAGGATGACACATTCCATGCCTCCAGTTCAATTTGGATATTATTACAAAAGGGTCATGATGTAAAACGTTGATCATGTATTAGGTGGATGTCGAATCACAGACATTCTTACTACTTGAGTGGCAGTGATGTATTGCTAGATACCGCTCGCTGTCTATGGCTCAATAATAAGTCATTGTCAACGTAGTAAGAACCTACAGGGTCACACAAAAGGAGTAGGAATAAGACAATAATTAATTGGACTTTAATTATATTAATATCCAATTAATTGGACTTATTTTCGTGCATATATATTATTAAGAATAATAAATTCACGTTTTATATATATATATATATATATATATATATATATATATATTATGTGATATTATTTGATATTAAAGTAATATCAAGTAATTATCTTATCAGATATTAGATAAATATATTATAAGATAATATTATTTTGATATTTGATAACTATATGCAATTATCTAATATTAAGATATTTATATTATGAGATAATATCATTATCTAATATTAGATAATTAATAGATAAGTCTTATCTCTTCCCATTATCTCTAGGATAAGGATAAGATGAGTTGTTAAGTGTGATTAGAATTTTGGATGCATTATCCTAGTAGGACTAGGATTATGGCTTGCCTAAGTTTTTATAAAAAGGGACTTGAGGGCAGCACTTAATAATCACGTTTTAAGCTTCCATATAAACCCAAAATCACTCAAAAACATCCAATCCTAATTCTTAGAGAGAAAAAACGCATCCTAGCAGACGCGTGGAGGGTGAGAGGTCGTTGTTCACTCCGTGTGGATACCGTAGAGACGCTGTACCTTCCGGCCGGCGTTTGATTCATCCGCTCTCAAGTTTTGATCAGTAGAAACACGAGTGCCCAATAGGTAAAACCCTAATCATTGACTCATGCTTTTTGCATGGATCCTAGGTAGAATTCGGATCAAAATTTAAAATTCCGCTGCATGTGATAATCCGAATTCCCAACAATTTAGTTGTTAATTAAATTTAATTTATCTATTTATTTGATATTTTTTGTTAGTACTACTGTTTTGGAATGAAACAATAACATGTTACTATCTTGAGAGTAAACAGTAACATGGTATTATTTGATAATTTTATTATTAATTAGATTTAATTTATGCATTTATTTAGAATTTTTAGTTAATGTTACTATTTAAAATGAAATAGTAACATCCTCTTTTTTAACTATTTTGTTATTAATTAGATTTAATTTATTCATTTATTTGAGAGTATTTGTCAGTATTACTATTTTAAAATAAAACAGTAAGATGTTACTGTCTTAAAAATAAATAATAATATGTTACTATCTTAAGAATAAATAGTAATATGATGTTATTTGACAATTTAGTTGTTAATTAAACTTAATTTATTTATTTATTTGATATTTTTTATTGATGTTACTGTCTTCGAACGAAATAGTAATATTATCTTCTCTAGAGAACAAAACTAATTAAACTTAATTTATTCATTTATTTTGAATTTTTTATTGATATTACTATTTTAGAGCAAAACAGTAACATGTTACTGTCTAGAGAACAAACAGTAACATGTTATTATTTATCAATTTGGTTGTTAATTAGAATTGATTTATCTATTTATTTAAGATTTTTAATTAGTGTTATTATTTTGAAATGAAATAGTAACATTCTATTCTTTGATAGTTTAGTTGTTAATTAGGCTTGGAATGAAATAGTAACATATTATTGTCTAGATAATAGATAGTATCATGCTATTAATTGGTAATTTGACTATTAATTAGACTTGATTTATTCATTTATTTTGAATTTTAGTTAATGTTACTATTTTGAAATGAAACAGTAATATGTTATTGTTTAAAGAATAAATAGTAACATGCTATTATCCATTTATTTAGGATTTTTAATTAGTACTACTGTTTTAAAATGAAATAATAACATGTTACTGTCTAGAGAATGAACAGTAACATGCTATTATTTGGCAGTTTGATTGTTAATTAGACTTGATTTATTCATTTTTTTGAGATTTTTTATTGGTGTTACTGTTTTGGAATTAAATAGTAATATATTACTATTTAGTCTACAAATAGTAATATATTATTTTTTAATAATTTTATTTATTAAAAAATTATTATAACCCTACTAGACACCAAAAGAGTTGAGAAGCAAAAGTTTAATATAGAATTTGAATTGATAAAAATAAGATCAAAGTTAGAAAAATGATAAGAAAATAAAAAAAATTAAAAAAAGTCACTGAAAAAAGCCTTTTTTACTAAATCGCCACATATGAAGATCTCAAAAAGTTACATAAAATAAAAAAAATTCACTTAAAACGGACAACCGAGCATAAAGTTATGGTCATTTAAAGTTTTGAATTCAATCTACACATTTATAACTAGTTGGACTTCCTTAAACCCATATTTTCTTATTTTTTATTAAAAGATTATATGAAGACGATTAAAAATGAGTGATCATATGCAAAAATTAATTAATTAATGATGGATTTATGACTTTTTAAAGTTTCTAATTTACGACTGCATTCTCATAGTTAAAAAGGGTAATTTTGGTATATAATATTCATAAATCATAAAATTGGAACTTATTTTGAAAAAAGTTTAGTGCTACCACCTCTTTAAAATAAAGTCCATCAAGTGGCACCTCATTATAATTTACCGTTTAAAAGGAAAAAGATTCTAAGAATGAGTTTAAACTCTAAGAACTGCAAATATAAGAACTGCAAGCACATCATCATCCATTCACAAACAAGGATAATAAATTTTAATATTTTGAATGAACTAGGAGATCTAAAAGCAAAGAACCAAGTTAAGTGTCCTCTAAATGCAAAGAAATTAAGATTTCATGATGTGCAGAGCATATGAAAAGAAAAAAAAAGTTACCTTTATAATCCAATAGAAGATATATATACTTTTATCAAAGACCAATGAAACATGAACTATCAATTGAAAATCAAACCAACCAAATTTCTCAAATTACTAACCTTAGCTAATGAACTTCCCTAAACTAGTAACCTTTGCCACGGGTAGTACACTACTCAAAATAACCAAAGTCACATCTCCAATCAGGACCACTGCAAGAAAGCAACATAACATATCTATGCTTCAGAGTTCAGAGACCAACAAGAATAAAAATTATCAATTGAAATATCAAATAACTGAACACTTCAATCTATAGACATAAAAGGAAACGACAATCAATCAAAACATAGAAGTCAAACCAATTATCTTGTTTCTTTAATGAGAGATTCACAATCATACAACTAAAGACCATGTTAACCCAATAACCTTTGCCCATGCACGATTTTTTACACAATACCTTAGAGTTTTATTTACTGTCCATTCATACTAACTATGAAAACCAATTTTACAATCAATTATTTGCATTTCACAATAGTAGCCGAAGCATTCCAATAACAGGCTTAAGGAAATAAAAAATCTTCTCCTGATACATCTAATTCCTTAATTTATAATGATTCCACAAAAGGTTGCTTCATGCCAAAATATATAGAGCTACTGGAATAGAGAAATCAAATCATCTATCTTGTTTCTCTAATTAGAGATTCACATACTTGTTAAGCCAATAACTTTGCCTAGGCATAGAATGATACATAAAACATTTGGAATTTCTCCCATTACCAAAAGTCATACCAGGTACAAAATGCTAATTTATTGTGTTTTTTACAAAATTTTAACTTATTCCTTTGTCATGTAAGTCGGTCAAAGTGCTACTTTGATATTTTTATTTTTTATATTATATATTAGTCGTGATGTTGTTACAACATTTTATGCAAAATATTATTTTTATAATTTGTCATATGCCAATTTGTCATTTTTCCTCAATAAATACTATATCGCGATGAGATATATTCACGTAATCAATTCTTTCTTAATGAATATTTTGCAATAAGTCACATTTGCAAAATTTATATATAGCAATTTATGTTAAATTGAAAAAAAACTTCTTAATTTCTTTTTTTGACTTATTGAGTTCTTTAATTTTTGCATATTTTTTCCTTTTGAAATAATTTATCTTTTTTCTATTTATTATATTTTCATAATATTTCTGATCTTTTTTTCTAATTTATTATATTTTCTAGGATTAAATTTCTTATTTATATCAACGGTGCTATAATACTCGAAGGGAAGAACTTAAAATTAGTTTCGAAATTAAAATTATCTCAATCAATTGATTAAAATACAAGTAAAATCTACATCAACTATCAAAGGATGTATAGTTCATTGTCTGCCTTCGAGACAAAACCCAAAATTTGATACAGATATTATTTTTATTTATGTATAATAATTTACATTAAATTAAAAAAATTTCTTAATTGATTTTTTTCATTTATTACAATTTCATAATCTTTTTGATTTATTTATTTGATTTACTAAATTTTCTAATTTTCATGTATTTTCTTCCTCTCTAGAATTATCTTCTTGATTTTGCTTCATTATTTCCTTATTTATTACATTTTCATAATCTCTTTAATCTTTTTGCTAATTTATTATATTTTATAGAACTAAATCTCTCATGTATATATTGCAATTGCAATTGCAATTTATATTAAATTAAAAAATTATTTAATTTCTTTTCTTCATTTATTGTATTTTTATAATTTCTCTAATTTCATTCTTTGATTTATTAGGTTTTCTTATTTTTGTGCATTTTATTCCTTTTCGAAATAATTTTTCTAATTTCTTTTCTTTATATAGCATCAATTGACTATTAGTAATTAATTCATTTATTTTAACAAAAAACACACTTTTATCTTTGATTGATTTTCATTTCAGTTTTTGTGCCTCCATTTATATTATAAAAAATTATTTAAATCCTTATTGTTTATATTTGGAGAGACTAATGTATTTAATCAATTAGATATTATTTATTTAAAAAATATTTGAAAATATTATTTAATAAATTAGATAATATTTATTTTTATTATCTATTATAGTTTACATTTATATAAAATTATGGATGGATATATATACATTGAATTTCATATAAATAAATTAAATTTCTTTATATATATATATATATATATATATATATATATATATATGTATATATATATATGTATATATATATATAATTTTATGTTATTTTTCTAAATTTGATTTATTTTAATATTTAAACATGTATGCATCCTTTATCAATCAATTTATGTAATATCATAATAATATGATAACTTTGTCGAATAGAAATAAGTTGAAAAAAATATAATACATTCTCTTACTCGGCTTGAATATGATTATATCAGTTTTATAATTATTTAATTGATTTAAATATAACAACATATTTTACATTATTGTTTGAATATCTTATAATTTAGATTTTAAAAATTTAAATTTATATTATAAATTATTATCAATTAAAATTAATTAAATCCATACAACACTTGGATTACAATTAGTTATTTATATACAACTTCTAGATAAATTATAAAATAAGTCTAGACTAGGTGAAAAGAAACATACAATGAATTAACATATAATAATATTATAATATTTATTCCAAAAAAATTAAATTTATATTATAAATTATTATCAATTAAAATTAATTAAATCCATGCAATACTTGGATTACAAATTAGTTATTTATATACAACTTCTAGATAAATTATAAAATAAGTTGAGACTAGGTGGAAAGAAACATGCAATAAACCAACATATAATAATATTATAATATTATTCCAAAATATCTTGTACAAATCATAGTATTAATTATAATGATGAACATTAGGGCTTAGTTACAGTTCTATAATTGATAGTGGCAAAATTCAGTCACTTCAAATTTAAAGATTCTTTATTTTTTAATCAAAATAATAAAACATTTACCGAAAACATGAGGGGATTGTAAATTATTTTTCTTGTACATTAAAACGGAGATTAGAGATATAACACTTATTAGTAATAATGATCTCCTTTCGTCAGTAAATCAGTTGTCTGGGTGGTGTAGTTGGTTATCACGCTAGTCTCACACACTAGAGGTCCCCGGTTCGAACCCGGGCTCAGACATTCTTCAATTAATTTTTGCTTTATCCCTCAGAAGGCTTTTCCACAATTTCAGTCAAAGTCTTCCGAAGTCGTTTGAGGCTGGTATGCTTCTAGGTATGTACAATTTTTCATTTCTTGCTGATCACCTCAATCGATCACTGGACTTCATAGCAGAAAAACTCATCAAAATTTCCATTCCTTACTTCGAATTTCAGTTATTTTCTGCGAATTTTCTCGTTAGGGTTTTTGCGGCGAATAGGGAGAATCAAAATCAATGGATTGGGGAAACGTAACAGCTGAGGATCTGATCGAGGCACTTCGCGAAGTGGATTGGTCATCGCCACCGCGCCCTCTCCCTGAATTCTTCTCAAAATTCACGGTTCCTCGATCTTATGCGAAATGGAATAGCCGCCTCAAATGCAATCTCTACTAGTATCTTTCCTTTTACACTACTTGGCTTTTATTCGCTTATGGATTTCTCTGTACTGTTTTTGACTACGTGATGGTATTCAGGATTGCTTTGTGTGATGAGAAGTAGTCCAATCTGTTCAGTTGCTGGATGATAACTTAGACATGGAATCGAATATTTAACTGGTGGTGATTCTTGTATAGGACCGAACGATTTCTTATCATTATCCTTTTTCTTAATCTCTTCTGTTTTTAATTTTGTCACTAACTTTCCCTGTTCCTGGTGAAACAATTTTAATGTTATTTCTTTTAGTATAATTAAACCTTCACTTCGGCTGATTGCGTTCTTTGAACACTGTGTGTTTCCCAACTTGTTCGTTTCTGTTTATAAATTTGTAAGAAAATTCTTTAAATTTGTTCTGAATCGATGGGAATATGTTGGGTCTATTTCCTTATAGAGGAAGCCTATCTATGCCACTAGGGGGGGATGACAGGCAGATAAAATTATGAAAGATCCGACGTCTGTTTTTATTTTCATTTTATAGCTAAACTATTCTTTCTTTTCTTGCTATGTAATGATGTTTGTTTATGTGTTTGCAGCTATCGGACCAACTATTTCATTTTCATTGTCTCTGTCTTCTGTAAGTGAACATGATGAATCATGAAATTAATTATTCATTTTTCCTATTTTTGAGATGCATTCCTATTTCAACGTTCACATTTTGAATTGTAGTATTGGGCTTTCTTCGGAGGCCACTTGCTATTGTAGCTGCGTTTCTTACGGCACTTAGCATTGCTTTTCTGAATGACAGGTACGCAGTATTACTGTCTCTCTTTCTATATTACATCAATTGTTTATTCAGTTGATGAACAAACATCATGGTATAAATTTTAGTGTGGTCGCACTTTCTAGGTGCATTTGGACAGATTTTTTTATCAGTGATGATGTTCTCAACATTTTTAGGAATTGGTAGTGTGATTTTTTTGCTTGTGCAGTCAAAATAAGTCACGTATCAGCATTATAGCTGTTAGCATCGATGCTTGTAAATACCCAAATATGGACATATGTCATCAGAGTAGGGTAGCTGTGTTGAGGAAATTTTGTGTAGCCTATGACCTTATCTTTTTTAACATGATGGGTTTATTAATTTGTTTTAGGTGTTTGGTTTTAAAGGTGATATAGCTTGCTTTCAACTGCATGACCCAAATTCTGTACTGTAACATCTCTTTATTATAATAAAGACTAACTAAACAATTTCATTTTTGAAATTAGAAAGCATTGGTAAGATTATTCTTGAATTATGTGAAGTTATAATTTTGTCCTTAAATGATATTTCGTACATACAATTCTGTTTCTCTGTATAATAATTCAGGGATGAAATTATTCATATGGATATATATGGAGGGACTAAATTATTTGTATAGATTATTATTTAAAAATAAAATTGTAATTTTATATAATTCAGGGGTTTTTTTGCCTGCACCTTATAATTTCAAGGATGAAATTGTTAATCTTGTCTATTTTAAAAGACATAATAGAGTTGCTAACTGCCTTGATTATGCCTCTGGTGGTTCTTGATTTGAATTTATTTCAGAGATATCTTGATGATGGTCAACATGGTTTGTGTCTACCTTTTGTATGGATTTACACCGCTGTTCTATGCTAATACAGATATAGAAACATATATGGTTGGTTGTTGATTATGAAAAATTGAATTATGGAATAAGTGTGATTGAATTAAAGAGCTTTGATCAAATCTTGACGTCAGTATCCAAATTAGTACTTAGATGGCTTGGGTATGTGCTTCAATATTTTTTTCCCCCACTACAAAGCATGAAGGGGAGCCTTTGTTCAATGGTGAAGTTGTTGTTGTGTGACCTGGAGGTCAAAAGGTTGAGTTATGGAAAACAACCTCTTGCAAACATGCAAGGTAAGGCTGCATACAGTAGACCACAGTGTGGTTCAGCCCTTCTCAAGATTGAGACCCTGCATATCATGGGATGCTATGTGCACTGGGCCGCTCTCCTTTTATGCAAAACATGGGCAGGTCCAAGTTTTAAGGGCTTTGAACATGTGACATTATGTTGGCATAGGTTAACATTTTTTTTTTTTTGGTGGGAAAAATAATGTAAAACACTATCTATGGTATCAAGGAATGCGCAAAATATGAATTCAAAAATTCTGAAAAAAAAAAAAAAATCCTTCACTAGATGCCATCCTTATCACTATCCAGTAGTCTGTGTTCTATGACATGATGATATTGATTATAATTTTATTTATGTTATTGTTAAATAAAAACTAAGGACTGCCTTGACTGTCTACAATATCTTATTCACCGTTAAGTGGAAATGTTCCCCTCAAACCAGTTATTATAAACTTATATAACCTCCATATCTAAAGTAGTTGTTATCATATTTTTATCAGAAAAAGAAACAGGTAGTTATAGTTTATTATGCTTGATATTGTGTGCTCTTCCTTGTTGAGATAATTCTACCACCGTTTACATGCTTTAACAATTTGGAATCCCTTTTGTAATCTTGCGACTGTACTAAACTGTGATTCTTCATTTGAAACATCCTTGTAAATTTGACTGTCAGACAATTTTAATCTGTGACCTGATAAATCAGCTGTGCATGCTCTTAAATATTTCTTCTGCCTTGATTTAATTGGGTAACCTTTGCAGCTTTGCAGGTACCTTCAGTGAGAGAGTGACACGAACAGTTAGACAATTCTCACCACATTTAGCTGCCAAAATGAGACCTCCTCTTACGTAAGTCTGGTTGTTATTATATCTTAAAGGATCAAATGTTTCTATCTTTTACCAAATTATTCAATTTCCAGGCCTGTTATTCGTGGACGTCCATCATCTAAGAGAACGATTTATATTTGTGGTCAACCTCGTCGGGTGTTTGTCTTGATATTTTCTCTTGGTAATCAAATACTTTGATAAAAGCAGCTTTTTTCAGTGATAATAATAAATGCTGTGATTATTGCCCTTCACTTCTCTTATTTATGATAGCAGTGCTAAATTTTCCTCTTCTCTTGTTGTAGCAAGTCTCATCCTTTGGTATGTTTCGGCTGGTATATTAACTGTTCTATGGGCGCTTGCTATTGGTCTTCTTGGTACGCACCGAAAATTTTTATTTCATCTTGTTTGGATTTTATGTTTTTGCTTTTAAGTTGATCATTCCCTTTCTATTTTCAGCTACCATTCTACATGCAAGCTTTAGAACCCCTAACTTGAAAGCACGGCTGAACACATTCCGTGAAGAATTTCGTGCAGTGTGGCGCAATTACAGTGAGCTGTAGCTTACAGGGTGGTTGCTGGATGTGAGTGCTTTCTGCCTTTGACATTTACATACTTTCTTATGCCTCATATTTTAGGTTTGCATTCAAAGTGCAACTCATCGGATAAATAGGTTTGACATATTAGGATGGAAAAGTAGGGCTTTTAAGTTTCATAATTTTAATGAATCACTTAACCCAGAAATTATAGAAGAATATAGTATTTGAACAGCTTTCACTGTATGATAGTATTTTCCAAAGGCCTTTGCTTAACTTTATTGTGAGGTTGAGTTTTGCTTTACCTATAGCTTGGGATTGTGAATGAACATTATTAATAAACATCCTTTTGAAATTGATAGATAAAGCGAGACTCAACCTCCAAAACCCTTGTGGTATGTTTGGATAGAGTTGAATGGAGGAAAGGGAAGGTTATTATTTGACCTCTTCCTTGTTGAGAGTTTTAGTCAAAGAGAAGGAAATGAGTGTGATTACGATTAATCATCCAAAAACCTCAAACAACCTCCAACTCAAGCTTTTCTGTGCTCCTTTAGTTTAGGAGGTCTTTGGTGGGTTTTCTATCCTAATTTAAACATCCAATCAAGGAGAAGGGAAGCAATTTGACAACTCTTTATTCTCTTATCTTTTGGTATCTTCTGTTATCTTCCTTTCCCTTCCTATCTCTTTATAACTCCCAAACATACTTTTAGTTTAGGGTGTTGACATGCTGTGCTTCTTTGGAGGTTGCATGTTTTTAAGTATAATAATATGATATTTGTATCTTAACACAGAGTGTTGGAAATAATTATTTTCTTTTACATTTTTAACTTAATTTCTTTTGGTAACTGTGATGTTCATTGCTAGACTTACACACCTTGGCATTATATTTGTGGTTTTAGGTGTTGGCACTTGCAGTCGAGGACCTGGAGGTTGTCTTTTGGGATGGAACTGTCACGGGAATGCTGTCAATTGCAGATTAGCAACAATGTGTATATTGTCAGGATTCTTATTTTCATAAAGCCCAGTTTTTTCCTTGGGAATTATATTCAGAGGAAGCATTGCTGTAAGCTTGACATTCTGATCATAATGGAGGACCTAACAGTGCATAATTGGCTGGAGTCTTTATTGTTTGGTAGTGGTACAGAAACTAGTGATATATTTTCTTTATGTTTATTTTAACCATGTTTCATTCGCTCTGAATCTGATAGTGTGCTAGTTATACTGAGAGTTAGAAAAGTGATCAGAAACTAGTGAAACAAGTCCTTTTTTCCTTCTAGACTTCACACTCCGTAGGAGGACCTCTTTTAAGGTGCAATCACATACGCCTGTGTGGGGCATTGAATTGGTTAAAAGAGGCTCTACTTTGCTCACCAAAATTGAAAAAAAGGGCTCTACTCTCGGTTTTTCCTTGGTTGTGGGTAAGATTCTTTGGGTTCGTGTAATATAAATATCGTTAATTATACTATTAGAATATTTAACTCATGTTGTGACACAATTTAAATTTGATTCATCTCTTTTGTTTTTAATGAGTTTTGGCATGCACTAAAAAAATTTTAGAAGTTTTTATAAAAGTCCGTGAAAAAGCCATGAAAAGGTTGTAGTTTTTTTTTTAACGTTATTTTATCCATAAAAATATATAAATGGTATAAATTGTGTACAATTAGCACACAAAAAATTGCAATTTTATCTTTCAAGATTGTAGCAAAATAGTCTTAAAAAATTCTTGTTTTTATGTAATAATTACATAATCTTTAAAGAAAATGTAGTATCATGTATAAATAAAAAAAATTCCAAAAATATCAGCTTTTTGGAGAACGCAAGGAAGCATAAATTTACGGGCGGAATCAACGATTTGAATTGATAGAAATTGCGAAATCTGAAGGGTAAATGCATGGTAATGCATTGCTAGAGAGACAGCCATTGCCTGCGTTGTTTGCTCCCATGTGGAATAGGGAGGAATCTCCAACTAAAATGGAAATGGAAATAATAAAAAAGTTTATTTGGTATGTATTATAAAATGAGAGGCCGTTTTATTAAATGGTGGAATATTTATTTCATAACAAAATTGATGAAATGTGTCATTTTTTCATTCATGGATTAATTTTTTTATACATATATCCTTCATATTTTTTTTATATATTTCAACATTACCTTTTATTAATATATGATAAAAAATAATTTTTGAATATTTATCTAATAAAATATTTTAATAATAAAATTTTAAATATGGCCTTTTGTATTCTTTGCAAAAAATATTTAATATGAAAATTTAGTAAATTAGAAATTTTATGCTTGTTAATTATAATTTTGATAAAAATTTAAATTGTGATAATTTTTATTATTAATTATATCATATATTTTAATAAAATTAAATTATTTAATAATATATTTATTATTTTTATAATAAGGATATTATTGACTTTAACTATACTTTTTTCATTTTATTCTATCAAAATTTTGTTATATCAAATAAAAAAAATGAAATGGAATATTCATTCCATTCAATACCGCACCAAATATAATTATAAAATAATCATTTTATTTTTTATTATACCAAACATAATTATAAAATGATTATTTCTTTTCATTTTTTATTTTCATTCCAATTCTATTTTATTCAATTCAACCAAATGTATTGTTAGTAGGATTTTGAGTAGGAGTATTTTTGGTTGGATGAAATAAAATGAAATGAGAATGGGAGAAGAAATTACGCTAAAAATATGTTTTGTAGGTATTATGTAATGGAAATCTTCATTTTTCCAGGAAATGATTATTCTATCAAATGACGAATATCTATTCTATAAAAAAAGTGATGAAATGACTTATTTTATTATTTTTGAATTGGACTTATGATTATGTTGTCTTTATTAAATTTCCAAGTTTTAAAACTATACTTTTTAATTATAAACCCTATTTGACCTTTCTCTTTCATTAAATATTTTAAACTTTTTATCAAATTGATTAAATAGATTGGATTTGACATTTTTTTTATCAATGTACAATATTAAATCGGTGTTGTCTAAGATATCTTATGAAAAATTGAGGTTTCAAACCCAAGGCAAGTGATAAAAAGAAAATGAAACACATGTATGAAAAGTCTAGTATTAAAACTTTAGAAAATTATAGAAATTCCACACCTAACGTGGAGGAATCCATAAAGTCCAGAAGTTTGAAATTTGAAAAAGAAAATGCCAACTCATTTGCTTTAGGTTCCAAGTTCCAAGTTGACTAAATATCTTTATGTTTATTGCATAGAAATCTTTTGTATATAGAATTTTTTTTAATATTTGTACTAAAAATTCAATATTACTCTTATATGATATACTTTTTATTGAGTCTATTATTTTTTAATTTAATAATATAATTGACATCAAATTGAATTTCTACTTTCTAAAATATATTGAGAAAATCCAGTCAAATTGTTAAATTAAAAAGGTATTTAATAAAAGTTTTATAGAAGTAGTATTGAGTGCAATATAACATTATAAAATTTTTCCTATATATATGATGTGTTTTTATTGAAAATTTTATTTGCTTACATATTTTAATTAAAAAAAATCATATTATATATTATTATGATAGTAAAAGAAAATAACAATATTTGATTGACAAAAAGAAGTATTGGGAGTGTAATTTCTTGAAAAATAGGAAATTCTTAAAATTGATTATAAAAAAGAGAAGCAAAACTTCTTGAAATTCTATTTCTTACAAATTATAAAATGTTATTTATCCACATTTTATAGTAAGAAGAACTCCATATGTTATTTATAAATAAAAATATAAAATCACCTCTATTTGATATAATTAATGATCACTTTCACCTATTATCTTCATCCTGAGTTTGAAAATTATGATAAATATAGTATATTAAGTATAAAATATAAATATTTTATTAATAATATAATAAATAGAATAAGTATTATATAAAATAAATATCAAATATTATATTATAAATATAATCATAATAGAAATTTAATTCGAAATATAATTATATTTAATATATATATCTATTATATTATTTTATTTATGATTTTAAATTTGATTTTAATGAATGATAATGTCACGACCCATTCTAATCATAGCTGGCGTGGACCCCTTTACTGATTTCCACAAATCTTAACATATTTTTCTTTTATACAACAACAATCACACATACGCATACTATAGCATAGGTTCAATTTTGCATACATACAATAAATTAACATCATATAATTTAACAATTTTTATTTTTAGCTATCAAATTTTTCAAATGAGGCGATCTTGATGCTCCATGGATGTAGCAAACTCATGTCTTAACCTGAAACATTTAAAACACGATATAATGAGTTACAATAACTCAATAAGCATATAACTATCACTATCTTGCAAGTAATCAACTTAGATACATAGAAAGATGGTAGTAAATCATTTTCTAAATTCTTGAAATATATAAAACCACCTCCTAAAATAAAATTTCACCTGCACATGATTTAAACTCTATTTCTCATTATACGATCATAAGAGTCTCAACTTTCTATCAAAATTCATAATCATATACTACCCATTCCGAGTAGGCATCGCACACAAACAATTATTAAGGTTCAAATATAAATAGATCATTATAATCATATCATTAATACAAATTAATCACAAATAGTCACATGGTATTGCATATTCAATATAAAAAAAATACAGATAGCTACTTTATGATATCAAGTTCAATTCTATGCTTTCTTAATTGTTCGTCGGGGATTCCTCGCCCGACTATCGAATCAATTTCATATTTTTCTCAATTGTTAGCCAGAGATTTTCCATCCGACTTTCACATCAATTCTACATTACCGATTGTAATATTCGATATCATCATTCATCACTTTTCAATATTTCAAAAAGATCAATTCACAACATTTGCATATAACTATATTTATACAAAAATATAAAATTTATATTAATAATAAAGAAAATATAATTCAATATTTAAAAATATCTTTTAATGAAATAATAAGAAGTGGTGAGATATATACTCAATTTGATAGGGCACGTTCGCCGGATAAGCTTAAAGTGTTTCTTTCTTGCCTCCTTTTTACCCCTCTTTCACCGAAAGACATCACCAGCAAAGATACTATTGTTGGATTTGCTGGAAAGCTTGAAGCTTTGTTGCTGCCGCAGCTTCCTTATGCAGCAGTAGCCGCGGGTGGAGGAGGGACGCCGGAAAGAATGTGTGAGCCCGCCAGCAGCTCCCCTACTCCATCGCTGTTTGCGGCTTCTTGCAGGCCGAAATGTAACTTTCTTTGCCAGCAGAAGTTGCTGTCCCAAGCAGCAACTTACACGTAACGAGATGATGCCATGGTGGAACGTGACCGAAAGCAGATGGCTATTGTAGGTGCCGAAAATAAAAGAAGAAAGGGAAAGAAGCAGAAACCGTGGAGAGGAAGCGAGAGAGATAGAGCTACTGTGCCGAAAATGAGAGGGTAAAGAACTAGAAAAATGGCAGGATTTGCTGAGCTGTACCCGTAAGAGACAAAAACAAAAGTGGAAACAGGCAGAGAGTTGGTGAAAAAAGAAGAGGCTGGAAATTTTTGGAAACTGAGAGTGAGACGAGAAAGGGAAACCGGGATTGAGAAAGAGTACACGGTAAGAAAAGGAGAAGACTGCAGAAAATTTTAGGGGGATTTCTTGGATACTCATGTTTACGATACTCTTCAATGCCGAGAGTAAATATATGACTGCAATACTTACACGTCAGTAGTAAAATAATCGTTGTCTGTGATAAAATACAGGGAGGCCAAATCAAGTTACCATTTTAACCTTTATCCATTCTTGGAAAAATTGCACTAGTTAACTAGATCTGTAAATAAAACGAAAAACGCATCCAATCCAAAAAACTAAAAGCAAGTACCAAAATTAGGAAATTGTCACATTTTCAATTTTTATATTAACATTATGATTAATAGTTTTTTTTATCTTCATTACATTTTCTTCAATTTTTATTATTATTTTATATTTAATTACTTATTTTATCTGTAGCATTTATTATTTTATAATTCACACTTTATTTCTCTTTATTTTTATTTATTTTATTATATATTATTTTATAAAGTTTGAATTTAATTCATTATTAATATAAAAAAAATTATACTATCAGTGCATAAAGAAATAATATATCATTTAAAAATTAATAATTTTTGTCAATAATAAGAGCATTATCATGATTTTTAATGTAAAATTAATTTATACTAATAATTAATTAAATTTAAAAATTTTTATATTCACTTTTATTATTTATAACCTAGATTCTAATATTATAAATAATATATATAATAAATATATTTTATTTTTATTACAAAATATCTTTAATCTGTTAAATTTTAAAAAAATAATTTATTAATTGAATTACTCAATTATGTACATTATTTTGAAAAAATATTTAAAAATTAAAATTAATATTAAAATTAAAATTATTTTTTATAATTAAATTTAATTTATTATCAATATAAATTATTTTTACATTATCACTTATTTATGTGCTATTATATCAATAAAAACTATTGAAACTTTTTCACTATAATAAAAAAAAATTTAATTATTTTTATTCTTTATAATATGTTTTTTTCAATTTATTGATTGTGTAAAATATTTTATATTATTAGTGAATCTAATTTAAAATATTTTCTTTTTATTATAAATTTTTTTTTAAATACATGAAAGATATAATTTAACAGAAGTACTTAATTGTATATTCTATTTTCTTATAAAAGCATTTAAAATTTTAAAGGAGATTTATTTATTTTAATTTTCATAATTGTTTTTAATTAGTAATTTAATTTATATTTTAAATTAAATATATAGCAATTTCTTTACTGTAATAACATTTTAGATTATAATATATTATTTGTTATATTAAAGCTTTAAAAAAAACATATCAATATATTTTATTATACTTATTTGATTTTTTCTTTGAAAAATGAATACTTATAAATTTCTAGTTAAAAAATACTTGAGATATTTTGGTAGATACAATGACAATTAAAATTTATTTTATAACTATTTGTAATAATACATTTAAAATTCATATATTTATCATTGAAAATATGGACGAATTTCATATTTTAAGTAAAAAAATTATCTTTCACAAGTAACATCATTCCATTGTTTCTTTTTTTTTTGGTAATATGTATTATTATTTAATTTAAAATATATCATTTGACAAAATATTAATAATTTTTTAATATATTTTATATTATTCTCTGTAAAATGTACCATTAGTCTTTTTTATTATACAATTTTGATTGAAATGATTTGATTATATTCATGTAATTTTATTATTATATAAATATTTTTTATATAATTTAATATTATTATATAATTTTTATTTAAGATATAAATAATTATAATTTATTATATGTATTTAAATTTTTATTTGAGAAATAAAAAATAAGCTAATGTATTCTTATTTATCAAGGTTGGAAATGTAAAAAAATTTATAATTATGGGTGAAAATATATTTTTCTATATTAAATACAAATTAATTATTTCAAAAAATATTATTCTTAACTTTTTTCAAAGTAGCTATTTGAGGGTCAATAAATTGATTAAAATAGTTATTTATTAAATACTCAAACCAGTTACTTTATTTAATCAAATAATTAAAGGCACTCAAATCAATTAAAAATTTATAGAAAAAACTATTTGTCAAACACATTTTCAATCTTTTAGGAGATGAAACTCTTCATAATACTACTCTATATAATTATTTTTAATACATTTAGGAGGATTGAGTGTTATGAAAAGTTTCACCTTTTAAGAAATCGAATATTTATGTTATTGGATTTTTCTTAATACATTTATATTTATATTTTTAATTTTATTTCACTTATTTTGAAATTTAAAAAAGATAATCCAATGAGAAAAATACTAAATCTCTTAAGAGAAATTGAATTTTTCATAATATTACTCTATTATAAATTTTCATTCCATTCGAGAAAAAGAAAAAAAATACAAAAAGAGAACAAATTACTCTAGTTTTCTTATAATATATTACTATTACTTTGATATATAGCTAAACTGCAAAATCACAAAAAAATTCAATTAATATATTTAATTTAAAATATTGATTAAAGAATAATAAAAAATTAAAATAAATAAATTTTGTTTAAAATTTTAAATTCTTTTATAAGAAAATAGAATATGCAATTAAGTAATTTTGTTAAATTATATCTATCACTCATTTAAAATAATTTTATAATAAAAAGAAAGAGTTTAAATTTGATTTGCTAATAATATAAAATATTTGACATGATTAATAAATAAAAAGAATATATATTATGAAAAAAAATTAAAATTTTTTTACCAAAGGAAAAAAACTTATTAATTTTTATTGATATAATAATACATGAATAAGTAATAGTATAAAAATAATTTATATCAATAATAACACATAAATAAGAAATAGTATAGAGATAATTTATATTGATAATAAATTAAATTTTACCCCTAGAATTAATTTTAATTTCAATTTTTTAAATATTTGTATTAAAAATAGAGAACTTAATTGAGTAATTCAATTAATAAATTAAATATTAAAAATTTAACAAATTAAAAATATTTTAGAATAATAATATAATATATTTATTATATATATTATTTAATAATATTAGAATTTAGCTTATAAATAATAAAGTGAGTATAAAATTTTTAAATTTGATTAACTGTTTAATATAAAATAATTTTATATTAAAAATTATGAACATGATCTTATTATTGGTAAAAATTATTAAATTTTTAATGGCATGTTATTTCTTTATGTTCTAATAGTATAAATTTTTTTTATATTTAATTATAAATTAAATATTAAATTTTATAAAAAAATTAAACAGTAAAACAAATAAAAAGAAAAGGAAATAGTACATGAATTACAAAATAGTAAGTATAAAAGATAAAATATATAATTAAATATACAATAAGAATCAACATTGAAGAAACTGTAATGAAGATAAAAAATTATTAATTATAACGTTAATATAAAAATTGAAAATATGACAATTTTCAAATCTGGTTACTTGCGTTTACTTACTTTGATTGATTGCGCTTTTTGTTTCATTCACAGACCCGATTAGCTAGTATGATTTTTTGGAAACGGCAAAGAATAAAATGGTAACTTAATCTAATTCCATTGTATTTTATCACTGGCAGCAATTATTTTACTATTAACGTGTAATAAGCATTACCATACATATCTACTCTTAGTACCGAAGAGTATGATATGAATGAGTATCCAAGAATTCCCCATAAGAGAACAGTAGCATTTTTTTACCCTTTTCCTTTTATAAAAAAAAGCTGCTGTACCATGTGATGAAAGAGAAGAATGCTCACCGAAATTCAACAAAAAAAATCAGAATATATGTAAAACCGAACTTTAAAAAAAAAAATTAGAGAAAAGGAGTGAAAGTGGCAGTGGGGAGGAGAGAGAAAAGGGTGGTTACAAATTTTGTTACGATGCTTCTTATCCCATCATAAATCCATTTTACTTTAAATCTCAACCTTTGATCTTAATTATTTAGCTCTCTTTTACTAAATCTTAGCCATTCTTATTATAAAACTTATTTTATTTAAAATATTACTTCAACAATCTTTTAAAGAAAAGAAATTTAAATTCAAATATTAATCAATTGAATAAATATTCAATACTTATAAATTTCAAAATTTGAGATATTACAAATAAAATGATATGTTATTAAAAAATAGTAAAAATTATGAATTTTTAGCATCAATAAAGGTGTTTTGACAATTTTCTAATTGACATGCATGGATAGATGATAATGTAAAGTTAATTTACATTGACAATTGATTAAATTTAAATTATTTTATTATCTTTATTATTTATTATTTTAACACTAAATTATGAAAACAAAAAACTTAATATTTATTTTCTATTTTAAATAAATTTAATAGAATTAATTATTTATTGTATTAATCATTTAACTAATATTTTTTATAATTTAAATTATTTCAATTTTAACTATTTTAAGACCAATTAATATATATAATGCATCCTAAATTTTTATATAAGTGTTCTTTACAGTACGTTAAAAATTAAAAATAAAAAACAATGATTAAAAGATGGATAACATGAATTTTTAATTAAAATATGCAAGAAAAATAAAAATTTTCAATAAAAACACATCATATATATAGGAAAAATTTTATAGTGCTATATTGCACTCAATACTACTTCTATATAACCTTTACGAAATATTTTTTTAATTCAACAATTTGACTAAATTTCCTCAATATATTTTAAAAAATAGAGATTAAATTTGATGTCAATTATATTATTAAATTAAAAAAATAATAAAATCAATAAAAAGTATATTATATAGGAGCAATGTTGAATTTTTAGTACAAATATTAAATTTTTTTCCTATATACAAAATATTTCTATGCAACAAATATGAAAATATTTAGTTGGGTTGAAACTTAGAGCCCAGAGCAGATAAGTTGGCATTTTCTTTTTCAAATTTTAAACTTACGAACTTCATGGATTCCTCCATGTCAGGTGTGGAATTTCTATAATTTTCTAAAGTTTTAACATCAAACTTTTCATATACGTGTTTCATTTCCTTTTTAACATTGGTCTTGAGTTTTGAAAACCCGATTTTTCATAAGATACCTTAGACCACACCAAATCTATTAATAAGTATAACATACATTTCAATCATCCATTTTTTTGTAACGATGTATAAATTTATTTTTAATAATTTACAATACAAATGAGTACAATATACCCATTAAGATTGTTTTAAATTAAAAGCATATGCTTCAAATCAAATCAATGTAAAAAGAGTGCTATTATGTATTTATTTATAATTTTTTAAATTGAATAAAATATAATCTTAAATTAAATTATTTTAATTATTTAACATATTTAAGTTAATCAATTTTACATAAATTATCTATATATTCAAATATATAAAAAGTTAAGAATAAATAAAAAATCATATTTTACATAAAAAAGTATTGATTTCTATTTTTTTTATTTTCAGAAAAATTATAAATTATTATCATTGATAATTTTTTTACCTTTACATTTTAATAAATTTTGTTATTTCAATTATAATTATAAAATGAAATAAAATATCCATTATTTCATTTCTTACTACAATAAATATAATTATAAAATAATTATTTTATTTTCATTCTCACTCTATTTTATCTGTTAAGGTATTGTGAAAGTATGCATCGAATAGGTTTTGCCGTCACTTTCAAGAACTCTGATAACTAATGATCTTGATCCTCGATTTTTGTGAAACTTTTACATAACGTTTGTATATTACCGTTGCTAGCTTTATATATAGGTGAATTCTACGGTACCTGAGGGGTTTGGTGTCTGGGGTGGTGTGGCAAAATACAAGCTACTGGATGAGATTACTAAGTCAATGCTAAGATTTTTGTAATCTCATCCAGTGGCTTGTATTTTGCCACACCACCCCGGGCACCAAATCCCTCAGGGTACCGTAGCAAGCACCTTATATAAAATGTGTTATTGATGTATGCATCAATTGTTAGACCATCTTTTTCAATTTTTATGTCATCAGAGACGTTTATAGCACCAATAAAATAGTTCTATAAATACCATCAAATCCTGATTTTTCATTTGAAGGATTCCCCCAATTTTTTAGTGTAGGATCCACCAAGATGAAAGGAAAAAAAATTGATACTGGAACTGTTTCAATCCTAGTCACCTTCCGTATTTCCCAGCTGTCCTCCTTGCCTTTCATGTTCATCTTAGCCTAGTTGCTTTATTTGGATCAGAAATTAATTTCTGCTGGAAAACTGATTTTGCTAAGTACTTGCTAGAGTCTTGATAATATAGTTATTATAGCTAAACTTAAATGATATATTTGAATAATCAATTTTCCATTTGTTATATTATTAATTATTAGGAGAAGATTAAGGTAGTAAAAAGAAAAAAGAATACTCAAAGCATCATCTTATCCTTTTAGTTTGGTGATCGTAAAAAATTGATGGGTTTAATCAAGATGGAAGTGAAGATGAGGTATTATTAGGAGTATCATTTTGTTAGTGTTATAGAAGTTTTCACTTAATTATTGAGAGGCTGTTTGGTTCAATTTAAAAAAGGGAAAGAAATCAATGAAGGGAAATAAGGTAATATTAGGAGAAGATTAAGGTAGTAAAAAAAAAAAAACTACTCAAAGCATCATCTTATCCTTTTAATTTGGTGATTGTAGAAAATTGATGGGTTTAATCAAGATTGAAGTTAAGATGAGGTTTTATTAAGAGCATTATTTTGTTTGTATTATGAAAGTTTTCACTTAATTATCAAGAGGCCATTCAATTAAAAAAAGGGAAAGGAATAAAAAAAGAGAAGTAAGGAAAAAGGGAATCAAAACTTCATGATTATCTATTTTATTTAGATCAAGTAAAAAATAATTTACTTAAAATAATTATCAAAATAATTATTATTTTATTATTTTTATTTTATATACAAATATTATAATTTTTAATTTTTTAATATTTTATTAATATTATTTCAATTATTACTTTTATTATTTCAATTATTATTAATAATTAACATTATTTCAATAATATTAATTATTATTTATTTATTATTTTTACTAGTTATTATATTTATTATTTTGTTAATATTATTAATTATTATCATGTTATTAAATATTGCATATTAACTAATATTATTATTTTCATAATTATTTAATTTTACTTATTATTATTTTTTATTATTATTATTATTTCATTTATTATTGTATTATTTATTTATTACTTTTTGAAACTATGATACTTATTATTCTATTATGAATATTTATTATTATTTTATTATTATAATTAAATTATTAATATTTTATTAATATTAATATTTTTTATTATTATATAGTTTATTATATTTATTATGATAATCATTATATGATTTTTTGTTTTTATTTAATTAAATTTATTATATTTTATTATTAACTATTATTTAATAATTATTTTTATTTTTACTTGTATAATATTTTATAATAATGAATGATTATTATTATATTAAAAATGATAAATTCAAAATTTAGAATAAGAGAATTAGATTTCATGAGAAATTGGAGGAATCACTATTCCCTTATTTAAAATAATTCCATCAAGAGAAAATAACGAAAGAGAATGAGTTTTTTTAAACTAAATAAAAATAAAAGAAATGAAATTTTATCATTTTCATTTTCTTTCTTAATTATCTCTAATTAAACGACTCCTAAATAATTTTGCAGAGTTAATGATTCTGACTAATGCTTTAAAAATTTAAATTTATCATTAAGTGTTGATTTAATAAAAATATGTTGATCTGAACCTGACATTATTGTTAATAAATAAAAACTTGAGTTGTTAAAAAAATTTTTGACGAGAGGAGACAAACCTTTCAATACTTTGATTCTCAAATTAATTACTTCACTTAATCAATATTTTTTTTAGAAAAATATTATATAATTTAATCTGATCATAATTTTAGTTCATTTTAACTGACCAAAAAATCCAAATTAATCATTTTTTTAACCGATGGCATCAATTCAATCATGATTTGTCGATTATTTTAGTTTATTGTTTGGTCCAACTTTTATAACATCATTGTTCTAACTGTAAAGATATAATGTGTGCGGTTAAATTGTTGTGATTAATACCAAGGCGTTGGGAGAACTCAAAAAATATGTTTAGAAATGATCCTTAACTTAAGTGGCAAGTTCTTCTCTTGCTGTATTTTTGAATATCGATTGTTGTGATTCTTAAAAGTAAAATTTTTAATACTTCTATAAATTCTTATAGAGGTGAGTGATATATTTTGACTTTATAAACAAAATATATCATGTTCGAACTTTTTCTCACCAAAAAAGAATGCTAAGGAATATGCTGTGCCGAAGCCTACACGACGACACCATTTGGTATGGATTCTCAGTTCATTTAAAAATTCTTAGAGTCCTCAACTAAATAGTACACGTATTCATGGTCTTATTTATCAATTTTATAGAATTTATGTGCATTAAAAATATATTTTTTTTTAATTTTTAGAACATTTAAAATTATGCAAAATGACACTTAATTTTTATTTATTAGATGAAGTAAGAGTAGCCTACATATAGATTTGGAGCACATTTGAACTTTTCTGATTGATTTTCTCTACTTTGACCTCTGATTGGCCTAAAGTAGGAAACCTAAATTCAATATCATATTCATACAATCTACTTTCTTTCTCACATAAAATAAAGTGGAATTTGAAATCGGATCTTATTTGTTTTACGTGGAGGAGCGGACTGGATTTGAAAATATGGATGTGGATTTCGCAGAAATAGGCCTAAATTGCAAGTATTTGACCAAATTTGAACGGATCATATGAAATGGGATCGTTGGCTTTGTCGCATTTGGTCATTTGATTTGACTGCTTCCAGATTACGTGAACCAAAGACGGTGTGTAAGTTAATGCCAACCAACACCTCCTTATTAGGGACAACTGTATCCAGGCAGTTCCTTCCCCGTTCCGTGTTTCTTTGCATTTGGGTGGCCCACTGGATTGTTGGACCATACGACGATCCTAGTATATAATTTTCATGTATAGACTCACCGTATCTTGCGTTACATCGGTGAATTCTTTTGTATCGTAAGGGTTTTGAATTTTAGAATAACACGATCATTTTAAAAATTATTAAGTTAAAATATTTAATTATATTTATTAAAAATAAATAATTATAATTTAATAATTTCAAAATTTAATATGTCAATTCAAATTTTAAAATTTTAAAGATATCATAACAATCATCCATATTTATTTAATCTCTTATTTTAATTGTTATAAAAGATATTGTATGTGTATGTGTGTGTGTAATGTTGTAATTCTTATCTTTAGTTTAAAGTGAGGTCTTTCCTACTTTAAGTAGAAAAAATTCAAGGTATGGATATTTATATTTTCTAACAAAGAAAGGAATGATACATGATGAAACTATAACCTATTTTTTTGGTAATTTTAGTCATTTGCAATTTTTGTTTTATTTTTTCTATCATCTTAAAGATCATAAAATTATGAATCAAGTCCATTGGTTTTTTATGCTAAAGTAATGATCAATCACGTCTTCCTTCTAGTATATAAATTATACCTAGTATGGTGCATTATAAAATTTAAATTTTAAGGTGAGTTACATTTTACTCAATTATGATTTTGTTTGCTTTCATTCATTTGTATGTGTTTTTATGTATCAAAATATGTCCACTTGCCGTTTTTACTATAAACATTTTATTCGGCCAATTTTTTTTTCTGGTTTTAAACAATAATCACTATGCAACACACATGATTCTTATTGTCCCAAATTTTGCAAAAAATAAATCTAATTTCAAAGTCATTTTCAAAAAATATTTTCTTGAAAAAGAAAAAACCCTAACCTACATGGAGATTCATAAAAAGTAATTTAGAAACAATTATTCATACTTTACACATAAATTGCTTCTAAAATTGAATTTCAAATTAATTTTAAAAAATAAAGAATTATAAATAAAAGAGATTACATGCCTTTTGCATGCTTATTTCTAGAGGTGATAAATGGATGAGTTAGGATGAATATGGATTAGATTAAAAGTGAATCGATCATTGTTAATCTATTTATAACCTAATATAAAATTTTAAATGAGTCATGGATGACTCATAAAATTAAATATATGATTAACCTAACTTATCTATTTATTCATTAAATTATTATTATTTTATATTTTATCATTTTTATTAACATTATTTTTCACCACTACTTTATATTTATTAGTATTATTTCAAAATAAACTTATACTATTAATTTTTTTCTTTATTTCTATTTCCTTTTCAAAATTATAATTTTTTTATCTCATTTTCTTAACATTAAGTTTTGAAAATTGTTTTAATATTAACTATAGTTGATTAAATATTTTAATATTAATATACATTAAATAAAACTTATTTAATTTGAAATAGACATTACAATAAAATTAAAAAAGTTTAGAATTATAAATTATATGAATTCTTTTACAATAATAAATTGCACTTTTAAAATTGTATATGTATCAATAGTCAAATTTTAATTTACAAAGTATCACATAGAAAAAAAAATTGACCTTACCAATGTATTGATATTTGTATAATGAAAGATCTAACGTATAGTTATACAGTACATTATATGTGGCATATAACATTGTAAGATTTTTTATTTAAAAATTGAAAAAGTAGTTTTGTGATTATTTCTAACTTTTAATAGTAAAAATAATAAATTATATAAATTTTAATATAAGCAACTAGATTTGATTTTACTTTTTTTATAAAAGAAGTTAATATCTTCACATCTATAAAAATATTATAATATTTTATTTCAAATAATTAATTTTAAAATATTTAAATTATATGAAAATTTTGAATATATTTTATTATAATATTTTTTTATTTTATAATATTAATTTATACATTACACAAATCTATCTTTTATAAATATAAGTAGATAAATGATTATTCATAAATTAACTCAATATAATTCTCATTTCAATAGATCAATAATAATCTAATTCATATTTATCATAAGGTTAAAATAAATGGATATGAATAGACAAATGGATATAAGTCAAGATTGCAAGATGTACTTTAAAATAACAAGAAATTCTCAAAGGGGTAGTAAAGTCTTTTAACTATAGTATATAATTTTGGATGTGACTACTATTTCCAGCTAGCATAACAACATCATCCCATTGATATAATAGAATACAACTAGTCTTATCATTAGGTGCGGTCATTGGTTATCATGAACCTTGAACCGGTCCATAAAAACGAGTGGTCCGATCTGCCTTTTTGGGCTGCAACGTGGCAGACCAATCCAATCTACAGGCTAACCCAAAGGAGTTGGTTGGTCGCAATATTTATCACATAATACAAATAAATTAAATCTGTACTCATAGATGTAAAAGGTGTAATATGTGTATGCTTGGCGAAATCATGGTGTGAGTGTGAAACTAAGATCAGATGTCAAAACATAATTACTATGAATGTGATTTGTTACGTTTAAATTTTAATTTTTGGTAAACTTGTGGGTAACGTGTTCTGTGTTATATTTCTTGTGAATAAAAAAGGAATCACCCACTTTCCGCCCGAAGAATTCAGTTCGAAAACTTTATCAAGATAAAGTTTAAAATAATTATACGCGGCAATACCATAAGCTTTAAAAAGTTAAAAATCCTAACAATCCTTGAAGTATTGGAGTATGAGGCCAAAAAATTATTTTATACACCGGTCTTTTAAAGTTTATCAAGGAATTACATTTTTTCCATTATTTTTAAACAAAAAGTTACAAATTATTTAAAAAATTATTTTAAAAAATAAAAATAATATTTAATATGTAATGCAAACTATTACATCTATAATTTTTGAATTGGATAAATTACTGATTTATTGGTTCAATCATTGATTTATTGATTGAATTAGTTTTAAATTAAAAATATAAATTATATATATACACACACATATATACACATGTATGTATACATTAGTATTATATATTTATAATAACAAATTATGATAAAATAAAAAAATACAATATAACTTAATAATATAACTAAATAAGTAATAGAATATAACTAATATATCAATAATTTATATTGAAAATATTAAAAGAAATAACATAAATTTAATTGATCTAAAATTATAAAAGTATTACACCTTAATTATTGTGAAATTGTAAAATTTATAATTTTTATAAAAAATAAAGAAATTGAAATGAACTAGTTCATTTATTTTGATCAATTTACATATATATTTTAGTTTAATATTCTTAATCAGACTTATTTACTGGCTAGTTCACCAATCTAACTTGGTAGTCCGATTCAATTTTTGAAATTATAATTACGTCCTCTAAATATCATACTTGATAGTAGTAGTTCCTAATTTTTATTTTTATTATAATTATTCATCTTTTAAAACAAATGAAAGTTGTTGAAATTGATTATTAAATTTTACCCTAGCAATACTAAATATAATATGGTTTTTCAATTCTTTTCATTCCTTTCTCCATTTATTTTAATATGACTAATAAAAATAGGGATAAATAATTATAATACAAATAAAATTAAAAATTAATAGTCTTAATTATAAAATTTGAAAGATATAATAATAAATAAAATTAATTCTTATTTATATTCTACTTTTAATTTTGATTGATGAACTCATTTGTTTTTAACCGACATATGTAAAATTATAACATTTATATAAAAAAATCTATAAAAACATTAAAATATTTACTAATAATATCTACACTGCTTTGGTTCAGAATAAGGGGTATGCATCTATATTTCAACTCTTTCACTACTCCTTAACAATATCTAATTGCTGTTTTACAGGTCAATCACCTTATGCTTCCACCATCAGCTTTCATGAATGAAATCCATCGAGTAGCAGCAGGTGTAGCTATCATATTATAACAATTATGGGAAGTTAGGAATAATATTTATTTTCATCATAAAACCTTTAATGTGGATGGACTTGCAGTTCTTATCGAAATAGATTTAGCCATGGAAATGGATTGTATGTAAGATTTTCAGCCTATATCAACTACTAGTTTTCCTCCCTATTAGATCCTTCCACCTTTATATTGTTTGAGGATAAATATAGATGTTGCTTGGAAAGGGGGTAAAGCTATCATAAAATTACTTGCCAAAGATAAGGTGGGATATGTAAAAAATTAATGGTCTCACAAAGACTTATCAAATACAATGGAAAAAGCTAAAGCTTTAGCTATCCTCAAGGCTTGTCAAGCTACTGAGGGCTTGAATTATCATCACATTATGATAGAGTGATTGTAAGTACAAATTAATGCTATTTTAGAATTTAGTGCAATACCATGAAAATTACCTAGTATCATTGAAGACATCTAGGATTATTTATTTCGATCATCTCAATTATCTAAATTCTAAATTAATTGTAAGGCAAATGAGGTAACTCATGCTAGAATAAAATGGGTTTTCTTTGTTATAGGAAGTAGATTAGGCTCAATTCTTCAAGTCCCTCCCTTAGTTGAAATTGCTTGTAATTATAATATGTCTGTTGCCTATGAATGAATATTAACCATTTTTGAATAAAAAAAATGGCTGTAAAACGAAAATGGTAAAATATAAGGCAGTGACTTTTTCTCGTTTGCTGTTGGTACTGATCTTTCAAACCTTGCCTATTATTATAATTAAGTAAAACCCATGAATATATTGACGTGTGGCTTAAAAATCATACTGATAGCTGGAGACTCCCAACTACCGCGGCCATTAGTTATACAGGCTGGGCCATGTTATTTCGGACTCTTTCAAGCTCATCAGCCCATGTTCACCATTATTTCCCCCTCAAAAATCCCATGTCTTTCTCACTCACAATGGATTTTTCATCTTTTTTCTTTTTTTTTAGTAATTTTTTATCAAAGGAAAATAGATACAAAAGTTTATTATGCAGTACGATATATTAGTACATATAACGGAACTCCAAAAATAGGTAAACGGCGCCGGAAATGAGAGGATTCAAATCCTCTTCAAAATCTAATTTAGATTCTCTTATTTTTTCTTCAGTCATTTTCTTGGGATGTTAGAAAGAAATGTACATAAAATCTTTATATACGGTGAAATTAGAGTTTTTTTTTCCTTTTTTGACCAATAATGAAATTCATAGAAATTCTTAACGTTAAAAAAAAATTTGAAAAAAGAAAAAGTGGACAACCTAGATCCCTCACAATCCCATTTAAGATGCTGTATTCCCTTTACCTTAAAGCGTAGATACCTCAATTCGGGGGTCTTTCAGCTCTAATCATCCTCAACAAGCAGTATTTATGTCTGATAGAGAACTTATGATTGAGGACTTCAAACCATGAAAGAGACCAAGTTTGGAAGGTCAATCCGAAGAAAAATTAATGGACAAACATTATCTTAGCTAGCTGGGCACAAGCTTTGGCTTCTGCGTGGGGCTTCATGCTGCTGGTGGGTCTCATGTGTTGTTGTCTCAGCACAAAACCTAGGCACAGCAGCGATATCATCTCTGGCAACGGCGGCTGCACCTGCGACGGTGGCGGTGATGCTTGTGTTTGATTCTTCTTTCTTTCTTCTTCTTATCTCCTTTGTTAGATGGACAGTGAACTTGTTAGTGTGTATGGCACGTTAATTTGCTGTATAGAATACTAGTTTTTAGTTTGATGGTTATTTTTTGGTTCATTTATTTGTATGAATGTAGATGAATCACAAATTTTTAATTTAATTTATTAGATTGAAATCATGTAGATGATTGTGTTCTGTAATTTATCTTCAAATGGAAGTCTGTTTTGGTTAATATCTATCAATTTGTCTACTATTCTTTATTCTTTCGCTTTGCGCTTTGGCTTTTCAAGTATTTTCTTCATCTGTCTGCCCGTCTCTGCGTGTGTATATATTTTCAACATTTTTTTTTGAGAATCTTCCTTGCTTGAATGAAACAAATTAAATACCCTCTACTTACCATTCTCTTTTTCTTGACCCTTTCATCAGTCAGCTTTGAATTAGAATATTTTAGGACTGTACACTAGTTGGATTAGCAGGATTAAATTTAAAAATTTTAACCAATCTGATAACAATGGATTATATATTTTCTCATCCGCACTTCACAGCTAAAAATAATAAAGCTGACTCTAACTCATACAACAACTTTAGGATGATTTACTCTGAGTTAATTCGAGTTGACTAACGAGAATAATGTATATTCAAAAGCCAAGACAATGAGAAGAAAAATATAAATGGGTATATCAAATTTGTACAGAAAAGATTAAAAATGAAACTTGCTTTATGTTTTTTTTTTAAGTCTAAGAGCCAAATAAAAATGATTGAGATAATTTTAAAGAATACCTCTGTAACTTTCAGATCGGATTGATTTGAGCACGTAAAGAAAGAGAAAGTTACCTCTGTTTACGCAAATTGGTTCAAATTCGTTTGCTGCAAGCTTACAACTCTTCCAAATCTGCAATGGAGCAGAACGAGAGAGTATGAGATAGAGATGCAAACAAGGACGGAGGGATCCATTCTTTCTTGACTTTAAGCATTCTGGGGACCAGGGGCAAGAGTAAGAGACCCTACAATTGTGAAAATCAAAGGGTTTAAAGTAGAGTAAAGCTTTTGCAATATTCCCTTATTTACATTTTAAAGCTTTACTATTGTGTAATGAGTACATAAAACATAAAATATAAATTTAATGAACAGTCGGATTTAGTTTTAAGTGGGTTGCTTTTTCTCAACCTGTATCAACCTATATTATCCGATTTTTTGAAATAAACTTACACACATCAAACCATCATTAAATCCAAATCACATTTAATTGCAATTTTAAAGAGCGGGTTAGTATGTTTTAAATGGATGAGAATTTTTTGGACACCCCTAGAATATTTTATTAAATTTGAAAACACAACTTTTTCAACAAAAATGAATATGGGGTAACAACAAATGACTAAGTTCTTATTCTTAGGTTAACACAAGAAGGAACAACTTGTGCTCATACAATCTATGTAACTCGCTACAAGAAGAAAAGAAAGGAAAACCTAAGGGTTAGTTTGAGGCATATGCGAAAATTGTGATCGTAATCATGTATGCTTACATCACAATTAGTAAAATTGCGAATAAACATAAAATGATACCATTGTTACGCAGCAAAATTGCAATAGGAAGAAGTAATGTGATTGTAATGTAGCAGTCTACAATTTAAAACAATAATCGGAAGTGAGTTTAAAATATATAATAAATAGATGATATAGATTTAATTCTCTTACTCTAATTTTATCACTCACTGCGAAGTAGGGTGTCATTCCTCATGAATGTAATTTAAAGGACTAAAATGTACTGTTTTTCCTCTACTTTACTGAAATCTCAACTTACTCTCTAGATTTTATTTGGTTTAGTTTTACTCTTTGATTTAAAAAAAAAAGCAATGCTTAAATTTCATTAGAATGAATAATGCAAGATAGGGTTTGATTCCTCATAAGCCTCACTCCCCTTCTCTTCAAAACTTCGCAAAATTACTGAGAGAGAGAGAGAGAGAGAGAGAGAGAGAGAGGGAGGGAGAGAATGTAAGTAAACACGGTGGTTCATACGAGATCGAATTGGGTCAGATGTTTCAAAGCCCATCAATTTAACAAGAATAAGCGACAAACAGATTAGTCACAATTTTTGTATTTGGCAAGAAGACTCAAATGGGCCGGGCCCAAATTTTCATGCATCTCTCATGGGGCAGCGGGCTGAAATTGGGACCACCAAATTTCACTTGTTAGGCGGGTCCACACTTTTTTTCTAGTTAATATATATATATATATATATATATATATATATATATATATATATATATATATATATATATATATATATATATATATATATATTGAAAAAAAACTAATACTGATTTAAAAAAGGTGAAAAAAGAATTCAATTACTTATTCGATTAAATCTGAACTATACTACAATATTAGGTTCTAATTATTTATATGGCTAATAATAATAATAATAATAATAATAATAATAATAATAATAATAATAATAATAATAATAATAATAATAATAATAATAATAAAATATCTATATTTATTTTCTTGTACTTTACTCGTTCACAATATTTATGAAAAAATAATTATTAATACTAGAGGGATAAGTTTATGAGTTTAAATTTGATCTTATAAATCAATTTTGCAATTGCTTTATTTAGCAAGTAAATGATAGTTGATAATTGAAAATGTATAATTAGAAGCTAGTAAATTAGATGAATATATTAGAAGCACTAGATAAAAATTAATTAAAAATATAAAATGACATATTAATATAGATAGATATATGAATTTGGTTAATTCATATTTATTTTTGATGCAAAAGTATATTAATGTAATCAAAATATTTAAAATAAGAATATAAGTACATAAAATTTAATTAATTCTATTTTGACATTGTGTATTTATTATTTTTATTTATTTAATATTCAAAATACTATAATGTCCTTAAATTTAATTAATTACAATTTATGGTTTCATATATTTATTTACATAATTAAAATATAGGATGTCATTTAATTAAAAAAAGAGTGAAAAATTTAAAAAATTAGAAAATTATTAGTTTATAAGATATTAGATATTTTGTGAAACTTATCAAATAAAAACTTATTTTTTCAAATAAGTTAGGACATCAAATACTTATAAAGGTTAGCTTATAAATTATTAATACTAGAGAGATAAGCTTATGAGTTTAAATTTAATTTATTATCAGTATAAATTAATTTTGTAATTGTTTTATTTAGCACAAGTAAATGATAATTGATAATGAAAACCTTATAATTATTAGCAGGTAAAATAGATGAATGTATTAGAAACGTTAGATAAAAATTAATTAAAAAATATAAAATGACATATTAATATATATAGATATATGAATTCGATTAATTCATATTTATTTTGGATACAAAATTATATTAATATAATCAAAATATTTAAAATAAGAATATAAGTACTTAAAATTTAATTAATTCTATTTTGACATTGTGTATTTATTATTTTTATTTATTTAATATTCAAAATAATATAATGTCCTTAAATTTAATTAATTACAATTTATGGTTTCATATATTTATTTACATTATTAAAATATAGGTTGTCGTTTAATTAAATAAAGTGACAAATTTAAAAAAAATTAGAAAATTATTAGTTTATAAGATATTAGCTATTTTGTGACACTTATCAAGTAAAAACTTATTTTTTCAAATAAGCTAGGACATCAAATACTTATAAAGGTTAGCTAATAAATTATTAAGTAAGTTAATAAGTTAACTTATTTATTGTATTAAATACATATAATACCAATCATTTATGTATCATTATGTTCATAAAACTATTAAAAATATTCTTACTATTGATAAAAAATATTAATTATTATAATAATATGTCATTTATTTATTTATTAATAATATAAATAGATTTATAGTTTAGTGGATCAATTTTAAACTTTTAGGGTAGTCCTTCAATGGCATTGTATGAAACTAAACCAATATTATGAGATGGTCCTTAAATATTAGGTTTTTAGTCTGGTGGGTATTTTTGTTCATTTATTAGTGTAGAATATAGATGTCTTATTATTAATGTAATGTAGATTTGTAAGTTGTAATTAATTATATTAGAGACATATACCTAATTTTATTATATAATTTATCTTCAAATAGAGAATTAACAAACATTTATTCTTTTTGTATCAGTTCCATAAATAGAGTTGGGTGAATGGTGCAAGATAGGGCGTCAAAAGCCTCATTCTCCATTCTTATAAACCATGCTAAATTTTCAAAAACAGCAAAAAGGTTATGATCTTGGTGTTCTATTGATTTAAATCATTAGATTTGATTCATTTGTATAATAAATATCAGTGAATCATTGGTCTGAACCGTTAAATTTCATATTAGTAGGGCATCAATGTAATTAGTGCACTAAAATCCCTCTACTGCAAAAATAGCAGTTCACAAATACAATGATTATTGACTAGCCGCACTAGGACATGATGTTTTTTCTCGTGGAGAAAAGTATGGATAAATTGCTAATAATTATCTTTGATATGGCTAATAATGAAAAGAGAATTCCAGTCCATTTTTACATTTGTTATAACAAAATATTACAAGCTAGAATGGAAAAAAATAATTAATGACAATAATACTCTTACAACAAAACATAAAAAATTATCTTTCTAAGAGTAATTAAAAACCTGCAAAGTTCCAACCGCTCAAGTTATACAGTAGTCATTCAGAAGTCAGATAAGTGATATTGCAATGCTAACCAAATAATAACATATAATTTAAATAAAAAAAAATTTGAGTAAAGTTCTTTATAAATTTACTGTAGGGTTCTTCATCAAAATTATAGTATGCTTGTTGTTTGTTCTATTAATTATTATTAACGATTACAATCATAAATATTGTAATTATTATTTTTAAATAAAACAATTAATATACATATTATAATTTGAATGAAGAACTTTGTGACAATCATATAGAAAACTTTACCTAGGTATTTATTTTGTTAATTTCCAAAAATCTTAGCTACTATATATGTTGAAACATTATTATTTATATGCTTCAGCTGTAACATATTTCTTTACTCAATTCAATTAATAAAGGTCAATTCGCCACTTTTATAATTTTTAATGTTTAGAAAATATTTAAAAAAAACCCTAAAGTAGGGAACATGTCTTGTTTGAAATTCTTGGTTTTGCATTCCAAGAACTAATACGCTATGCATGGAATGATTGAATGAAACATTCAAGGAGAAACCATACATTTAGACAGATCATCCATAACACTTTCCTAAGGATTCATTTGCAAGTCCAAACTTCTTAGAATTATGAGTTTGATGGGAATTTCACTGTCTAAATATGAAATAAAAACATGGAAGATATGCATGGGGTGACTAGTCTCACTTGAGACAATACTCATCCCCCTAAGTATTTGACGTCTACATGCTGTGGTCTACCCTAAGAGGAAGACAGATGCCTAAACAGAGGAAGAACAATAGGACGGTACTTGATATATAAGAAGAGTCACGAAGGATGAGTCACATTGATGAATACATTATTTTGTATAATTAGTTTCTTATATATTTAGTCTCTTAGTTTATGTGCCTAACCAAATTAACCAAACTAACCATAGTTAATTCAATTTAAGCTTAGAAATATGACGTTGTCTTAAATTTTTGCCTATATATGAAATTCTGGATCTCCAATTGGTTTTAATCATTTACCATAGGAAATTTAAAACAACAACCTACAAATTTTGTGAAGACACCCATACCCAATATGAAAGTTTGGTGGCTTGAAATTAGTTGAGAAGCTATAATAGAATGGTTACTTTGTTGTTGTCCAATTTGAATTAGTCATAGTTTATATGCAATTTAAAGAGGTCTAAACCTTCAATTGGTATACTTTCATAAAAACACTTAAGTGAAATTATATCATGTTTATGGTGAAAAAAGGTTTATGATGTTATGGGTTTGGACTAAATTGAAAATGTTTTGGGTTTTGAATCATAACTTGAGCTTTGAGCTTTTATTTTGTGCAAGGCCTCATTCATTGAAAATCTAAGAGGCAGGTTATAACTTTGTAAAAGGGAAAAAAACCTTAATTCATTAAGCATTTAAGGGATATTTAGCATCGAAAGGTAGAACATAATAGATCTAGAATTCTTTTCTGTTCTCTTTTGTGCTTTTGTTTTGCAAAAGCTATGGGTGGCTAAACTTCTAATTCCAATTCAAAGTTTTTATACTTTAATTTTTTTTCTTAATTGTGAGGCCTAGTTCTTATCAATATATTCTAGATTTGGATATTTTCTATTTCTCCATTCTTTATTGTCTATGTTTGCTTAGGTGATTAGTTAAAAATGTTTACTAGTTGATTATTGATTCTAATATATAACTAAATAGTTGACTGGAAATAATTTTTGATAACGAAATTGTTATAATTGATTGTTACAAGTAGCAATTAAGTGTTAATGATTAGGCTCCCAATTTTTATTCAACACTTAAGAGAAACGGAGATTGAATTAAATGATTTAAACTAGCTTAAAGATGACCAATTCAAGTCTTAACCATTACATGAGTACTAATTAATATTGTTACTAATTAGATTTAGTACTAGGCTTGAATCAATTAGTAGTAATAAGGAATTAATTTGGATGCATGACTTGAATTAATCAACAGTAAGAACATAATAAGAATTACTATCGGATTTTAGGTATTCTTGGTTAAATTATCAAATATGGGGCATTTCTTTAGGTGTGAAGGATCAATTAATGAATTGAAGTATAAATTTCTCTTAGACTAGAGCTATTTTACTACTATTCTTATCTTTTAAATTTACATTTTGATTTTGATTTTATTTTTAAAGTTGTAATTAAAAAACCTTTTTTTCCTTCATGTTTAAATTTTTTTCATTTGTAATTTATCAACTAATCTCTTAGATTCAATCTCAACTCATCAATGTCACAAGTTATATTAAGGATAGTAGAATAATTTTAATGAATTTAATGCTTATCACATATACACTCAGTCAACAAAGATTTTTGCCACCTAACAAGCATAGGATGAAAAAACATAAGATCATATAACCATATATACAGGCACACATATGAAAACAATTTTAATATTTAGGATTGAAAGTAGGAATCAATTCAATCATCTCTTGATCATTCATGATTTACATATCCATATGAAGAAGTAATGTTTCTTAGTTAGGATCTAAGAACCTTTAAATGGAAATATCAAGTGCATAACTTCTCAATTACACTTTAACTATTTCTTCTATCTTCTTATGCACAATTTCATTTTCATAATTAGTTGTTCAAAACACAATCATCTATGCTCATCCTTCCTTATTGCTTTAATTCTTCATACGAGCTCTTTTAAGTGCACTTAACTATCCTACAATATAGTTACTTAGAATCCCAAGAAAACACATATAAATCATTTATCCTAAGCATATATTTAATTTCTTCATCAAATATATAAGGCATTCTATCATCAAGATGTTATCATTTTGTCATCAAATTCTTTGTAAATGAGTTCAATAATAATCATACATTCTCATAATCATTAAAAATATATTTGGATTTTCATATACAAGACAAAAGTTATTGAAGCTTATTCTAAGGAACAAATCAATTTGAGGTAATATCAAAATGAACAATACCATACATTATTTTCTAAAAAAAAGGTCTTGATGAGAAATAGAAATTCCGACTCACGACACTAATGAACTCAAGGAATCTCCGAAATAAATTCTTCTTCAAGAAGCAAATCAAGAGGTCATTCAAACAATTCCAATTAAGTATCTAGTATATAAATATTGTGAATTTTATAATTTTTAAGTAAAACTTTGATAAAAATTCATAAAATTTTTTGAGAGACTATCGTATCAACACCCTACAATTTTTTTTGAAGGGCAACATGACAAATTTGTACTTCCTTATTTAATTGCCTCATCATTATCATTAACATTATCATTATTATTATTACCACCATATCATATTATATGTCATAATTATTATCAAGCTTGCTTAAATTACCATACCAAACTTGAGTAATTTTGTCGCTTTGAAAATGACATTAATTACAACCCTCATAAAATATAGCAATGCATACTTGAATTTAGAGGGGGCTGTTGTATTCGCTTTTGCTAATGTAAAAGTTAATTAAATAAATTTCATATGAACTAAATTATCCTCTGATTAAATAAATTTGGAGTCAAGATTTATATATAATAAATTATATTTTATTTCTTAAAAAATGAATTTGTATAAATTTTATTATAATATTTAATGTAACCTACTTAATTATTAAAACCATTTTACTAGAATTATCTGGGTCATGCATATGCTACACTAATTTAACACTATTCAAATGATTATCAATCATCATTTTACAATCGATGTGATGGTTAAACATTTCAATTGATGTGATATGCATATATTTAAGTGAAATACTAATGCTCATCAACATAAGCATGAGTTACAAAATCGTATTTTGTTGTAAACAATATTTTAAGGTATTAGAGGAAATTAAAATTGAAATTAAAATTAAAATTAAAAATATTAATAATTTCTACAAATATTTTATTACGAGAGTATTAATGTACTAATTATCTCTACAAATGTGTTGGGATGCTCTGATGTTTATAACTCCTAAGGAGCATGCATTTCTGATGCCTACCTTTATTTTCTTATTATAATTTTTTCTGCAAATGCCCTATCATTTCTTTTCTTTCATTCACCACTTAATATTCGACTTGAGTATTGATTTATATTCTCAATTTTTTTTTCCAAATGAGATGGCATATTCGTATAATTTTAAAAAATTGATATTAAATCTTATATATGGCAAATATTTAATTTTATTTACTTTTCATGTAAATAAATAGTAATTAGATATTACATATTAGTTTTGGAGTAAAGAAGATTTTTCGAGTTGATAACAATTTATTAATTCCTAAATGATTGGTTTAAATATGAATGTTATGATTCATTTTGTAGGCATAGGGAAATGTATCCTAGTTCTAGTATATATAAGTAACATTCATGAGTGACATGTGTCAATATATAAAGGACACATGAAGAGATGCGTGGCAGGTCATATGACGTTAAATATTAAATATTAATTAAATATAGATATGAATATTGTAAAACTTTCAATGATTTAAAAAATACCTACCGATTTAAATTTCAACCAAATTTAACTCAAATTAATACATAATTAATCAAACATTATGATTAGTAAATTAACCTTTATTATTAATTAAATATTTGATAATAAATATTAATTAAATATTTTATCATTCCATTGATATCAATATTTTATGTATTTATAATATCAATATTCTTTTTCTTCCTCAACTTATAATATTTCAATAATTAAACTTTATATTTCTAATCTATTATTTATATAATAATAAATATAATTAGATGAAAAATTAAGTTAAAATTTGAAGTAGGAAATATAGTTAAAATTAAAAAATAAAATTAATTAAAATTTCTATTTTTTAAAAATATAGAACCAATGTACTAATTCAAATAGAAATAAGAAATATAATTTGATTAATATTGGAGAGATGATTCACATTCCTCTCCCAAATAAGAATAAAATATGATCTATAATTATACTAATCTTAATTTTATGATAATTAATAAATTTGAATCGATAGAAATGATTGATATCAAAGACAAGATTTTTATCCCTTTTGAGTTATATACAATATATAATTTTATCAATATCAGGAAGGCGATTCACATTCCTATCTAAATAGGAATAAGATATGATCTGTAATTAATTTAATTAATTTTAATTTTTATGATAATGAACAATTTTATATTGATAAAAATAATTAATATTAATGAGAGGGTTCTCAAACTCCCTCCATTATAATAAGGACACAAAGAACAACTCAAGAGGAGGAAAAGAGGAGAGGAAAAAATGAGATTCCAAAAAAGATCACAGAGACCAAGAGAAAAATAGGCAAGAAGGAAAAAAATTTCACAAAGAAAAGTGATCAAATGGCTTGGGATTAGAGAGAGAAATTAAGAAAAATATAAAATTGAAGATAGAATTTATCTTTTTTATACTTTGACAATTGCAATAACATCAAGGGAAATATTATTTTGATTTAGAGAATAAGTCAGAAAAATAGCTGTAGCAATTCTATATTTAACAATCGGAGGTAATCAGTCGATGTTCCCTTCTGTCATAAAAATAGAAGTGAATTTAGGTATAAATTGTGCTCTTTCTTATATTAGTTATTTATATTTTTATTCGTTTGTAATACTTGAAAAATCCAATTCTTTGGATTGCATAAAAAAATCCTCCTTCGAATCCCAAAGTAACATATAGGTTAGAAACTTGATCCGACTCTCATACATCTTTATTTTCCATGTATTATATATATATATATATATATATATATATATATATATATATATATATATATATATATATATATATATATATATATATATATATATATATATATATATATATTGGAATATCATGAATATCTTATCATAAAAATTATATCTTGAGTTGTTTTTTCTTATTAATGAATTATTTCATATTTATACACTATATTAATTTAAATAAAAATCATTATTAATTTAACAATTTAATGGACATATAGAATAAATATGATTTAAAATTTGCATCATCTATTTATTATATTGTACAGAACTAGTTTGATTTATTATTTTTTATCATAAATTTTATTATTCTCATCAACATCTTTATATTTATAAGCCTTGGGATGGAAATACAGTTGCCCTAATATTCATTTTAAGAATGTGTGTATTTCACTTGCGCGGTTCTTATCACTCAATTTCAATTTTTTATCATAGTAATTAGCGTTAAATCACAACAATTCAGGATATCAATTTTAATAATTAATTAATATATTTTATTTCCATAAAATTATGATTAATTAGAAAATTAAATAAAATATCTTACATTACATTATTTTAAACATCAGTTTAATTTTTTTAAAATATTATAGTTATAATTAAAGAAATTAATATCATCTTTTAAATTAAATGAAATATCTGTAACAAATCTTTTTCCCGTTGGCTTCCCGTTGGTAACAAAACCAACGTTCAAATGGCTGAACGTGGTCCGTGAAATTAGGAAGCAGTTTTCTGCTTCAACAAACCATCGAAACCTCAACTTCTTTGATGGGAGAAGTTGAGTTCATGCTGGTATAAAAATTATATAGGGGTCCTCGGGTTCGGTTTTACTTTTCAATGTTTTTCTGAAACATAATTACACCATCAAACAAGCACAAACCAGAACTTGGAAGTACCTGAGTGTGGAATTCTAAGTGACTGTTCGGTGCAATTCAAAAGGAGATTATAGAACTTTCGATACGCAATTCAAACGTGGTAATGGCTGGAGGTAGGCTTCCATATTTCTGAATTAATTTTATACTTTAACTAAGATAGATTAAATATCTGTGTATCCTAGATATAGTTTACATTTGGTATTAGAGCATGAATGTACCTCTGCCTTGCTATCTGTTACATGAAAAAATAGAGGATGATATTTAAATTGGAATCCTGTTTACATGATAGTTTTTCATGTTTTTGAGACTAGGAATAGATAGCTCGTGATATGCTGATAGATTTAAGGTCGAAATCTGTGAAAATCGCGCTGAAAAATTGCATAAAATTGTCTGGTTTTACCCGTTCTGGTTCGGGTACTGTTTCGGGTTCTAACCGGGTCGGGTTGACCCGACTGGAGGTTGAAGACAACCTCTAAGTCTATTGCAGTGAAACGCACCATTTCACTTAACAGATTTTGGGCTTTTTTCTCGGCCTGTTTTCTTCTGGGCCTTTACTGGTTCAAATAAAAAAAGAAAAAGGAAAACCTTCAGACTGCAGTGTCTAAGGCTCGACCCCTTGCCCTTCACTAGCAAGGCTAGCGCACTGCCCATTGCTGCCTGCATGCATCCTTTTGATGTAAACTTACACAGACTTGATATATAATGCCTTTTAAGCAGCGTTTTATTTTTCCTATATTTCTAGTTTTTGAATATTATTAAATCATAATAATAAAACTAGTGTCAAACATTTTTATGCCTAATATTTAAACATTATTTTAGGCATTCTTTTGACATATTTAGATTAAAATTTAGGAGAATTTAAATTAATTAATTAATCACATTTAGCTTAGTTGATTAATTAATTAATTGATTTACTTCTCATTATGATAAAATTGCATGATTATTTTGAGGCAATATATGCTTTTATGGAGAAAATTATTTTGTCACATTTATTCAAGTGATTAATTAATATTTTTAAATTTTCATAGAGAAATGCCTATTTATTTTGTTTAAGTATGTTTTAAAATGTTAAGTGATCCGTATAATTTTAGTTTAATTAAAACTTAGCCATAACACTTTTAATTATTCTAAAATTATACATAAAGCATTAGATTTGAATCTAGGATCACATAAAGAAAAATTGACATTAATTGTAATTAATCATATTCAATATAATAATTATTATCCCACAGGAATTTTATTATATTTAATATGATTAATTAGGGTGGAATAGTAAATTTTCCTTTACCTTAATCTACCCATAGGAATTAAGATAGGGGATATAATTTGCTAGTTTTACTAACTTTATACATAAACCTAATTAAATAAAACTAAGCCCACAGGCAGTTTTGTTTGTTACTAGGATTATGTTTGATAGATATGTTTTGCATTGGTAAGACATGTCATATGAAATATTTTTTAATTGCCTCAAATTATTAACATAACGTGTAATTTTATACAGCTTTTCAACCTCTAAATATCTCTGATTTTCAAGTTCCTGAATTGAATGGTGATAATTATAAGATATGGAAGGAGAAAATTCTTCTTCAACTGGGGTGGATGGACGTGGATGATGCAATAAGAAAGGATGAACCTCCTAAACCCACCAATAGTAGCAGTGCAGCTGAAATAGTACTTTACGAGTGTTGGGAGTGATCAAATCGCCTTAGTATGATGTATATCAAAATTAAGATTTCTGCTAGCGTTCGTGGATCTATCGGAGAGCATCAGAACGTTTGAAGTTTGCTCAAGGCCATTGATGAACAATTTGAAACTTCAGACAAGGCTTTAGCAAGCACCCTAATGACAAGGTTATCATCAATGAAACTTACTGGCATAACAGGTGTGCGAGAGCATATCATGCAGATGAGGGACATTGCAGCTCAATAAAAAATGCTTGAGGTCGAGATGTCTGAGTCTTTCATTGTGCACTATATCCTAAACTCTCTGCCGCCTTAGTATGGACCTTTCAAGATTTCCTACGACACACATAAGGAGAAATGGACAATCAATGAACTTCTGTCCATGTGTGTACAGGAAGAAGGGAGGCTTATTGCAAAAATGGGAGAAAGCGCACATTTGGCAACATAAGGGAAGAACAACAAGCAAGCCAACTCAAAAGGAAAGGGAAATGCACCCATTCAAGGCAATATAAAGAAAGAATCCAAGTGTTTCTTCTGCAAGAAGAAATGACACATAAAGAAGAACTGCAACAAATTTAAGAGCTGGCTTGAAAAGAAAGGTATCTCAATCTCACACTTTTGTTATGAATCTAATATGGTAGATGTTAGTAGTAACACATGGTGGATTGATTCTGGTTCTACAATCCATATCTCTAATACCTTGCAGGGCTTTCTAAACCAAAGGAAGTCAGTGGGCAGTGAGCAGTACATCTATTCAGGTAACAAGATGGGCTCACTAGTTGAAGTTATAGGAACTTGCAGACTAGTTTTAGATACTGGCTTTAGTTTGATATTAGAAAGGACTTTTTATGTACCAAGTTTATCTAGAAACTTAATTTCTATTTCGAAACTTTTACCTTTCGGATATTCTTTTGAATTTTCAAATAATATGTTTAAGTTATTTTATAAATCTAATCTTATTGGAAATGGTACAATTTCTGATGGTCTTTTTCGAATTCAATTACAAGACATTATACCTAATGATTCAATGCATGTTTCTAGTAGCATAGGTATTAAGAGATATGTTACTAATGAAGATTCCTCTATGTTGTGGTATCGTAGACTAGGTCATATCTCAATAGAGAGGGTTAAAAGGTTAGTAAAAGATGGAATACTTAGTACGCTAGATTTTACTGACTTTGAAACTTGTATAGACTACATAAAGGGAAAGCAGACTAATAAGACTAAGAAAGGTGCCAAGAGGAGTACTACCATTTTAGAAATCACACATACAGATATTTGTAGTCCAGATTTAGACTCTAGTAGTCCAAAATACTTTATCACCTTTATTGATGATTACTCATGATATATGTATCTCTATCTGTTGAATAATAAGAATGAGGCACTTGATGCCTTTAAGGTGTTTAAAATAGAAGTAGAGAAACAATGTGATAAACAAATTAAGATAGTGAGATCAGATAGAGGTGGTGAGTATTATGGTAGATACACTGAAGATGGACAAGCATTAGGTCCATTTGCTAGATTTCTTCAAGAATATGGGATTGTTGCCCAATACACCATGCCTGGGTCTCTGGACCAAAACGGTGTAGCTGAAAGAAGAAATCGAACACTATTGGACATGGTAAGGAGCATGCTTAGCAGCTCTAAGCTTCCTAAGTCCTTATGGATTGAAGGCCTTAAGACGGCAGTGTATATCCTTAACCGGGTTCCAACTAAGGCTATTGAAAAGATACCATTTAAGTTATTTAAAGGTTGGAAACCAAGTTTAAGGCATATGCGCGTTTGGGGATGTCCGTCTGAGGTTAGGGTCTATAATCCATAAGAAAAGAAGCTAGATCCTAGGACTATAAGTGGCTACTTCATTGGGTATGCTGAAAAGTCCAAAGGATATAGATTCTATTGTCCATCTCATAGCACTAGGATTGTGGAATCAAGAAATGCAAAATTTCTTGAAAATGACTTGATTAGTGGGAGTGATCAAATTCAGCATCCAAATACTGAGCTTGATCATTTTGGTTCTCAAGCTTCCACATCAAGTGATAGATTGGTTGTAATCCATGCCCCTCAAGTACCATTGGGTATTGAACAGCCAATCATTGAGGATCCATAACCACTTGGCCATAACCAAGTTGATCCAGTTGTTGAACAATTACCAGAATCTGTTGAACAACCAATTAAGGAGCATGCTTCCCAAGAGGATGCTAACCCAACATTAAGAAGATCAACTAGGGAAAGGAGGTCAGCAATTCCTAGTGATTATGCTGTGTATCTACAAGAGTCTGACTACAATATAGGAGCTGAAAATGACCCTGAGACATTTTTACAAGCCATCAACTGCAGAGAATCCGGATTATGGTACAATGCTATGAAGGAAGAGATGGATTCCATGGCTTCTAATGGAGTCTGGGATCTTGTCGAGTTACCTAGTGGTTCAAAGGCCATAGGGTGTAAATGGGTCTATAAGATGAAAAAGGACTCATTAGGCAACATCGAAAGATATAAGGCAAGACTTGTGGCTAAGGGATTCACTCAGAAGGAAGGAATCGATTACACAGAGACATTTTCTCCTGTGTCTAAGAAAGATTCTCTCCATGTAATAATGGCATTGGTTGCCCAATTTGACTTGGAACTGCATCAGATGGATGTGAAGACGACATTCCTCAATGGGGATCTAGAGGAAGAGGTATATATGAAACAACTTGAAGGATTCTCCTCTAGTGCTGGTGAGCATTTAGTATGCAAGCTTAAGAAATTCATATATGGATTGAAACAGGCCTCTCGCCAATGGTATCTTAAGTTTCATGATGTTATTTCCTCATTCGGATTTATGGAAAACATCATGGATCAGTGTATATACCACAAGGTCAGTGGGAGTAAAATCTATTTTCTTGTGTTGTATGTGGATGATATACTGCTTGCAACCAATGATAGGGGATTGCTATATGAGGTGAAACAGTTTCTCTCTAAGAATTTTGATATGAAGGATATGGGTGAGGCATCTTATGTAATTGGCATTAAGATCTATAGGGATAGAACTCAAGGTATTTTAGGTCTATCACAAGAAACCTATATCAATAAGGTCTTAGAGAGATTTCGAATGAAAGACTGTTCACCAAGTGTAGCACCTATTGTGAAGGGTGACAGGTTCAATTTGAATCAGTGCCTGAAGAACGATCTAGAAAGGGAACAAATGCGAAACATTCCATATGCTTCAGCTGTTGGAAGCCTTATGTATGCTCAGGTTTGTACAAGACCTGACATTGCATTCGTAGTTAGAATGTTAGGGAGATATCAAAGTAATCCAGGAATGGATCATTGGAGAGCTGCAAAGAAAGTGATGAGATATCTCAAAGGTACTAAACATTACATGCTGATGTACAAACGAACTGAGAATCTTGAAGTAGTTGGCTACTCAGACTCGGATTTTGCCGGATGCATTGATTCACAGAAGTTAACATCAGGATACATTTTTTTGTTTGCTGGTGGAGCCGTGTCTTGGAGGAGCGCAAAGCAAACCTTAGTTGCTACTTCTACCACAGAAGCTGAGTTCGTATCTTGTTTTGAGGCAACTTCACATGGTGTATGGCTAAAGAGCTTTATTTTTGGGCTTAGAGTTGTGGATTCAATTTCTAGGCCATTAAGAATTTATTGTGACAACTCAGCTGCAGTTTTTCTGGCTAAGAATGACAAAAGTGGAAGTCGAAGTAAACACATCGGCATCAAGTACTTAGCCATTCGGGAATGTGTCAAGGAAAATAAAGTTATCATTGTACACATTAGCACTGAGTTGATGATAGCAGATCCTTTGACAAAAGGCATGCTACCGTCAGTGTTTAAGGATCATGTATTAAGGATGGGACTTGGTACCATATTAAGTCTTTGATGTATATATACATATTTGTAATAAAGCTCTTATTCAGTTTAACTTATTTTTCTCATTTCAGAGTATACAATTATGTTTAGAGAAAAATAGCATTACGAGGACCCATAATAAGTATAAGACTTATTCATTAAGTTATGGTGGGTTGAGAAAGCAAAATGTATCGTGATACATGGGAGGTAATACTCATAAATAGAAGACCTACCACTATGATCCATTCATTGAGTTTTTCTCTACTTTTGTATATATTAGGTTTTACGGACCAAGTGGGAGAATGTAACAAATCTTTTTCCCGTTGGCTTCCCGTTGGTAACAAAACCAACGTTCAAATGGCTGAACGTGGTCCGTGAAACTAGGAAGCAGTTTTCTGCTTCAACAAACCACCGAAATCTCAGCTTTTTTGATGGGAGAAGCTGAGTTCATGCTGGTATAAAAACCATATAGGGGTCCCCGGGTTCGGTTTTACTTTTCAATATTTTTCTGAAACATAATTACACCATCAAAGAAGCACAAACCAGAACCTGGAAGTACCCGAGTGTGGAATTCTAAGTGACTGTTCGGTGCAATTCAAGAGGAGATTACAGAACTCTCGGTGCGCAATTCAAACGTGGCAATGGCTGGAGGTAGGCTTCCGCATTTCTGAATTAATTTTATGCTTTAACTAGGATATATTAAGTATCTGTGTATCCTAGATATAGTTTACAATATCTCCCATCAAGATATCAAGATCATTGTCTTGAATTTTTTTTGAAAACTTTATAATTATAAAAAGGTGATAATAGCATGAAAATATTTCGAAACGGTTCATGATGCATCATATAATGCTAATTTCTTTCGATTTTTATTTTAAGGACTACAACACGATATTTTAGCACAATTATTCTATTTCTTTCCAAGTTGCTTCATTCACATTGGGAGATTATTTTCGAGTGGTGTAGCACGACTTTAACCAGGTGAATTCTAAGATACTTCTAGAGGTTTCGTATTTGGGGTGGTGTGATAAAATATAGATTATTGGATGAGATTATTAAGTCATTACTAAATTTTTTGTAATATCATTTAATGATCTATATTTTACCCCTGGGTACTAAACTCCTAGAGACACCTTAACAAGCACCCTTTAATCATAATTAAGGAAAGATATTCAATCAAATTAGTAGAATAATTGACCAAATAAGTTCATTCATATATTATATTAACTATCGCTTTGAAATTTTAATTTTTATTTATAATTTATTAAATATTGATGCAAAAATGAATCTACTTTAGAATGCATTAAATTATTATTATTTTTAATTATTAATCATAAAATTAAAAGTGAAGTAATTTTGAATATTTTATTAATTTGGATTTTTTTTAAATTTGAAGCTTTGAAGCATTAATTATTAGAAAATAATCTCTTTTTTAATTTTTATAATTATTTGAATTAATCCATTGATTAGGGAATTATTTTATTACTAATTACTAATTATTAATATATTAGAATTTTAATAAAACATCCTATTATATCATCTTTTTAATTAAATAAAATACCTTTCTTCATTTTATTTAGAGCTTTGTTTGAAAATTTTAAAACACTATAATTAGAAAAATTTATTGATTGATCGAATAGATCCTTTCATGATTCAATTTATTATAAAAATTTAAAGCATTATAGTTAATTTAAATTAATGCATTAATTTTAAATTTTAAATTTTATTTTATGTCATTGTTGGTTACTATTTTTCCTATGTATACTAATGAATATTTCTACCTTTGTGTCATGCCATTCTCTATCTTGATTTGCTAAATTTTATATTTAAAAATAGAATACCATGGTAAATATAATTTTTACCATTTTTCATATCCTATCATTTTTAATTTCTATTTGTTAATTTTTATAAGTTTTTTGGTTAATTTTATAATGTATAAACAAAATAATTACCTTTTGTTTGAATTTAGGATAAGATATCTAATTTTTGTTTTATCAACAACATTAACTCTTAAAGTTAGAGTCATACATTTATGGTATGTACCACAGTATTACAAAGCAACATAACCAAATAGCATCAAGATGTAGGTCATTCTGATCGAATAGGCTTGTGCATTTTTTTTAAATTAATATATGTTTTCTATTATAATTTTTTTCTCTTATATATATTGTTTCTTTTTTCTTTAAGGAAAGGAAGAATCATTCTTTTGTTTCCAAGGTTCATGGTGACAAATTTTAGAAATGTCTTCTCCAATGAGTTGGTTATATAATATTGAACTTTGCAGTTTGAAAGGTTCAAAAGAATTGTCATCATCCTTGAAATGAGTTGTTTGTGAGTTTTAATATTGAAATATAATTATTAGAATACGAAAATGAATCAATTGATTGACATGAATTTTATTCAATTTTATATAATAAAATAGTCGATGAGAGTCAAAATAGGACATATTCAATTAAAATTTTTATTATATTTTCATTATTAATCATCAATATTAATTTTTTGTTTATGATTGCATTCAGTTGATTAACATATTAATTTTTTATATGCTGTAGAAAAATTCGTGATATACAATAATCTATAAAATGCACAATTGCTAGAGAAAGCACTAGAAAAATGGTTGACATTATTTCACTTATTGTTAATTATTTATTTTCTTATTAACTCATTTACCATCAAAAGTAAAATATTATTTTTTTTGTAAATTCATAAATACGAAGATGAAAGATATATAATATCATTCTTCATACATAGGTGATAGTATTAAAAATTTTTATACCTTTTTTCTTTCTTTTTTTCAAATTATTTGGTTTCTATTTATTACTTTTTTCTTTTTAATTTTTAATTATCATTAGAATTTCAAAAAAAGTAGGTTAATATGTTCTTTGCAAGACAAGTATGCCCATAAAAAAGAAAAAAGAAAACTAAAGGATTAAAAAGAATTATTTAGTGTATTGGCAAAAATAAAACCAGTACTTCCATGATTCAAATTAATTATAATTTTTTTCATATTTCTTTGATAAATTGTGATTTAATATTTTGTAAAATACATATATTTCTTTATCAATATCTAATGAATTATAATTAAAAAATAAAGGGTCAAAATGATGACATAGCAAGAATATTTTTAAAAAATATTAATGCATCATAATGTAAAAAAAGAAATCCGAAATCAATGTATTGATTGAATTTACCTAACATGCAATAAGTATGACTAAATTTGGGTGCCCCATAATGGACGTTATGCAAAAAACCACATGTAATGCACACTATGCTTTAAAACTTTTTCAAATATTTGGAATATTAAAATTAGTATAATGTATGCTTAGAAGATAATAAAAATTAATATTAATATTTTAACAATATCTCTTCTATTGATATTCAATAAATTATAGATAAATATTAAAAATATAAAAAAGATGTATAATAGGATTGTTTTTAAAAATATTAGCACATTGGTAATAAAATAAAAATAGAAGAATTTCCCAAATAAATACATTAATTTATTATAATGCTTTAATTTCTTGATTGATTATAATTTAATGAATTTGAAATATATTAATTGGTAATTACAATTTTCTTCATTTTTTTAAGTATTAATGTTTTAAAAATCAAAACGGACATCAACTTGAAAAGGCTTCCAATTTATGGTTTGAATAGTTCAACAGGTTGAACTAACGGCTAGATTGAATAATATGATAATTAAAAAATACATATTATATAAAATTTTATAAATAAATCAAATGCCTACTCTCAAATTGTATTCTTAATCTATATCAGATAATAAATTTTAAAAATAAAATTATCATAAAATTAATAAAAAATATTAAATAAAAAATGGTGTTTTTCATTAGTTTAGTAATATTTTTTAAAAATATTTGTGAATTGAACTTTTGAGAGTGCTAACTCAATTTTGTAAAGAAAAAAAATATAAAGATTAAAAAAAATCAAGATAGTTTTTAATAATTGGACTAGTTTTTTGATTTGGTCCAATTTTTGTTGGCTTTGTTCGATTTGTATTGGTTTGAACTAGTTCAACGCCAAAACAGTTTTAAGGATCAATTTGAGTTGTATTATGTGCCGATCAACAGTTGAATTGGTCCAACAGTCTGGTCCGATTCAGTTTTGCAAACATTAGCCCTAAGTTGTCATAATCTTAAGACTGATAACAGTCAACCAACAAACACAATGAAAAATGTAATGTTAGGAGGTGTTCAAAAATTTGTTTTAGTAGTAAGCATATAATGATTTTCATAATCTAAATTTTGAAATATATTATATAGTATACATTATAAGACACTTAAATTATCTTATTCTTAAGAAGAAAATAAGTGATAAATTTATTTACATTAATTTTATTTTAAAAATATTTTGATATTATAATTATGAATTTGTTATATCATAAATTATGAACGCTTTTGGTTTTTCTTTATTATGTATTGTTCCAAATAGCAATTTTATATTTATTGTAATACTTCATCAAATTCTTTATTTAAATGCAGTTGATAATAGTTTTTCATCAAAATTTTTCCTTATGTCAAATGATATATTATTAAAATAATTCTAATTACATTATTTTATCTCAGGCACTGGCCTTTTACTAATTCCTTAATATAATTATAAGTTTCTAGATGAGTTGCAACCTATTTTTTTTATTTAGTTCTTTGAAAATTGTATATTAGAAGAATTATATGCTGGGAAAAATTATCAAAATTATAGTAATATGTAGTGAAAAATTAAATAATTTATTTGGATTGACTTTTTTCACGTATATAATAAAACATATTACTAGAAAATATTGTAATAAAAATAAATTAGGAGATCAATAATTTTTAATATGGAAAAGTTTTTAATGTGAGAGTAAAAATTATAGGCCTAGGCTAGTAAAAAATTCATTAATAAAATAATGAATACAATATTTTTCTAGAAATTCTAGGGAATAGTAGTATAAAACTCTTCACTAAAATAAGTAAAATTTTTAACAAAATTAATATAATAATTAACACAAATTACTATGTTAAATCAACCATGTGAGAAGAAGAAAATTAACAAAAAAGCATGTGCTATACTACCTAAATTACTAGAAACAACAGACTTAAATTTGATATAAATATAAGTAAATAAGGTGATAAATCTTTGGAAACAATTTGGAAAAAATCGTGCACCTCTATCGTCCACAAAGCAATAATGGCTTTTACCATTTCACAAAACCAACCTTTTTTTATGCACATAAACCTAGGAGATTTTTGTACCAATTTCTTCAATTCCACACACTTTAATGGAATCCTATTTTTGGCCATATATGTAATATGATTTTGTACAAAGGTCACAAGCCTTAAAGGCTTTTTGTTAGACTATCTTTTAAAGCTCAAATAGGGCTTATTTCTATTTTGCCCCATATGTTTCTCTTTCTTTTTTTAATCTTTTATATTTTTTTTCTTTTTTTTCCTTTATACAAAATAATAAATATAGATATTGTGATCCACTTAGGAGAAACTTATGGCCAACAAATCTCTTCCTTTTGATTAAGTAAAGAATACCGCAATTCTGACTATTAAGCAATATACTTCAAGCTTTTCCCTTAGTATAGATTTAGTCCACATATCAGCATCATTATCATCTATATGAACTCAAAACATCTTGAATCCAATAATAATAAACAAGTGTATTGTACTATGAGTGTATTGCACTATGAGTGTCCTTAAATAAGATATGACAATCTTGCTTAAATCCAAATTCTTGAAGAAACATATTCATCCATAACAATTCTTTGCATGCTTTGGTTGCTACAATAAATTCTACCTTTATTGTTGAAAGAGCAATACATTTTTACAATCTAGATTGCCATACCATAACTCCTCCTGCAAACTTGATTAAATAACTAGAGGTGGACTTATCAAAATTAATATCTCCAGCTAAGTTTGCATTAGTAAAACTAATTAGTAAAGGTTTTTTTTATCTCCAAAACATAAGCTTAAATTAGTTGTACCTCAAAGATATCTCATAATACATTTTATAGCATTCTAATGCTCTTTACTTGGATTTGAGAGAAAATAACTTACTATACCATCAGCATGAGCAATGTTAAGTTTAGTACATACCACCAACGACATGAGTAATGTTAGATCTAGTACATACTATAGCATATATTAAACTCCTAATTGCTGAGGCATAAGAGATTCTTTTCATATCTTATTGTTCTTTATCCATAGTTAGATATTACTTAGTACTCAATTTTAAAGTGAGTAGCAAGAGGACTTGAAATAGCTTTAGCATTATCCATACTAGACCTTTGAAGTACCCTTTCAATATACTTCTCTTATAACAAATAGAACTTTCTTGCATCTCTGTCCTAAGTAATCATCATGTTTGAATTTTTTTTTGCTTGATCCAAAACTTTCATGATAAAAAACTTACTCAATTGTTTCTTCAATTCATTAATTCTCACAACATTCTTGCCAACAATCAGAATATCATCAACATAGAGCAAAATAATGATAAAATCATCATCAGAGAATCTTTAAACAAATACATAGTAATTAAAAGTTATCTTATGGTAATCTCGCTTCCTTATAACTGACTCAAATTTTTTGTACTATTGTCTTAGAGCCTGCTTTAACCTATAAAAACTTTTCTTCAATGTGTATATATAATTTTCTTTTCCTTTCACTTTAAAATCTTTTGGTTGTTCCACGTAAATATTTTCTTCTAAATTATGATGAAGAAAAGTTATCTTTATATCCATTTTCTCAATTTCCAAATTTAAACTACTTGTTAAGCCAAGTAATGTATGAATAAAACATATTTTCATAACAGGAGAAATTTTTTTACTAAAATCAATTTCTTTTCTCTGACTAAATCCCTTTATAACCAATCTAGCTTTATATCAAGGCTTAAAGTTGTATTCTTCATCTTTATTTTATATCCACTTATGCTTTAAAACTTTCATAACTTTTGGTAATTTTACCAACTTATAGGTGTGATTTTCTTGTAAAGATTTCATTTCATCTTACATAACTTCAATCCACTCATTTTTGTATTCATTTTTCATTGCCTCATTATAATATTCTAGCTCTTTTCCATCAATTAAAAGAACGAAGTCATCTTTAGTATGCTTTGTAAAAGATTATCTAATTTTAATTGATCTTCTTAGTGCAACAACTAGATCCTTTAGTGTTTGTTCTTATTATTATCATTTTGTGTAAGGTCATCTACATCAACTGCCATATGCTTAAAATTTTGAGCTTCAACTTTGTCTTACTCTTTCCTTAGATGAACTATATATAAGTTAGGTAATAGTTTACTATGCTAAGGTACTAAAACTTCTTGCTCACTAATGTTTAATCTTTTGGAAATGCAACATCTGTACTTGTAATCAACTCATTTTCAATAGGATAATAGATTTTGTAGCCAAATTCATCTTCACCATAACCTGCTTTATCTTTAAATCAAGATTGGATCTCTCATCTTTAGGAATATGCACAAATGATTTATATCTAAAAACTCGTAAATGATCATAAAAAATATTCTTACCTAACTAAACTTTTTTTAGCACTTCAAATTGTAAAGGAACACACGAAGAACAATTTAGAACATTCATAACTATATCAAAGCTTCAACCTAAAAAGTTTTTAGTAGTCTAGCATGTAAAAGTAAACATCTAACTCTCTTATCCAATCTTTTATTTATATTTTCAACTAAGCCATTCAACTAAGGAGTCTTTTGTGGTGTTTTCTAATGTTTAATACCTTGTTTTTAATAATAGGCATCAAAAGGTCTTGAATATTCACCTTTATTATCAATGCTATGCATTTCGACTTTTTCTTTGTTTTTCTTTTAACTAAAGTGCGAAGTTGTTTAAATACGCTTAACATTTGGCCTTTTGCCTTTAATGTGTATACCCATATCTTTTGTGAGTGATCATTAACATATGTAACAAAATAAAAAGAATTGCTAAGTGTTCTCGTACTTATGGGATCACACATATTACAATATACCAATTCAAGTATTTCTAACTTTTTAGAAGGTGGATGACTTTTAAAAGCTACTCTATTATGTTTTCTAGCTAAATAATGATCACATTTTTATAAATGTGAACTCTGTATTCCACATAATATATTTTTTAACTAAAATAATAATCCTTTTTTTACTCATATGACATAACTTCTTATATCATAACTTAGTCTTATCACTTGACTTTATAGAATTAACAACATATTTGACAATTTTTTTTTGAGTCAATAAAAGTGTAGAATACCTTGATGCTTTAGCTACAACCATGAAAACCTTGCTAAGGTTCCATTAGTCATGTGAGAAGAAATTATTAAAGCTTTCATCACAAAATTTACTTGTAGAAAGTAGGTTCAATTGAATGTTTAGAATATGTTTTACATACTTTAGGATTAATCTGGCTCTATTGGATATTTTTAGAATTATGTCTTCAATATTAGCAGACTTTACTTCACCCTTATGAGCCAATCTTACATCTCCAAAATCATCAAGAGTGTAAGATAAAAAAATATGTTATATGGTAAAAGCTCCATTATCAATTAACTAACTGGTTAGCACCACTATCAATTATCCAATTGATTTTATTCTCTGCAAGGTTAATGATATTATCTTTATGAACTAAAAGAAATTGATTAGCAGTTGTATTAGCCTTATCTTTGTCACTTTCATCTTCTTTACCTTTACTTTTTTTTGTATGAGTTTTGTTTTTATTATCCTTTTTCAATTTCTAGCAATATTTCTTGATATGTCTTTTTTTACTATAATAATGACACTCAATATTTTTAAATTTTTTCCTACATTTGCTTCTACTCTAATCTCTGTTCCTTGTACCTTGACTTTTACTTTTCTTTCAAGACTCAGCAACTATAACATCTAATTGTGAAGAAGACACTTGTGATTTCCTTCTCAACTTTTTTATTCAAGATGCTATTTTTAGCAATTTTTATTATCATAATGCCATCTAGGATAGAATTAAGTATAAATATTTTAAATGTCTTCCAAGAGTTTGGTAAAAAACTAAAAAGGATCAAACCCTAAACTTCATCTTCAGATTTGATATCTATAAGATAAAGTTGATTAATAATCCTTTAATACTTATTCAAAAGATCTGTTATCGGAGTGTTATTTTGATATTTTATACTTATCATTTACTTTATTAAGAACAATTTATTACTTTTAGTCTTTCTAGGATATAGCTTTCCTACCTTAATCCACAATGTACAAGTATATCTCTTCTCTTCAATATGATTCCACATATCTCTTCTAACCACCAGTTGATATATCCACAAACCTGCTTATGCAACAGATCCTATTCTAAATCTAATTTATTTTCAGGCTTTTCAGGAACAAATATAAGCAAATAGTTATTTTTCACATAAAGTGAATCTTCTATTTTTCTTTTCTAAAGGGCATAATTCTCATGATTAAAAAATGCCATTCTACTTACATTAACTTCTATGTTCACCCAAGTAGAATGTATTAGAGCCTCATCTCTAATACCACTTATTGAAAAAAAATTATTGGGATTAGAGTAACATGTAGTAAAAAAAAAATAATTTACTTGAATAAACTTTTTCTACACATATAATAAAATATATCACTAGAAAATATTGTGCTAAAAATAAGTTAGAAAATTAGCAATTTTTAATATGAAAAATATCTCAATATGAAAATAAAAATCATGGGATCTAATCCAATAGAAAATTCACTAATAAAATAATAGATATAATATCTCCTTAGAAATTTTAAAAAACAACAAATATAAGGCTTTTCATTAAAATAGGTAGAATTTTCAATATAATAAATACAATAATTAATATAAATTACTATATAAAATCAACTAGCAAAATGAAAAAAATTAATAAAAAAATATGCACTATACTGCCTAAATTATAAAAATTAATATACCTAAATTTAATGTGAACTTGCAACAATTTGATAAAAATTGCACACTTTATATTTTGTCTCTGTGCCGTCCACAGAGCAATAATGGCTTCTGCCACTTCACAAAACCAGCCCCTTTTTATGCACATGAACCTAAGTGGTTTTTGTACCAATTTCTGCAATTACGCATGCTTCAACGGAATCCTATTTTCAACCATATATATAATATGATTTTGTACAAAGGTGATAAGCCTTAAAGGCCTTTTGTCAGATCATCTTCTAAAGTTCAAATAGGGGTTATTTCAACTTCGTCCCACACATTCCTCTATTTTTATTTGGTATCTTCTATATTTTTTTTCCTTTATATAAAATAATAAATATAAAGATATTGTGGCGAGGAATCTACTATCAACATTACGGGACTTGAATACAAAATGTCCAGATTTTTATCCCTTTAAGATAGATGCGAAGCTTGATAAGATGGAATGCATTTCCATAAGTAGCATTACCATCGAATTTCCCAACTCTCATTGATAATGCATTCCAGTACAATTTGTCAAATTTAATTTTGGGTTAAATTCTATATTTTACTGTAGAAAAACTAATCTAAATTAAGAAAGGGAATGAATTGATACTAGCAGCACCATGTCTGGACAAACTTCTAGAGGAACATTCATTTCTGCAAGTTAAGAGTTTGTTTGGTTCACGAAGTAGTATAAGAAATAGAATCTTTCGAAAAATAATGCATGCCAATACAATTTATCAATTTTAATTTTGGATTAAATTCTATAATTTACTATAGAAAAACCAATCTAAATTAAGAAAGGGAATGAATTGATGTCTAACAGCACCATGTCTGGACAAACTTCTGGAGAACCATTCCTTTCTACAAGTTGGAGTTTGTTTAGTTCACGAAAGTAATATAAGAAGTAGAATTTTTTAAAAAATAAGAAATAGTTGAATTTTTTGAATAGTTATTAATTGTTAAAATAAGAGAAATAGAACTGCTTAGAAAATTCTACTTCCCATAAATTATAAAAAAGTTGCTTATTGATACCTACTCGGTAAAAAGAACTTCTCATATCTTTCATAGGTAAAAATATAAAATTTGCCTTATTTAATTTAACTAATAATTATTTTAATATTTTATTTTTATTATTTAAAAATTATAATAAATATATTTTATTAATGATGAATATAATTTATTAATTATAAAATATAAATATATTAATTCAAATCTAATTATTAATTATATGAAATAAAATTATTTTATTAATTATATAATAAATAGAATGAGTATTGTATAAAATATATATTAAATATTGTATCAAAAACATAAATCATAAATATTATAATAGAAATTTAACTCTAAATATAATTTTGTTTATTATACATCTATTATATTATTTTGAATTATTATTTATTATTTTAATATTTGACCATAAGAGTAAAAAATTATGTATTTTTATGTACTATATATAAATTTGAAACAATTAATTATTTATATACTATTTTCTTCATTTAGATTATATTTCATTTTAATCATGTTAAGATATATACATATATTAATTTTATTATATAAACATATTTTACTTTTTTATAGTAGATTAAAAAAATAAGAAATTACTAGTTTAAAAAAATTATGACAGAAAGACACGTTATAAATATAATATAAAAAAAGATAATTAGGTATAATTAAAATCTATTGACATGTATTAAAATAATATTAAGGATGTAATAGTTATTTTATTAATACTTTTTGAAAATTTTAAAATTAAATAAAATAAAACATATGAGGTATCAATTCTTCAATGTTAACCAACTTCCAGGAGGTTTATATAAAAAATTACATTTGGGAAAGTTCAACTTTTTGCTGGAAATTATTTTTGGTCTGAAACAAACTACTTTCTAATATCATTATGCTCCAATTGATGAGTATGGTGTGCTGTTTTCTACCCCATGGACCAATTTGTGCTTATAAAAAAAACTAAAATAAAGGACGTTCATCTGCATTGATGATCTATAGTTGTCATTCTGCATATAACAATTACAATTAATTTTTCATACTTTCGAATTGCATGATATTACTGCTAACATTCATGCTTCAAAGAAGATCCATTTTTGTACAAATACTTCTAAAAGCTTTCTCTGTTATAAATTTCTCCCGTCTGTTGTCTTTGTTTTTATTGTTTCTAGCTTTGATTTGTTTAAGAAAAGTGTTACCGCGCATTCCTAAAATCATAGATAATATGACAGTTATTTCTCAATCACAAAATTTTACATATTTTTTTAAGTAGTAGATCCTGAAAATACTTTCAGAGTAAGCAGTAAGCACTATAAAATTGATAATATATATTTTTTTAACTTTAACACATAATACCTCTTAACTCTTTTTAAGCATTAAAAAAAGATATTATTCACAAAATTTTAAAAATTTGATCATGAACAAATTGAGAAAATAAGGGCGTGTTCAAATATGTTTTTATTTTTATATTTTTAAAAACATTTTTAAAAGTTGTTTTTCAGTTCAAGGAAAATGAAAGATAGAGTGAAGTTGGTGGAACAAATAATTTATTTTTATATTTTTTTTAAAATTTTTAAAATTTGTTTTTCAGTTCAAGGAAAATGAAAGATAGAGTGAAGTTGGTGGAACAAATAAAAAATGGTTCATTTAACTATAAAGTTACTATTAATAGCAAAAATAAATTAAGAAAATATTTAAAAATCATTTATATTTTTAAGTTATACATTTGAAGTTATAATTTTTAGAAATTGATTATAAGAACACTTACACAACTAGGCAAACCCTAAACCATCTCTACAATTGCTTCATATATGTATCATACATAATAGGGTACCGATGCTTTTCCGATTATTATTTATTACTATACATAAAACAAAGTTAATTGGAGTCAATTTCTATGCAACTACTTTAAAATATACGTAGTTAGCAAAAACATATATTTATTTTTTAATAAAATAGAAAATTTTCTTTTTCATAGAATTTTTTATGTTTGAACTACTTCTTGTATAAAGCACTATTAAATTTTTTAATAAAATTCTTAATTAAGAGGGCATTATGTATTTAAAACATATAATCATACTCAAAATCTTTAAATTAAGGTGGGCACGTGCCCACACTTCTACAAGGGTGCTTCCGCCCTTGATTTCCTGCTAATATGTAAGTGTAATCAGTTTATAATTATTTTTTAATTTGAAATAATTTATAAGAGATAAATATATTTTTAAAAGTTGAAAATATATGTCTCACAAATTTAAAACTTCGTGCACTTTTTGAGTCCATCTCTCTCCTTCTATTTATATTAAATATTTATAAATTTGAAAATTGATTCAAAAATATCAAAAAGGATAAGAGGCATTCGAATGCTTATAAAAAAGAATTGTGTCTAATATTAAGATATGATTAGGGTTTGTGATTTTAGCTGAATCCTTCGTTCAAGGTAGGTTTACATTTTTCCTTACGTAGCAAATATAAATAGCGATAATTCATTCTTATATATGAATCTACGATAATCTGTCAATGCATTTAGTGATAATTCATTCTTACATGTCTAACGTTATGATAAACAGAACAGAAGGAAAGGCGCATGTTCTAGAAAAATATCCAGGGTTTGCAAGTCAAGTTAGTTTATGCATTCAATAGCCTTTGCGCTTATTCTAAGACTCCGAGCACATTCCTTAACGAAGTATTATGGTTTAGTTAATGGAAGTTTTACCAATGAAGTGTTATTTATTTGACGAAGTTAAAAGATTGAATACAAGCAACATGCTATTTTACAAGAAAAATTAGACGCAATATGCAATAATTAACTAGGCAAAAGAAATAATTAAAAAAAAGAGAAATCTGTACTTTAATCACTTATATTTTAGCCTTTTTTTTTAATTATTACACTTTACTGATCTAAACTAATTTTTATTCAAAATTTTAACAGAACATTTAGGTGCATTGCATGTAATCTTTATTTCTCCACACTTTTGACTCAATTTGACACCTTTTTAAAACTAATTTATCCAAAAAAAAAAAAAAAACCTATTCAACACCCTCCATTAAGCAATTGTAAATTAAATTGTAGATGATAAATCTCCAATAGCATCAAGTTTTTTTAGTACTTAATAAGTATCAAATTGAGTTAAAACTTAGAGAAGTAAAGCCCACATGCAATACATATGAGTTTTTTTAATTAAATTTTGTATGGAAAATAGTTTAGATGGACAAAGCATTAAAGTATATGTGGGTTAATTATAATCCTTAAGATCACAAGTGGATTATGTGATAAAGGATAAAATTATGGATGAGTAAAGTGTAATTTTCTTTAAAAGAAAATCAATTTGGATTTTAACCCTTTAAAGTAGAACACACAAGCATAATTCACATACAACAAAGAAGAGGGATACACTACTATAAAATTATAATTCTATGATAGTCAATAGACGTTGGTTATAAGAAAAATTAACATTTATATTAATATAGTGACATTTTTAAAATTATTGAAACAAAAAAGTTTATAGTTGTAAAAAAAAATTGACGTCTATAATCATGCGGTGACACTATTGAAATTTACAAGAGAACTTAAAATGATGGTTAAAAAAAAAATCCAACATCATTTTGTCATGGTCAACATGTTTAAAAATAAAATGATATTAAGATATTGGTCTTATGAATAACTAATGTTGTAAGTAAATGCAAACTATTATGTTTAAAAATACATAAAAACTTCATATGTCAATTTCTTAAACAACCAACATTGAATTGATTGCTTATTGATATTGTTGTAAATGTCATCTTAACTTAATGCGTCTATTTTCTATCAATCCAATATCATTTATTAAAGATGTCGGTTTTCTAGTAAGAAATTGACATGTAATTTTTTAGCCTACATTACTTTCATTTACTCTTCTGTTTTCCATCACTTTTGCATTGTAAAATCTACTTCCTTGACATTACTTCCACCACCAAAATTTCTTTGACAAGTTCTAAACCTTTATTATGTTTCTTCTACACTTAAAGTTAGCTTCATAATTGTTTTAGTCATCAATAAGCTTTTCAAAAACATTTTACTTTTTTATTTTTATTATATTTTTTTAATATTAAGTGATTAAATCTGACTTTGTCTAATTGGAATGTTTACATATGTGTATGGTGACATTGTGAAAGCCTTATTCATCATTCGGTCTAAGATCATATTATATGTAGAGTTTAGTGATGCTTTTACAGTTTAGTTGCACTTAGGATATATAGTTATGGTATACATTGTTTGATGGTAATGTTCTAGTCATTTTTACTTACTGCTTTTATGATTGTATGCTATTGTATCTTTTTGGTGTGTCAAATTTATCATATATGATTCTAGTTTTCTCTATAGTTATATAAATTAAGGAAAGAGTTTGTGATAACTGATGTAATTCAGTGCTCCAAGCATTAACCTTATATTTATTACTTTATTCATCATTAAGTAATGTCAATTACAACTTTATTACATATACATAATTGATATTAATTTTTTTTTTTGCTAAGCCTAGAATATGGATCATTCTTAAGAAGCAACTACCCCCATTAAAAGGAACAAAAGAGGTTTCACAATCTTGAAGGGCATTATTGCAAAGTAGTCTAGGAGTGAGAGATTACTTACTAAGTTCAATGAAAAATGACAACTGGATGAGGAAAATGGCAACCAATTTGGAAGTTATGTTGGAGTGACTGTATGGCCCAAAGTATTAATAATTATTCTTTATTAGAAGAAAGTCTCCGTAAGATTGAAGGATAACACTTGGAAAGAGGTTTTGGTATATACAATTGAGATAGGTAGATTTATCCTATGAATAACAAAAACTATATTTGTAACATACTCAAATATAATTTAATATTTCATATATATTTTTTTCATGTAGAAATCCTTTGATCTTCCAAATGACAAGATGATGTGTAGCAAAGTACTATTACATGTAGTAACCTTGTGGAATGACTTCAAGTTAACTTTAAGGCAAGAATACATCAATCCTAAGACTATGACAAAAATTGACTAAATGTCGTAATAGAACTACATTGACTAGGAATTGAGGGAGAAGTTGTAGAAATAAAGTAAGGATGAGCATTTCAAGATAAAATTTTTAGCTTTTACCATTTAGTTTCATTTCAATATCTCATTTGTATATCATTATACTTGTAAACTAACATGTTCTCTGGTTAATTGACATTAAGTCTAACTAAAAAAAGTGAAAGAAGAATACATTTTCATACAAGCTCTCTTAGGGGGAGCCTATAAGAAGCTGGAAAAGCATTTATTGGCTAAGGGGCATGCAAAAGTTGAGATGCCAATGAGACATTTTCCATTTCTTGAGTGGAGTTATGGAAGTAAAGGAAAGTAAGCAAGTAGGGGCAGTACACAATCCTAGAGAGCTAAGCCATTGAGGAAAGGATTATAAGTATTAAAGTTTGTACCAAAACATAGTATTTGATTTTAAAGTTTCCATTTCAATCATGTTGATTGTAATTATCTATTCTTTGTTAATTGCTATAGGATGTTCTTATACAATAGGGCTCCTAAGGTAAGTTTTAGTCGATTAGGAAGTAAGATATCTTCGCATCCTACAGGAGCAAGTAGTTGGCCTATAGGTCCATTACTCCTATGAATGAGGTGGCTCCTATGACTAGTGCTTAGTAGCCAGGTAAACTCTTAACTAATAGGGTGTGCTAACCCTTTTTGTAATTGATGGGGAGGATGCCTAGTACTTAAAGCATTAGCCACCAGGGTATAAGAAATTTTGAACACCATACTCGAGGTAAATGTCACACTTAATCCTAAAATATTTTCATATATGTCTATATATCTGAATCGAGTTCTCTATAGTAGGACTTTACATTATGCAATATAGAGCCTGATGTGCTTTGATGGTGATAAGATCACCTTTATGAAAGGTTACAAACAAGTGAATTTTGGAAAGTTGTCTACTACACTATCGACTATGGGTTGACAATCATGTTAAGGAGATGGTTGACTGGCCCTAAGTTCACAAGGTTGAGGTGCTAGTATCAAATGATGTGGTTTGAATAATGGATGAAACTTATAGAACATTTATCATATAGTTGATAACCCTTATTCGATACCTAGTAGAGATATTATCATATATTCCCCCAATCAATAAATTATATATATTTAAAGTTATTTTAGTATTATTGTGTGAAACTACAAACTATTGTTATTTATGTCTTAGGAACCTCTTAATTGTACTCGAAAAGAGTCATAACAATACCTTGATAGCTTTTTGTAACATTTGTTAATAAAAATTGAATTTAATATTATAATAAAATTTTAGAAATCAAAATTAAAATAGAATGCTATTATAGATTTTTAGAAATTTAAAAGCTAAAAATAAAATAAAATGTTATAGAACTATAAAAAAATTTAAATAAAAACTTTAGAATTGAATAGATATACCAAAACCTTGAGCTATTATTTAACGTACCAACTCTAAGTTTTTGATGATATGGATGTTTTATATATAGAGTTTACAAGGAATTTCTAAGTTTTGTAAAATGCCAAAGCATGCAGAATATTATTTTAATATAATAAGATAATATCTTCCTTATCTTATTCCTTATTTGTTTGGAGTTCAGGACAAAGGCTGTCTTTGTCACCATACGTAAGTTTCTTTACACTCAAGTCTCAAACAAACTCAATAAAATATTGAAAACAAAATATCCCTTAGTTTCTGACTTTATGGAACACATGAAGGAATTCAAAGGATAAGGGGCCTCCAATTTTTTTTTTTTTGAGATTTTGAGCACATGTAAGGCTTGATAATTGATGAACTTCATCATTCCATATTTTTTTATTAATTCTGGACTAGTATATATACCCATTCCCATTTCTCATTCTATAATCAATTCCAAAAAGTCCCAATTAGCAAATGTTGATTGTGTTTGTTGCTAAAGTGATCCTTCAAATATTTATTTTTTTATAAACAACTCTCTATCCTCTATTTGATAAGTTAAATTTTAAGTAATTTATTTAAAATTTTATTAATATAGTATTTGTCTTCATGAATATAATGGTCAGTTAAGGATTCATAAATATATTATTTATAAGGAATGTGTTCAACTATATAACTTACCAAAGAGTGGGTTAGATAGTTGCTTACTGAATATTTATATTTACTTTAATTGTTGAATTTTTTTTAAAATATTATAAAAAAATATAACTCCTTGGATGGATCCTGAGAAATAGTTAAGTTTGGAAATTTTATTCAATTTACGGTTACTATCATTGGAGTTTCATTGCTTTCTGAGAAAGAGCATAAAGGATCACCCCAAATCCTTCTAACATATGCTATATATATATATAGTAGCATAGGAAAGTGTAAGCGGCATTTTTTACTATGTAAGTAAGCCCTAGAAATATTGTATAATACTTTTGTGAAATATATTAGCATATATACAAATATTTGATCTCTCTTTTCAAGTTTTTATTGTTCCAAGTAAATATGGAAAATGCTTGTGAAGAATATCAAGAAAATGTTTTTCATGCTAGTCACAATCAAAAAGAATTTTTATTGTGACACTCTTAGGGCAAGGAGGCTCAAGTGTTGTTCTTAATTGGGGTGGATATAGTGGGATTGAAAAATTAAATTTTTATTGAAAAAGCTTTCATCAAGCAGTTGTTGAAGTTCAAGGAACTCAATGTGACTTGCATCCAACTTTAAATCATGTAAGTTTGTGTTATCTTCTTTGACTAAATACAATTCAATTGAACTATTGTCTGAATATAAGTTTGGCTTATCTCAATCCTTCTACTAGCATTGCTTTGATATCTTGTCGTCACCAAATTTTACATAGGGATTCTTAGATCATTCAAATTGATATGCAATCCATGCCAGACGAGGATAAAAGATAAGAGTATATTGTTAAGGTTTTACTACATGGGCCACTTCATGCCATACCGCAAAGGTTAAGTCTCACTTATGCATTAGTTGTGATATTTTTTCTCTAAACATATTTTTATAGCTTAGTTATTACATTGTATTGTAGTTGTTATTAAATGCTTACTGTGGTAATGTTGAGGAGTAAGATTATCTAGTGGATGGACCCTTTGTTAGGAGAAGTGCGATTCATCTTGAAGAATTCCTTAGAAGGAGCTTTAACCATAGGTTATGAGTGGGGCTTGAGCACGGGGTTGGGTAAAATTTTTAGATGAGAAATAGTATGGGAATATTATTACTAGTAAGATTGTATTCTATTTAACCTAGAAGATTGTGCATTAATGGGATCAAGCTGACTTATTGTTTTATTGTAGTGTCCAAAATAGCATAAAAATATGGAGTATAACTACTATGTTATGCACTACATGCATAATTTGTTGTCCACTTGTAAACTCCTACTAAGATTATCACATACTTATTTATAATTCATCACATATTGATTTAATTGAATTAGTCTTAATGATAGTATGTTAATTGTGTATAGACCATAGTACTTTGAGGAGAAACCCCAGCCATACACTAAAGAATAACTTGATAAAGTTAGAGAACTTTGGGCAAAATATTTCCTCTCGATTGCAATAGAGTCATAATGAATAGCTAAGGATATTCTTAAGTATTACTAGTGGTTGTAATTAATTATGCTATTGTAAATTAGTTATTAATAGTTGGCTTGGTGGTAAATGACTTGTTGTAACTTGTGTTTTGATGTTTAAACAAGAGTTCAAGAACTTCGTATAAAAGCTCCTCTTATTGATTGTGCTGCTATGTCTATATCATTTTTGTAATTGTTGTGTAATGTTTTTGTAGCTGTCAATTCACTTTAAGTCTTCTGAAAAATTGATGTTTTTTAATTTAAAACATTAGTTGTTTATATAAAAACCAATGTTAATTGTTTCTTAGTGGGATAATGACACTGCAATTTACACATTGATTTTTTTTAATAAAGAATTGACATATAAACCTAAGACACTAGTACAACTTGGAAATAAAAGGAGTGAAGCAATAATGCCATTTGCAAATTTCATCATAGGCTTTTTTTTATCTTAAATTAATTCTCTCTCTAATGAGATATGCTTTCCTTCTAATTTGAAGATAATTTTTTTTCAAGTTTATGTTTTTGCTCATTAAATTTTTTGTAGAAATGAATTTCAAAATTGATTTTCATTCTAATGAGGTATGTTTTCCTTCTAACTTGAAGATGATTTTCTTCAAATTTGTATTTTTGCTCATTAATTTTTTTGCTAGAATGAATTTCAATCAACTCATCACCAAATTTGTGGGGTTGTGTGTTCATTGAAAAAAATGTAGGATTTAAAGTAAGGATTTATTTAATTTTTATTTTTATTCTTACAATTTAGCTTATGGTTTCATAATCTACCATATTTTATTACCTTTCATTTTACTGCATATTTTTATAGATTTGTACATGTATGAAATTTATTTTCATTCATCTTCTTTGGCTTTAGGGTTTAGGGGTTTGGTATGAAATTTGTTCTTACAATTTAGCTTATGGTTCCATAATCTACCATATTTTATTACTTTTTATTTTGATGCATGTTTTATAGATTTGTACAGGTATGAAATTTATTTTCATTCATCTTCTTTGGCTTTTAGTTGTCTTATCTACTATTAATTTATATAAAATATATACTATCATTTTCTCAAAATTTGATGAGTGTTCATCACATTTGTAGGGATTGAATTCAATCATGCTTTTTTAGGGAGTGCCAACTTCATATATTGAATAATGAGTATCAAGATAGTATTTAATGCATCACTTATCTATGATTGAGGTATTTGGTATAACCTTTCATAGTCTTCAAACTTTTGTTACAAGATTTAATTTTTAAAATTGTTGTAATTGGGTTTTGATAGTTCATATAAGATATTATTTTCTATTTCTAGGTAAGATGTTCTAAAAGCTAAATACAAAGGTAATAGGAAGGATCCAGGAAGATAAATTGGCAAAGAAGGTTAAGGTTAGGAGAGAAGAATTGGGGTAGGGTGAATAGAGTAGATTTGGTGAAGGGTACAATATACCTCATCAATTATTAATATAAATCAAAGTGTTACATTCAATTTAAATGTCAATTATTTATAAATGACTTGCGTTGAATATTACTTTCCACAACTTTAGCGTAAGATATGACATTAGGTTTCTTAAATCATAATCAACTTTGCTGTATTGACAACATATTAAAATTAAACTTATTGACTTAAATCATATTCACTAATAATTTAAAACAATTTATATTGACAATGTATCAAAATTAAAATTATTGAGTTAGAAAAATATATGTTTTAACTCAAACTTGACTTATATATGAATTTAAATGGATTTATACAAATTTAAATGAGCGGCAGGTTATTTAGTCGAAATATTTCATCAAGTCTAGAATAATTGAATTCAAATTTTAACTTGGATTATATATGAAGAGTTCAAACAAATTTAAATGAACAATTCATCCCATGTAACATGAAACATATGTATTATATTTATTTATTATAAAAAATGAAATATTTTTTTATTATTATGCTTGTTTAGATTTACAAACAATTTTAACTAAATAATTTGAAATTTAATTTAGACTCGTACATTAATTGAATCTGACTTGTATAAAATAGAATTGAAATTAAATATTTTATAAATCGATTTGGACTATTGATAGATAACTTGACTCGATTACAACTCTTTATATATTTTCTTCGCTTCTGTCTATACTATGACTTTACAAAACCCTACGTCCACGCTGGTATCTTTCCTCACCCACTCGTGCTCAAGCGTCTTCTTCACTTCAAGAGAAACTTACAAAAGTCTGGTTACGCTAATTCAGTGGCTGAAGGATGAGTATGAAATGCGCGCGTGGTGAGACGTCCTAAAATTTAAGTTTGGTTTCTACATATTATAAAAACTCTCATTGAGTCAAGCACAATAAATTGATTATTTTGATCCTTCACTTATTTAATTTGCATCTATTTCATTTCTCACAAATGTTTTGTGTTAATATCATCCCTTATAAATAATAAATTAATTATTTTAATCTCTCAATTAGTATTTTCATTAATAAATTAACGATTTAATTGATAGAAGGATTATATTAAGAAATGATTATTATGTGAAGGATAAAATTAATAATAAAAATTTATCAAGACTAAATGATGTAATTTAAATTTATGAGGGATTCAAATATATATTATAAATAAATAAATTTAAAAATAAATTAATTTATAAATATTTAAATATACATTTTTATGTATATATTGTCCACAAGTTTTTTTTATTTTATAGCCGGTTATTTAAAAAATTGTATATATACATATATAAAATTGTATGTGTATATCAATTATTTTGGACTCTCATCTTATTTTTTTGGGAATAGGGTCTTTTTTCAAGTAATTTTTTTGGGTAAATCATATCATGATAGTCTAAAAATATAATTTACTTGAATATTTGTTTTCAATAATTCAACTTTTGCTTAAAAATTTTTAGAAAATAAAAAAAAATTCCTCAAGGGATGTAACACTTTTTACTTTTATCTCGTAATAACTCATTGACAAAATTTTAGTTGTTCCAAATATGTAGATATGTATTTGCATTTTTTAATATTTGATTATAAACTCAAAAATTTTATTTGTGGTATATGCATTTTTTATTATCCAATCATAAACTCAATTTATTTGTAGGGGTAATATATATATGCGTATTAAAATTTGATTTGTAAATCGGTATTTAAGTTGTTATAAATTAGAGTACTTTTCATTTTAGGTTTCTTCACAAATATAAATTACATCGATTTAATTCTTTACAAATTTATAGTATCAATTTCATCCTTCATATATTATTTATCTAGTATTTTAGACCTTTTGTCTTAAAATATTGATAGAAGGATCAAATAAATCAACTTATTATTTGTAAGCAATGAAATTAATCAATACAAAATATCAATAAGAAATGAAAATTTGACAAGAATAAAATTAGTAAAGGAATAAAGTGAAGTTTTAGCTCTAGTCAAAGCATGGATCTTACTAAACCCAAATACCAACTCCTTTATACGCAGGGGATTGCTTGGTTTATAGAATATTTTTAATATTTTTAAAAATATTTTAAAAAAATATCATATTCTCATATTTGATTTAAGTTTTAAAAAAAATACCTGAGAATATTACATTATTAAAAATATTTTTAACTCAATATTTCTCGAAAATATTCTCATAGGAGAAGGTAGATATCTCAAATTTTCATGAGATGAGAATGTTGATACTAAAATAAAAGAATAAAATTATCCTCACAATTAATCATCTTTCTTATTTATAACTTATTAAATAATTTTTAATTTGAACTGAAAAATAATTATCACTTTATTTTTAAAATATTTTTATTTTTAAAAAATATAATGACATTAATTTTTAACTATAATTCCTTTTTTTATTATTCCTAATTTTTGAAATATTATTTTAATATATATATATATATATATATATATATATATATATATATATATATATAGATGATTTCTTTCTTTGAAGAATAATACAACAAGCTTGGAATTTCTTTTAAAAAAGGTATATTTATACATAAAAATACAAAAAAAATAATATTTTTATATTAGAGAAGAAACTATAATATAAATATAATACTAATATGAAATATAATTATCAAAATAATTTAGTGGTGAAAATTTATGATTTTGCAAAAGGAGAAATATTAAGTATATTTAATACTATAATAATAACCTAAATAAATTAAACTCACTTCATTTTAAAAATTGATCTAATAATAATAATAATAATAATAATAATAATAATAATAATAATAATAATAATAATAATAATAATAATAATAATGTAACTAATGATAAATATATCTTGTGATGGTAAAAAGCATAGAATAACAAACAAACAATTAGCTTATACATAACTTATTTCTAGGTAAGATTATAGTGTCTAATTGCTATCAAGGGTAGCAACCAAATTCCATTCTAAAAAATGAATATATTAATTGTTAAAATATAATACATTAAATATTAAAATATAATAAAGTATAAATATTTTTATATATATTTTAATGAATTTCTAGATGTTAAATATTAAGATTTAATTCATTACGTGTTCAAAATTTTTTAATTATTTATGTAGTTTTAAATAAAAGTATGATTTATTATATTATGTTTTATAATAAAAAAATTAATAAGGGTATTTTTAAAGTAATTTTAAAAATTTTAAGAATATCAAATATGAACTAAACAAATTAATGTAACATATACGAGAATCTAGCAAAATATTTTAAGAAAAATTTATAGTGAACCAAATATAGAAATATTACATTCGTATTAATTAAATTTTTAGAAATCTCATTATAAAAAATATACACTTTCTTGAGAATATAAGATTTGCGAGCCAAATGAAGAAAAACTAGAAAAATTAACATGATAATAATAATAATAATAATAATAATAATAATAATAATAATAATAATAATAATAATAATAATAATAATCCATAATGGTGGTAGCAGCTTTATTAATGGATAAAGCAGCAGCAGCAGCAGCAGATATTATCTCTTATTGTGTGTTGATATTGGTTTTAAATAGTGTAGTGATGTGGTATCACTTTATACTATTTTAAAAATTTCATATTTCTCGTTCAAATTCTAAATCTTATAGTGGATTACCCCTCTTATTATTAAAAAAAATTGGTTTTAGCAATTGAGTGAATGCAAGATGTATAGGGTGTTCTCGTAAACCTCATTTAATCATTTTATCCATTTTCATAAAATTTTCTAAATTAAAAAATTTTAAATGTATTTCAATATGATGAATGTATAACTAATTTCACTTACATAAGTTTGCACAAAAATAAGAAAATACATAATAATGGGAATATATATATAATTCTAAGGTAGGAAAAAATAGGATAAAATGTAAATACCATTTCCATTATATATGAAAGTTAATAGAGAGGTAAATAGTACCAATTCATAATGAGATATGTGGATGAGTTCCCTTAGACAACAGTACCTATTCAATCAATCTCCACATTCTTCTTATTCCTCCTCCAATTATAATTCTCCCTTCATCTCCCATCCATTTTATATCAATTCTACATTCAAGTCCACTTAAAGATTTCCCAAAAGAACTCTCTAAGGATACTAATTAGCATAATTTACAATATAATTAGAAATTTCACTAATTATAAAAACAATGACTAATCATATGATTCAATTTCAATCAATGTCGGTACAAGATCAACTTTGATCATTTCTTTAAATTAATAATCAAATGTACATAAACAATTCAACTAAAAGTTTTGAAACATTACTTTCAGAGTCCAAAATAGTTAAAAATTTTAGTTTAATGTCACTTTGTGAACACAAATTAGTCATTATCATAGACCTGTCGTATAAACATTTTTGGAACAGAATATACAACCCAACCTTATTCGAATTCTCTTGATCTTATTCTGTTTCCAAGAAGCATATCAAGCCACACTTGAGCTCAATCTAAGAAAATTACGAACCCAATACCCTAAATTAGTCACAATGCCCCTTTTGAGTATACTGAAACGTATTAGTCTTAATATAATATTACAATGGCAATTCTCCCTGAAGTTTCCAAAATTTGTACCTGCAAATTCGGAACCGAAGTAGAGAATATAGTGCTGACTACTTGTCGAATTTTAAAGGCTTGGTGCTGTTCCACAAAATACAACTTATTGTTTATAATTAAATTGAATTTATGGGTACTCCGTTAAAAGGGCCGGAATTCTTAAAGCAGCTGAAAAATAAATTTTGGGAGGAAGCTCTTAAAGTCCTTACCTTTCGTCAAACAGGAAGATTTTGGCCTCAAAGTTGATTGTTGGTTATTGTAGACCAAAAAACACAGAAATCGGGCAGCAAAACAACAAATTCTAACGCTAACTGGTGCGATTAGTTTCGCTACTGCTATAAGCCACAATTAGAGCGCGAGAAGTACCTTAAGGGAGCTAATCTGACGTCAGAGTTGATGAAACAAGAGAACGGAGTTGGGATTGGGGTTTTTCTATTAGACTCTTTGCTTGGGATCGAAAATTGAGTAAATTTTTAACTAGGGATGCTTATTTGTGAGTGGTACGAAATCAGTTCATAAAAAACTCAATTCAACTTCAACTTTAAATGAATTAAATCTAAATAAGCTTAGCTAGTTTAATGAGTTGAGTTTGAATTTCATATTATTGGATTTGAACTGTCTATATGCTTAAACAAGATTAATAATGAAAAATATACTTTTATTTTTATACTATATATAAATAATATAATAGATAAAAAAATTCAATTGCATCAGTAATCATAAAGGTTGCATGAAGAAGTATGATATTTTGATAGAAGTAATTAGTTTTTTAGTACATGTTATTTTTTAAAATGTAATTGTTGTTATTATGTGATGATTCTATTGATATTTTTAATAGATTGAATAATTATAAAAAAATTTATATTGAAAAGTAAAATGAGAATAAATAATGCCTAATTAATTTATGAAAAATAAAATATCAAATTTATGAGAAATAAAAAAATATTTGAATAAGAGTGTATAAATTTCAAATATTTCAACATTATAGGAAAAAAGGCTTTTAGTGATGACATTTTCGTTGGTGTAGACATTTCGATCGTTGTTGAATGTTGAAGTCATTAGAGAAAATATCATTGGCAAAAATTTATTGGTGTAGGTCCCAATATCAACGATAACACAATCATTGATAAAAACTAAAGTTTTTACAATGACAAAGTTATCACAAAAATGGGGTTTCAAAATTAAAAAATTTTGAAATTTCAATTTTTAACGACTACTTTGTCATTGCTATAAGTTTATATTAAAAACTAAAAAATTATAAAATATTTTTTAGCAACAACATTATTGTCGTTAATAGTTTAATTTCAGCGATGATAATGTTATCGCTAAAAGTTAAAATTTTCAGTGACAACAAAGTCATTGCTATATTTTTAAATTAAAACATAAAAAAATAAAATACAATTTCTAGCAATGACTTTATCATTGCTAAATTTTTTTTATAATTTTTTATTTTTTAATTTAAACGTTACAACAATGACTTTATTGTTGTTAAAACTCTTTTCAAAATTTATTTTTTTTAAATTTAACTTTTAGTGATGACATTGTCACCGCTAAAAGTTATAAATATTAAATTTAATATTATTATTATAGTAAGATTTTAGAAATATTAAAATAAAATATATTAAGTTAAAATTATAATTAAATGTAATTAAATTAAGATATTATATTTGATAGCATAGATAATAATATTTTTTGTTCCAATTCAATTGAATTAATTTAACATTTTTTTATTTAATTTTATCTAATTTAAATAGTACAAATAAAATATGCCAATGGTATTATTAATAAAAAAATGATCTATATAAAAGAATAAATACTCATTAAATAACTATGTAATTAGTTATTTATACATAAAAAATTGTATATACATGATCTGTATAAATGTTTATATATGAAAAAAAAAACTATATATACATAGTAATTTAAAGGAAAGGGAGGTATAAGTATTCAGATGTATTGTCATCCATACTAGGACTATTATCATCATCATCTTGATGACATGAATGATACATCGAAGGTGGTGTCTAGGTGGGATAGGGTGGTTAGGTAGGGGTTGTTGCTACAAATCTGCTCGGCCCAAGCTCTATAGTTGTAAATAGAGGCATTAATAGTATAAGCCCTTATTGTTTGAGTAGGGAGGTAAGCTCTATAAAGTAAATCCCCATTGCTTCTACATCTATTGTTGTTGAGCATACTGCTGCTCTTGAATTAATTGCAAGCTTTGCTTAAGTTACTCTCGGCTTTGCTTAAGCTATTGACTTTACTGCAGTTACTCCTATAACTCAACTACCTAGGAGAAGTATTGTGAGCCCGCCCTAGAGTCAGAGGTGCTCTCAAATGGTATGATTGGCTAGCTAGCCAACACATGACTGATGGCCTTTCTATATCCTTGATAAGTGCCAAACACCTCATTAATGATGGCAACCTCGTCAATCTGTATATGAGTGCTAGGTGAGCTAGTGGATGATACATTGGACTGTGTGTGTTAAGTTACCAGCTCAGTCATCGTCATCTTGAATTATTAAAATAAAAATTAATTATAAATATTATAAGATTGTTTGTAAAATTTTTATTGTTAAAATATAGGGTTTAACTAATTTACATACTACTCCTTATAGGTCAGATGCACCTGCTCCCCTATCTTATATGGGTGTCAATCCCTAAAGTTATCTAGTACTAACTGCAGCTTACTTGTATCATTATTTTTCTATTCATGTTTTATAAGGAAAAAAGATAAATACAATTATTAAGTTGGCGAACATATTGTACATTTAAATCATCAATAATAAGTTGAATTACCTTATTATAATGATATGCATTCAATCTATGTCGGTTATTCACTACCTTCTTCACCTTATTCTCTACATTCTTAGTAGATAATTCTTACAAATTAATAGATAACCATATAATATTGTTATGTTTAAGAGTCACAACTAAAATATAATTTAGATTTATGAAATAATCACATAAATTTATTAAATATCATACTTACCCTATAAGCATCACTATAAAAAAACTTCATGCACCTTTGCTATGTTTAAGGTGAGACAGATTACAACGCATAGGGCCTAGCACGGTCTAAGTCAAAATCTTACTCTTGATTATCCCCGTGTTAAAGAAAGTACTTAGTCAACCTATATTTCCAGTCATTGTATAGGTTGATAGTAGTTCAAATCAAACCACCGAGTGCTATATTCTATTTAGGCTTAAAGATACCTTAAAACTCAAAGTGAAACTTTATTAGAAGATATTTAACAAATTTATGAGTACTATATCCAATAATTTTAATATTGAATATAAATAAGTTAAGATAGGGATGAGATTAATACTTATGCAGACCTCTTGCATAACTCTGTCTTGTAACTACTGAGGCACTGATCACCATGATTTATAATAGGGTAGGACATGGGCTTAAATAATGCTACCTATATCAGAAGGGAGATGGTTAGCATTCTTACCAATTGCATACCATGTACTAGTCGTATCGAATTGTACAGGTACTAATCCTTTTTTTCCTCTCTATCTTCTCGTATAGCTTGAGGGACTTATTCGAGCCCCTATTTCTTGGAGTTATAGCTTTGATGGATAAGAGAAAATATTAGTATCATTTATATTTAATAAATAATTAACTTAAGTGTGCATAATAATAAAAAATTACCTGATCCCTCACAGTCTGATGGAATGTAAGTGGGTTGACGTGGAGGGTCTCCTCTAGCATTACTTCTATGGTATTGTGCCTTAACATCTGCTATGACTAGGATAATACACATTGTATAAACATTTAAGAGAGAAGTCAATAATTGAACCAATTGACGACAACATATAAATTACTATATTCATATAATAAAATTACATAATTTTACTTTTACACAATTATGAATTGTAACACAAAAGATGCTATTTCCTTAATCTAAATCAATGTCGATAAATGTAATAGACTTATCCTCATGCTCGTTAGTTTTTCCATCATCATCATATTGTAGAAGCCCTTCCTCCATATAATCTTTAATCATTTCATCTTCCAAACTATCTTCATTATTGATGAAGACATCTACTCCTTTGTGGCAGAACTAGTATTCTTGGAAAATGAAACGATTGAAGAACCATTTTTCTGATCCCTTAAGTTTACTAAGTGGAAATCTTTAAGGTCAATCGTTAAGTTGAAATTGAAGGAATTACTTTCTTGTAAGAATGTTAAGTCTTGTGTATTAACATTATTATCGGATAGATCCCATATGTTGCGATGCATCATATTATAGACGACTCTCCAATTTGGCCTATTAAGAAGATCCTCAATGTAGAAGACTTGATTTGCTTAGGTTGCAAGTATGTAAAGGTTATCTTTGTACTACTGCCCATTGATGGAGATGCTTGTAATGTTTTTATCAATGCAAAATTTCTTCTTTTTTGGATTAGTGTCATACCATTTGCACTAGAATAGAATCACATAGTATTTATTTAAATAAGTCAACTTTATGATGTCCTCCAGTGTATTGTAAAACATATTTCATTAGCTCCCAGAATGGAAATGCTATTGTTCTATGTTTTATGCTTCGCATCTCAAGTTTCAACTATAAGGAGTACTCCATTTACAACATAAGTTGAGTATATCATAATAGTAAAACTACAACTGGAAGCTAATGATAGTAGCTCTTTAGTAACTTTTAGGGATTTATTCCTATGTAAATGGCACATCTGCAAAAATAGCATTTCCATAAAGAGTTAAATTAGGGAAAAAGTACAACTAAAGAATAATATTTGTATAATTGGTATAGCACAATTAGAAAGAATAAGCCTTTACCTTAGAGTAAAATCATATAGAGAATTTTGTTCTTTATAACTGATTAATGTTTTCAGCACCACTTTATTTGAGCTTTTGTTAGTGTTCACTATATAACATATGTATTTTAGTCTGTTATAGTTAATTGGGACAAAAGTATGGATGGTCATAAAGACTTATTGAAGATACTTTTCAATCTTGACATAGTTATTCAAGATGTACTATATGATAACATCTCGATCTCTCCTATTAAAGTGAGAAATGATATTCTTTCCTATTGGTTGACATTGAGATTTGAATACTAATAATGCCTTTTTTGTGTCTTTGGATGTTACATCTTGATTTTAATTAGGTCGATTGAATCTAGTTTTCACTCTCTCCAAGTACATATAATAAAATATTAATGTCTCATCAACAATATATCCTTTTACAATTGAACCCTTAGGTTAAGCATAATTTCTGACATAATCCTTTAACTTTTTTATGTATCTCTCATATAGGTACATTTATAAAAAATGAACTAGACTAGCTTGCAATGCTTCTTTAGGCAAATATATCACTAAGTGAACCATTATATTAAGAATGTCAGAGGATATATCCTTTCAAGCTTGCATAAAATGATAATAATATCTTTCTTAGCTTGTAGGCCATCCCTCTTGTTAAGAGTTCTAACACATATTTTCTTGAAGAAGTCACACAACTTAACAATTGGATATGATAGTTCTTTTAGCAAAAGTGTTCGAACTAAAGGTCTTAACAATCTTTGTATAATAACTTGACAGTCATATGATTTCAACCACTTTAACTTCACATCATGATCAATCATATTTTAGGAAATTTCATATTTTTTGTAAATTAGCAAAATTATCTTCATTCATCCTGGTTAAGCATGTATGCATCATGTGGTTTGAAAAGCTGACTCCTTTTTTTATACAGATGCAATTCTAGACTTATCTCCATATTCGCTAGATCTTGTCTTGTATTATCTGTGTCTTTTCTTTTGTGCTCAATGTCTAATAATGTAACTAAAATATTATCATATATATTCTTCTTAATATGCATCACATCAATATTGTGCCTCAAGTTCATTTTCAGCTAATATGGAAGGTTGAAAAATATGTTCCTCTTACTTTAATTAAGTTCATCAGTACTCCTTTTCTATTTTAGACCATCAAACCAAGCATGTTTTCTAGGAAATCTATAAGTCATCTTACCTAGTTAGTCTATGATAATTTTATTGGTAAGAGGATGAGGAGGGGCTTTCCTCTCCAGTTTCCCATTGAACTCCTTCTTATTTCTTTATGCGTGATTCCTTCGAAGCTAGCGACGATGACCAATATAGGCTATTTTTCCTATCTTGAATTGATGGAGTATCATTATTGCAAGTAAGGTATGCTTTATAATCTTATCCACTCCATCCAAAAAGATTGCTTCATGCAAAAAAATCATTCATAGTCCACAACAATGTTACCTGCATGTTAAATATCATATTTGTATTAGCATCCTGAGTTTTTACCCCCTCTCTTAAAGATGTCTTAACTTTTCTACAACATGTCTTAAAAAGATATCAATATCTTTACCTAGAGATTGTGGCTCTAGTATTAACAGGGTTAACATGAAAAAAAGATTGATTCATGCAAATCTATGGTGGCAAGTTAGAGGTAGTCATCACCACTGGCTGCATGCTATAGAACAAGTTCAAACTTATCCATTTGCACTTAAACTTAACCTAATGTTCTGTAGGCTTGCAAAGAAATTGGGATAACTTTTATTGAATTGTTGCCAAACTTCTCCATTAATAGGGTGTTGTATTACTTTATCCTCTATTGACCTTCTAGTATGATGTCATATCATATCCTTTACAGTGTGTCTCAACTTATACAATTGCTTTAGTCGAGGAGTCAGTAGAAAATATTGAAGCATTTTTTAAGGCACATTTTTCTTTTCATGTTTTTCTTTATCCATTAACTTTTCCCACAGATTGAATAGTTATCCTTTGGAGCATGTCCTTTCTAAAAAAGTGTACAATCATATTTGTATATATGGTTAACTTATAACTTAACTCTAATTTGTTAAACCATTTCTTTGCATTATAATGTGATTCTAACAATTGTTATCCTTTGAAAGTGTCTTTTTTAATAACTTCAAAAGATTATCAAATGACTTATTAGTCCACTTATATAACACCTTTAAGTGCATGAGTTTCATTAGAAAGTTCAAGGTTGAAAATGTTATGCATCTTGGATACAATTCTATTTCTACTGGTTCAAAAAGGTTATTGTAATCATTATAATTTGATCCAATGTCCCCATCGGATGTGTCCTCATTCTAGTCTTTTTCATCTCGATTTATTTCTTCTGTTACATGAGGGCTGATGAAATAATTTATAATGTTCACCATCTTATCTTTATCATTAGAAAATACTCCCTCATTCCCTAGAAGTCGAACCATTCCCCTTACCATGATACACCCAATTTGTGTATAATGGATGAAATCCATTATCTATAATATGTACCTCCAATATTGCCAATTTTTGAAATAACAGATTTACACACATCTTACATGGGCATCTCACTAAGCCTCTTTTATCGATAAAGTTTTTAGCTCTTTCAACCATGTTAATACATTATTCCAATACTCATCTAATAAGCGATCTCATAGATGTATCCAACTTTTATCTATAGGCATCATGCAACTGAATAGGAAGAAGACAACTTCTTATGGAATCAAGTGTTATGATTAATGTTTGTTATATGCACTAAATTCATCGTATCGTTCCAATTTTAAAAGGTAAGACCTTATCCTATTCGAGATATTTCTATAATTATGATTGTATCAATTTATTCATGTTCATCATTTCTTACATACAAAAATTTTAGTAGCATCTCCCTATAGTTTTTCAAGTGTGTAAGTTATACATTGGTATAGTTCACACCTGAAGAATAGTGAAGATGCCAAGAATTTCTATAATGTTAAATGAGAACCATATAAATTATTAATAATAACTATATGACATATCTTAAATTGTCTAATTTTTTATGATAATTCAAAGGTTGGTTGACGTATAAATATCAATAACCTTTAAACAAGTCTAAGCTTACAATACAAATATAATTTTATTTAAAATTATTGTAAACATATATTTATAATAATTTTAAACTTACATTATGACATTTTATGAGTATCGTTATTTAAATGTATTATTGTCTACATTTTTAAATTTTTAAATATTCATATAAATTGTTACATTTAACATTTTGGAATTAGGAATTCAATTTTTGAACCTACTCTAGTGTATTTATAAGATGCACAATTCAACTATTTTAATAAGATGTATATTTTATGAGTATTGGTAATTTTTTAAGCATTCGAGGTTTTCAAAATTTTATGGTTATATAATCATTAAATTGACATGGATTGTATTTTATATGAGAATTATTAATGATGCAAAAATTTAAATTCTTGCAATCTTCTAAATATTTCTATTTATATCATCATAATATTTTTATTAAATATATTTGTAAGATTCAAATAATCTTATTTATACATCTTTATTAAAAATATAATTATCAAGTTATATTTTTTCAATATTTAAAATTCTATTTTCATATTAATGAGGATTATGTAAAATATGTGAAAATAGTCATTGTATTTTATCATGGTATCTTTATAATTTTTTATTTTTTAAAATATATAATCGTATGTAATCTTATTGTTACTACTTTGTGTGTAATTTGCATGTATTTTTTTATTCTTATTTTTTATTTATATAATATCTAATGTTATTTTTGAATATATAAAAAATTTAATTTTTAATTATTTAAAATTCTTTATTCATATATTATTCAAATATATTTCCATGATTTAAATTTTTTATGTTAACACATTTTTATTAACATGTATTTATTAATTTATATTAACCCAAATGTGATTATATATTCAAAACCTAATGTTTATATAATTATATTATTTAAAATATATTTATGTAGTCGTTACATTTTTATAAGGCATATTTGTATTTATATAATCATTATTATTATTTATTTCTTTAATATCTGCTTTTATTAATCATTTTATAAAAATATGGACTTTTCCAATCTACTGAAAAGATTTATTTATAGGTTTAATATTTTTTTATATGTTCTATTTTCAATATCTCAATATTTTCTAACTTATTTAATACATAATTTTATTCTTTACATATATAATTGTTCTAAATTTTTAAAACTTTCAGAATATCTTATTCATATATTCGTAATATTTTCATTAAATATATTTATAACATTTATTTTTTATTATACATTTTCATTGAAATATTTTTACCAAGTTATATTGAAAAATTTTAATTCCATACCTAAAAGTTTATTCTCACATCAATATATTTTTTAAAATATATTTATATAATTATTTTAATTTCATACTTTACATTAATTTAACGTAACTAAAAGTTTTATACTTCAAACTACACTCTAAAATTTGTAAATAAAATCTCATAACAATTTTGTCTCATATTAACCTAACTAAATATTTCATACACATATTATATTATGCAAAATTACAATTGTATTCGATAACATAACAATAATTAAATTTACATTGATAAATTATACATTAAAATAAAACTACATAAACAAGTTTAACATTGATAATATATAAAGCCAGATAGGATCTATTTCATACCAAAGTGATCATATCATTGAAGTAAATAAATCATTTCATATTATTCACTTCCTAAATTATATATTCAAATAAAATATTATAAAATTTAATTCACATACCTCAATGGTATAAATCTATTGATCAAATGTATTCCAAATGCCAAACACAAACAACAATGAACAGCAATAACAACTAGCAATTCAAAAATATATAAATAAGAAATTATACTACATTACAAAAATTATAAATAGAAAAAATATGTTACATTATAAAAAATTATAAAACTCCCACTCACCTTGTCTCCCTTTTTGCTGCTTCCCTTTTCTCTATGCAAAATAAGAGTCAAATGGCACTTGGGGAATATTTATAGACAAACCTGTTAGCAATGACAAAATTCTTGGTCGTTGTTGAGGATTGTTGGTGAAAATTAAGAACATTCACTGATGACATTGTCATTAGTATAAAATAGGATATTTACGGGCATAATTTCTTATGCCCTTCTTTAGTGATGACATTTGTCATCAGTGAAAGTTAACTGATGATAGATGTTGTTACTGAAGAGGGGCACAAGAGATTGTGCCTTCACTTTTAGCGATGACTTTTGTTATCATTAAAAGTGTAAAATTTTTTTGATGACATTATCATCACTAAAGAGCGATGCACAATTTCCTATGCCCTTTTTTAGTGACAACATTAGTTGTCAGTGAAAGTGAAGCTTTCAACGATAACAGAAGTCGTTGCTAAAAATTAAAATTTCCTACCTATCATAAGGCATTCTTTAGTGATGACAATTGTCATCGGTAAAAGTCCATTATCTTTATTAATGACATTTCTCATTGTTGAAGGGTATTTTTTCTTGCTAAAATTTTCCAATAAAAAAAATTGATGCCCATTGGTTTTTGATGCATCACCGATGATTTTGTTGTTGGTAAAAGTGTACTACGAATCATCAATGATCGATTTTTTGTTATCATAAAAAATGTTGTCGGTGTTGCCATTATTTCTTTTAGTGCAATTTTAATTAGAAAAGATATATAATAATACATTATTTAAATAAGATTGTGTAAACTTATTTAAATTCATATTCAAATTATGATTGAATTTAAATTTAAATTATATAAGCTTAATAATATTTATTTATATTTAAATTTATTTATTTTTAACAAATTAGACTTATATGTAGAAATATTTAGGTTAACTCGATTAAGCCCTCCTCCCAGCTGCCCTTTCATGAAGAAAAAGGGAATAGTTAGCTAATTGCAAAAATATGCCATTTATTTAAGGGAAAAGAGAGATTTTAAGTGCTTTATGTAGTAAAGGTAACCCCACAATGCACCAAATTCTATGGGAGAGAGAAATATCATAAAATACAAGCATGTTATTACAAAAGAGAAAAGAAAAAAATTATTAAAGTTATTGCTACTACTGCATAAAATAAAAAAAATATGATAAGCTTCATATTTTTTAAATGTTGTATAAAGAAGTAGGCCAAATGTTGGCTTAAGTTGGTAAAGAAAAAAATTATTAAGATAAGAAGATGAAACTAAGCTTTAAAGTTACTATAAGCATAAATGAAATATAAGTTATCACTGCTATGAAAGTGCCTAAAAATTTATTAGGATATTAGGAAAATCTATTTTAATTTTTTAATATTTGTTAGTTTGTTATCATGCTTTAATATGAGGGATTTATTTGTTAGTTTATTATCATCCCTTGATATTAGGGATTTATTTGTTAATTTTTTAAACTTTACCTTTATTTATAGAGCCATGCAATAAAGGTCTATAATCATTCTCTACATAATATATCTTATCTCCTTCTTCTAAACTTTCCACTCTTATAACAACAAATTGGTATTCAAGTTTTCTTTCTTGAGGAATCTATGAGTTAAGTGAGTCTATAAACATAACTCAAATGCAAACGCAAAATTAGAAATATAATGACTAGCAAAGCAATGGAAACAGAAATAACCTTTTCACATATTTCATCATCAATTTTTGATAGTGATAATTATTAAGCTTGGGCTATTTGAATGATAGATCATTTAGAAGCATTGGACTTCTGAGAGGTTGTGGAAGAAGATTATGACATTTCTTCATTGCTTAAAAATCCGATGATAGCTTAATTGAAGATTCATAAGGAAAAGAAGACTAGGAAGTTCAAAGCTAAAATTTATTTATTTTCAACTATGTCAAGCACAATATTCACAAGAATTATGAACTTGGAGTCTGCAAAGGATATCTGGGATTACAAAAAAAAGAAAAGGAATACCAAGGGAGTGAAAGAATAAAAAATATGAAAATGCTTAACTTGATTAAGAAGTTTAAAATGCTAAAAATGAAGAAGACAGAGACCATCAAAGATTAAGCTAACAAGTTGTTGTGTATAATAAACAAAGTCAGGTTACTTGGTAAGGACTTTTTTGATGAACGAACTATACAAAAAATTCTCATAACTTTGCCTAAAAATATGAATCTAAGACTTCTTCCTTGAAAGAATCAAAGGATTTATCAAGTATATCCTTAGCAGAATTGATAAGTGCATTATAGGCACAAGAGTAAAGGAGAATGATGAGAAAAGAAGAAGTTATGAAGGGTGCTCTTCAAGCAAAGATAGAAACTTAAGAGGTAAGGAAAAGAGGAATAATAATAAAAAAAGGTATAACAAGCCTAGCAACAATAACAAAACTATGAATGAAACATATTCACCTTGTCCACATTGCAAAAGGTAAAGATGCATTCAAGGTGAAAAAAGAGTAAAATGTTTTGCTCTAAATTTAATGGAGGAGGAGCATATAGCATTTTCAAGCACAATAAGCAATGCAAAATTATGGCACAAAAGGCTTAGGCATTTTCATCATGCTAGACTTCTATACATGCAAAAAATATGCTTTGGTGAGAGGTGTGCCATTGTTGGAAGACAAGATAGCTAATTGTGTGGCTTGCCAATATGGCAAGCAAGTTAGAAGATCATTCTCTCAAACAAAATGGAGAGCAACACACAAACTGTAGTTAGTACACATGGATGTTGAAAGACTTAAAAAAATATCATCTTTAAATGGTAATAAATACTATATGACATTTATTGATGATTATACTAGATTTATTTCTTTAAATACAAATATAAGGTTACTAATATATTTTAAAATCAAAGTGGTTGCAGGTTATGCACAATAAGGTCAAATAATGGGAAAGAATACATAAATAAAACCTTTGATAGCTTTTGTGAAGAAGCTAGTATTTAGCACCAATGTAGAGTTCCTTACACTCCATAGCAAAATGGTGTAAGTTAGGGAAAAAATTAAAGTATTATGGAGATGACAAGGTGAATGTTGCACAAGAAGAAGTTGCTAAAGAAACTATGGGCAAAGGTTGCAAACACTACTATTTTTTATTGAATAGGTTGCCAACTAGAGTTTTTCCTAAAAAAACCTCCATTTGAAGCTTGATTTGGATATAAGCCAAATTTACAAAATCTAAAATTTTTTTATTGTTTATTTTTCTTATGTGCCACAAGTTAAGAGAAACAAACTTGATAAAAAGGTAGAACTTGGAGTTTTCATTAGATATAGTAGCAATTCCAAAGCTTACAAAATTTTTCAACGACAACATGGAAAGATTCTTGTAAGTAGAGATGTCAAATTCATGGAGGACAAATAATGGAGTTGGGAGAAGCCAATAAAGAAACAATTGTAAAAAATTCCACAATACTTTGATGAAGATGTGGATGACATACTGGTAAGAGGAATAAAACCTTTATTTGAAATTTATAAAAGAAGTAATGTTGTTGTCCTAGAACTTGTAGAATTCAAAGAAGCTGAAAAGGATGATAAGTGGATTGATGTTATGAAAGAAGAGCTTAAAATGATTGAAGAAAATGACACATGGGAGCTAGTGGATAGACTGCGATACAAACAATCCATAGGAGTCAAGTAGGTTTATAGAGCCAAACTTAATGTAGATGGTTTTATAAACAAATACAAAACTAAATTAGTGGTGAAAGGATGTAATTAGGTGTTTAGAGTAGATTTTTTAGAAACATTTGCTCTAGTTGCATGCTTTAATATAATCAGAATGCTACTTGCCTTGATTGTGTGTAAAAGATAGAAAGTTTACCATTTAGATGTAAAGTCTGCATTCTTAAATGGTTATTTGCAGGAGGAGATATTTGTTGAACAGCCAGAGGGTTTTGAAGTCGAGGGATAGAAGGAGAAGGTCCATAAGTTAAAAAATGCTTTGTATGGTCTTAAATAGGCCCTTAGAGGCTAGTACAATAGAATTAATGATTATCTTCAAAATCTTGAATTTATCAAAAGTCCAAGTGAAACTACATTATATGTGAAGTAAACAAATGCTAATTTAATCATAGTTTTTGTTTATGTTGATAACTTGCTTGTAACAAAAAATGATAAGAAGTTAATAAAGGAGTATAAAATTAAAATGCTCCAGGTATTTGAGATGATTGACCTTGGCTTAATAACCTTTTTTTAGGAATAGAGGTAAAGCAAGATAATGATGGAGTCTTCATATGCCAAAAAAATATACAAGGGAAATATTTACATAATTTTGTATGGAGGATTGCAAAAGTACCATTACTCTTATGAACTAGAAAGAGAAATTAAGCAAAGATGATAGAGCTAATAAGGTAGATAAACATCATTATAGAAGTTTTATTGGTTGCTTAATTTATTTTATTACAACTAAACTTAACATTATGTTTGTAATAAGCATGCTTTCAAGGTTTTTGCACTGTGCCAGTGAAGTACATTTTCAAGCTACCAAATGAATTATAAGACATGTTAAAGGGATTGTACATTATGGCATTAAGTACACGTATTCTTAAAATTTTAAGCTTCATGGATATTTTGATAGTGATTAGGGAGGTTTGATTAATGATATAAAAAGCACAATAGGTTATTGTTTCAACTTTGGTTCAAGTGCATTTTTGTGGTATTGAAAGAAGTAAGATACTGTGGCTCAAAGCATAACTGAGGCAAAATATATGGTAGCCACTACTATTATGAATTATCCTTATTGGTTAATGTATGGAGCAAAATGAGCCAACATAGATTCTTATTGACAGTTAGGCTACTATTTCAATCTTAAATATCTTATTTTTCATGGTAAGACTAAGCATTTTAAGATCAAGTTATTTTTCTTAAGGAAAGCATAGAAAGAAGGTGAAATTAGACTACTCTATTATAGGATTAATGATCAAAGTTTAGATATTTTAAGAAAAGCCCCTCTGAAAGCTAGATTCGAAGCCTTGAGAAACAAATTAGGGGTCAAAAGCTATTAAGGCAAGGAGAAGTGTTGTGAACGTGCTTAAAAATTTGCTAGGATATCAGTAAAATCTATTTAAGTTTTTTTAATATTTATTAGTTTATTATCATGCCTTGATATGAGGGATCTATTTGTTAGTTTGCTATCATCCTTTGGTATTAAGGATTTATTTATTACTTTGTTAAAATCTAACTCTATTTATAGAGCCATGCAATGAAGGTTTATAATCATCCTCTGCATAACATATCTTATCTCCTTCTTCTAAACTTTCCATTGTTATAATAATAGCCATGTGAAAGACATAAGATGTAGATCATGGAAATATTTATAAGAAATAAAAATTATAAGAAATTCATTTATAATTAATAGGTATTTCAATGTGTTTTCACTAGGTTGTTTGTTACTTTGTAGAATTATGCGAGTCTATTTCAAGCTAGTTTATTGCATACCTTTTCACTTAAAATGGGATGGACTTAATTGTTTTGCATTATCATTTACTTGTTTTTCACTTTTCAAATCTGTGTTAATTTGTTGGCTACTAATTTTTAGAAAGGTCTAAAAACAATGAACTACTTGATACAAGTTACTTTTTGCTCTGATTTGCTTAGCTTTGAAAACTTAATTTGCCTAATTAATTTATTTAGAAATGATTTTACACTTAAATGGAAATTACTTGCATTAAAACTAATCTAACTTGCTAATTTAATTACTTCTTCATGAAGTATTATAAAAAGGTTGTTATATGGGGTTGCTCTTTGTTATCTACCACTGCATGCTAAGTTAGTGGATTTTATCTATTAAGATAAGAGGAACTAAATGAAGCTCACCTTTTGCACCTTGATGGAAACTACAATGGGAAATATTACTTAAAATTCAAGGTTTTAGAAAGAACAAGTAGAAGCAAGAAGATCTTAGCAGAAACCTATATGGGTAAGTAATCACTCTTTTGATGATTTAGGGGCCAAGGCCATACTCTAATAGCCAGTTCCCTTCCTTGATATATGGAATGTTGTCCATTATCAATGCAAGTAATTTATCACCTTTAAAGATTTCTTATATTTTATCTAGTCTTCTTTTCAATTGGCAGTCCATTTTTCATCTTTATTGTATTGACTAATTAACTAGTTAAGGGTTTAATGTTAGTGATACATTTAGAAAAGCCTTGAAGTTAGGAATTATGCCTCGAAAAGGGTGGAAAAACTTTGATCCCATATGTTGCTAGGAATGAGATTAATATCCTTAGTATATATGTATTTTCATTATCCATGCCTTAGTAGCTATTGCAAAGAATAAAATTTTAATTTTAGTGTTAAAAATCATAATATTTGATTGAAAATGATATTGCAAACAATTGTTAAAATTGAATTATTTTTATTAATTGTTTTGAATTTAACCAATTCATTAAGAAAGCTTTATGAGAAAGAAACAAGTAATTGAAATAAGAAGGGAAATGAAACTAAAGCCAATTTGAAAATTAACATTGACAATAAACCAACTTATGTGATTGGCAATTAATGATTTAGGTTTATATGAGTAATAACAGGCCAGTTTCCTTCTAAAAATGCTAAATTTATATCTATGACTCTCTCATATAATGCATGTAATTAGTGCTTAAATTGCAAATAACAAATAAGAATGAATTGAAACTTCCAATAATTTCCCTTTATAAAAACTATATTTCATTGTGATGTACATTTGATGAAATTACTTATATGAGTATGAAGTGTGACAATTTTTATGAAATATGTGATAAAATTTCTAGAGTACTCAAGAATTCTTAGGTCCATGCATGATTTATTAGTGTAGAACCATGTTGCTTAATAAAATATTTTTTACAAGTATAAGTTGATTCTAGAGGATGTTAACATATAGTGAGATTTATAGGTTCATAGTTATAAGATTTACCTTTAACTAGTAGATTATTTCTCATCTTTTCTAGATTTGATTCAAAGTTTAAAATATTCCAAATCAATATGTTTGTATTTACTTGAGAACCTCACAAAACTTTATTTTTTCTTTCAAAACCTTTTGAAATATGTAAGGAATTGTAAATAAAAGGAGTATTTGAAGGGAATTTTCACCTTAGGCCTATGTTATTTGAGTTGAATTAAAGGAACCCAAACTTGGAATAATTGAAAACTAAGATATGTACTAGGCTTATACACACTAGTTAAGCCAAACTAAGTGTAAATGTATGATTTGTTTCTTTGCACATTTGAGTATCTCTTGAGAATTGACCTAAGTCCAACTTTAAAAAATTGATTTTTCTATTATGTTTAAGAAAAAATTATTATCCTTGAATGGTCTTACCTTAAAAGGCCATAATTTTAGTAGTTTAAAATAAGGACCATTGAAATTTTATTTATTTGAATTTTTTCAATAGTCACTTTTAGATGATTATTTTATAAGTACTACTTTGTAATAACTAATTTTTTTAATAGTGGCTATATTTTTCATCTATATGTATACTAACCAATTCAAAGCTTTTAGTATCATTCCACAATAGCAAAGCCTTCTTCCTTCACTCAAAATTTTCTCTACCAATTCAAAATTGTTGTTGGGGTTTACGTCTTATGAAATATGTCACTATTTTCATCGTGCATTCAGAAAATGTGTTCATTGAATCTTGTGGATTTCCACATCAAAATCTACATAGAGGGGGAATAATTCATAAGGACAATGAACATATACTCCTTGAATTTTTAATTTGTCTATGGTGGGTTCCTTTTAAGTAGATCCATAATATCTTTATATTTATTATTTTATATAAAAAGGAAAATATATAAAAGATAAAAAAGGACCTAATGGATGTTTTTTAAAATAAGCCCTATTAGGCATGAAAAATTGACTTGGCTTCTATTTTCCCATCAAGTCTTCAAGTATATATATGTATATTGGCTTTGGCTTGATGGCTTTGTGAAAAGAATTTTCTTTGTGAGCAAAATAGTTTTTTAATCTAGGGATCTATTCCTTGTGAAGGTGAATTCTTAGAACTAGATATTTATCTATGTTTGCTCATAGGACTGCGTAGCAAAAGGAAAAAAATTGTCAAATTGTTTTAGAAGATTTATCATCATATGTATTCAAATTCATATGAAATTTGGGTATGTTGTTTTACATAATAATTAGTGTAAATTATGATATTGAGAATTTCACTATTTTAGTGAAGAGTTTTATATTAGTTATTCCTTAGAATTTCTAAGAAGATATTATATCTATTATTTTATTAGTGAATTTTTTATTGTATTAGGTCATATGGTTTTTTGCTCTCACGTTAGGGGATTTTTCACATTAAAATTATTGGTCTTTTAATTTATTTATTTTATTATTTCCTGGACATATATATTTAGTTGTGTGTGGAAAAAGTCGATCTGAGTAAATTATTTAATTTTTTTGTGCGTTACTTTGATCTCGATAAGTTTGTTCCCAATAATACATTCTACTTGTGTGAATATGAAGGTTAATACAAGTAGAATGATAGTTTTAAATGGTAAAAATTATGCTTTTTGGAAGAAGAAGATGGAAAATTTGCTTTATGTGAAAGACTATTATTTACCTGTATTTGCTATTGAAAAACCTAAAAATAAATTAGGTTTAGAATAGGATTTATTGCATTAGTAGGTTTGTGGGTATATTAGGCAGTGGGTAAAAGAGAATGTATGGAATCATATTGAAAAAGAGACACATGTTCATACACTATGGATTAAACTTGAAAAGTTATATGCTAGAAAGAATAGGAATAATAAAATGTTCCTAATAAAGCAAATGATGAGTATAAAATATTAAGATTGCACTCTAATAACATATCATTTGAATAAGTACCAAGAGATTATCAATTAACTTTTTATTATGTGTATGAAATTTGAACATGAAGTTCAAGGTTTGATGCTTCATGATTTTTTTATCAGACTCATGGGAAACATTTAGAATGTCTATATTTGATTCTACCATAAATGGTATAATGACTATTGAAATAACTAAAAATGGCACCTTGAATGAAAAATTGAGAAAGAAATCACAAGGTTCTTCTTTACAAGCAAATGTTATGGATACTGAGTTTTAAAGGAGAAATAAAAGTTTGTGTATAAGGAATAGAGATCAAAGCAAAAGTAAATCTAGAAAAAATTTGAAAATATTAAGTGTCATTATAGTAGTAAAAAGGGCATATTAAGAAATATTACTATAAATTGAAGAGGGATAATAAACATAAAAGTTATATGGAAAAGGGAAAATGTAAAGAAGATAAAAGTGATGAAGATCGGGCTAATACAATTGTTAATCAATTTCTTTTAGTTTGTAAAGATGATGTCATTAACCTTATAGAGAATGAAACTAGTTATGTAATTGATAGTGGTGCTTCCATCCATATTACATGCAGAAGGGATATTTTTTCATTTTATACTCTTGGTAATTTTGGAGATATAAGATTAGCTTATAAAGATATAGTAAAGTATACTGGTATTGGAGATCTCATTTTGAAAATATCTATTATAACTAGATTAACCCTCAAATGTGTAGAACATGTTTTGGATATTCAGTTGAACCTACTCTTTATAGGTAAACTTCGTAATGAAAGCTTGATAATTTCTTCTCACATGACCAGTGAAAGTTTACAAAGGGTTTTATGGTTATGGCTAAAGGTTCAAGGTATTCTACATTTTCTTGACTCAAGCAAAAATTATTAGAGATGTTGTTAATTTTGCAAAGTCAAGTGATGAAATTAAGTTATAGGATAAGAGGTTATGCCATATGGATAAAAAAGGAATTGTTGTTTTAGCTAAAAGAAATGTATTATGTGGAGTATAGAGCTTTACAAAAATGTGATCATTGTTTAGTTAGAAAATAGAACAAAGTAACCTTCAAGAATCATTCACCTTTCAGAAAATCAGAGATACTTAAATTAGTACATTCTAATGTTTGTGGTCTTATAAGTATAAGGACCCTTGACGATTCTCTTTATTTTGTTACATTCATTAATGATTACTCAAGAAAGATATAGGTATATATTAAAGGAAAAAAGACTCAGTGTTTAGGATATTTGAATAATTTCATGGTTTAATTGAAACGAAAATAAGGAAGAAGTTGAAATGCATATGCATTTATGTATTAACAATGGAGGTGAATATTCAAGACCTTTTGATGCTTATTGCAAAGAATAAGGTATCAGGCATCAGAAAACACCACCAAAGAGTCTTAGTTGAATGGCTTAGCTGAAAGTATGAATAAAACATTGGTTAAAAGAGTCAGATGTTTGCTTTCCCATGTTGGACTACTAAAAATTTTTTAGGTTGAAGCTTTGATTATAGTTATGCATGTTTTAAATTACTTCTATTTGTTCCTTTGTAGTTTGAAGTGTCAGAAAAGGTTTAATTAGGTTAAAATATTTTTTTTTGATCATTTATGAGTTTTTGGATGTAAAGCATTTGTGCATATTTCCAATGATGAGAGATCCAAGCTTGATGTGAAGACAAAGCAATGCATATTGCTAGGTTATGGTGAAGATGAATTTAGTTATAGATTCTATGATCCTATTGAAAAGAAGTTGATCAGAAGTAGAGACATTATATTTATGGAAGAACAAATATTGAAAGATATTAGTAAGGAAGAAGTGATCGTGCCTTAGCACAATTAATTATTACATAACTTAGAAATAGTTCATCCAAGAGAGGAGTAGGCCAGAGTTGAAGCTCAAAATTTTGAATATGATATAGTTGATGTAGATAACCATATACAAAATGACAATGATGAATAACTAACACTAGAGGTTCTAGTTGTTGCACTTAGAAGATCCACTAGAATTAACTAACTTTTTACAAATAAATTAAAGATGATTTTGTTCTTTTGATTGATGGAAAAGACCAAAATGTTATGATGAAGCCATGGAAGATAAACATAAAAGTAAGTGAATTGAAGTTATGCAAGATGAAATGAAATATTTGTAAGAAAATCACACCTATGAGTTTCATATATTGCTTGCCTAACAATTAGTCTCGATTTGGAAATTAAGTAGATAGATGTGAAGATAACCTTTTTTCATGGTGATTTAGAAGAAAAGATTTATATGGAGCACCAAGTAAAGGGAAAGGAAAATTATGTATATAGATTGAGTAAGAGTCTTCATTGGTTAAAATAGACTCTTAAACAATGGTACAAAAAGTTTGAATAATTTACAGGGGCAACAAGGTTATCAAAAGACAACCTTTAATTATTATGTATTTGTTTAAAAATTCTGTAATGATGATTTTATCATTCTTTTGCTCTATGTTGATAATATTCTAATTATTAGCAAAAATGTTGTAGGAATTGTTGAATTGAAGAAACAATTAAGTAAGTCTTTTTCCATGAAAGATTTGGATTAGGCAAAATATATTTTGGGCATCATAATTATTTAGGAAAGAGGTGCAAGAAAGCTCTATTTGTCACAAGAGAAATATATAAAAAAGATACTCTAAAGATTTGGTATGAAAAATGCCAAGACTATTTATAGTTTGCTTATTGCTCACTTTAAATTAAGTATTAAGTAATGTCCAACAATGGATAAGGAATAGTAAGATATGGAAAGAATTCCTTATGTTTTAATAGTTGAACTTTAATATATGTCATGATATATACTAGAACTAACATTACTCATGTCATTGATGTAGTAAGTCACTTTCTCTCAAATCTAGGTAAAGAGCATTGGAACGCTATAAAATGGATTACAAGGTATCTTCAAGGTATAACTAATTTGGGGTTATTTGTTAAAGATGAAAAACCTTTGCTAATTGGTTTTATTGATGGAAACTTAGCTAGAGATATTGATTCTCGTAAGTTTACTTCTATTTACTTAATCAACTTTGCAAAGGAAGTTGTGGCATGACAATCTAGATTGTAAAAATATGTTGCTCTTTCAATAATAGAGGCAGAATTTATTACAATAATTGAAGCATGTAAGAAGTTGCTGTGGATGAAGAAGTTTTTTCAAGAATTTGGATTTAAGCAAGATCACTATATCTTGTTTTATGACAATCAAAGTGTAATACACATTAGTAAAAATTCTACTTTTTATGCAAGGTCGAAATATATTAATGTTCATTATCATTGGATATATGATGTTCTGAGTAATAAGTTACTCAAACTTAAAAAAGTTCATGCAGATTATGATGATGTTGATATGTTGACTAAACTATTACTAAGGGAAAAAGTTTGAAACATATTACTCAACAACTGGAATGATAGTATTTCCTACTTAGTTGGAAGGGGGAAATTTGTTGATCTTGGATTCCTCCTAAGTGGACCTATAATATCTTTATGTTTATTATTTTATATAAAAAATATATAAGAGATGAAAAAATAGCCCATTAGGCATTTTTTAAAATAAGCCATATTAGACATGAGAAGCTAACTTGGCTTCTGTTTTCCCATCAAGTCTTCAAGTATATATATGTATATCATCAACTTTGGCTTAGTGGTGGCATGAAAAGAATTTTCTTTGTGAGCAATATAGTTTTTTACATCTAAGGATCTATGCCTTATGAAGGTGAATTCTTGGAGCTGGAATTTTACATTCATTTGCTAGCGGGATCGTGCAGAAAAAGAAGAAAATTTTCCCAAATTATATTAATTTTTTTTTCATCATATATACTTAAATTCACATCAAATTTAGGTATGTTGTTTCTAGTAATTTGGGTAGTATAGTATATATTTTTTTTGCTAAATTTTTTCTTCTCTATTGGTTGGTTTTACATAGTAATTGATGTTAATTATTGTATTAATTTTGTCAAGAATTCCACCTATTTTGATGAAGAGTTTTATACATGTTGCTTCTTATAATTTCTAGGAATCCATTATTTTATTAGTGGATTTTTCATTGGATTAGATCCCATGACTTTTACTTTCACATTAAGGGATTTTTTACATTAAAATTATTAGTTTCCTAATTTATTTTTCTTGTATTATTTTTTGGTAATATATATTTAATTGTGTGTGTAGGAAAAGTCAATTCAAGTGAATTATTTAATTTTCTATTGCATGTTACTTTGATCCCGATAATTTTTCCCAACATAATTTGCTTCAATTATATTTTAATTAAAAAAATTTCAAATCATTGAGGGGGAAAAAACACTCGTTGCCAAACAAAGTTATAATTTGTGATTGTAAAGTGTAGCATAATAGCAATATTGCATATAATATTATGATTGTATAGTTCAAATTAGTAAAGAAATTGTAGTGTTTAGGGTTTAAGGAACCAACTACTATTTGAGGGAATGTATGTAACATGTGGGGCAAATAGAAGTGGAAATATATTGACTTACTTTTGGTATAAAAGGAAAAAAAAAGAATGGTTTCGTGTAAAAGAAATTCTTATATGTTTACATCATTGAATAAGTAATGACCAACTATCGATTTTTGTAATTTTGGATGTCTTAGAAATTGAAAATTCTTATTTTTGATGCTTGTAGATATCATTAAATTAACAAATAAATAATAAAGATCACATTTAACCCGCATTTGTTCTATGAAAATGAAAGCATATATTATAATTAGAGTATTTATGAATTCTTTTATTATGTAAGATGAAAAATGAACAAAAACCGATTTTGGAAGAAAGACAGAACGAAATGTATGCACCTAAACTTAGGTTATTGAGAAAAAGGAAAATCTTTTGCAGTTGTAAAATGAAATAACTTCTAATAATACATGAATACTAAAAGCTCAAATGTTGCCAAGTGTATTAATTTTCTAACTTAGCAATTTGATTTTTCTTAAGAACAGTTGTTTTCCAATAAAAAAATAGATGATTTTTTGTTGAATCATATTACCGAGCTGAAAAAATAATATCATTAAAAATATGTGTATAGAAATAACACTGAATTTTTAATGGTAATTTAGTACTAAAAGTATTTTCTTTTTAAAATTATGGATTTTAGATTCTAGTAAATGGGTGGTTATTATATCTATTTGTCATGTTTCTTGGAGATGAAATTAAATTATTGGTGGATCAAAACAATTTTCACTTTTGGGAATTAGCAAATAATAGTCCATGTAAATATGGTATATTTTATTTGTACCCGTTTCCATCGCATCCAATTTTAGACTAAAGATATAGCCATCCTCAAGATTAAGCCTTGTCAACTATAAAAGGAAACGAATTACAATTCCTAATTCACAACAAATTAAATTGGGGTTATGATTAGATATGTACTTAAAAGTTTTTTGAGTTTTGATGAAAACTTACGGCAAAAGTTGCAAGTTTTATATTAAAACTTGTAATTTTTTCTTAAAAACTTTTAAGTACATAAGAATTTTGAATGCAACAACTATACAAAAAGTTGCAATTTCATTATTTCAATTTGCATAATTTTTTTTTTAATAAATTTTCTCATCTGTTATAGAGAAAAAGTTTAGACATAGAGTTTATCAGAAAATTTATAAAAGCAGGTATTTATACAATTTTCAGAGTGCACACTCAAGCATAACCCAATAAACTATAGAGAGTTATCATGGGAGATCATGAAGAGAAGAAAAAATCAAAAGGGTCCCGAGAATCATCGAGTAAGAATCCTAAGAATTCTGAAGCTGATCACAAGAAAAAGAAGAAAAAAAGGAAAAAGAAAAAGAAAAAAATAAAAAAATTCTTAAAAAATTGTATAAATGGTATTTGCGAGACCATTGTTGGCGTCTCAGGAGCTTTGGCGGAGGAAGAATAGTTGATGGATGAGCCTGCGTGAAGATGATCAATAACACCATACAATAGTTTACGAATTCAGCGATTCAAATTGCCCTCCGCAACAACAATTGTAAATACAATATATAAAAAGTTTTGTTAATTTATCTTGCATTATATTTGTTATTTTTTATTTTCTTCTTTTTTTTTTTTGGTATTTTAATGACTATAATAATATATTATTGTTATTAGTATCGCGGCGGTGAACATATTAAAGTATGACAAATATGTACTTCCTCATTTAGTCAGCTTATTCCTACTCGTTTAAATTGCATGCCATGATTTGGGCACTATAACTATCATCCACCTTGCTTGAATTACCATGGTAATTAAATAAAATCAACATCAAGATTCATAAATAATAAGTGTCATTTTATTCTATTAAAAAATAAATTTATCTAAAATTGTTCTATAATATTTAATGTGGCAATTTTATTATTAAAATTATTAAACCTCCTTCTCTTGTATTTTATTTCTCTCTAGCTCTCCAAACAATACTATGTATTTGTGATAATATAATATCTCGGTCCCTAGGGACAAAACTTCGTTGAAGTTTATGGGTGGTTTAAATTCAAAACCTTTTTATGTTATCTTTATTTTTTTTTCAATAATTGTATGTCTCGTCTCTAAAATTTAAAAGGTATCCATGTCAGTTTTTAATAAATTTTATATTTTTAACATTTTCAACGTTTTAAATCGATCTCCATCCCTATGGTCATGCACACAATGTTCAAGTTAAACACATTATTCATAATTATCATTCATTACCACACTATGAATGTGATGATTACCTTAAAATAAATTTATTTTGCATATAATAATTCAATAATTTAAATTAAAATAATAGAGTGTTTAATCCAAATAAAAGTAATAGATCAATTAGGCTTAAAAAGGCACAAGAACTTGATTTGCAATAATGGATAGTTTTTTCAATGATGTGTTGATCCATTATTGATAACAGTTTTATAAGTAAGGTTACTACATTTAAATCTTAAGCTAGATTCATGACTCCATTAGTGTTGATTTTTTTCTTTCTCTAAAAATATTTTGATTGACTAGGTTTCATAAGAGAAGTGTATCCCTTTGTTCATTCCAATTAAGGAAATTGTGATGTTCCTACAAGAATGAACATGACTAGAGTATTTAAATCATTCATTACTAGAATAGACTTAATAGGAGGTTTAGGTATTTAAATTCTATTCTTCTAGAATTATTTGGGTGTAACTTGTGTTTATTTACATGATTCTGGCAATCAATTATTTTCTAAAGTATTAATAGGTTAGCCATTTTAATTTATATGATACATCACTATTAAAGAAATGCCATTTGATATTAGTTGTTATAATATTCAACTTCAGTTACAACATGATGTATAAATAGGCATTGTTGTAAATCCTACATACTCAACATTGGTTATTGAACCAACATTGAATGCCAATAACAAAGTCAATTCTTTTACTAGAAATCCAATGTATTTGGTTGTAGTATACTAGCCAATAATTGAAATATGGTATTTTTTTTGATATAGTAACCAATATTGATAACATAACTAAAAATGTCAAATTTTTTTTCTAAATAACCAATGTTATTTTCCCTTTTTCTTATAAAGAAATCCATAAGAATGCTTCTAAACCCTATTATCCCTAGAGCAATATTTAAACCTATTAACAAAATCTGATAACCCAAATTACTATACAAGTAATAGCAAAAGTATTCAAGCTCTATCTTAATATTTCTATAGTCAAAATTAATATTCCAAATACAATAAACTAGAAAAAAGATGAAGAATGATACACTTATTTGGTCAAAATAGCAAAAGACATATAATGTGTTGATGTTGCAAAAAATGGAAATTATACCTTTAAATGCTAAAAAGGAACTTACATTGTCTTCCAATGATATAAATATTGACAAAAATATTTGTAAATCACATTATAGCAAATCAAGGGTACAAGGGCATTAGAATTAATGTTGTAGATGAGACACTAATACAATATGCTTTTGTTAGAGAGTAATTTATTATCTATCTTTTGCTATTAAACTTTGGTGAAATTGTATGTTGCTTGAAATGCTCATATCATCCTGGCCTTTTATAAAGAAAAGACCCATTGCCTTTTCTTCATGAAATCCATATTAACCAAAATCCTAATTAATAAAATAAAAAACAAAGAATCCAAACAAATTAATATAACGTATAACAAATAGACATTCATATTTCAATTCAATGTTAAGCAAAAAATTCATGTGAAATATTTACATAATATTTTTTTAATGTGGGATTTTTGCGTCCCTACTAGAATATTTAAATTAAAAATTGAATAAATTCAATATTCAATAAAAAACATGAATTTTGAGTTAAAACTTTGAAAAGTCATAAATTCATGCTTAGTTGTCTATTTGGTGCAAATTCTATGTTATTTTTACATAACTTTGCAAGATCTATTCATTTGTAAAATGCAAAAAATGTTTTTTCTTCCCTAGAATTATGAAAAATGGCCATTTTTTTAGATTTTTTTATTTTTTTCTCCATCTCTTGCCATTGTTTGGCTGACTTAGGACTTTGATACAAAATTTTATTAAACACACTAAAAAAAATGAGCTACACAAATGATAAAAATCATCTATATAGGATTGCTCAATCATCTGTATAGATATTTCATATGTCATTATTATCTGTATGGACTCATGTATTTCAGCCTACATAAATGACTTTTAATGTCATCTATGTAAGGTGCAAATTCAATCAAGGTAGGCATCACTATATAGATAACATTGTCATTTGTGTAGGCATGCCTTTAATTTATTTTCAAAATATCTTAAAAAAAGGAAATCTCTATATAGATAACTTTGTCATCATATAGATATTATTATTTTTTTGCAAAATTTTAAAAATTCAAACCTTGTTGCCTATAAAGAGTTTTTTTTAAAGAGGTTAAAAATTATAAATTCTATACAAATGACATTATTATTTGTATAGAGTTTAATTTTTTTTTAAATTTTAAAAGTTTAAAACTCAATCCGAACAACATTGTTATCTATATTAAATCTTTAGTTTTTAAAGAAATTATTTTTAATTTAGAGTATTCATTTCTAATAACCAATTGTTTAGAAAATTTAATACAAACAAAAATATTTTTTTATAATTATTCAGAAACATCATAATACCAATTATAAAAATAAATAAATTGAAAAGTAACTCCCAATAATATATAATAGAAAAAAATATAACATCTATACATAACAATATAAAGTTAGTTTTGAAGTGCTAGAATTAATGTTAGTCCTAAAAGTAGTAAAATTAATTTGTGTCCCTCCTATGGTGCATATAATTAGTGCTTTAAAACTACAAATTATATATGAGAAAGAGCTTGACTCTTAATGAATTCTATAACCCTTATAGGTGGTGTATTTAATTATAGTGTATACCTAATGGATTTACCTATATGAGTGTGGAGTGAAGGCGCCCCTATGAGACATTAACTAGATATCTAGAGTGCTCATGAAATACTAGACATGCATATGGCTTATTAGCACAAAACCACATTTCTTAGAAATTTTTTTTACAAATGTGAAACTACTATTTTAATGTAAGGGATTATCAATTCATAAAAGTTAAACATTTCATCGGTAACTTTGTAAATTATGTCTCTCTCTTTTTTAGTTTGATTCATAGTTTATAAGATACAAAATCAATGATTTACATTTATTTGAAAACCCAATAAAGATTCTTTATCTATTTCTTAATTTTCTTTTTTATGTGGAGAATGATTGTATATTGTGTTGTATTTCAAAATACCAAGTCCTACATCGAACAAGTTAAGCTTTAAGAGAAGGTTCATATATGAAACATCTTTTTTATATGAAGTGATAAGGAAAAAAAGTGGTAAGCTTATACGCATGAGATGGGTCAAATTTAATATAAAACAGTAGACCCCCCCCCCCCCCCGGGTGCTTTCATCGAAAAAATGTGGTAAATCCAATGGTCATTGTTTCTACTATTAAAAATAACCTTGACATCTCAAAACGGATCATCAAAATAGTGAGTAGCAGCTTTTGAATTTCCGTTTTCCTTTTCCTTTCTTCGGCATGTTTTATTGTAAACTGAGTTTGACTTTGGATGTACAATTTATCATCTATTGTTTCTTCTAGAAAGCTTGGAACGTAGTAATAAAATAAGGAAAGTATTTGTGATGGCAAAGGTAATCCAAGAAGACAAACAACCGATTAATAAATTTTGTGTTTAAAAAGGTATATAAGAAATAATTTTAATGTATAAGATTAAATCCCAGTGTATTCTGTTTTTTTGTTATAGTATTTGTATTCTATTTTACGCTTGTTGATAAATTATGCCTGGCTGAGGGGCTGGATCGTACGATAATTTGTGTCCAATGCTCCGGAAACGGAAATCCATTTGCTCCAAGGTTGCTCCTTGATTTGTTTGCTGCGGTTTCATGTCCTGTTTGAATTGAACGATTGCACATGTGCTCAGTGAGCGAGTTCGTGGGGGCTCTGCTATTGGGGAATTATGGTCTGGTTATTGATGTGGTTCGCGAGCGTCGACTGAGGCCGCTGGTTTTTGCGGTTGCGGCGCTTCGACGGGCATGGTAGGCAAGAAATGCTGTCAGCCACAAAGGGGCTGCAATCGACGTTGAGTGCCTGGTGTGGAGTCTGTGGACGGTGGAACGGGACATCACTGAGGAGGAAGAGCAATTAAGGGATTTAATTGGGGAGGCTCGGGTGGGCAGCTATTCTGGGTTGGTCCAATTTACAGTGGGTCATCCTAAATAGAACCACCACATGTTGATGGCATTAAGCTAAATGTGGACGTGAGCTGGACTTATGAGAAGGCTTTCATGGCTGTTTTGGCCCAAAAGTGTTTGGAATGTGGTTTGACAGGTATGAATACCCATCTGCACCGGAGAGATGCTTCTAATTGAAAAAGCTATTGTGATATCCAATAATTTGAATGATAAAAATTTTGATCTAAATTTATTGTAAGTTAGCAGTGAAAGTGAAAACTATATTTAGAATGTATGATTTTCTATGAAGAGTAGGTGTAATTCACGAATCAGTTAAGAAGTTAATATCCAGTTCTAATAACGTACTCTTGTTATGTGTCCTAGGGAATGTAATATGGCTGCTCATGATACTGCAAAATGGGGGGTTAGTGTGAACAGGAGTGGAATAGGCCCCCTGTTTTAAGTCACTCTGCTATTGATTTCTATATTTTCCAAAATGCCTGAATCTCTTGTGGGCTAGTTTCTCATTTCAAATAAATGAGAGTTTCTTTTCAATTGTCTTTTTAAATCAAAGGTTCTCAAATAAATCACAGTAAAATTATTATATTTATGCAAGTTAGTAAGGGTGCATCCATAGAAATTGATTCTTGAGTTATATTAGAGAAATGGTGTAGATATATACCACGTACATAAGGAGTGAATCTCAACTTAAAATATTTAATTGATTTGTTTTATGAAAATTTTGTGTTTGGATATATAAAAGGGTGTGATTCAAAATTATTTTTGTCATTAAATATTGTAATCATTATGTCCCGGTAACAGATAACAAGAAGTAAACATTTTTTCTGTTTTTAATTCGACTTATTGTCAACTATATATTCAGAACGTGAGTTGTACTATATTTTATGTAAAACAATATACTGGTTTAACTCTTTGACTATATCTAAGTCTTTCAATATCATATATAATTTATCAATTCATACTATCTTTTGAGTTCTCATATTATCACTACACCTTGACAAATTTGTAAATTCTATCCAAAGTAATTATATCATCATTTTCTTACTTAATGTACATTTTTCAATAACCAAATGTAAATCCTTTTCAGTATATGCTATAGTTTTATTATAATGTTTATAACCCTTTGTTTTTTTTTTTTTGTTATATATTGTTGTATAAATTATATTAAGTTCTTTTACTATTTTTTTTATCTATCCACCCATTGCAAACACCAATTGTATAAATTATATAGTTTTATTAGTGTTGGGTGTTTAAAGGATTATTTGTCGATTTTTTAACTGATGTCTAATCAAACATCATTATATATCAAATACAACATCAGTTATATAATTATCATAAATAACAACAATAACATCAATTATTACATCAAAATTAACGATGCCATTTTATTTGAAGCATCTTGAGAAATAACATCATATGTTAATTTTTCTTATAAACAATTGATGTTTAATATCGGTAATACCACTTCAGTTTTTATAAATAATTGGTGTGGAATATATATTATACCTTCTCTTACCCCTAACCTCCTCCCTCTATTCTTCCTTTTTGGATTCTTTTTATTCCCTTCCTCTTGTTGTACCTCCTTTTCGAATTTTACCTATTTTTCATGCATTCTTCCTTATAGAATACCCTAATCAGAAATAAAAAATAATATCTCCTATGACATTATAGAATTCCAATGTAACAATTTTAAAGAATAAATTAAATAATAAAAGTTTAAAAACTATGAGAGGTTATATGCAATAGCTTACTTATAGATGAGTGTTGCGCTAAATTTATCTATATACATGTTATCCATATTGAAGTTTTGCACTCCCTAAAAAAGTACTCTTGAATTCAAAATCTACAAATGCAATGAGCATAAATTTAATGTATGATATTACATATTTCATATAAATAAATATTAGATAATACTATCAAATGCCAAAAAAGATGAATAAAATCAAATTTCTTACCTATACAAACTTGTAAAAGTTATAACAAAATATGATCAACTATGAAATCAAAAATTAAATTGCAAGAATTAAAATAAAAGCTAAATAAATCCTTATTTTTATATTTTGTATTTTTTTAAGAAGTGTACAATCTCACATATTTATTGATAGATTAATAAAGTTTCAATTCTGCAAAAAAAATTAGTGAACATAAACACAAAATCAAAGAGAATAATCTTAAGCTTGAAAGATGAATATATCTTTTTAGAGAGAGAATTATTTTAAGGTTAAAAGAGTGAACCAATAAAATTTACAACTGGAGTCGGTCATTTAGTCATTTTATTTCTAATGATAGAAGTTATCAAGAGCTTACACATTGTCCTACTAATAAGTTTTATGACATTAGTTATTTAGTAAATAACTAATATCTTATTATGACAGTTGTTGATTTTAGGTAAATAATTGATGCCTTTTTATTACCTAATTTTTTTTCTAAAAGCCCTTATAAAAATAATCAATTGATAATTGCAAAAATAAATTACAATTGATAACAACAAAAGAATAATATAGCAATTGATAATAGCATAGACAAATAATTGAACTTTTATTTATGTATCAAAATACAAAAAGTTACAACAAGTTATTTACAACCAAAATACTATCATTAAGTAATTTTCAACAAGTTAATTACAATAGCTTTATATACTGATAGACCTAAAACCATTTAATTTGGTTTAGCTCTTGTGCTAATGAAATATCTTGCTTAAAACTCTTTAATTTTATCAAGCCCATCTTGAGTGTTTGGCAAAGGGATAACCCTAAATTTTTACAATTTTTACATGATTAGGATATTATCATCAAGACAATGTAGTTTAATTAAGCACTTGATAAGTTGTAAATAAGCAAATGATTACCTCACATAGGCTTTTTTTAAAGTCATATCATATTATGCATGTATCACATATCATTGTAGCCACACCCAATATTACCATGCTACTTAAGGCACTAAAATAAAATAGGAGGTCAATTTCATCTCATTAATGCACAAGTTTTCATTTATAACATGTTACAATATTACTTAGGAAATATACTTGTATTGCTTTTCATTTTAATGTTTTGTTACCTTTCCCATTCAATTGGATGCCCTATTGTAACATTCATATAATGCTTCACCTAAGCACTTCCTTAACTTGAGTCATACTTCTCTATCCAACGAATCTAATTGGAAGCTAACCTTCCTTTTTGGATATGCCATAACAAGTATCCAATGACACCTACAATATAATAGTATAACAAAGTGTTAAAAATGCTAATACAATGTATAATGTAAGGGTTAAGGGTGACATTTATATTAGTTATGGCCTTTATAATGTTTGTCATCATAATAGTTGGCATTGTAAATGTGAGCATGTCCTCTGTACCAATTGTAGGAGTGGTCGACATCTCCTCTTGATCAAGAGTCCTAGGGTTAGGTTGGGCAACAATTATAAGGACTTGCACATTTATGTAAGTAGTGGTCTTAGAAGGAAGCTAAACAGATATCATAGAACTTGATTATGTAGTTTGTTAATAGGCTATCTAGTTTATTAAAGTGCAAAATTACTCTTGTTGTTGCATCTATATGTGCTATTTCTATATCTACTGCATCATTACCATTCGGTTTATATTAAGTTTTTGTTCCATATCATGGGTGATACTTACTCTAAGGTTCACTAACTTAGAGCACAAATATCCTATTATCTAATGCCTTGATAAGCCAAAGTAATGCTTTAAACTAATACCATATTTAATATCTCAAACACAGTGTGGATTTTGTTAAGTTTTGGATGTAGGAAACATAAAAAAATTACATGTATTCCAAAACTTACTAACATTCCATATGAGAAATTATAAGCCAATGATAAAGCTTAAAACTTTATGGCATGATTTAAAATTGTTGCAAAAGAATCCAATTTGAATTAATCTTATTATGTTTGAATTCATAAATATAGGTACAATATTCATTTTGCTTCAAACTTAGAAATGATCATATCATTCTCTCAGATGATCTTAACAATGAACACACTAACATTGTTCATTGCAAGAAAATAATTGGAATGAAGAACCATAAAATTCATTGATGGGATAATGTCTATATAACATCCATATGCGTAGATAAATATCTAATTAGTATCAGATAGGATCACATTCACTCTTAAGTAGTGCTAGTTATAGATTTTTCTAGTTTTTTAGGGATTGCTTTCAAAAACTAATATCCTAAGGCGTTGCTTGTCTAATAAGAGAAAATAAGGTTTTTGATATTAATCATATTTCTATCTTTTTAGCTGATTGATATTAACTAGATTTTATGCTAACTAATTGATTTATCTCACAAATAAAAACCAACCACAATCCATAACTAAAATTACCTTAAGGAAGAAGATATATGGGTTTCAATTATTGACCAGACCCAAATACGATTGATTAATAATCAATCTATATCTAGTGCTCCTTAAGTATAGCCTAATCATATTATGCTATTACTTAGTGAAGCCTAATCATATTAGATTTATCTTAAGAGATTTAGTGTGACTAATAATTTCTAATTACATTATAATCCTAATATTTGACTTACTATTTATGTGTGACTTTATAAGTTCTTATTACATTGATGATGATTCTAAAATTCTATTTTAATATCACAGACAATGAGTGGTATCTAGTAATGTATTACTGCCACCTAAGTAGTGAGAATATTAGTAATTCAACATAATCTTTTGAGATTAATCTTCATATAGTTCAATTTTTTTGTCTTGGATATTTAGATTAAACTTAAGGTATAGAGTATGTCACTCTTTTCATAGTTCAATATATATATCTCTTGATTTTTTGAGTGAACTAATATAGAATAGATGAATCAATATCACATATTAATTTATTTGAGTATAGCCATACATTTTATAGTCTTTCTTAATTAAGGGGCTCATGGATATTACTTTACCTATACAAGAAGGACATAATCCTATCCAGATCACTCATTTCCTTTTACATGATTCATAGTATACTCAATCATTGTCTTTTAGGCTAACCTTATTATAGGTGACATTACAATTATCAAAGTATAGAACTCTTCATGTAACAGATCATAATGAATTTAGGTTAAAGAATCATATACATTAATAATACTATAAGAATTGCTTATGATACTCATATACTGATTTATATAGCATTCTCATGGCAAGTCTATACAAAACATTTGATTTCTAATATATATTCATTATTGACTTGATATTATATATCCATAATTAATGAGATTTGGTCATTAATTAATGTAAATACTAGCCTTTATGTATTATTGCTATCCCTTTTTCAAAAGAATACTTAGTAATGAATATTTAAGAATAATATCAACTATTCTAAGGATAAATATCATATTTATTTATATTGCATAGATATAATATTAAATATAATAATTAAAATACCATTATTAACAAAAATGTAATACAATTTATACTTATATAATGATTCTATGATTGACTTTTAGAGCATATATCAACAGATGATCCTTTGATCCTAGCATTATGGTTAAGATATTATTCTTCCTATGACTTAAACTTACTCTGAAAGGCTTGTTATATGAGAATATTCTATAACAATAAATAAATAATAGACAATTAGATTCAATTTGCATGAAATAGAAGTTTTAAAATCAAACAATATATTTTGATTTAATTTTAAATATTTACAATCCTTTCCATATTGACCTGACTCTTTGAGGTCTTGTACTACCCTTTCTTGTTAACATTGGTTTGCTCCTATAACTTTGTGCAAGAAATAGAAGGTTCCTTATCAATGTCTTCACCTTCATCTTTCACATGTTTCTCTTCCATCAATTCTTATTCTAACTTTTAGTAGCCTTCTTGGGAGAGCTTATATGGAGATCTGTTCTTTCTTTGCCTCTCCTAATTGGATATACTTAACTCTTATTGACCAAATGGCATAATAGTTCACAAGTATGAATGATATATAAATAAGATATTAAGAAAAATTGATAGCTAAATTGTACAAATTTTACTTTAAAATGCTCATCATCCTTTTGTTCCCAGATCTTCTTTTAAATTTGCTAGTCAATGAAGTTTTATTTTTAAAGCTAGTTTATTTTTTTCTACTATCTCAAGATTGAAATAGTCCTTATTGTAAATTATCTTGAAATCCTTCCATTGAATTGTTATATGTGATAATACTATTCTAAGTATGTGTAGAATGTTGGGAATAACAAAAGTACTCTATAAATACAAATGAAAGAGTATCTGTAATTATTTTACTAATGAAAATTTTCATATCTACAACATAAAGCTATCCAAATATATGATGTACATTTTTCCATGTTAGACTAAGTTGGTTACAACAATAATATCCTATACCAATGACATCTATACTAATGATAAAAGTTTAGTTGTCGACATAGGGTATTTTAAAAAAAAAACTTTTAAAAGAAAATCCTATATTGACAAAAAGTCATCTATATAGGCTTTTAGAAATTTGACCAATAATAGTAAGTGAGCATTTTTCCATGAAGGCTATACAATGACAATGTCATTTGTATAATTTTCATGTTATGTTTGACTCTAATTATAATAAATTACTTTTTGGCTAAAAGAAAAAAATTACTTAATTGAAATATACTATGAATACAAATACAATACAATACATTTAATGGTAACTATTTTAGAGAATATGAAAAAGAAACCTAGTCAAGTCATTACATATACCACATTAAGCAAATATATCTCTTATAAGCTTTAAATATTTGCAAAAAGATAACAATTTGTTGGTCCTTCTAAGCCAAAACCAACAAACCAAATGACTATATTATACCACTCTTATTTTAGAAATATTAAGCAAACTTTGATAACTATCATCAATTGTAATAGATGCATCATATTTATCTCTTACTATACGACTTAAAGATCCAAGACATTCTTAATCATCTTTGTAGAAGGAAATGCACTTTTTTTATTAACAATTTTCTCTAATGTTGGGAAAAGAATTAATAAACATTATCTCTATTTAACTTCAATTTTTATGCTTAAGAATTTGGTTTAATCTAAAAAATAATAAAAATAACATAGTAATGAAGTTCTTTTGACTAAATAAATAGCACATTTGTTTAACAAAATGAGCTCATTTTATTGCCAATGATTCTAATACTAATGTAAGTTATCTCATCTATTTCTTAATATTTGTCATTTAAGATTGTTGCGTAAAGATTAAAAAAGTTATTAAATAGTGTTAATTACATAAAAAATAAATATTAACTATCCAAAATTACCCTTTATCTCTTTCTATTAATATTTTTTCTTTCACTATTTCTCCATTATTCTCTTTCCTATTATTTAATTAATGTCTTTCTCTCTCTCGTTTACTCTAAAGATTGGTAAAATGAAGAAAAAATAACGATTCATAGAATTTTTAATGTAATGGATAAAAATTATATTTTTTTAAATAACAATTAAAAAGAAATAAAGGGGGGTAAAAGGAATACTATAATCCTAACAAGAAAAAATAGACATAGGAGTAATATAAATAATTAAACATGATATAACTACAAAAAATTATAATACAAACTTTGCTTGTTGAGAATTTGCATTAAATTTATGGAGGTTTATTCCTTAATTAAGATTCAATTTAGTTACATTTTCTTTAAATTCCATTAGTATGGGATTTCTATGCTTAGGGACCAAATTACAATTTTGTTAACTAACTATGTTTTGTGCAATTTCCCTTACTTAAGTCTCATATGTCATTCATCAAATAGTGAATTTACATCTTTCAAATTTCTAAACTTGAAAACTATGAACTTCAAGCATACTAATTCCAAACATTATATTTGATTAACTTGAGTATTGTAGCATAAAAGATATTAAACCTTCTTGTCAAAAGTTTTTAACCAGCCTGTACTATACACATGAATAAATTAATGCATTCTATTGTTCATAATGAAAGGCTAGTTTTTATGTTTTTCCTAATCATAAACTATAAAAGGACATATTATATTATCTAACAATATATTCATAAAAAAATAGAAATTGAATAGATGTATATACTTTGTTAATGCCATGGCCTTCATTTAAGCCAACAACAATAATAGCACTCTTTTTCCCTTCTTTGTACTTAGTATCATGATCTTTATTCCTTTATCAGCTCACATGCAACATGGAAAGCCAAAATAGTAAAGAATTCTTATTATATTGATATATTAATTAATACCTAAAGACTAAATATTTTTACAATTGTGTAAAGGATCTTTTTATAGATCCATAAACACCCAATCTAACTTATTTGTAGTTATAGTTTTGGTACTTGTATTTTATATAATAGTTATTCGTAATATAAAGTCAGATGAGAATCTAAGTTGAAACATGTGTAGTTAATTATTTAATGGAAGATATTAACTAATTAGCTAATATGTTGTTTTTAATACTCACCATAAAAGTCAAGTATAGCTTATAATAAAGCTAAAAATCCTTAAGTCAATAATGGAACCTTCAAAGATAATGGAAGGTATCAATGGTAGATTGAAGGAATCATTAAAAGGAAGAATCATAAATCATAAATAATATAAAGAGAAAAATAAACAATGTTAGTTGCCACCCATTTTGAATCATACTAAATGATTAAAGTTATAGTTACACCTTATTTAAATATACTGTAAGAAAGAAAAATCAAAGTACAACCATTTCAATATACTTGAATAAAGTAACAATTGTATATAATATTCATAAAACAAAACCTTTATAGAAAAATCATGCTAACTCCATCTACAGTTCCTAAATTTCTCATATTTATGTCTATCTATTATATTACAAATTTGAATTATTTAAATTTACATGATTTTTAAAGTGAATCTAATGAGCATGTATTAATATTAAAGGAGAAAAAAAGGTCACAAAGGTCATAGATCAGTAAGTTCATAAGTATTCACCACTACTCCAAATTCACAAGTACTTTAAGTGACTAAATTTGATAAGTGATTGTTAAGAATCAAATTACTTCATTGAAAAAAAATTGAGTAAATTAAAGGGCTTTTAGAGAATGAATCTAACTAGTAACTCATCCATTTTTAAAAACACTAAGAAAGCAATAGCAGGTTGAACCCATTGAGTGCAAGTGAATAAATAATGAACTAATATAGTTAATAAGAAGTAAAGAGGTAAGGTTGAATTATTCCCAATCTATCTAAGTTTGTTAAATGGCAGCCTAACAATTTTCCACTTTGAAAGACCATTTTAAAGTATCTAGACTAAACATATAAACTCTAATAGATGAAAATACTCATTCATGAAGTACTAAATATATATGAAAACCTGGCTAAGATTGAAGGATTTTGATATATATACAACTGGGTTTAAAACCATTCAACAGTATATGTAGCATCATTTTAACATATAGGATTTGACAAATGAAATTATTATTAACTATTGTTCACTCATGAATGACAATGACACTTTAATTCCAAGAATTCTAACTCACGTATTAATATGAAAAAATATTAAGAAAAGTTACACACCATCATTCTAGTATAAAAGATAACTATTCAATTTATAAAGTTTATTTATGAAGGATGTAACAACAGAGTGCAAACTAGAGAAATGATGTCTAATGCAAGAGTAAATTTTTTATAAGTATAACATCATAAAATGATACTCTTCTCATCAAACTAGTAATGCACTAGCTAATGCTAATAATACCTTCACCAAAATCCATAGCTTACATATAGTTAAAGTATTTAAAATAAGTTTAATTAAGGAATGTTGTGGATATTCCAGAGATAGTTAATCTAACATACTTCATTGCACCTATAGCATGAGGAAAAATGAAGGAGCATAAAGAAGCATATTCATGTAAAACTTCACCAAAATAACCATACTAAAAAATAAATATGAAAATCCATGTAAAACTTTTCAAGTTTTAAGCTTATAAGAAGGAGGTTTAGAGGAAAAGACATTACTTGAACATAGTAAGACCTAAGTGTCACCTTTGCTAAAATGAATAGAGAGAAAGAAATTGAGGAAAAGACATACTCAATAAGAGATCTCTCCTTGTGCATCTTAATACCTAAGCTCAAAAAGCCAACCATGGCAAGAGAGAGAGAGAGAGAGAGAAAGAGCAAACACACCATAATCTCAAAGGGGCTAAAATTCAATGAAGATTAGGAGGGAAAAATAGTTTTCATGATATAAAAAGAAAAATAAATTAAGATAAATGTGGCAAAGATTGTCTCAACTAGAGATTCAAAATTGAAATCTTATAAAAGATGATTATATCAGTTTAAAATTTGAAATCAAGAAAGAAAGAATAAAAAAGAGATGAAATAGGTAGCATAACAACTTTAAATATACACATAATGAAATCAAGTAGTAGAAATAAAGAGGAAAATAAAGATAAAAGATGTAAATAATTTTAAGCATCAAATGTAAAACCAAAGATAAGATTTTAGGATATAGCAATTTCTAATAGCCACCATTAACTAAAACAATAGGTCTCTTCACAAAAACATAAGGACATATAAACAAAATCTCAAACAAAGCATAATCATATACACAAATGGTGAGAAGAGTATTATAAAATGAAAGCAAATGGATACAAGTCCATCAAAATCAGTAAGAAAATAAAATGAGTTCAAATATAAAGCAATATTAAATCAGCAATGTAAAATGCAAGTAAGAAAACTAGTAAAACTAGTTAGAAATTACCTACAAATAGTAGGATAAAGGATTTGCACTCCTTAAATCCTAGAAACAAAAAAAAAAGATAGTACAAAATCATATGAATTTGGCTTGAAACACCTTATTATAAATGAACAAAAGTTAAAAATTGAAGCTTAAATTCAAAATTCAATTTGAAGCTTAAATGAAAGTTGAAGCCAAAATTTAAAAGTAACTTATACATAAAGCTTAGGAAAATTAATATTCATGAAGACAAAAATGCCTCTTAAAACATAAAGTAGTGTTTCCTACCTAAAGATAGAGTATAGTGTAGAAAATTTTGCACTTATATGGAAACAACAAGTCAGAAGTAATTAAGGAAAGGAAGGGAATAAGGAAATTCAAACCTTTATCTAGTACAATAATAGATTAGATTATTAGCAACATAACTAAAAAGAGTAATGATTAGGTTTAAAAATCAATCATATATAGATAATAGCTAGGGAAAAAATAAAAAAACCACACATTGAGATTAAGTTATCATATCTAATCAGATATACAAGAAAGGCAAAGAATTAATGAATACAAAATTAAAGTTTCAATATTTTACCAAAAGAATTAAAGATTACAAAATTAGAGTTTGCCCATAAGAGGCAAAATTGAATTACAAGAAACAAATTAGATGCAAAATTATGGCAACATAGAGAAAGATTAGGCTAGTAATTCTAAGAAAAAGCAAAAAATAGAGAACATTCAAACAATCAACCAAAGAATAAACAATGAAACACAAAAAAGCCAAAGGGATAAATTTAAATTAGTCAAAAGCAAACCTAAATATCCAAGAAAGCTAAATTGAATAAAGATCTACCCTTTACAACCACAAATGTAGATTAGTCCATTAAAAAAATGTAAGAGAAATGCAAAACAAACACAAATTGAATGAAATCCAAATAAAAAATGGAGTGCAAGTATGGAAATTGGTTAATGCACATCCTTATTAGGGTAAGATGCAGTTACTTGCCCAGAAAAAATTATAGTAATTGTGCAATGATGTAATTCAAAAGGCTTTTAGTAATTAACTTTAAGAGTTATAGTAACGGAATCTCTTAGATTTGACTTTCATCCAATATAAAAATTAATGAAACAATGTAATTTTGTAAACTATAAACATAAAAATTGTAAAGTTAACTCTTATAAAGATTTGGGCACTAGTTTCACATTAACTAGATCTTTGTAGCTTCATATATAGTGCAAAAATTGAAGTTGGCATAGTTGAGATAAAAATAGGACTTTAGTTTCTTGGCTAAATAAGGGCGTTAAAGAGTTCGAATTGAGTTTTAACCAAAACAACAAATAGCATAAAGATTACTCTAATTTGACATTCAAAGCCCAAGATACAGTTGAAAAATAAATAGTATCAAAATCTAATATTAACAGAATAAATTTACAATATTTTAAAAATAATTGCAAATTATAAAACAAGGTCAATTTTGTGAAATTAAGCATATGTAACATATTAAGAGACATGAAATAGGAGAAAATAATATAATAAATATTTTTCACATTAGATCTTTAGGTGGAAATAGGGTAGTTTACTCCACTAGTAGCAATAACAGTCCTACACAAATAGGAAAGAGTAAGGTAGGAGGGTTTAAAAAGCTAATAAATGCAAAGTGACAAGAAAAGATAAAAGAAGGATTAAGTTTCAAATCTGACAAACAATTTGAGCCTAAGCATGTATGCAAGAACAAACAATATAAAGTGGTACTTATGAAGGAATAACCTAAAGTAGAAAAGGTTGAGGGATCCCCAGAGTAACAAGAAGGAAATTATAAAATCTTACAGCTTTCTTTATATTCAATGGCAAGCTTTACTTTAAAAAAATCCTAGAAGTTGTGAAGCACCATAAAAAAAGTAATTAATTTAATTAATCGTGGAGCCTCCCATAACTTTATATCTAAAGAGTTTGTAGAAAAATTGCAATTTACCATGAAGGAAACACCACTTATTTAATGGAAGTAAAGGATGGGCATAAGGTGAAGTGTTAAAGAATATAGAAAGGTTTAATTGTATAATTACAAAATATGATAGCCCAGTAGGATTTATACCTATTTAACCTATGAGGTGTTAAATTAGTCTTAGGCTTAAAATGATTATCTGGACTAGGAAAAATAAAGGCTGACTTTGGTGAATTGCTATTAAAGGTTAGATTAGGGGAAGGAATGCAAGTGGGGAGAGAAGATCCAACACTATCTAGGATTGAGGTTGCCTTCAAGTCATTAGAAAAAGCCTTTAAGGATGATGGACAAGGTTTTCTACAAGAATATAAGGTGTTGACGCATGTAGCGGTAAAGCTTAAACTTGCCTCCATAGTAGTGGAGGCCATCTTGGATGAATTTGAGAATGTATTCTAAGAACCCTAAGGGCATCCACCAAATAAAAGCATAATCATGCCATACACTTAAAGGAAAAGCAACCATTCCTAACCTTTGACCTGACAGATATCCTCACTATCAGAAATTTGAAATAGAAAAGCTATAAATAAGATGTTAAAGGCAGGTATTAGTAGCCCTAGTACTAGCCGTTATTTTGCCTATCATTCTAGTAAAAAAGAAGATAATGGATGGTGGTTTTGTGTAGATTACAAAGCTTTAAACAAGATCATAGTGCCTAACAAATTCCTTATCCTAGTCATAAATGAATTGTTGGATGAATTAAAAAGAGCCATAATATTTTCTAAAATAAACCTGAAATCTTAGTCACTACCAAATTTGCATGAGGGAAGGAGATATTGAAAAGGTAACTTTTTGCACTTATGAAGGACACCATGAGTTCTTAATAATAACCTTTGGCTTAACCAATGCACCTTCTACATTTTAGTCATTAATGAATGAAATATTGAAACTTTACTTAAGAAAGTTTGCTTTAGTCTTTTTTAATGATATCTTAGTTTATAGTTTGAATGAGAAAGTTCATTTGTCACACTTAAGGGCTGTTTTGTAGAAACTCAAGGAATATTCCTTGTTTATTAACAAAAAGAAGTGCACCTTTAGCTAGCCTAGCTTAGAATACTTGAGGCATATTATTTCAATAGAGGGAGTAGTAGTTGACCCCAAAAAAATAGAAGTTATATGGTTATGGCTAGGTTTGAAAGATATAAAAAGGTTAGAGGGACTTTTAGGAATCATAAGGTACTATTGGCACTTTGTCAATGATAATGGCAAAACTGCCAAACCATTAACCCAATTGTTAAAAAAAAGATAGCTTTAAATGAAGTGAAAAGGCACAAACAACATTTGACAATTTGAGGACAACAATAACACTACTTCTAGTGCTAACAATCCTATACTTTTCTAAGCCATTTATAGTAAAGATAGATGCTTTAGCAAGATAATAAGTGCAAATTTATTACAAAAGGACAAATTAATGGCCTTTTTGAGCCAAGGGCTGTCTAATAAGGCCTAAAACAAATCTGTGTACTAAAGAGAGTTCATGGCTATAGTGATGGTAGTTCAAAAGTGGAGACACTACTTAATGGGGAGACACTTTATCATATACACCAATTAACAAAGTCTGAAGTACTTTAATGAACAATGCTTGCTGAGTGAGGAACACTTTAAATAGGTTTCCAAACTAATTAGGTTTGATTTTGAAATCCAATATAAATTGGGAAAGGGCAATTAAGCAGTAGATGCCCTTTCCAGGAAGATGGCCTTTGTAGCTATAATAGTGCTAAAATGCTATGGTTTGGAGAATTGGATAAAGGAAGTACATAAGGATGATAAATTAAGTAGTATTATTGGGGACTTGTTTATAGATTCTAACTTACATTTGGGTATTATCTTCAAGGAAATAGACTCCTTTTTAAAGAAAAATTGGTTCTACCAAGGACCTTTATTCAAATTCCTACTTTTTTAGCAGAGTCTTATAGCTCTGTTATTCAAGTTTCTTCAGGACTTATAAAAGACTACAATAGTGCTATATTGGGAAGGAATGAAGTATGATGTCTAATAATTTATAACCATTAGCAATACTTATCAATATAACAAATATGAAACCTTGCACTTGCTAAACATCTATAACCTTTGCCTATCCCATAGCATATTTGGATTGAAATTTCAATGGACTTCTTTGGTGGACTACCCAAAGCTAGAGGTAAAGACATTATAACTATAGTAATTGGTAGGTTCACCAAATATGCCCATTTCATGGCATTTAGCCATCCTTTTATAGTTAGGAAAGTAACCACAATATCTTTGAAAGGGGTAGTATGGCTCCATAGGTTCCTTATATTTATTATTTTTAACAAGACCAAATCTTTCTTTACAAATTTTGGAGAGTACTATTACAATTGGTAGGTACTAGACTAATATTTAGCTTAACATACCATCCTTAAATGGATGGCCAAAAAGAAATGGTTAATCACTTCTTAGAGACATGCTTATAGTGTTTGATAAGGATAAATCCAAAATAATGGCCATACTGACTAAGTTAGGTAGAATTTTGGTTCAACACTAACTATAGTAGTACTACCAAAATGACTCCTTTCAAAGCTCAATATAAACATCTTCCCCCTATACTGTTAAAAGGAATAACTATCCCTTCCATAGTGAAGGAAGTTAATAAACTTACTATTGTTAGAGATAATATGCTACTAGAATTAAGAACTAATCTTCTTAAGGCCTAAGACTGGATGAGGGCTCAAGTTAAACAACATCATAGAGAGGTCGAATTCCAAGTTAGGGACTGGGTTTATCTCAAAATGCAACCTTACGATCTTAAACCTCTAGTAAGTGCCCTAGTGAGAAACTATGACCATGATTTTATGGTCCCTTTCAAGTGGTGAAATAGGTTGGTCAGATTGCCTACTACTTAGAACTCTTAGAAGATAGCTTTACACATCCTATCTTTCACAGATCTCCCCTAAAGAAGGCATTATTCCTCAAATCTTTCCTTAACCTTTAACCTTTATGCTATAAGGCAAATAGGAATTACAATTGTACTAGAACATGTGTTAAATACTCATGAAAGGACCTAATGGAGAGTTGGAAGTACTCATTATGTGGCTTAACTTACTGAAATATGACAATAGCTGGGAATCTATAGCCACCATCTAAGACACTTTTCTTGATTTCCACCTTGAGAACAAGGTGGCACTTTTGAGGAGGGAGTATTATTAGTAGACCTCCAATAAAGAAGATCTATATTAGAAGAAATAGGAGGAAAAGAGAATAATAGAATAACAAATTCTATTATAATAATAGAATTCTATTAGAATAACAAAATCAGGAAGTTGTATAAAAGGGGGGAACAAAGATGTAAGGGCATGAAAAATTTTAAGAAAGAATAGAAAGGAAGGAAACTAGGTCTCTCAAAACACTTAGAGTTGTAATAACACCTTTATTGAGTTACACATTTTTTGAACAGTAAGCTCTATTACTAACTAAAGACTATCTTCTTGACAATAAAGATCCACTCTTTTTCCAATCTTTCTCCTAATTCTAAACCAAACTATTATATTATTTTTAACATTCATTAATAATTAAATTTTTAAGAAGGCAATAATATAAAATAATTATAATTAGCTATACATCATTCAAATTTTTTGTGTTCTTAATTATAATTTTCTATATTATTTAAATTTTCATTTTTTAAATTATTATTTTTAACACTCATTAATAAGTTAAAATTTTAAAATAGTAGTATTGTAAAAAAAATTATAGTTAGTTATATATTTTGGTTTAAATATCTATATTATATTTTTTGTATAATTTTTAAAAATCAAATAAATGAATGAAAAATTATAACTTAACCATCGAATAATCGACTCTCTTTTATTTGCATTCACTCTCCTATTATATTTTGTTTGCCTTTCTTTCTCTTCCCTCACCACTTTCCAAACATGCCATAAACCAAGGAATAAGATTCCACAATTGAAAATAATGATCAGTCAATGCAGACAGCCTTCTGCCAAAAAATATTATCACACTCACAAAGTTTCCCGATCTAAATAATAAGCTTCAAACCCTTCGCTTTATGCACTTCTGTTGCACTCCATGTCACTTTTCTGAGTTTCTGTCTTTTCAAAGGCAAAGAAAGCATGTTCAAGGACCCAACCCTAGTTATCATGTACAAATTTGCTTTTTGTTGTACGTTATACAACTTATATCATCACCGTCAACTTGTTTGACTTCTACCTTCTCACTTGGTTATATTGATCAATGAGTGACATCCTACTCAATGATAGGGTTAGAAATTTTAATTTGGAAGTCGGACTAATCGTGAGTAAAATTTTATTTGAATATATATAGACACACACACAAACAATTAAATAAAATAATTATATTTTCTTTTATAATTTTGATTTAAGATATATTAAAATTTTAAAAAACTAAATGTAAAATTATAAAATTTTTTAATGAGAAAATTATAGAAACTTCTTTATAAAGGTAGCGACATATGAATTGTTCAAACTTTACAAAAAAGTTACAACGAAAATTATAAAATTTACATAAATATAATTAATTCAACAAAGTTCATATGTATGCATTTATTTTAGATGTGTATAAAAGTTCTATTGTGAAAATTTTTAATAATAAAATTAAAATGGATAGTAAATAAAAATTCTATTGCAATATTATTGTGTGTGTAATACAAATAAAAATATAAAGTTAAACTTATAAAGATCGTAACATATAAGTTATTTAGAGTTTTATGAAAAAAATGAAAATCTATAAAATTTGCAAAAATGATAATTAATTCAACAAAGTTCATATATACATAAACTTTTTATCCATTTATAAAGGCATACACACACAACAAGACAGAAAAGCAAAAAATTAATATACAAAATAATTATAATTTTTAATTATAGAAGAATTATAATCTTACACTTTGTATTTTTATCTATATTTATTTTAAAATTTATTATCATTGCATAAGTATATAATTTTCTTATCATAACTATATATATTTTAAAATTTCAGGGGCTGAAATTTACAATAACACACATAGACAAACTAAAATACTGAGCTGGGGGGGTCAAGGCCACCCCAGTCTCCCTCCCTCCACCACTGATGCTGCTTGTATTTATAACTTAAAAAAATATTACCTAGAATTATAATAATAGAGAAAAGCAAATTTCTCTTTAAAAAATTAAAAGAAGTTATTTTCTTTAATTCTTCATATTTAATATTAAATAAAAATAATATTTTTTATTTTAATATTTTCCAACTATATTTTATAAAAAACGTTTTGGTCTGAGTGTTCAAAGTTGCAGGTGAAATACACTGAAAAAAGCAGAGGAAGGCAGTGATAGACTGACGCTAATCAGGAGAAAAGTGCAACAAAATTGTGATGAAACCATAGTCTACAACAGAAGAAACCTAGATTGAAAGGCAAGTTCGTCACTTTGAAGAATCGCTCACCGTGAACGAGCTTTCTCCAGAAGCTATAAGAATTTCAATTGTTTTACGATATTTATTTGAGAAAAATTAGGACAAGTATAATCATATGATTCAATATTGCAATGCAATTTTAATTTCGATCTCGAATCAAACTCTTAAAAATTATTAACAAGCAAGAAAATGTAAGACAAATATAAAGAATTAAGAAGCAATACCCTTTCTTTTATTCATCATAAATCAATCTAAATTAGAAACGGGCTACATAAAGAAAATTTATTTATGAAATGCTATTGATACTAAGGACATATAAACTTCTACTACAAATAGGATATTTTCTTAAGGCATGGCACGTTTGGAGTCGTGGAAGAGATTGTCCCTTGCACATTATTGCAAAATGCACTTGTCGTTTTTCCAGGAACAGATGAAATTATATTGATTTGATCCAATACTATGTCGGTGCATTTCATAGAATTGTCACAGTTGAGTTTAATTGCTATCTCAGATGCTGAAGTTCCTCGAACATTGCGGTACGTAACATCACTCACTTGAACTGCTTTTGCAACATCCAATGCATTAGGATTATAGTGTTGGTCAATTATCAATGGATTCTGAACTGCATTTAGTCTTATATCCTCGAATGTGATCTTCTTGGCATATCCAGATCCCCCCTATTAAAGCATAAGACAAATAATCATTACAATAAAATTATCTTTTTTAGTTATTTAATTAAGAAAATTAACATATTTACATATTTATAACTTGATCATTACCTCCCATGTTTTGATTCTAGCTCCATTTGAAGACCTAGTAAAGTTGCAGTTTTGGACATGTATCTCTTCCACTGTCTCATAAGCTCCATTAGCACCAAGGCTTCCAATACTGTAAAGTAATTACTTGATTAATATTTTATAATAAACTTAGGATAAAATAAAAGGGGAGGGGGAAGAGAGCAACAAAACCCACCTTATACCATGACCAGGACCACATTTAATGCCAGTTATGTTAATGAAGGAAGAACCACCATTGATTGCAATGCAGTCATCACCTATATCAATAATGATCCCATATACATATTTAATATAATTTGATATAATCACTTAGAATCATGGTTAATAATTCACTTAAATGACACATTGAATAAGTTAATTACCTGTTTCCATTATTGAATTGGTGACAAAAATATTATTTGATTGAGAGATATCAATTCCATCTGTATTTGGACTGTCTTGAGGTGCAAACATTTGAAGATGGGAGATTTGAGCACCATTGCAGGAGCTTATGCTTACGTGGTTCTTGGGACTGTCAATGTGAGTCAGATAGCTAAGTTGGAGATTATTGCAGCCGTTGAAGTGTAAAGCCTGTATGTATACATAATCTCAGTTATTCATAATTCAAATTTCAAATTGAAATACGTAGCTCCAAGTAAGTTTTAATTAGAGTAACCACAAATAAAATTCCTCTAATGTTACGGTAGAGAAAAAAATCATACAATTATAATTTTACCCTTCAATAATGGTATTTTTCATTTGTTCTTATAATTGTAATCATTACGATTAATGTAACAACAATTTAATTCTACCCTTCAATAGAGGTTTTTGAAATTAACGTACCGTCGGTCGTTGGCTATCACTAGGATTGGACTGCCACCAAGAAGCACCTTTACCATCAATTTTTCCTCCTCCATTGACGACAAGCCCTTCTATACTTGAGAAACGGATCCATGCACCCTTGTTGTTATCTCCCCATTTCCATGCATTAACACTTTCGGGTGCAATAATGTTTCCCTCAAGCTGAATGTTAAACAATTAATAAAGTGTTGAGGCACAAGTTATATATTGGTTAAACTAAATTGTTACAATCATTCCATGATGATAATTGTAGTACTAAAAATTTCAATATTACAGGAGTTGACAAAAATATGAAATACAAGTTATAATTATCAAATATATAAATTGTTATTACGGTATAAAAAATTACAATAGGCAATTGAGGCATGTTTTCTTGTGCTAAAATTCTAGAGAACAGGTAAGTTTCTTTAATTTTTCACTCATTTTACCTTTACTATAATGTATGTTGGTTTGCAAGGACCTTGGAATAGAAGAGGCTGCAACAAGAATGTTTTGCCATTTGGTATGAAAAGAGTTGGAGTTCCGTCTGCACTACACGCATCATTCCATGCTTTAAGAAATGCCTGAAAAAGTTGCCAATATATATTAAATCATGATGATAATTTTGAAATAAAAAAAGGGAAATAGGTGACCATAAAATAATGTAGGAGGTAAATATACAAGAATACATACTTGTGAGTCATCACTTTGTCCGTCTCCTTTTGCTCCATACGTAACCACATTGAAGTTAGACATTTTACCATCTAATATTCTTGTAGATAAACAAGGTGAAACTACAAAAATCAAGCCAAGTAGAGAAAAATGGATTTTCATTTTGAGAGTAGAAGTTAAAAATATTGCTCCCACCATGACTCAAATTAACTCGTAGCAGATAGAGTAGGATCGGATGATCTTGTGAGTTGAAAAGGACTTCTATATATACTATCATATAATAATATATATCTCCGCTAATATCTGGAGTAAAATAATATATGAAATAAATTGCGATGATTTCTTTCTACAATAAGTTTTTTATGGCTCTTTTTCCTCATTGGAGCCTTTTAACTTCGTCCGGATCCAGAGTCAGAATTTTTCATTAATATATATGGATAAAACAAGAATATTGAAAATAATATATATTTGGTTGATTCCAAGAGTGCAGAAGTATCTCTTCACTTAACATATATAGATGTTGCTTGAAAACAAATAAATACTTAGTTATATAAAGAAAAGGAACCAATCAACAATATAAAAACAATGAATATATTTTCTTTATGCCATATGCTATTATTTTCAGAAACTGTATCTATGTTGATGGAAATAATATCAATAAGTATTAAGAAATATCTATTAGTTTAACTATTTTACTGTGTCATTACGAGAGATATTTTTATGCCATTCTCCTCTAACATATTCATATATATACCAAAATTAGCCATAAGTTTTTATGGAATAACTTGTTATTGTTAATCTTGTTGACTCGAAGAATTTCCTCAATATTTACATTTACCTTGAAGAATATGATATAGGATTTATATATTTCGTGCATGGACAATGTAATTATATTTGCATTAATGACGCACAAATCACGGTTATGCCTTGCTTGATTTTCCACATAGATGTTGTCTCATTGCGCACACAAAATAGTATTATATAAAGTTATTTAGTTTTAAAAATTCATATTTATTATAAAGGCACGTGCACAACATTATACATATTTCATCAATTATTTTCTATTACAAAATATTGAAATGTTTTAAATAGAGTAAGCTGCCCTAGAGTTCTCGAGTCACGTCCAGGGTGATTCGACCCAATCACGATTCAAGAAATCAAAATGTGACAATTTAGTAGCAGAGTACGGTTTTGATTTTGGTGGATGCAAAGTTTAGTAAGTATTGGATGAGTAGATAAAGCAGAGACGCCCATCACTATCCAGTGCTTGACAATCGATCACTAAGACTGCATTCAAAGATCGAATAAGAAAGTTGGGTAAAAACGATTCGAAGTGAAGGAGATTGAATAATAGGATTAGTTAAAACAAAAAACGAGTTGCGAAAGTGCATGGAAGAAGGTGAAAAAAATAAAACCTGGCTACTTTGACCGGTTGACCACAATCGATTGGTGTCATAAGCCCGTAATTGTGATAGTTTGACAGATAAACATATTTGGATTAATACAAGACGTTGTGAAAAAATCCAGCATGTTATGTGGGTTCTGTGGCTGAAATTTGGAATCAATCTTGCTAGCGTACTATTTTTTTCAAATTTTCCAAGTTTGGGGGTACTTTAATCATTTCAGAAGGTTCGAGAATCCAACGGAATTCGAAAAGCCCATATTTGTGATCTTTGCATTTTTGTCTTTGTGTCTGTTGATTTTTGTGAGAATCAGATGCCTAGAGCATGACGAAAAGCCTTAATAACAACTCAGAAAAAATATATCATCTTCCGGCAGGAAGGTTTTGTTCAAAATACTTTTTAAGGGGGTGGAATGTGCTAAGGGCCTGGTGGGGTGCCTGAACACTAAGTTAGGGATGGAGTGTATTGCTCAGAAAAAGTATGTCATCTTCTGGTAGAAAGGTTTTGTTTAAAATGCTCTTTAAGGGGGTAGAATGCGTCAAGGGCTTGGTGGGGTGCCTGGACACTAAGTTAGGGATGGAGTACGTTGGTTTGTGGTCATCCCTCTGTACATTCAAAGTTATGGAATGAACTATAAATCAAGTGAACGGAGTATCCCTCTCCTTATTTAATTGTCCTTTTTAGTCCGTAATACTCGGAGGTTTCTTATGTGAAAGGATTTTGTGGTTCAGTATGCGAGAGTACTTTGACGACATATGATATTAGTGTGTTGACATGTTATACATGGGGTTTGTTATATAGGTAATAAGTCTTTAATGTCTTGCTATCTTTACCAAGCATGCCAAATGAGGGTTGTAATTTAAGAAGGGTGGCATGTTTACTAAAAGTGGTAAGCATACATTGCACAGTTTTAGTTAGAGAGCCACTAGCTTGGGACAAATGGTATCAGAGGAAAGGGTTTGCCCATATAGACTCAATCCTTGGGAACTCTCACATGTGATAGTGGCGAAGCATGACTCTCTTCCTAAGGGCTTTACCATTATAGAGTGCTCTGGTAGGTATTAATGGTTGCCACCTTTAGGTTGGTTCTACGCTAGGCACTTGTGTCTCGCCAAGCACTCAGAGGAATAGGCAGGGTGACCAAGCAGGCAAGGTGGATAGCAAGAGTGTCGTGTTAGTGAGGGTGCTTCCAACAATTAGCCATGACAGATGGTATCAAAGCGTGGTTTGTGCTAGAGGGCCAAGATCAAGTAGGCATAATTGATTTTAATGCGGCTTGTCCAATGATATGTATTATGTGCAAAGCTATCATTTTCATAAACTTGATGGTATCGTTACTAAAGACTTAACCAGAAGGTGCAAGAGATTGGATCATATTAAAAAGCTAGTATGCCACGGAATAGTACATACTGGGTGATCGATGATTGGTACGTCAGGCCTAAGCATTTGTGCCAAGTGCGCTATCTTGCTTGTTAGTATGCATATCACATTCGTCATGCACTCATTCATACCAGTGGCATCGAGGGATGCAAATCATCATCCACTAGGATGAGGGAATTGACAGCTAATCTGGTGGGAGAAGCCTTGGTTTTACTAAAGAGCTTAACTGACTGAGGGATTAGTGGAATCGGAAGGTGAAGCCATTGGTCATGCAAGAGTGTGTGACCATAGTTGAAGGACATGAGTGGATTGTTCTAGTGAAAGTGGTCTAAAATCATGTTAAGGAGGCCAGAGGGATTACCCATGTTGCTTGGAGGAGCATTGCCAAAAGGTAAACTAGTTTGCTCTAGTAGGAGTATTCCACATTATGTTAAAATGATTTAGAGGGTTCACTTATATTGCTTAGGGGAGCATTGCTAAAAGGCATTGTGTATACATAGAGGAGTATTGCTTGGAGGAGCATTGCTAGAAGGCATATAGATACTTGAAGGAGTATTGCTCGAGACAGATAGCCGAATGGCTAACAATGTGCACAATTTGTAAGTTGGATGGAAAGTGTGCAATCACCTACAAGATTTAAAAAGAGATGCTAGGGTGCTAGCAGATTAATGTAGTAGGCTAGGCTATATAGTTATTGGTGAAGCAACAATGACTTAGAGGAATGTAGCAGACTAGCACTACATTGTTGCTTGGTTAAGAAGACTTTGCAACATTGAGCTCATGTTTGTTCATGCACAAGCAAAGTGAAGCTCAAGAAATAGAGTGCGAGACAACTCTATGCTTAGCCCCCTTTTATCATTGAGTAGGGGAGCCATCAGAGGATGCGTATGTGAAGTTATCAGAGGATGCATGCCAAAGAGTGGTCATGACGACTGTGATGCTAGTGGGTATCAACTTCAAAGGTGCCCTATGATAGCTAGTGAGATGTCATAAGGCATTAATCCAGAGAGGATTAGAGGATCCAATTGAGTGTGTAAATGGCATTGCCTAGTACAATGAATTGATTGAAATACAAACCAGCTATTGGGTAATGAGGTGCTGGAGCCTTTCTGCTTAGATCCAGCATAAGTCTTGTCTTTTGTACCAGTATAATAGGACACTTAGTGCAAGATACCTATTAGTAGGTGATCAAAGTGTTAAGCATTTGCAATGAGTCATAGAGTTAGCACACACTTATGTTGTGGAAGTGGCGATCGTGTAATCTACAAAGGTAGTAAGCACTAGTTGCAGAGGTAACTACCCGTCGAATGAGTTATGAAAGTAACGAGCTTGGAAGAGCTATATGGGATAGTAATACTAGAGAGTGTCAGGACACTTTGTAAGGTAATTACAGAGGTAGCCTTTCAAGTGACTTGTAGAGGATGCATTTTGCCAAGAGATATCTATATTGCAGAGGTAATAAATAGCCTAAATTTGAGATAGGAGAAACATTTCATAGCATTCAAAGAGGCAAGCTTTGAGATGACCGAGGAAGTAACTTAGTAAAGTAAGTTGAAGACCATAGTCGTGTCAGATGAGGTGTCAATGAGGGCATTGACATTTGAAGTGGGGGAAAATGTCACAAGCTAGTAGTTGTAATAGTTCAAAAGGAAAACATGCTCAAATTAAGACGAAACTTTGTGAAAAAATCCAGGATGTTATGTGGGTCACGTGGCTAAAATTTAGGATCAATTTGGCTAGTGTACTATTTTTTCCAATTTTTCCAAATTTGGGGGTACTTTGGTCATTTTAAAAGGGTCAAGAATTTGATGGAATTTGAGAAGCCCATATTTGTGATCTTTGTATTTTTATATTCATATCAGTTGGTTTTTGTGAGAATTGGATGCTTGGAGCATGGCCAAAAGCCCTAATGACAATTTGGAAAAAATATGTCATCTTTCGATAAGAATGGTTTTGTTTAAAATACTCTTTAAATGGGTGAAGTGTGCCAAGGGCCTGGTAAGGTGCCTGGACATTGAGTTAGGGACGGAATATGTTAGCTTGTGGCCATCCCCTTGCTCATTCAAAGCTATGGAATAAGGTATAAACTAAGCGAACGAAGTATCTTTCTCCTTATTTAATTATCCCTCTCAATTTGCAGTGCTTGGTAGCTTCTTGTGTGGAAGGATCTTGTGATCCAGTATGTGAAAGTGCTTTCACAACATACGATATTAGTATGTGAATATGTTATACATAGGACTTGTTGTATGGGCAATAAGTCTTCGATGTCTCATTATCTCTGCCAAATATGCCAAACGAAGGTTGTAATGTAGGAAGACTAGCATGTTTACCAAGAATGGCAAGTATGCACTGCATGATTTTGGCTGAAGAGCTACTAGCCCATGACATTGGCTAGGACATTAATAGGTGATTAGTTGGTATTAATTGAGTGGTTGACAAGCCGTTCCACGTGAGCTAAATAAGCTCATTACACCTATTTTCACTCTATCCCTCACATCTTCATTAAGAGCTACTACTAAATTCTCTCTTTTTTCTCTAGATTTCTTTATTGGTGACTGAAAACTAATGTGAAGCATAACTATAAAGTTTTTGAAATCACTAAAACTACAACATCAAGGAAGACTAGTCATCATACTTTTGAAATCTTTTTTTTTTCTCAGATGCCCTCATTATAAATCGTTATAATTGGGAGATTCACTACTGGTGGGTGATACTAGCTAGGTACATTAGCCCTACTATCTTAAGGAGTTTCATAGTGATAGAGTACGATAACCTATGAAGAAGCAAGGATGGTTAAGGTTCATGGGTTGTCCGATGGTGACCTAAGTTAAGAGGTACTTTTACCTTAACCTACATCTAGTTTCTATTAACCCTTAGGTTATCATATGTTTTTGTTGTTGGTCTTAGGATCACTATCACTATCACACTCTCCATGTTTTGTTTAAGTGTTTAGTTTAGGGAACCCTTCTACTAATTGGTGATTGGAACATCAATGGAGAATTAACTTTTGAAGAGCAGCGTGATTATAAGTCTAAATTAGGTCGAGTATCACTATGCTATCCTTGATTTCATCAGCATTCCATAATTTCTTGATGTATGTATATACTGCTACTTAAAGCTAAACATAGGATATTTGTTACTTATAATGACATGCATGTTTTAGCACACTTGCAAATTGGGATAGTTATTGAGCTAATGTTAGCTAACTTGTTCATTAGCTTTGGTTATCGGCTAGTGGATGGATATTGGATACTAGCAGGAATTTAAATTTAGGTTACGGTTATGGTTATGATCGTAGTCATAGTATCACTGCTATATGGATAAATACAGGAAAATACAATTATAACAACTTAAAATTATGGAAAATTATAGATGCAGTTAGGTCTAAACTGCAATATTATGGGTAATATCACGATTGTGGAATGTTTTTTAAATCTTAGGATATTAGGATTGAGGATTCATGTGAGGCATCAAGAAGCAATGGATAAGGTGCAATAGGAGATTGATAAGTTCAAGGTGACATAGATGAAGGATTTACTAGTAGTAAGTTGTAGAAGAGGTAGAATTGGAAGGGATATCCCACCACGACAAAAAAGCACCATAAATGTGTGTTTACTCCTAAAATGATAATATCCAGTATACTAAATTGGAATATTAATTTCATGATTACAACATAGGGTTTGTGTATATAGTAATTTTGGTTGGAGCATTGAAATAAAATAACTATGAAATAAGATTTATAGCATCATTCAATAGTCACAACACACATTTGTGCAATCATGAATTACAATATTTGTAAAGAAAATATAAGAACAAGAATAATTTTGCATAAATCACCTATTTTAGACTCTATAGCACTTCAACATATCTTTAGATAAGTGAGAACACATCAATCTTATTGGAAACTCTTATAATCTATCTATTGGGTGGATGGACTTGAAAAATAAAGTGTTTGAGAATTGTCTTTTAGAAAATTGTAGCATGGATGGCTACCATAGCTACTAGAGGCTAGAATGTAGAATGTATGAAAATATGTGTATTCTAGTGTTGAATTAGCAAAAATGAAACCCTTTGGCTATATAGATAATTTATTCATTACCATTATAGATTAATTATAAGGACTGGGAAGTTGTTGAGACATCGTGTGTGGTTACAGTGCACCTTTTTTTCTAAGAACATGGGCAAGTACTGCCCCTAAAAGTTGCTCTACTAACAAATAACCTCATCCCCTTTTATATTGGCATTACAAAGGACCCCTTAATTTTGTTTCCCTAAGTGAAGGGGAATAAAATTAGTTAATGTTGTTTTCATGGATCATATAGAGATCTTAAAAAGAGAAAAACCTTGGCTATAATATAAGTAGTTGAAACCCAATAATGTTAATTTGTCAGAGATCAATAAGCTAAGGTTTCAAATTAAGGAATCCCTTTCCTATCAAACTAGAATAAGTTACATTAGTTGAACATTATCAATAACTTTGAAGTCTTATCTTACAAAGTTCACATTTTTTAATATCTTATAAAACATTACTACTCCATCTAGCTATGCTTGGAATTGTTGCTCTTAAGCTTATGAATCATTTCACTAAAAGAACTTATGACTATCTAGCATAAACTTGCAGACTTTTGTAGTTTGTTTGCCTTAAGGTAGGTATTAGTATATATGCCCTAAAACTAATCATATTGATGATTGTAAATTTGAATTATATTATTTTAATAGCAATTCTAATTTTTATATTTATACATGTATTGTCTACATAATACATTTAATTATGATAATAACCTTAAAATAATTGTATTCTTAAATGTCCCTAGTCATATATTATTGTGCATTGGGTTACTTTGATATGTTAAGACTAGCATTTATGGTGACTTATATGAGATATTAAGTTTGCATATGAGTATAAGTTAGAGAACTTGTATACTGGATTGACCTACCCTAAGAACACTACATGGATCATTGTATGAATGTCATGAGTGATTCTTAGTGATCAATATTAATATGGTCCTTTGACTTGAGATTGCCAAGATTCCTTACATATGAGTTTCATATTTTAATATTACTCTATGTCACTCATAGTTAAGTGAATGCAAGGGTAGTTATTGGATATGTTACATATCATACAGAAGGATTTGTGTGATTGAGATGTAATTTGTCCCTCCTATATAATAGAAGTGACATCTGTGGGCCTCTTGATTAAGTAAAGTTGAGAAAATGCATAGCCATGCTCAGATTAATTAACACGGGATGTCAATTACATTTGCTTCAGTCAACTTATTTAGAGATCGAAAAACCTTTGGATTGGGCTATACTGGAATGACACAATTCATGTCTCATGCTCAATCTAGATGTCTAGGACAAAAGAACATAAATGATAATCACATGCAAAGGTTTAGTCAAATTATTGACTTTCTCATTACTTGGGTAACAATAATGTATTGCTAGACACCGCTCATTATTTATGATCATTAATGTGATTTATGATCATTAATAATGTAATGAGAGCCTGTAGGGTCGCACACATAGAACCTAGTGGATTTGGAATTGATGGACCAAATTGTTGGGGATTCCATATTTTAATTATAAGGCCCAATAATAAACCTATAATTATACATGGAATAAATCCCAATTAGTCAGAATTTTTTGTGCACCTATTTAAATAGGCTTGTTGGATAATAATAGAGATTATTCACGCATCTCCAACATAGAAAAACCTAGCAACCCTTTTGAACCCTTGAAAGACATAACTAGCATTACAAGACAAAAATAGGTAAATTCCAATTAATGGATGTGAGATGTTTGCTGGTGATTCACGGGTTTGTGTGGATACTTCCAAATTTTTAACCAAAAGCAAGTCGAAAGAGGGTGATCACCAATCGAACCCTAGAAGCATTTGAAAAAAGGTAATCTAATCCCTATCTTAATCTAATATTTCGCATGGATCCTTGATTGGGATTGGTTAATTCCGCTGTGTTTGTTTGGTTTTTGATCCCAACAGTAGGGTCATGATGAGGAACATGTATCAATGTCTTTCCAAAGTGATTCATACATAAACTAACATTAATCGTTCATTAAAACCCATTAAAGCCCATTATACTCTATTTAAATAGCTTTCTTCCTTTCATTGCACTTTTTACACTTCCTTCAATTTTCTTGAGCCTACTTTTTTTTGTGACCTTGCAAATTCTTTCTTCTTACTTTTAATCTCTTCTTAGTTCTACTATAGCTTCACAAGGTTCTTTTTCTCATGTTTTTAAACAATTGAAGTTGAATGACATTAGCCTATTTGAGGCCTTTATTTTGACTCATAAGGTATTAATACTTTCTTTTTCTTTCAAATTATCTGACAATGAAGCTCCCCTTTACTATCTAGAACCTATTACCATTGGTGATGTAGATACAAATACTATTGAATTTTTTTCCCAAAATGCTATGTTCATAGTTAATGGAATTCCTATATATCCCTAGGTAGTGAACGATTTTAAGGTTTTTAGGAATTTTCCTTATCTTATAAATGAATATTTACTTTGGTTAATTGGGTAAGTGCAGTGAAAGGGGAAAAATGGAAAAAATTAGGCATTTTTTATTTAATTTAACTTTCACACTATTCACAAAAAGGTAATTGGCCATTAATAGGTTTGGTTATTGCTTTTTGGCAACCTTCCATCATCTACCTTAGGGCATGATGGGGGTTACCTTTTTTAACCTTTTTGTATACTCGACTTTTCTAAAAAATTTCATTATTAGCTAGGATTAGTTATGCCTAATCTCAAGTATATAGCTTTTTTACTTTATTGGATTTATAAGCATGTATTTTGTATCTTTGCTTTAAAAATATTGGTTATCTATCTCCTTCAATGATTCTTTTACATGAAGGTCAGCAAGCCAACTGATTTCAGCCAACTTTTAGGAAAATATAAATCAAATTGTGCCAACAATGCATGCTTGGCAATTCTTTTCCAACTTAGGTGGTCCTTTATGGATTTTTCAACTATGGATAATAGCATATTTTCAGGAACACTTCGCTTTGGCTTGGAATTATATGGTATCCTTGACAGGTTCTATTCTAGGCTTTAAAGATACCCATGTTACTTCTCACCTTTCTCATTAAAAACTTAGTCTTATAGAACTTTTCCATGCTTATTTTTAGTTTTTTTGCACTTGTTCTATTAACCATCTTATAGTCTATCTTTCTTTTTTCTGTCTTAGGCCTACTAGCCCATATTAGTTTATAAATGAGCCTAACCCTTTCAACTCATAATGTTTAAATTTAGGCCAACTTCTTATGTTCACAATACTTAGGTACTAGTTTACAATTAGAGAAGACGTCATCAATCGAATGGTATATGCCGAACATAATGACTAGGCAATTTAACCTTATATAAGGTCAATCGGTGATAACTTAGACCATAAATATCAAAATAGAATTTTGATTCAACTAGATTTTCAAACAATAAAAGTACTAAATCAAAATATCTTTAATACTTTTAAGCTACAGCTTTTTTTACCTTGCCATGCTCATATTAAGCATTTTTAGGACTAGTAGACTACTTACGCCTACTGATATTTCATGATGGAGGTGGATATCAAGCTAACTCATTCTTGCTATATAGACTATTAAGGCATCTCAAAAGATAATAGGTATGTATTATCAAGAAATCCTTACTTTTGAAAATTATTATAAAGTCACCTATGATTACTGGTGCAAATGGGCCATTATACTAGATGTTAAAGAATCCTTTAAGAAAAAGATAAGCAACCATAATGCCTATCACTAAAGAAAATGATGGAAGGCATATTAACAAAATCTAAATATTGGCCTTTCTACTACTCCCTTTTTTAACAAAAACTAATTCCAATGTTGAACACTCCCTTTGGCATTTGAAAATACACACCTATAGTATATAAAAATTTTGAACTAACCTATGAGATTACCATTGCCCATTCATGTCCTCATACCAACACACACATCTATTATTAGGCCAAATGATTGCTTGTTGCTAAGCCATATATGAACAACTAGAATGTCTAAAAGGTAATTACCTTTTATCTTTTTTCCGCACTATTTTTTTACCTTAATTATCTTATTGGTTATTTGTAAGCATAATTATGCTAGTCAAAATTCTAAGCATTTTGTCAAATTCATCTACTCAAGTAGCTAAGGAAGCTGAATTAAAATATCTTAATGATGAAATTAAGAACTATTTGCTGAAGATAATGTTAAGACTACTACTTTAATTATGAGAAGTAGAAATTAAATTTGGCACCATTCCTGTATCGAAGAAATAGTGGTGCCAGCTGCTGAGCTAATGCATAAAAGAAAGAAGATGATAGTGCATAGCGAATTTTGAAGACTATCTATCCATTCTTGAGCCTGTTAATCTCAGTGTCCAACCTTTCTCACACTACTGCTTTATAAGTTGACCCTACTTTTTAAACTATTATTTTAACATCTTGACTTATTTTGGATTATACTTCAAGGTGAGGTTACTATTCCATTATTGTTTCTTGAATGGGTATCATTTCAATAGGTTACATTTTCCCATATTTAGCTTTTACTTAATAGCATTTGTATTACTAATAATTTTTACTTAGGATATTTAAAGCATCCTTATGCTAAGTACTCTTCCTTAAATCTAATCCTTATTTCAATTAAATTCAAGTCTAGTCTGTCAACAACAAGCTAATAATCAAAATTTTAGCTTTAATAGAAAAGCCTTATGATTAAATTGAGATTAAAGTCCTTCCAATTGCCATGAATCAAGATAATAATCAAAATATCACAACTTTTAATGCTACACTGATTAGAGTCGAAAATGTCTTAGAAATAACCTAAGTCTAGGATAATATTGGTTATAACACTAATGAGAAGACCTATTTTGGCTTGGCAAAATTATGCTGATGGTGATATGCCTTTATCTACTTCCCTAACCAGGCCATCCTTAATAGAAAGAGAGCAAAACAAGGAAAAGAAAAAGAAAAAGTGCTCTTAGAACAACTTTATTAGAGCTTAACACTGTATTATAACAAATTCTAAACCTCTTTTATCAAGACGTGGATGCTCAACAAAAGATAAATGAGCTATTAAAATTTCTATAAAGTGTTTTATTAGCTGAAGATATCTTTAAGGCTCTTGTTAATAATCTTGCTAAAGTTAAAAATGATTGAAGATTTAAGTAAGGTGGCTAACATTAAAAGTGCATGTTTATTCTTAGAATAGACTAAATATGAATAGGTTGAATATTTCAAAAGTGGCCAAAAGAGCAAAGATGAATTTGTTACTTGGCCTCAAACATGTGTTGAAGAGATAAGGAAAAATGTTGCTAAGATAGAAGATCTATAAGCCAAGCTAGCTAAAGCACTAGAGTTTAGGTTAAAACTAGAAGCCAACTATAAAATCTCGATGGATGCTAAATGGGAACTTTTTAAAAGAAAATAAGATAAAGCTCAATGAACTTAAAACTATGAAAGTTTAGTTGGTAGATTTGCGAGGTATATGCTAGGCCATGTAAAAGTCATGAGAATGAGTTGTAACTTAATGGCTAAGTTTAAGATCCTCTTTTGATTTAGCCAAAAAATGATTTGGCCTTTGTATTTCTTTCAATTATAAATTGAACCATTTTTGGTTTTGAATATATATATTTTCCTTAATTATTAATTATGTTGATATTGTAATTACTTAATCTTTCATACATGCCCAACTTATATAACTTTAAGTATTTTCCATTTATGGTCTTTATTAAGTTGTTTTCAACATTTTGAACTTAGTGATTGTCGCCATCAGAATAAGTTTTAATAAAAAATGACCCTTCTTAATGAGGTGATTATTTCCTAAAATTCAATTTAACCATTGGAAATATAACTTTCCACACAAGTTAGCATGTATTAAACATTTTAAAGTTAACCCATTTATTATAATGTTTGCTTAACTTTCTTTTTTTAATTCTTGAGTAAAGTATCTAAAACTTTCCAGTAAACCTCTTCTAAGTTGTTTAATTTTCCCACTATCAAGTCATGATAAGCATTTGAAGATAATCCATTTTGTTGCTAAATTCTTAATGAATATAGGGTGACTTTGATCAGAATCATGGCCTTGTAGCTAAAAACTAATTTATAAGGAGTTATACTAGTAACTTCTTTAGGTGTATTTCTAATTGCTTATAATGTTGAGTCCAATATTGCATGCGAATTCCTTGGTTAATGCCTAATTTGTTTCTTTATTAAATATATTTCTTATTTATTGGCTACTTTGGCTAAGCCATTAGTTTATGCACGGTAAGGAGTCAAGGTTAGCATTTTTATCCTATTGGATTCATCATATGCTTTTACTTTTTGTCTTATAAATATAATTCCACAATCAATGGTAATGATTCTTAGTAAGCCAAACTTGCATATTATGTTATTCTTATTAAGTTCTATCAAATCGCCTTGTTTCCTTAAATACTATTACCTTTACCTATTTTGTAAAATAATCCATAGCTACTGAAATATAATGATGCCTTTTTATTAAAAAATGTGTATCTTATTGACAATATTTGTAGCCCAACCACAAAATGGTCATAGCTTAATGATATACATCCCTTAGCATAGCTTATATAATCATAAATCTTCTATGGCTAGTAGAGACGTCTATGAATCCAGATCCACTTCATTTTCATTCCACCTTGATGAGCTTTGCATATGCCTTCATGGACTTTAATCAAAGTTATTATAACTTCTTTACCCCTTAAGCATTTCAATAACTAGTCCTCAAATCCTTTCTTTTATAGCTCATTATTTAGAAGTATGAATTTTAAGCTTTTGTTTTTAGGGCTCAATTAGCACCTGCTAATGGGCTAGTCAAAAATCAATTAATGGTGTTCTTTAATCAACGTGTTCATTTCTACTTGTAGTATATAAAATTTCCCGCATTTCTATTGGTTCAAAATAATGGTAGCAATTGATCATTTCAACAAGCATCACTTAAGTAACTTCATAGCCTAAGGCAATTTAGGATAAAATGTTAGCTTTCTCATTTTCCATGCTTAAGGCATGTCTAATAACTATATTGTTAGACTTAAGCAATAATTTAGTGATAGTAGCTAAGTATTTGGTTATACTAGGACTCACACATTTGAACTCTCGAATTATCTACTTTATAATTAATTTTAAATCCCCATATATCTCAATGTTGTGAGCTCCTAGTTCTATTAACTACTCCAAACTAACAATGAGTACTTCATACTTGGCTTTGTTATTTGAACATTTCCAATCTAATGAAAAGATAACTTGGTTAACTTTCTACATGGCATTATAATTAACAATCCTATCCTTGCACATTTTCTATAGTTCAATCTATCAAAATATAATTTTTAGAAATTAATTTCAATGAAATTGATTAACTTAGATTTATGTTCCACTACTAGGTCAATCATTACTTGTCCTTTAATAGCCTTTAGAGGTCAATAATGTATTGCGAATTCAATCAGACTTAAAGCCCATTTGCTTACTTAATTATGTATGATTGATTGAGATAACATATATTTTAAGATATCACTTTTCACTAGTATCTATATGACAATCACCAATAAATAATACCTAAGCTTCATACATGAATAATATAAGAAAGGTATACCTTTTCCATTATTGAATATTTTTGTTTGGTTATATTCAGCATTCTTGGAAGATAATAAATAGCTTTTTTCTTTACCTTCAACATTTTGCTAAGCTAGAAAACATCCCATTACATTATCAGAGGCTAAGACAAATAACTTAAAAGTCTAACTTTTCATAGGAGCAATTATTATTGAAATATTTATTAAGTATATTTTTATATCTTCAAATATTGCTTGATGTTCTTTTTTTCACTTAAACTACTTAATTCCCTTTGGCTTCAATAGGAGTGAGAATACTATAGCTTGCCCAGACAAATTTGATGTGAATTTTCTATAGAAATTCACTTTCCTAAGAAAACAATACAACTCTTTTTTGTTGTTGGGACTTGCAATTTCAATTACAGTCTTTATTTTGTTTTTATCCCTTTTAATGCCTCTTTGAGGTATAAACCTACAAAATTCCCGACAAAGATGTTTAAAGCACATTTAAGTGGATTTATTTATAAGTTATCTTGTCATCTTTGGTCAAATGCTTCTTGTAAGTTTTCTAAATTTTGTTCATAAGACAATCCTTTGACAACTATGTTATTAATGTGCACTTTTATAAACTTGCCGATCATATCATGAAAAATCATATTCATTGCCTACTAGTAAGTGGCTTTAGCATTCTTTAGTCTAAATGACATCAATAACCACTTGTAAGCTCTTATTGCCTTTAAACATTAGAAAGCTATTTTTGATGTGTCATCTTCAAGTATAAATATTAGGCTATAACTAGTGCTGCCATCTATCAAACTAGCCACTATATGATTGAATGTCACATCTATGAGAATGTCTATAATGGACATTGGATAATCCTTTTTTAGGGTGGCATTATTTAAATCTTTAAAATCTATACACATTCTTAACATATCATTTTTCTTCATAATTAGGATCATGTTAAATAACCATTCTACATACCATGTAGTTCATATAAAATTGGCCTTTAGTAATCTTTCTATTACTTCCTTAACCTTTGGCATGACTTTAGGTACAAAACATCATGGAGGTTATTTATGTGGCTTGAAACCCTATTTGATTGACAATTTATGGTCCACTAAATCATGACTTAGCTTAGGCATTTCATCATAGATCCATGCAAAATAATCTTTATATTGTTTGAGAATGTCATTGTTCCATATCTTTACATAATGTGGTGCTAATAAATGTTAACTTAGGTTCTTCATCTATTTTTAGATTAATTTCTTGTAAGATGTCTTGTGTTTCCACTTTCTTGGTGTCTTCTTTTATTGGTGATTTTAGAAACCTAAAAGGACTATCATTATAAATATAATTTGGGAATTGGGGATTATGCTTGCTTAACAATATAAGCTAATAGTCAAGCAAGATGCTCTCATAATTCATTCATTGGTTAAGCAAGTTAATCCCTTATCGTCATCACTTTGGATAAATTTAAAACCAAATGTATTTAAGACACATATCTTTATTGTCGATGGATCTAAACATTGACTAATATGTAGCAGTTATAGATTAAGATTATGAATTTTATACTTAACATGACATTATTGAATATAACATAGGCTGTCATTAGCCTTTATACATTCAATTATGCTACCTTTATTCCAAATGAGATTTTTTTAATGCAATATGGATGGCATTGCTCCCATAGTATGGATCCAATCTTAACCAAGTAGGAGATTATAATTGGCTATTGATGGTACTATGACAAATAGAGTAAACGTAATCATCGATCCTACCTTAAGATCAACCATTATTGTCCTTTCTAAGTTAGAGATCTTCCTACTAAAATTCGTCACTATAATATTGGATGGAATTATGTCTTTCAACTATTTTATTAAGTGTACAAATGTGGGTCAAGGCATTAGGTTGATTATAACTCCTTTATCCACCAAAACTCAATTTATAAGTTAACTATCCCTATAAGCTTTTATATGCAAAGGCTAAAAATGTTTTCTCATTTGCTCAGTTTGTCATTTGAATTCAATGTTTCTATCTTCATTAAATTCAATCATAGCCATTAGACCTTCATCATCAAAATCCTCTTTAAAGTTTGCAGAGCTAATTGTTATAAAACATGGAGACAATATAGTTACCACATTAGCATTTAAGTATATTTTTACTTAAGTTTTTAATTGTTGTTCAAGGGATTGCTTTCTGATAAGAAAAATATTTATTATTTTATTTTTTCTTATTTTAGGTTTCTTAGATATTATATTTGCTTAATTTTACAAAATAGGCCTTGTTTTATAATTTGTGGTCAATTTTACAATATTATAAATTTATTTGGTAAATGTTAGATTTTGACACTATTTCTATTTTTTAGTCATATCTTGGGTTCTAGATATTGGATTGATGAAAACTTTATAATGTTGGAAAGCTAAAAGAGAGAACTATAACTTTTATGTTTTGATTGAAGCCTAGTTCAGACTTCTTCAAGCCTTTATTGGGCTGAGAAGTTGAAGTTATGTTTCTATCCTAGCTAAACATGTTTCTATATTTAGGCCATATCTGGAGCTATAATGGTCCGATTAACCTGAAACTAGTGCCCAAATTCTCAGAAGACATAGGCCTATATGTTTTGTATTTATGGGTTCTTCAAATTACATTGATTTGGTAGTCAAAATTAGGTTAGAAGACAAATTTATGGGAGTTCACTAATTTATTTGATGGATTTAATTGACTTGTAAAAAATAAGTTTGGATTTCTTGAAATTAGAAAAGCCTTATTATTATAATCCTAAGAGTTATCTAATCCTAGTCTAATAGGTTTTAGTCTAATTAGGTTATATAAATAGGTAAGAAAGTTAAAGAAAAAGGGACATTCAAACTTTACACACAAAGTTTGGTAGCTTAGTTTTCTTTCTTTTCTTGTTTTCTTGTTTTCAAGTCATGGAAGGCTAAAAACTCTTTGTTGATTCAAGGATTGTGAAGCTCTTCTCTTAAGGATTATGATATCTTGATTAGAAATGTTGATTTCTTCTTATTGGTTTTCCTTTTTCTCCAATTGTTTATGTTGAATTATTAAGATTGCTTGTGTTAAGTGCTAATTTGATATAATTGGTACTTAATCTTGTGAGTTATATTCTTTTGCTATTTGAATGTGAAATTATGGTCGGTTAATCATGGTTTTACATGTTGGGACAAAGGGTAGGGGATACTTCAGTGATATTTGATTTAATTTCCTAAATCAACTAAATTCTATTTATAAGTCAATTTCGATCTAATTTCGGGATTATAGTAATTGCTTAATTCATCTTATATTCTTAATTGACTAAACTCTAAGCGATTGTCTAGCATAGGATTCATGGATTATTAAAAGATTCTAGGTAATCCAAGGTTGAAAAATCAATTGGAATAATAAAATGTTTTGTGATTTAGGATTAATCTAAAATAAGAGCTATCATATCCTTGAATTGGCTGCTGTTGTATATTGAAGTTCTTTCTATTTTATTTTTGTTTTGTTTCTATTTTGTACTTATTTATTTCATTGCTTCTACTTTAATTTTGTGCAACCAAGCCCCCATAATTTTGCATTCTACATATATCATACAACATAAGCATTGCATACTGATTATGATTCTGCATAGCATTCTATTTCACTACATTATCATTCTATTTGCATTAGTTCCTTATGTTTTTATTGAATAAATAAGTCAAAAATTATGTTGGTATTGTTAGGAAATTATTTAGAAAAGATAAAATTAAAGGATCACTAGGGGTACGATCTAGTTGTGCCACTATCTACATTATTATTGTAGCAACTAGTATTTTTAACTAATTTTAGTGCATTACGATGTGTACATCACTTTCCATCCTCCTTTAACTTTAAGCCACCGGTTTCATCTAGGTAAGAAGGCATTCTATGGCTTTCTTTCTTTCACTTCCTATAAGTGACTTGCCACACTACAAGAAAAAAGGGTAACACCAATGACACTTTTTGTGATGGTAAAATTTTGGTAATTGGTGATTCATAATTGGACTTTTATTGATGAAATTGTCATAAGTGATGCCTAAGAAAATAATGAGTGCCATTTTTTTAGGAATAAAAAAATTTTAGCAAGAAAAATCAAGCTTTAACAATGATAAATGTCATCGATGAAGGTTCTGAACTTTTACCGAAGACTAGAGTTGCCGCCAAAGACTGTCTAGAAATATTAGATGGGAAATTAAATTTTTAGCAACAACATACATCATCGATAAAAGTCTTAAACTTTCACCAATGACAAACTTTGTCATTGAAAGTGAAGGCATAAGTTCTTGTGCCACTCTTCAATCAACAATGAAAAATGTCATCATTGAAAGTCTTCATCTTTCACTGACAACTTTGTTATCGCTAAAAGGTAAGGAACAATTTTTGGTGCTAGTTTTCAGTGATAACACTTGTCATCATTGAAGACATTTACTAATAACAATGTTGTCATTGATGAGTGGTATAGAAACTTGTGCTCGTAAATATCCTATTTTATATTGATGACATTGTTGTTGGTAAATGTTTGAAGTTTTTATCGATGACCCTTTAGTGATGATCGAGAATTTTGTCATCACTAAAGGGTTTTCCTATAAATATCCCTTGGTGCAATTTGACTTTCATTTTGCATGGTGAAGAAGGAAGTAGTAAAGCTAGAGACAAGAGAGACGAGAGGTAATTACTCATTTATATATTTTTTATAATATAATATATTTTCTATTTACATATTTTTTAATGTATTATAATTTATCATTTGTATAATTTTGATTTGTTAGCTGTTGTAACTATTCATTGTTGCACGTGGTAGGTATTTAGAGAGTATTTGACTAGTAGATTTTTTCCATTGGTGTATTGAATTAAATTTTATAACATTTTATTTGAATATGTAATTTATGAGTGAATAATATAAAATGAATTTATTTAGTTTGATAATATAATTACTTTGATATGAAATAAATCTTATTTAGTTTTATATATTATAAATGTTAAATGTTTTTATGTAGTTTTATTTTACTGTACAATTTATAAATATAAATTTTATTGTTGTAATGTAACTCTTGAATTATAATTTTCCATAATACGATATGTGTATAAATTATTTAGTTAGGTTAATATGAGATGGAGTTATTATGAAATTTTGTTTACAAATCTTAGAGTTTAGGATGTAGTTTAGAAGTACAAAATTCTTAGTTACATTGAAGTAATGTGAGGCATGAAATTAAGATGATTATATAAATATATTTTAGAAAATATATTGACATAGGAATAAACTTTTACGTATGAAATTAATTTTTTTCAATAAAACTTAGTAAAAATATTTCAATGAAAATATATAATTAAGAAATCAAATGTTATAAATATATTTAATGAAAATTTTATAAATATATGAATAAGATATTTTCAAAATTATAAAAATTTAGAACAATTATATATATAAAGAACAAATTGGTATATTAAATGAGTTAGAAAATATTGATATATTGAAAGTAGAAAATGTAAAAAAAATTGAATATACAAATAAATCATTTCAATAGATTGAAAAAGTCAATATTTTTATACAATGATCAATAAAAGTCGATATCATAGGAATAAACAAAAATAATAATTATACAAATGCAAATACTCCTTATAAAAATGTGATGACTAAATAAATATATTTGAAATAATATATTTATATGAACATTAAGTTTTAAAAATGAGAATCATATTTGGGTTAATATAAATTAATAAATACATATTAATGAAAATGTACTAACCTAAAAAATTTAAATTATAAAAATATATTTAAATAATTATGTATTGAATATATGAATAAGAAATTTTAAATATTTGAAAATTAACTTTTTATATATTTAACAATAATATTAGATATTATATAAATGCATAATAAAAACAAAAAAATGTATATGCAAATTGCACATAGAGTAGTAACAATAAAATTACATAGGATTATATATTTTAAGAAAATCACAAATTATAAAGATATCATAACAAAATATAATGACTCTTGTGACATATTTTACATAATCTTTGATCTTTAACATGAAAATAGAATTTTAAATATATAATTAAATATTGAAAAATATAACTTGGTAACTATATTTTAATAAAAATGTATAAATAAAAAATTGAATCTTACGTATGTATTTAATGAAGATATTATGATATATGAATAGGAATTTTTAAAAGATTGCAAGAATTTAAATTTTTACATCATTAAGAATTCTTGTATAAAATATAATCCATGTTAATTCAACGATTATATTATCATAGAAACTTGAAAACTTTAAATGTTTGAAAATTTACTAATACTCATAAAATAGAAGTCTTGTTAAAAGAATTGAACTATGTATCTTATAAATGCAGTAGAGTAAGTTCAAAAATTAAATTCTTAATTATAAATTGTTAAACATATCAATTTATGTGGATATTTAAAAATTTTAACAATTCAGACAATAATAAATTTGAATAATGACACTCATAAAAGGCTGTAATGTAAGTTTAAAATTATTGTAAATATATTTTTACAATAATTTTAAATAGAATTATATTTATATTTGCATTGTAAGCTTAGATTCATTCAAGAGTTAGTTGATCTCTAAATGTCAACTAACCTTTGAATTGTCCTATAAAGTTGGGTAGTTTGGTATATGTCTTATAGTTATTATTAATAATTTATCTAGTTCTCATCTGACATTATAAACTTTTTTTGGCATCCTAATTGTTCTCTAAGTGTAAATTATATCAATGTATAGTTTATGCACTTGGAAAACTACGAGGAGATATTGCTAAAATTTCTACATGTAAGAAATGATGAGCTTGGATAAATTGATAAAATCATAACTTCAGAATATTTCAAATAAGGTAAGGCCTTACCTTTTAGAGTTGGAGTGTTACAATGGATTTAAGGTACATAACAAACATTGATCATAACACTTAATTCCATAAGAAACTATTTTCGTCCTATTCAATGGTATAATGTCTATTGATAAAAGTTGGATACATCTATGAGATTGCCTATTAGACAAGTATTAGAATGTTGTTGAGAGAGTTAAAAACTTCATTGATGAAAAAAGTTTAGTGAAATGCTTATGTAAGAAATGTGTCAATCTATGATTTCAAAAATTAGTATTGTTGGAGGCATATATTATAGATAATGGATTTCATCCGTTATATACAAATTAGGTACATCATGGTGAAGCCGATTGTTCGATTTCTAGGAGGACAAAGGGGTATCTCTTGATGATAAGGATCATATGGTGGATATTATATATGATTTCATTTGACCCTCATGTAACTAAAGAAATAGTTCACAATGAAGGAAAAAGGAATAAGGTCGCATTTGAGGGGAACATTAGATCAAATTATAACGGTTGCAATGATCTTTTTGAATAAGTGGAAACAAAACTATATTTAAGATGCACAACATTTTTAGCCTTGAACTTTTTACTGAAATTCATACACTTGAAGGTGTTACATAAGTAAACTAACAAGTCATTTGATACTTTTTTGAAGTTATTAAAAAAGACACTTCCAAAGGATAATAAATTGCTAAAATCACGTTGTGGTGCAAAGAAATGGCTCAACAAGTTAGGGTTGGAGTTGGGGTATGAGTCAATCTATGTGTGCAAGCATGATTATGTACTTTTCTAGAAAGAACATACTTCAAAGGATAACTGTCCAATCTATGAGGAGAGCCAATGGATAGACAAAAATATGAAAGGAAAAAAAGTGCCTTAAAAAGTGATTCAATATCTTCCATTGACTCCTTAGTTGAAATGATTGTATGGATTGAGGCATATTATAAAGGATATAATATGGCATCATATTAGAAGCTCAATAAAGGATGGGACAATATGACATCTTATTGATGGAGAGGCTTTGGTGAGAATTCAATAGGAGGCATCCAAATTTTTTTGCAAACCTGCAAAATGTAAGGCTAGGCTTAAGTGCAGATGGATTTAATCCTTTTAGTGATAGGAACTTATTTTACAGCATATAGCTAGTGGTAATGATTAGCTACAACTTGCCACTATAGATTTGCATAAATTAGTTCTTTTCATGTTAACCCTGTTAATATTGAAGCTATAGTCACCAGGCAAGGATCAGAAAAATAGTCCTTTAATCATTTCATCTTCTAAGAATACTAGATCTACTGTAAAAAGAGCAAATGTCTTCATTGATGATGAAAACAATTTGGAAGATGAAATAATTGAAGATTATATGGAGAAGGGGCTTCTATAGTCTGATTATGATAAAGAAACTGATGACCAAGATCATGAGTCTATTAGGTTCACTAACACTGATTCAGATTAAGGAAATAACATTTTTTTTATTATAACTAATAATTATGTAAAAGTAATTATGTAATTTTGTTATATGAATACAATAATTTATATCTTATTGTCAGTTAGTTCAATTATGAACTTTTCTCGAAAATACTTATACAATATGTATTATCTTAGTCATGGTGGATGTCGAGGCATGACACCATAGATGTGACCTTTTATGTTAGCCCACCCACATTCCATCATAGTATAGGGGATGAGGTATCTTTTCTTATTGTGCACATTTAATTTAATTATTTGTTAAATATCAATTTATGGTACTAATATTTCTTCTATCCATTAAAGTTGCAGTTTCGAGAAAGAGGACCCCAAATAGGTCCCTCAGGTTGTATGAGAAAATGGGAGCAAAGGGAGACTAGTGCCTGTATAGTTTGATATAACTAGTATATGACAAGTGATTGGTGAGAATTCTAGCCATCTCCCCCGCATATAGGCAGCATTATTTGAGCCCACATGTTGCCTTATTATCAACCATGGCAAGCGATGCCTTGTAGTTGTAGGCCAAAGTTATGCAGGAGGCCTACGTAAGTATCCATCTCCTCTTCCTTAACTTAGTTATATTTGATATTGAAATTTTTATAGTACTTATAATTTTGTTAAATGTTTTTTAATGTGGTCCTATTTCAAGTTTTAGGGCATCTTTGAGCTTAAATGGGATAAAGTGCTCAATGGTTTGATGCGGATTGCTATTAACACGTACAGAGATTGGAAGTATAGGTTGAATAGGCACTTTCTATAGCATGGTGGTGACCAAGAGTAGGATTCAACCTAAACCGTGCTAAGCATTGCATGTCGCAATTTATCTTACCTTAGACATAGCATATATGTGTGAACTTCTTTGATAACAATGCTTATAGTGTAGGTATGATATTTAATAAAGTTATATGATTATTTCATATATCTAGATTATAAATGTAACTATATTATTTGATTATTTATTAATTTGCAGAGTTACTCACAAAGAATGCAGATAATAGGGCAAAGAAGGTGGTGAATGATTAGCATGGATCGAAATTCATTACTACACATTGTTATGATAAAGTAATTTAATTTATTATTAATGATTTAAATGTATAATCTATTAGCCAACTCAATAATTTTGTTCATCCTTTTTTTCTTTTATAAAATATGAAAAGAGAAATAAGGAGATAAGTGAGCTACAATTGGTGCCAGAGAACTTTAGGGATTGACATATGTATAGGATAGGGGAATGGGTGCATCTGACCTCCGAGGATTAGTATGTAAGTTAGCTAAACTTTATATTTTAATAATACAAATTTTAAAAATATATTTTGTAATTTTTCAAATATATTTTGTAATTTTTATAATTAATTTTTTTTTAATAATTCAAGGCAAGTATGACTATACTGGTGACTTAACATGCGCAGTCTAGTATATTATCCACTAACTTGCCTAGCATTCCTTCATAGATTAACAAGGCTACCGTCACCAATGAGGTGCTTGGCACTCATTAAGGGTATAAGAAAGTGGTTGGTTGTGTGTTAGTTAGTCAGTCGTGCCATTTGGTAGGGACCTTCTGCTCTGGGGTAAGGTCATAGTATGTGTCCTAGGTGATTGAGTTGCAAGAGCAATTGCAACAGAGTCAATAGCAGCTAAAGTAGAGCTAAAAATAGCTTCAAGAAAGCCAGCAGTTGATTCAAAAGCAATAGTAGCAGCTTGCTTAACAATAGTAAATGCAATAATAGTTTAGGAGATACCTCACAGAGATCATCTCCTTACTCACATAGTAGGGCCTTGTATTGCCTACACCTCTATTTGCTTCTGCATAACCTAAGTCGAGTAGATTTGTGATAGGACCTCTTGCCCAACCACCCATCCCACTCAAGCACCACTTTTAATGTACTGTCCTTGTCGTTAGGATGATGATGATGATGATAATAATAATGATAGTCTTGGCATAGACGACGATACATCTAGATATCTACACCTCCTTGCCCTAAGATTATTTTGTATATATAAATTTTTTTATGTATAGATATTTATATAGATCTTATATATATAGTTTTTTATTTATATGTATAAACAATTACAAAGTTATTTTATGAGTATTATATTTTTTATATAGATCATGTGATCATGTTGTACATTATTACTAGTATTGTTGGTGTATTTTATTTGTATAATTTAAATTAGATAAAATTAAATTAAAAAATATTAAATTAATTCAATTGAATTGAAAGAAAGAATATTCTTATCTATGCTATCAAATATAATATATTATTTTAATTATATTTAATTATAATTATAATTTAATATATTTTATTTTAATATTTCTAAAATTTTAGTTTAAAATAATAGTATTAAATTTAATTTTAAAAAGCTTTAGTGACATTAATTTTATCATCACTACAAGATAAGTTTAAAAATATTAAAATTTTTGTAAGTGTTTTAGGGATGACACTATTGTTACTATCAGTTTTAATTTAAAAAATATAAAATTTTAAAATACTTTTTAGTGATGACAATATTGTTGCTAAAATATTCTTTTTATATTTTATTTTTTAATTTAAAACCTATAATGATGACATTATTGTAATTGAAAATTTAAATTTTAGCAATAATTTTATCATTATTGAAAGTTTGGTTTTTAGCAACAAAAAGTTTTAAATTCAAAAATTTTTTAATTTTGTAAATATTTTCTATGATGACTTTGTCATCAGAGAAAGACTAACTTTCATTGATGATAAAGTAGTTGTCAGTGTTAACACCTTCATCGACGAACTTATACCGATGACATTTTATCCAACAACTTTGATAATTAGCAACAATTGAATTATTTATACCGATGACAATTGTCATTGTTGAAAATCTTTTTTCCTGTAATGCCATTGTATCTTCCTTTTTTAGGTTTTCATTGGGGAAGGTGTCTCATACCAATAGTCACATATCCAGCTTTTCCTTTCCTTGGGTTCAACTCTCTAAATGTTTTTCTTTTTGTCTCAAGGTTCATTCTTGACCCATTTTCCTTTAAGATGATTTCCTCTTGACTTCTTAATGATGATGAGGACTCCTTTTTCTCCCATAAGATAATCCTATCTTGTATTAATGTGAATAATTGTTTCCCTTTCTAAGTTTTAACCTTTCAACTTACTAAAGCTTATCTGTATCCCAATCTTGGATGGCTCATAGTTAAGCAATGAAAAACTAACTTTTGTTTGCTCTTTTCCTTCTTTAATTCTTCCATTTTCTTTTATTATCTACTAGCTTCTGTACTTTTTGGTTAATGCAATCTTTTAACCATTTTTGTACATGACAACTTGTAGTTTATTATAATATTTTTCATAATATGGGCATATTTTTAGCACTCCTCCTTTGTACTAGATCCTCTTAAAGTCCAAATTAGATTCACCTTCCATTAGGTAGGCTTCGAGAAAAAAATGATTTATCTAGTGGGTCATCATATTTATAACAATTCACTACATTTACATCCATGTTAAAAAGGTTGAACTCATTTATTGGTTTAACATCATTCAATCTTTAGGATAAGGATCTTTGTCTACTAACATCTCTCTCTCTTTCTTTTTGTCACTAAATCTTAATTACCTTTATTTGATGGACTTCTCAACTATTTCCCTGAAATGAACACAATTGTTAGTATCATAGTCAAATGTATTATGTTATTTATAATATTTTTTTATCTTTTATCTCCTCTTTTGATAAAATTCTATGATCTTCAGAAAACTTTATTTGTTTGTCTTTTAAGAGAAAGTTAAAAATTTGATAAGCTTTACTAATATTGAATGAATATATTTTCTTGTTGGTGTGGTCCATTTTATCTTTTTCATTAGCATATTTTGACAATGAACAAATGTAAGAAGGGCTAGGTTTGAGTTCAACCAAGTGTATCTCATTATCACTTTCATTTTCAATTTCTTCGCTAATGTAAGCCACCTTTACCTTTTTGAAATGCATTTAGTGCAATCTCCTAATTTTTTCTTATTATAGTTGCTTAATTTATTCTACTTTTTAAGCTGGCTGAGCCATATCCATAATGTCCTGATTAATAAAGACTTACAAATAGCATAGTCAAATTTCTATTTTCATAATTTCACTTTTGGCAATCTAGGTGAAGCATTTACTCCTTGCATACCAAAATTTAAACAAATACTTATTAACTATCTTGATTAGTTTCTTTTTGACATTGAACAAGTTTACTAAACTAACTTTTATTTTGCCTTGGTAAAATTAATTATGGAACAATCTCTCCACTTAGGCCCAAGAATGTTTTGAGTTAGTAGGTAGTCCTAAATACCACAAAATGCAATTCTAGTTAAGGATAAAGGAAGATATCTTACTTTTAGGAACTTATTCAAGGCAAGTTCTCAATACTCAGTTGAAAACTTGGTGCCATGTTCCATTATTTATTGATTATCTTCACACAAAAAGTAGTGAATTTTAGCACTTTGAATCTTCTTGGTAGCTTAAGGTGATGGATCCATTTTGATAAAGTATCACTATAATTATGAAACATATTTTGACCACAAAGTTAATTTAATAACTATTTAACCAAGACTTGCAAGTTTGATTCCTAACCTTATGACTAAAAATAGGTTCAGGCTAAATCATTTCTAGTATTTGTGGATTTTGATTGATATATCCTTACTTTATGTCCTTATACTCGGTCTCCTTAGTTATGTGGTCCAAATTAGGCTGCTTTTATTAGTTGTTCACCTTTGCCTAGTATTCTTAGTTGACCATTATTATCAGCCTCGAGCAACTCTAACTCCAATACCTTAAATTCAGGTTACTCTCTTTCAAAAAAATCATTCTTCATCTTGATCAACGCCTAATAAACTTGCCACCTACTCGAATGCTTATATCACCTTATGTAACTAGCAACAACTTCCTTGAGTATAGGTTTTAGGATAGTGGCAATTTGCTATGACAATAGGTTGATCATGTCATGATTGCTTTCATCCATTTGTTGCTAAAGAACCTATAACATCTGGGATATCATGTAATAACCTTTGTTATCTATCAAATCCACTGAGTGTGGGTGAATTTTGTTAACTTGACAACTCTAACTATTTCATGTAGTTACCTTCTTGTTTTCATTTATTGTCAATGTACCGTAGGGCATTCTATGTGGAAGACTAGTAAACCCCCACTATTGACTTTATGGTCATTATTCAGCCTATTACCATTTTTATTCTAGCCTATCCATTTCTGATAGTTTCAGTAAGCCTTCTTTTGATTACTAGTGATTAAACTTTGCTAGCCTAGGCCAAAATGGTTCTATTTAGTGTTCTAAGCATCTATATTTTCTACATTATTTGCTAAAACTTTTGATTCTTAACCATCATTGGTATCTTTAAGATAGTCTTCCTAAAACATAGGATTGTCTTAAGAAGGACTAGAGCTAACTGGATTCTTGTTATTAGGATATAGGGATGGTGATGGTGTATTGATTTGGAAAAATTGAAGCCCTTTTGCTATTAAGATATATTTATTTATAACCTTTGCTAATCATGTTATGGGAACTAGGAAGTTGTGGACAAATCATTAGCAATTATAAGGTACCACTTCCTAACAACATGGGCAAGTACTCCCCTGAGTTTGCTTCACTAACAAATAACTTCCTTTCATCATTAGTTACACAAAGTTCAATGGTCGAGACTTTACATTGGCATTGCACAAGAAAAATTAGAAATAAATTGAAGTTTCGTTTATTTTGGCAAGAAAACATCTTTCGTAGGAAAGAAATTCTAGTATTATCTTCGCATAGAGTTTTCAATACTACTCCTATCCATTTTGTGTTATGTGTATTATTTTTCCATATCAGCAGTTTGAGCTAGTCATTACACTAACTAAAAAATCCCTTGAATAGTTTTAGTATTCCTTAACCTTCTAATTAAGGCCACAAAACAATACACATGATGCCAAATATATAGGAATATCACTAAAAACTTAGTGCAAAGGTGGTATTAGAAAATTTTTCCTTCCGTAATTATTAAGATGGCGAGAAGTAATTAATATATTTAAAGTTATTTGTAATAAGTTTAGTGTAAATTAACTTCCTCTTTTTTTAAAAAAGAAATTATTTTCCTATGCTGCCATGATTTTAGAAATTTATTTTTTTTATAATCACAAGGTAGAATGACACATAGTACTCCTTTATTTATATATAAAAATGATATTTCCTCGTAAAAATTATCTTAAAAAACTGAATGAAGCATTAAGTGAATGTCGATAGTTTTGAACTATGTGAACCTACATCATCGAATTTTCATTTTGGTTTGAACAGAATTTACGATTTCGTCAAATGAATATAGGTACCTTGTCATTGATTTTAAAAACCTAAATGTTATAGAGAGGAAAAAGGAGAGTTTAAAGCAAATCTGATGGAATAGAATGAGGAAATCAGAACATGAATGAGGTAAAGTAAGATTTGAGCATTTTCATGGAAAATGGCTTCTTTACAGTAGCAAATTTAATATAATTGGCAGTATTTTAAATTGCTGGTTGCGATTTTGTTGTAATTAGTAGAATTGTAAGAAAATGCAAAAATATGCAATCATTATGATACAATATTACAAAAAATTACAGAAGCAATATAGTCTGTAATTGTAATATTGCGGTTGTAAATTACAATTTACATCCTTTGTAATTGTGATTAAAAATGTAGAGTGGCAGCTATAGAGTTTGACTATATATGAGAGCGACGTACTAAATTACACTTAACAACTGTAATACTGTACACATTATTATTGCGGACTGCACTGCATTTATATTTTTTTTCGCAATTTTATATTTTAATAGTCACAATTTCTAAAATGTGTCTCTAATTTTGCAATATTGCAGTAAAACCACAATTGCAATTTAAAACTACAGGTATGAGTGATAAAATATCCCTACTGTAGCCCACACCGTTCAACTGCAATTTTCAGGTTGCTGCCACACAGTTGCCGCGTTTTAACCACTCTTTTTATCTTGTATTGACGCCTCAGCCTCTTTTACCCTCACATACAATTGCTGGCTTCATAGCTCATCTAGCAACACAGCCAAGCAAAATAGGGGATTTTAGCATTGCGTCCAGCCCTTTTTGCTCACTCACTGCAATTCGTTCTTTCGTCTAATTACTTGTCGGTAAGGTTCTAAACCTGTAACCAAAATATTATACATAATAGTGCTGTTGTCAACTGTGTCGTAACTATAACTTTTTACAATTTTACACTAATATCAGCCATATTTTGTAGTACTTGTTCACAATTTTACTAATCACAACAAAATTAAAACTAAGGTCGCAACAACAATCCTAATTTAAATTAGGTTAGCAAGTGAGGAATTTTTCCTACATTATCTTCAAGACTTTAGCCTTGTGTTTTAAATAGAAGTGTAATAAAAAAAAAATTAAGCTCTTTTCTTAAGGTTATTACAGTACGTTTTATTGGTTAGGCAATTCTTATGAACATAGAAGCTGATTCTAGAATTTTAATTACGAGGAAGGCTATAGATTGAACTGAAATTATGGAATTGACGGTCTTAGCCACTTTAGAATACTGCAACCTTGTGGTTGGATGAAACCCTCAGTAAATATTAGATATTTTGAAGTTTTGTATTGGAAATTGATAATTTTATTTAATTCTTATGGATAAAGAATGAGAGTTAATATGATATTTTAAGAGTAAATGTGGAATATATAAAATAACATATATTTTGTTTGAATTTAAAGTGATAAATTTGATTATTAAATTCTTCACTTATAATATTTAGGTATTTCATAAGTTCTATCTATTTATTGTTAAATAAAATATTTTAACTCATAAAATTTAAATTCCTTAATAATTGAATTACTAACTTAAATTTCAGGAGTATTGTGTACCCTTGAGGTGCCATGAGTTGATGATTCTATGTTAGGTCGCGATCTTTATTTTATTTTTGGTAATTGAAAGGAGGAAAAGCAAAGGAATGCTATCTTTATTTTGTTGATTCTATGCTCTATGTATTCAACAATGTCCTTATTTAGTAGTTTTTTTTTCTAAGTAGTTTTATTTAAGTTAAGGTTGATATAATTATGTTACTGTTTTATAATATGTCGTGAAAATGATCAGGGTGTAATCAAGATTATTAAAAATATTTGTATTTCTAAATAGAAAATTTTAATATTTTGATAATTAGGACCAAATGTGGGTTTAAAAACATTTTTCATGTTTAATAGTTCCAAAGTAACTTTTGTAAACCGACAATGATTCTGAGGTCACCTCTTTAATTTTTGTGAATCATTTACATTTATTTGACGTTGGAGTAAAGTGATTTATTAATTAGGTAGACGGCAACTATCAAAGCATAACGAAATAGGATAAGAGAATAAGAGAATTTAAATTTAGGAATTTCAATTAATTATCAAAATCATTATCACTAACCTATTCTTAATTAATGTGATAATTTATTTTAATATAAAATCTTAAATTTGATTTTTCAGCAATGCATTTTTTTATTGGCAGAGTTGCATGCAAACCCTAAATTGAGATTAAAAAAGAGAGAAAATTATGGACTACAAAGGAAGGAACAAAAATATTAATAATTGTGGCCATTTCTTTCGTTAATTATTGAAAATTTTAATTATAAGAGAATCGCATAAGTTAACTTTAGGAAAAGTAGCATTTTAAGCTCTATAGATAGGGCTAAGTTTATATTACCCCCTTAAACTATAGGTAAATTAGATTTTACCTCCTTAAATTATGTAAATTTGAATTTTACTTCCTGAAATTATATAAAATTTTAATTTTACCTCTATCATTATTAAGTTAATAAAATCTATTAAAAAAATCACTGCTATTATATTTCATATATTGGTGGTTAAAGATCACTGCTAAATTTCCTTGTTTTTGAAAATTTTTTCACTTAGCAATAGTTTATAATTGTCGTTAAGTGCTAGAGAACTGCTACTAAATGTTATAGACATTAACTTGGTAATGGTGGGAGTGAAATCTAAGTTTTATATAATTTCAGAGAGTAAAATTCAAGTTCACATACTTTAAGAGGGCAAAATCCAAATATCCCATAGTTTGAGGGAATTATTTTTAATTTTTCTAGATATAAATTTGGGTGCATGTTGATGTAGCTGATGTAAGATTAGTTCTTCTTTGGTGTCTATTAGATTAATTTAAAATAGCCTTGCATTTTAACAAAGAATTTAAATTTGATATACTTTAGGTGTACAATATTTTACATTATCAGTCAATGAATTAGAAGAAGATACATCATTAAAAATTTGTAGTATAATTAATAATTTTTAACTACAATATAAGAATTTTAATAATTTTTTATTGATATTATAATATATGGGTGGATAATATTATAAAATTGACTTATTGATAGTAAATCAAATATAAATTCTAATGTATAGCTATATATCCTTAAATTAGTTCTGAATAGAGAACTAATGTGCATATATGATGTGCTTATTGTTTTTAGAAGTGCATAGTTGATTATTGTATGTATATCTCTCCTATTTTATATCTCTCCCTACACAAAAATAAATATGTTTGAAATAAATCTAGATCCTCTCTTTTTTTAATTAATTTTTTTATCAAATTTGAAGAGAGATAAATACAATATTTTATGAATCCCATAATACTTAAGAAAAGAATTTTGATTCCATTACATATAAAAATTCTGTTATAAATAAGATCACATGAAAAAGGATAGAATCCATATTCGTTTGATATTATCATATCTCAATCGTTCATATGCAGCTCTAATTTAAAACACTATTTAAATGATTATCAATCATGCATATTTTCAATTTGATGGATACCTGCATATTTATGCTGAAATATGGAAACCCATCAGCATAATCTGATCATATTTTGTTATATAATTTATAATTTAAGATATTAGAGAAAATTAAAATATAAAATACTATGTCACTTACGTCAGTATTTTTTAGTATTTGATTTGAATATACCAAATCTAATTAATCAAGGGTGGATATGATATGAATTATTTAACTTCTTCACCCCATTAAGCTAAGGAGGAAATCATAGGCTTAAATCATAGATTTTTCTATTATGTAAGCCATTCTGGTTCATGCTGACGGATGAGCATAGAAAATTTGGTTTGGGGAGTAAAATAAAAATAGTAAATATCATTAATGGATGAATGCTTGCATTTGAAAGGTAAATGTAAGCCACAGAAACATTTGTTTTGTACTTTTTATAAACTAATTTTCTTTTTAGAATAAAAGTAGTAAATTTGCATAAAGAAATTGTCAAATTTAAAATGTTTTTATAATGCAAAATTTACTAATCAAATTTCAAATTAAAATTTGCATATTTGCTCAATAAAAATTCATATATAATTATTATTTTTAAATAATATAAAAATTACACAAAAATTATAAAAATTGTACACAAAAATATATAGAGAGTGAATTATGATGAAATAATCATCACTGATTTCTTAGGAAAATTCTAGAATGTTTTAGTATTGTCTAAGCTGAATTCATTTGTTGTTTTCTAGAATTGAGCAGTAGTTTTGAACTCTGGAATTGTCCAAACTAGATTTACTTAGTTAAGTCGGCTAGTGTGATGAGCCGACTTAAGATTGCCGACTTTGTGTAGCTATGAATAGGTGCAATTGCTGCGCATATGTGTGCTTGGCGTGGAGAAGAAAATAAAGTGAGGTGTGTTAAAGCTAGTGCTCTAGTGTGGAGTGGTGTGAGATGAGATACTGAGTGATATATGCAGTGAGCAAGCGTTATGAGTGGCATGAGTGAATAGCCCAAAAAGAAAAAATAGGCTTGGTGTTGTCTATTGCTATTGCTATTAGACTTCAAAGATTGGAGAGATTGTGTTAAGAAGGAGTTCGAGAGAAATGTATATCAAGTGTGTTGAATATTAATACAAGTGAATTTATTTGTATTATTGGTCCGCCATTTTCAACAATATGGTATTAGAGCATGACAATTCAGGATCACACAATGACATATTTTTTAAGCACCGTTGGTGGTATGGCAAAACTTAACAAGTACAATTATTGCATGTAGAGCACCTATATGAAGTCATATCTTAAAAGGTAAGATTGGTGGAAGATTTTGGATACTAATGAAGCTACTCCACCTATTACAATAGACATGGATGCTTGCAACAAATGGGAGATTAAATCAAGTAAGGCTTTCTATGTCATTAAAATTGTTGTAGATGATAATTTACTTTATTTTATATTGACATAGAGATGCCCCATGATGCAGGCATAATATTTTCAAAATTATCTCAAAAAAATATAATGAGACTTTAGTTATTGGACAAAAAATAAATGAATATAGAACAAGTAAGTTTGATCATTTATGCATATTTTTCAAAAGTTCAGAATTTGTGTTAAGAAATTGCCTAATTAGATGAAAAGGTAAAAATAGATGATAAGAGGATAAAAAAATTATATTAAATGGCTTAAGGTCAAAGTACAACATTTTTGTAGCTAAAATCCAAGGTTAGGTTACACAACCTTCCATTGATGATTAAGAAAACCTATTGGAAAATCAAGAAGTGTTAATGAAGAAGTTTGCTAGAGTCCTAATGAAGAACAATAAGGAAGCTTTGCAATAGCAAAGGAAGAGGTAATCTATGAGGCAGATTCCACCCAAGGGAAGATAATAGAAGAAGAGAAGAATAGAGTTTGAAACAAGGGAGAGTGTTGTAAAGCCAAAGAAAGTATGAGTAGCCATACACTAGTTTCAAAAGATTTAGTAGAGAAAGCTATAATTATAGAAGGAGAGGTCACATTGCTTGATTTTTTTACTCCTAGAGAAAAGTAACAATAGGTAATGTAATAATGTCAAGCCAACCATAAGAGGACAATAGTGAAGAAAATTAGGAAATTACTATGTCAAGTTGTGTGATGAAGGAAAATAAAGAATCAACAGTCTTAGTATCCAAATCTCAACATATTGACTACAATAAGGATTAGACATTTGATTCTAGATGCATCAACCATATGGTTAGAGATAAAAACAAATCATGTGATTTTTTCAATTATTTAAGGAATTGAGTGGTGGTAATAGAAGACAATTCTAGATTGTATATTGCCCACATTGGAAATATAGTGGTGGTGTCTCTACCATATGCAAGGGAGATTTAATTTAACAATGTGCTTCACATGAAAGGCATGAAGAAGAATTTATTGTTCATATCATAACTAATTGAGAAAGGAAACTCTTTTATGTTCAAGCCATATGATGTGAAGGTTTACAAGAATGCCAAAAAATACACTAATCATGGTAAGAAAGAATATGCAATTTGTTTACATGATGTCTATTTAGATAGTATATGTAGATAAAACCCGAAAGAATGTCAAAGCAAATTTATGACATGTGTTTTGAGGCATGCGAACCACAAAAATTTAAATGAGGTGAGGAAGAAAGCAATGTCTAAAGGACTACTATAGCTTGAGATTTGAATAAAGTAATCTGCTTTGGTTGCCAATATGGGAAAACATATTAGCTATCTTACATATAGTTAGATTGCAAAGCCAAGTTGTTAAAGCTAGTTTACTCAAACATCTTTAGGCCAATAAAGCAAGTGTCAATAAATAGCAAGAAATACATGGTCACCTTTATAAGTGATTATTCAAGGTACATGTAGGAAGACTTTATGAAAAATAAATCTAAAGAATTAATGAAATTTAAGGAGTTTAAAGACAAAGTTAAGGATAAAGTAAGCTAGAAGATATAGTGTCCATGAATTGATAATGCTAGAGAGCACACATCAAATGATTTTAACAAGTATCTCCAGAGTTGCAAAATGCAAAGATAGTTAATATGTCTAAACACTTCATGATAGAATGGCATAGTAGAGAAGAAGACCTGGAATTTTATAAAGATTTTTAGAAATCTATTGCATGCAAAGAATGTTCCTATAAGGTTTTAGGTTAAGTGCATGATGATAATTATATATGTAATCAATAGGCTCCCATAAGCAAAATTAGAATTCATTTCACCTTTCTAGAAGTTATGACATATGAAACTAATAGTTAGTCATTTATGAATTTTTGGTAGTGTTCGTTATGTGTTCATGTTTGATCATCTTAGAAGAAACTTCAACAAAAAAGCACTTTACTTTATCTTCATAGGAAATGACAAGCAAAGAAAAAGATAGAGATATTGTGAACTCAATGCAAGTAAATACTATGTATTAAGGAATATTATGTTTGATGAGTCATCATCTTGGTGGGGACATGGATTTGTACCATTACTAGATGAAACAAGATTTGAAGATCAAGTGTAGGAAAAGTAAAGGGAGCTGTCATAACCAAATATTTTACAAAATTAATTGGGCAATATGAAGATAGCAAGAGTTAAAGATTCTAAAATCTTGAATGAATTTATGGAAAATTGGAGTGAGTCATTGGCTGACACATAAGGAGAAGGAATCAAAGGAAGAAGAAGATTCAAAATTGAAAAGGTAAAGTAAACAATAAAAACCAAATCCAAAGTATATAAATGATTAAAAGCTAATGATAAAGGGAAGTGATGAAATAATCATCACTAGTTTCTTAGGGAAATTCTAGAACTTTTTAGTATTGTCTAAAGTTGAATTCAATTGTTGTCTTTTAGAATTGTGTAATAGTCTTAAAGTCTAGAATTGTCTAAACTAGATTTATCTAGTTAAATTGGTTAGTGTGATGAATCGACTTATGATTGCTAACTTTATGTAGCTATATCTAGTAGCAATTGATCCATGTATATATGCCTAGTGTGGAGAAGAAAGTAAAGTTAGGTGTGTTAAAAGCTAGTTCTCTAGTGTGGAGTGGTTTAAGATAAGACACTAAGTGATATATGCATCAAGGGAATGTTGTGAGTGGCATGAGTGAATAGCTAGAAAAAGGCTTAGTGTATACTAAGTGTGTTTGAATATTACTACAAGTGAGTTTATTTTCATTATTGGCACACCATCCCACAATTTTTCTCCATTTAAATGGTAAAAAAGTAGATAATAAATATATTTATTAATGTATAATCAATTTAAATAATTTTATCATAATTAGTTGAATCTTGTTAATTAAGTCTATATATCAATTGCAAGCTTTTAAATAATACATTATTAATGCCAAATTTATTGAAATATAATAAGTATTACATTTAATTTTAAAATCATTTACTTATTAATTAATTTTAGTATGCATGTTCTTCATTTTTCTCTAGATTAAGTTTCTTCTTATGAGTTGCTAGTGCAAAATTCCATTTTCTTAATTTGATATATAAGTAGTCTCTAATTTCTTATTTTTAAATAGTCATGTCTTGAAAGGTATACTGGTGGGAAGGTTTAGCATTTATGGTTATATCACATGGATCGGTAACTCCCTTACCATAATCATTCAACAATTGATTACCATTCTTGATGACCATGCCAAACTTTCTATTAAACTCTCATGGCACACTTGAAAAAGATAGTAGAATTGATAAGTCTGCAAATTACACTAAAATATTATTGAAACATATATGTATACTAAACCACAAGAAAGTTTATAGTAAGAACCTCTAATTATAATAGGCCAAAAGTGGATAATTTTGAATAGGGAGATAGATAACTCCATTTGCTTGTTATATGTCTTATTCCATAGTTTTGAATGTGTAAAAGATAATCACAAGCAAATATGCTTAAGCCTCAAGCTTAATGATCAGCCACCTTATTAGGTTATCAACATTCCAGCCATTAAAAAGCATTTTGAACCAAAGACTATTTGTTACAAGTAGACATATTTTTTTGCAAATTGACATAAGGTATTTTCTTCATGTTTTGAATGAGATATCAGCATTATAATATATCAAAATAAAAATAAAAATGTAAGAATCACAATTATTAGTTTTTTGAAACCTTTGAATTCTTGAACTATGCTAAAATTACAAAAAATATTCCTAAAGTTGAGAAATTTTAGGAAAAAAAATAATACACAAGTCTAGTGATTGCAAAATGTTTGCCATAATACCTTAAAACCTTGATTGATTATTTCAGCAACTTTCATCCAAAATAGAGTATGTTTGCCTTTTAAAATTTTCACAATTGCCCACTTTTTGCATTTTAGCTGATACACCAGACAAGGCTAGCAAAGAGGATAGGAATTTTATCATTCCTTTTGCAAAGTTATTATTGTAGGGAAGAAATAAAGCTTTTATCTTAGTTGGAGTGGTCTTAGGGAGAAAGATGATGAACAAGGAAATAATGAACACTCCTAAATGGTTGATGATCAATGATTACATTAGGCTTGGATTAATTCCTATGATGTGGCTTAAAAGGGCACGCACTTAATAGGTCCATAAAACCTATAATTAACTTTTCTTAACCATATGCTCAATCAAACACAATTTATCTATTGGGCAATACTAATTGAATGATGCCAAAAGTGGTTTTTATAGCTAAAAAATGATTAATCAAATGGGCTATTTATTGAACCACTTCTAACCACTTAAAGATCAAACTACTACTAATATTTTTGTATTATACTCACTTTACTCCTAGTATTAGTACATGCCATAATAGGTAAGTCTTTTAACTTCACCTTTTACACTACTTTAGTTTTTATTTCTTAGAACTCTCATTGACTTGAGCATTAAAGCTCCACAACAAGACCCAAACTCCCTTGCCTTGGCTTATTTGCAATTATCTTAATGTTTTCTACCTTATTCCATCGATTCTCATTACTATGGTAGCAAAGGAAATATCACCATGAAATAGAGCCCTAATAAAAATGATTAGGAAGTGTTTGTTAACTCTTTAAGAAGGGAGTGGTCATTCACTTCTTTTTAAGGTTTCAAATTATAGTTTGCAGTCACAATATTGTTATTATAGGCTATAGTGTATCTTTAAATTTTCACTATTTTGCATTGTAATAGCCATATTTGCCTACGATTTCTCTAATCATAGTGAAATTAGAATCGTAATCACAACCATAATTTAGAACCATGCTCCCTTCTAATAAATAAAGGAATCCAAAAACTTATAGAATACTTAATTTGTGAAAAAAAGAGTAAATAGGAAGTAAGATAATAGAATAAGAGTAGCATTATTAAGAAAATTAACCATCATCACAAATTCACTTAGAATTTAATTTATTTATTTTATTAATTATTTAAATAATTTAAATAATTATTAAATAATAGGATAAAAATAATCCCATATAATATACCTATACGAACTTATCACATGTCATGCAATAACTACCATTATTACTGAATCACAGATTGATATTGATTGTTTAGGGAATTAGATATTGATTTTGTACTATCATTATATTGAATGCAATAGTAAATATTCTACAATGTCAATTACAAAACTATTATAGAAAAATAATATTATGTTAATTCTTTAATAAATAAACTATTATTATTTCTTGTAAGTCATACCGCTTGATAATCGGTGACATTTAAAAACATTGGTTTTCTTTTGATAACCGTTGTTAAAAATTATAGTTAATTGTCAATTTATTTTATCAATTGACATGGAATGCTTAATATACCACTTTAGTTTTTCATATAATTAATGGTATGTTACATTTTCCCTAAACCAAAAATCATAAAACACATTCCTTACACCTTTTCCATTCTACATAACATTTCATGACATGTCTACTGCATTACTTCTAACTTGAATTGCATTTAGAACTCCTAAAACCATAATACTGCAACTTTATAATACATACAAACCTCATATTGAATAGAAAGCAATGTGCATTTTGTCTTAGTTATAGTACATAATCCCAAATTCAATATATGTTATTCATAATAGATAGAGTAGCTCTATTTTTCCTCTATATTAATTCCATACACTTATACATATGATTAGGATATACCTAATGAGTTGCATTGCTAAAAGGCATACATTTAGAGCATCAAATTGCAAGGGAACAAAGTAAGGAAATGGAAGTTTTAAGTGTTGTAATAGTTTCAAATAATAGATTTATCATGATGAAAGAAAAATTACTTTCTAATTTATTATGGATATCATTCTATTTAAATATGAATATTGTGCATGTCTCAAATGAGACTTGCATTATCTAAATATATATTTCAACATATTATATAAATTAAGAATAACTATGCATGTAAGTATAACTAAAAAAAAAGATAAAATTAATACCTTGAACTTATGGTAAAGGAAATTTATTTGGAAGGATCATCAATCTATATCCTTTCTCCATGATCTTGACATACATAAAACTCCTTTAAATTGCTTTCATAAGTAATTAAATGTAGTCTAATGAGAAAAAAGGCGTGTTTTCAACATTAGTAGCTACATCCTTATTCTCACTACCAATAATTTGTTTCTTGCTTTGAAAAACTATAGACAACTTGTTATCAACCAAGTCTAGCATATGGAAAACTTGTTGCTCTTGTGATGCCATTATGAATAACTCCTTTTATAACCCTTTTCACAAGATCCACCAATATGAATCCTAGGTTATTCACTCGGATGTCATTATTATTCTCCATCCACTCGTATTGAAAGATAAGCTCCTTAGATTGAATGTAGTCAAACTTTTATATGTCTTTAAAGACTTTGTAATGTGACATTATAACATAGATGAGATTATTTGCTTTTGGCATTGGAGATATGCATTGCTTGAGCCACCAAAGTGACTTAATTACTTTGTATGATGCTTCTCTCATCTTGTCTCTTAGTGTCAAATGAATATTTGTTAATATCATATCCTTTAAAAGATATGACATTCGAAAGACTCATTAGCCAACTATTTTATAGTCTTAAAAATAGCACTCAACTATTTCCTTTATCATGTTACCTATTTGATTACAAAACCACTTGATGAATGTATGATTGTGTTCAACTTGTCTTTACTTCTCATAATTGCCACAACAGATCTCTTTTATAAGAGTAATATGCCCATTCATATAAGGCTTAAACTATTTTCACTATTTGATAGGATGTAAAAGTGTTTTATACCCATATCTCCTAAATTATACTTTACAACTAATTCCCAAATATGTCTTTCCTTGAAATTTTCCCCTAAGGTAAGGCTTAGAAAGCCTAATAGTATTCATATTTGACAAGTATAAGATGCAAAACTTAACAACTTCATCAGTAATGTATCCCTTAATAATACTTCCTTTGGGCTTATTCTAGTTATGCACATACATTTTTAAGATTTTCACATAATACTCCATTAAGTATATTTACTTAAGTAAACTAAACCATATAGTTTTCCCTCACCTAATGCATTATGATGTTAAAAAATAATGATGGAAAATACATCTTAAGTTAGCATACTATGAAACATCCCTCTACAAGTAATCTAAATCCTATAAGTTAATAACCTTGGCATATATTATGTTGAAGAGTAAACAAAACTTTGTGATAGTTTGTCTTACATTTTTTAGCAATATGCCTTGAATGGCAATAGTAGAAGTTATTACACTAGAGTATGACAATTGTAAGACTTCAAGCCAGCTAATTTTAGATTTTTTTAAAACAAAACTTCTAATGTTGAAAGAATAGTCTTGTCGCACTTTAACTCTATTTGAAAACTTGCAAAAACTTATTTTCTCCTTCATGGAAAAGTTATAACAAGCCAGAGATAAGTAAATATGTTGACCTCTTTTTCTTGGTGCTAATTCCTCCTATATGTCCATCACTTAAAAGTCTAATCGAGTTTTAATTTCATCCTTTGTCTTGCTTGATATGTTCAAGATCATTCTAACTAAACTATAAATACTTTTTTCTCCACTACATGTCATCAATGTTATGCCTGATATCTAAGTCCTTCTAATATGGAAGATTGAAAATATGGACTTCTTTTTCAACAAAGTGTCATCACTTGCCGAAACAATAGATTTATAGAAAATGATATCAATAATTTTTCACTCTATTATAGACCTCTCCCCCTAATAAGGCTCCAAAGCCATTGTTTCCTTTGGCAAGCTATTAAACACCTTTCTTAAAGCCTTTGATAGTTGTGGGAATGAGGAAAAAAATCTCCTATAGTTAAGATACATTGTTTACTTCTACTACTTAATAAAAACATATGTCATCATCATAAATAGGATATGTTCTATACCCCTTAACACTATACCCAACAAATTTCCTTATGTTGGTAAGCATTGATTATGCTAAAAAGCATTGTGTACAACTTAAAGGATTGTTGCTTGCATGCATCAAACATTAACACATCTTTATCCTATATAAGTTGTAGGTCTTCAATAAATGGTTCCAAGGAGACATTTATGTCATTTCCTAATTATTTATGCCTTGATATTAGCAATATTAACATTACATACTTATACTTTATGTACAATGAAGAATGGAGGTTGTAAATTACTAACATTATAGGCTATGTGCTGTATTTGTTATTCATGTTACCATGAGGGTTTATTCCATCAGTATACGTTGCAAGTCTAAGGTTTCTTGCTTCATTATTGAATTCAAGGAACAATGAGTTAAATCATTTTCTACTAAGGAAAATCTATTGAATGACTTAGTTTGTTATCAATAACCACCTATTTCGCATGCCATGCTAGCACACTAAGTTCTTGGCATTTTTTGCAATAGGAAATATGCATTGAAACCTTCATATTATGGGAAGTTACCACATCATCTTAGCTAGAATCTCTACCTTGATGCTATAATTATGCTTCTTTAATCTATAATGGGATGCCTTACATTTTGGACACTCAAGCAATCATTGTACTCTTTCCAGTATAATATATAGTCATTGAAATAAGCATGTGTCTACCTATACTTTATACCTATTAGGCACATTATTTTTTTCACCTTATAAGCATGATTGGGTAGTATAGTGCCTTTGGGAAGCATGCCTTCAACAATTGTAATAATCTCATAAATCTTTTATCATTCCACTTACTTCGTATTTTTAAGTTTAATTGCCATAACCCAAGCTAATCATGACTAATGTGGATCTTGTTATTGATTTTCATAAGTCTTAACTATCTTTACTTATTTTATTTAATAGGGAAGTATCCAAATTTTAGGGGAACTTAAAAATTTATTTTAAGATTTTTGTAGAAAAATGGACAGAATCTATGTTGGTGTATATGCCCTAAAACTAATCATATGGATGATTGATAATTTGAATCATGTTATTTTAAAGATAATTTTAATTATCATATTTATACATATATTATCTGCATAATATATTTAATTATGATAATAACCTTAGAATAATTGTATTCTTAAATGTCTCTAACCATATATCATTATGGATTAAGTTACTTTGATATGTTAAGACTAGCATGTGTGGTGACTTATATGAGATATTAAGTTTACACATGAGTACAAGTTAGAAAACTTGTATACTGGACTGACCCACCCTAAAAACATAATGTGAATTGTTATATAAGTGTCATGAGTGATTCTTAATTATCATCATTAATGTGATCCTTTAACTTGAGATTGCTAAAGTTCCCTACAGATGAGTTTCATATTTTAATACTACTCTATGTCACTCATGGTTGAGTAAATGTAAGGGTAGTTATTAGATATGTCACATATCATGCAAAAGGATTTGTATGATCAAGATAAAATTTGTCCCTCCTATATAACAGGAATGACATCTATGGCTTTTTTATTAAGTAAAACTAAGAAAAATGCATGGTCATGCTCCAATGGATTGTCATGGGATGATAATTATATTTGCTTTAGTCAGCTTACTTAAGAATTAAGAAACCTTTGAATTAGGTTATATGGGAATGATATGGTCTATGTCTTGTACTCAATCTAAATATCTAGGATAAAAGGTCATAGATGATGATCACATATATAGGTTTAGTCAAATCATTGACTTTTTTATTATTTGGATAATAATAATGTATTACTAGATATCGCTTATTATTTATGATCATTGCTAATGTAATAAGAGCCTGTACGGTCGCACACTTAGCCTTTTGGATTTGAAGTTAATAGACTAAATTGTTTAGGCCTAATATATGAGAATTCCATGTTATAATTATAAAGCTCAATTATAAGCCCATAATTATACATAGAACAACGCCCAATTAGTTAGAATTTTTTGTGCACCTATTTAAATGGGCTTGTTGGGTAATAATAAGGATTATTTATGCATCCCAAATACAGAAAAAACCTAACAGCCCCTTTGAACCCTTAAAGGGCATAGCTAGCACTACAAAAGAAAAAGAGATGAATTCCAATCAGTGCACATGAGACATTCGTTAGTGATTCGCAGGTTTGTGTGGATACCTTAGAGTTTTCAACCAGAAATAAGTTAAAAAAAAGTGATAAGCAATTGAACCCCTAAAGTGTTTGCAAAAAGTAATTAAATCTCTATCTTGATATAATCGTTTCACATGGATCCTTGGCTAGGATCAGTAAATTTCACAACATTTGTTTGGTTTCTGATCCCAACAGTCTGTCTCCCTTCTTTTTGGACGCTTTCTAAGGGCCACATGCCCTAAGATACAACACTTGTATGGTTTTCAGATGTAATAGTAATCACACATACACACAAGATAGTATTGTTTCAATTTTATATATAGATAATTAATATCATTTCTATTTCTAATTTTAATTTTAATTCAAAAAGGATCTCAGCTGTCAAGTCTTTTTTATGGGTGGTCTTTGCTTTTCAGAGCATGCTATAAGCTTAAATATGCTTGTTTAACCTGAAAATATTTAAAATAAAATAAAGTGAGTTGTAAAATCTCAATGAGTATATAACTACCACTATCTTGTAGAAGTATGTAATAATTAGAAGTTTATTTGTAATCAATTAAAAGCTATTATCAAACCCATTTCCTAACAATTTGAAACCTACAAAACCAAACTCAAAATGGAAGTTCTCTTACATATAATTAAAGGTTTGATTTCATATCACAATTCATGAAAATTACAACTGTTTGATAACACACAATATTATTATTATATCATATACTATCCATTTTGAGTAAACAATGCAACCACAAATAGCTGTTAAGGCCTAAATATAAATGAATCATCATAAGCACATTAAATTTTTGCAATCATGTCAAATAGTGATATCTGATCACAACCAATTTCCAATATTACATAACATCACATGATAACCTATAACAATTGTGCATGAACTTATTCTTTAGTGATATGAGATTTATAGGTCAATACTATATTTTTTTCAACCATTCACTAGGAATTTCCCATCCAATTTTTAAATCAATCTTGTATCTTCTATAACTATTTTGTCGGAATTTTTCACCTAACTTTTAGAGCATCATTCCAATACAATTTATAATTCCTAATATTACTACTCTAACATAGTTCATATTTTCTAGTGCCATCCATGGCAGCATGCATAGATAGTATATACATAAGAGCTTAACTCTCAAATCACATTTCACACTATAATTTCTAACATACAAGTGACAAAGAATTTAACCATAAGCATTCAACAATCATTAATAACATTGTCATGCTTCCATTGTGCACTCTAATCAATTATCAATCATTTAATAGGTAACTATTTTTATACCAAGAAACTGAGTTTATATATAAATACATAAACATGAATGTGAATATGAAATGAAGAATATAATTTGTAATATCTAAATTATCATTTTATTAATATAAAAATAGTAGTGAGATATATATTCACTTGAGATCACTTATCCATTTGAAAAAACTTCAATGCACCTATACTCGTCTTATCATCTCTTCTTCCTATTTCACAAATTATAAAAATAATTTATAATTATATGAGCATTACTTTCTATAATATATCTTATGGTCTCTCCTTAGGCTAACCTCAAGAAACTAAGAATACATCATAATGTGAAAGTTCTTAAATTAACCTATTTCTAAAAATTGACTTGCAATTTAAATATCATTATTTAGAAATTTCTAGATTGAAACCATATAAATATAAATATTGGAACATAAAGCCCTACAAGACACATTTTACATCACTTAATCATTCTTCATTTCCTAAATCTTCATAGTTATCATAAAAAATTTATAGATTTTTGTAAAAAGGAATTTTTGAATCATAATGCATTATAATTCATCAACTCCTTGTATATGACTACTTTTCCAATTCAAATTATAAAATAATTAAAATATTAGATTCTAAAGATATGAATATATTTTAAGTGTATTATTTTAATAATTCAAAACATAATATCATTATATATCTCACAAATACTTTCAAGATTAGGCTTGCTAAAATATACAACTACCATTGACAATATTATCACCTAACCATCTAGAATAGCTTTAATCATACAATTCTACTGTTTTATAACATGAAAGGGTTATTTGTCAAAAGCTTTACTAAAAATCTATAATATATATAAATATGGATTTTGCTTAGCTTCCAATTGGAATCTTATAAAATGGAAAAGTATAACATTTCAAAAGTATTTTAGTAACTTGTATCAATTTTCCTAAACCATCACCATACATTTAAATTACCCATAAATAGATTTTCTTTTTAAATCATTCTTAAATTTATAAACTTTTGAAATATAACCTATTAGGGATACTATATATATATTATTATGACACTTTGTATAAAAAATGTTTATTCCTCAAAATTGTTATTATATATTTCAATCACACAAAAAATAGGTTTTTCCTTCAAATTACTCATAATAGTAAAAATATCATGGAGGTTTTAGAACATATAGGACTATACCACACTTTAAGAAATCATCTCTAGCTTACTGGTGGCAAAAATATTACGATAACTTTAGGATTGGTGAATAAAAACTCATGTACCACTGAGAGCTACAACTGGTTGAGCGGCGTTAGAGAAATGACAATAACATAGTAACATTCATAGCACTTCCAAGCTAACACAAAGGAAAGGAAGATGAATGGTGGTTGGAGAAGCTTGCTAGTCGAATTGGGTGCTTAATGTCATTGAAAACCCCAGTTATGAAATTGCAGCCCACATGCTGTCGACAATCACAACCAACTCAAAGAAGAAAAAACCATTTAATGATGGTGTTTTAGCAAGCAAGGATGAGAATGAAGTGTCAAAAGAGAAGGAAAAAAGGAAGAAGGATAAGAGAAGAAGAAAGTTAAAGTAGTAGGTGTGTGAACAATGAGAGAGAGAGAGAGAGAGAGCTAGAAAACTCTAGGAAAAGTGATGGAAATTAATTGAAAAGTGGGTGAGAAAAGTGTAGAAAAAGAATATGTAAGTAATAATCCTATGCATCGCAACACTGTGAGCCCACTTCCTTGAACTAATCTAATCCTTCCACTTTGGTTACCAATTTTAGACCATTAAATCTCAACCACCCAACAAGTTTACTAGAACCCTAATTTTCTTTTAATCTCATCCATCAATTTCTCATGTAAATCTGATCTTAGCCATCAATTTTACATAAAGAATAATCTAATCATTAGTTTATTTCAAAACTCATCATTTTCATTTTTTTTAAAATTTCCTCCAATATAAAAATATTTATATAATTTCAATAATATAATAAATTTTAAAATTCTAAAAATAATTATGTAAACTCTCATAATTTTGAAAAATAATGTATTAAATACACAAAAATTATTCTATGAATTCTTGCATCCAAAATTACTAAATTTATCCATAACTTATAAGAAAATCCTTATAAAATATTTAAACAAACATTAAAATTTATACAAATTTTTTTTATTCAAATCGGGGGATATTACATTAACAATCTTAACATGATAGATAAATGTGTGTATTTAGTGCAACTTGGATATAAAAGCTCATCTACATTTCTTAATAAGATATTGAGGACTTGCAGTCGCTCAATAAAATTATCTAAACATCATACATTTTATTATCTAAGCAATCATCAAAACCATCATCTTCATGAAAAGAAAACATGTTGCTAAATTTACTTTCCTTATGCCATGTCCATCGATTATACCTATTATCAATACCAAATTGAAAAAAATGATCTTGTACATGCACAACCATTGCCCTCTTTACATTGCAACATTTATCGTAGGGGTAAAATATGAGGCTATCACTAAGTTCATACCTTTTGTGAGCAATTGCAAATTTGATGAATTTAACAACCCCATTTTCATATTCAATGTTGAGTTAATTAACACCTATTCATCTTTAATCTATGACTAGTCAACCTAGTGAGAACTACACATACAAAAAACATCAACCAAATCATATATTACATGAATTTGCACATATTCTTAGATAAACCATAAAACATATATACATTCATACATTTAGATAATGTAATCAAATTTATCCAAAAAAGAACGTCTATCAAAGTTTTACATATCCAAAGCTAAAATATTTCTATGCATATATACAAGATATATTTTGTAAGTACATTTCATGTCTAAGGTTATAAAACATTTTCATAAGCTAATAGAGAATTAAAAACATTTTAGTAAGGCACCATAACAAGAACACTCAACATCCAAAGCTCAATGTATAAAGATAGACCTAAGAAAAGCAAACCTGCATATTTGTACCAAAATATCAAGTTAAAACACATGAAGAATGAAAACTTAAGAATATTTGATGGGTGTATTTTATTTGCATAAAAGTGTAAAAGATTAATTTGCATTTTGTGATTCTACTGGAGTTTATAAAATAGAGGTTCATGTTAGAGGAATACTGAGTCTACAAATGGTATCAAAGTGAAATAATCTTCTATTTCGCACTTCCACTAGTGCTTTTATAAGTTTTTTTATCACTTTTCATGTTGATTTACAATAACAGATGGCATGAAAATAGATACTATTAAACCAAGGTTGTTATTAGATGTTGATTTAGTTATAATAAACATTATATATATTAAAGTGATATCATTCTAATTAAAACATATCATATTAGTTGTAATATAGAAATTGTTATCTTATTTTTATCCATTGGCTATTTTTTAACAATCGACATCTTTTTATATGAAATGTTTACTACATTTTAAGACATTAATTTTTCTCTATTTGAAGAAAAAGTTTAGTTTCAAAATTAATAAAGAAATATTTTCATAATTTCATTAAACATCATTAATTAGTGATCAGTTATATGTTCTTTTTGTATATTTTTCTCATAAGTATACAAACTTTAACATGTTGAAAATGAATATAAAAAAATATGAGAAAGAAGACATTGATATAATAAAATTTATTCTGTAATTTTATTCATTCAACATATTATTACATCAATAAATACAAATTTACAATAATATTATATATATAGAGAGAGAGAGAGAAAGAGAGAGAAAAGAGAGAACTTTGGTCTTCCAATCTCATTAATAAATTCAATGCCTATTCTTATAGTCATCATATAATATTTTTTTTAAGTTAGATATTAGTAAATACTAGATTTAAACAATATATTTTCCTCTATTACTAACACCAGCATTGTTTGAGGAAAAGGAAAATAGTTCCTTCTCCATTTTATTTAACATAAATATAGATGACAATAGATAAAATAACAATAATCAAATTCAATAATGAAAGGAAATGTGTTATATAAAATGTTAAAAGACTTGTTTTCCTTATCCATAAACAAACTTTAGAATTAGATAATCACTATTGTAGAATAGTTGATTAATATCAAGTATTTAGAGGATTACACATTGGTCAGTAATTAATATGCAATCAATCATCATAGTACATTTGGTTTTAATGTCGATTTATAAATTGCTATAGGATGAAAAAAGACATTGATTTTTATAAAAATAGATGTCATTTATGTTTTTATAATCTTATGAAATAATATTATATGTCATTTAGTTTGTAAAAGCTAACATCTAATAAACATAATACTACATTAGTTTGTTTAAATAATTAAGATTGTATTTCCACTTTACTCGTTAACCTAAACCCTAATCCATAGTTCTTTATTCCCTTGTCCTAAATCATGGCCTTATCCTTATGTTCCTCACACCTTTATCCTCCTTATTTCCTTTATATTCCTAATAATATATACAAAGTCAATACCTCCTATCACTTCGGAATACAAATTTAGACAATTTTGAAGAATAAATTAATTGAAAATGGTAAAGGATTGTATACAACACCACAATTAGATATGATTACTGCACTAAATTTGTGTTTTAAAACCTATAGTTTAGTATAAAAGGTTTTTAATTCCCCACAAAAGTCTTTTAAATACAATACCTATAGATGTAATGAACATTCATAAATAATTGTTGTATTACTCAATTTTATATGAAACATAATAAATGATACAAGAAAATTCCCAAAAAGATAAATGAAATCCATTTTTTTTCTTATGAAAACTTGTAAAAATTACATCAAAATAATAGGCAATAGGATAAGATTAAATAAAAAAACTAGAAATTAAATTGTCAAAATAAATAGAAAAAAATCTTCATAATTATATTTTGCACTATTTCTAATGAGTGCTAAATTTCATATATATAGCTATAGGTTAACTAAGTTTCAATTTTGTAAAATAATTAACCAACAAAGACATAAAAAGTAAAGAAAATCATCTTAGTCTAGAAGGAAAGTATGCTTCATTAAATAAAAAATCATTTTAGAGTTAGAAGAGATTCTAAATGAAATTTGCAAATAAAATCATACTTGACTCATTTTATCCTAAACTTGCATCATGTTTTAACCTTTTAATTTTCAATTCACACTTGCTGCTTAAGTTTTCACATTGGTTTTAAGAAAACATTGTCATTTTTCATAAAATGATATCATCTTATTGAGTAATATTAAACATTAGTTACTAAATAAAAACTAACGTTTTAATGTATGAATGCCTTTTAATAAAAGATTTTTCTTTTCTTTTGGGCAACTGTTTCTATAACCATTCTGAAATAATCTAGAAATATTTCTAGAATCATTCTAGAATGGCCAGTTACAATAAAAATATATGTATTAGACTGAACTGATTCAATTGTGCACATCATATGCGTTAGAATTTACAATTTCTAAGTTATAACACACACATATGTATCAAACAAGAATATGAGAACACAACTTATATATATATCACACATATATATAAGCAATAATATTATATGTCTTAAGTTCAAATCCTATAAAGAACACTAACATTATTTTATGAACTGATGCTTTTTTATTTTTTATTCAAATTACTTTAAATTAATTGGTAGTATCAAAATTCTCTTTTACATTACAACACTTTTCTTATACAACTAAACAAACATAAAAAAATAACAAATTGAATGTAAATGAAATATATGAGAAAGGAGATAATCTATTACAAAAATTAATTCTATCGTTTTATTTATTTCTATATTAGTACATGAACATATACAAAGATAAAAAAACTATTATTTATAATGAATAACAAACTTTTCATTTATAATAAACATACAAGGCATCTTTACACAAATTAAAAGAAAAAGTGATTATATTTTACTTATAATTGCTTTATATTATTTAATTACTTTATTTGCTATGGGCCATTAATTGTCTTTATTTTTTAATACGAGGACATGTTAACTACTTGCTCTATATGCTTTCTTAAATTTGATAGTAAATGTCCTAGCTTTGCCATGTTAATTAGTACTATTTGATACTAGGCTATTATTATAGGATATCTCAAAGTTTCATTTGAAATACATGATATGATGGTGTGAAAATTATAAGTTATAGTAAAATTATGGCACTTCAAAACTCATAACTTTATGAACCATGTCTCTTATGGTGCGTAGAAACATGGTTCATAATTTTATGAGTTTTGATGTCTATGATATTACTATAACTCATAAATTTTGTTTAACCATATTCCATATTTATACAGGAAAGAGATTCCGTAATAATAATTCTCCATCAGACAATACTAATTAGTTGAGTACATAAAGGATTTGTTTTACTAAGTTTGAGGCAACACATAGAACAAGTAGTATGTCCTTAATCTTACATTGAAATGTGATAACCAGAGGAATGAACTAAATGAAAAAAAATTAAGCACCTCATAAGACGTAAATTTGATAGAATGAAACACCTTAGAAGTCCTCTTTTTTATGGAAGTAGGGCTATCTCTATAGATTGTCTATTTGAAACAAATTGGTAAGGAGAACCCTATTTATAGGCTAAAATTTAAATAATTAGACATTGCTTGTTAATTTGAAACTAACATTGTAAAATGTCAAATAAGTGTGAAAATGATGTGTAAGCTATTGATGAATAGTCATAATGATTGAAAAGGACTTACATGATAGTCATTAAAAATAAACCTACGTTTAATTTCATGTTGATGAATTGTCATAGTGATTGAAATAAACTTGAATGATGGCTATAAAAAAAAGCAATGTTTTAAGTTCCTTTATTAAATTCTTTTAAAATGATTTTCAGCTCATTTCATTTAGACTTCTTATCTTTCATTCATTTAAACTTCTTCTTGAATTCATTCATTTAAACATATCCAATTTCATTAATTTAAACTTTTCCATAAATGACATTAACTTAGATATCCATAGATTATGATAAAATGCTATCATATTGGGCATTAGTTAATCATGAAAATTAATATTTTTATGCTTGTCATTTCCTCATTAAAGGCCTTTCAATTTTTATAGATTTATAGTATGTAAATAATTGAATATAAAAAGAAAGTTATTTTTTAACCAACTTAACATAGAATGTTATATTTATTTTGATATGTCTTTTCTTTGTTAATAGTTGTAATCCAAATGCTTACTATAGAATTTTAAGTAAAAATAACATAAAGATGAGCAAAGAGAAATAATTTTACAAATTTTAAAAAAATAATTGTTATTACTATGTTTATAATGAAAGTATAAATAAATGAGTAAAGAGAAATAATATCTCTCTAGATTTATAAGATATAACTGTACTAAATCATTAATAAACAAAAGCTACATGTAGACATATGAATAAACAAAAACAATGAAAGCAATCACTTTGTATCAAAATTTTCATTCTCAATGCAAACTCTAACATTGTTACCATAATTTCTTTACTTTAACTACTACTTGGGAAATGAGAGGGTATACAATAAGAAAGGAACAAAGATTAAGGCTTTTCTATTGTATACTTTCTCGATGAAAATAGAATGAGAGATTAGTAGTAATATTATATAACAAACATATCATACTTAAGAGCATATTGGAGAGATATTAGAAGAGTTCATATTAAAAGGCAAAGTTCGAGCAAATATTCATAAGAAAGCATAGACATTAGTTATTAAACAAGATTTGACAACTTATGCTTTTGTAATTTCTAATAAGACTCATAAAATGCCTTTTAGGTTAAGGTTATTAACTAGAACTAATGTCCTATAATTTTGTAGTTTTCAATAAAGTTTATGAAATTAATTTTAGATGATGATTGTGTTTAAAATTAACATTGTAAGTCTCTGAGCAACACTTGGACATCAATTGTGTCCTTATCTATCACTTTAAGTTTTTATATAATTTAAAAAATATCATTACATTAAAATAAATGTTGATTTTGTTGTAAACTAGTATCTATCAACTAATGTAAATCATCAATTCTATATTGTTGAATGGATGTTAAGGTATCACCAAAATGCTTTCAAATAAAGATGCAATGTGAAATATATAGCCTATTGAAAAAAACTAAAGATGTTAGTTATTAATTCAATACTAATGTCTAAGATATGTATGGATTTCAAATAAATGTCAGTTGCATTATCTAAGGAAATATTTGAATACCTTTACACATCAGTTTATAAAATAATCAGCATGTAAATGTTATGACTTTTGATATAACCTTTAAAATGTTTTTTAGATGATAGCTATTTAAATAACTAAAGTTGTAATTTTTTTATGAAACTTGGAATTCCATTCACATTAACTTTATAAGCTAGTAATTAATTCAATCCCATTTTCTTACAAATTTCAAAAATACCATCACATAACTATACACATAAGTTATTTTAAAAATCAGTATTTTACTTTTCATAATAATTTTAAAAATGGCACCACATTTATATATATGTTAACTTTGTTATGATTGATGTCTATTAACCATCATAGAATTGCAATTTTATAATAATATACTACGACCATTTGTTGTTAACATTTAAAAAAAATATGCAATTAGATTTCTTAAATTATATTCACTCTTTTATTAAAAATATGATTTGTTCTTATCATTAGTACCTTATTCTCTTAATATCTTATCTTTTAAACTTATTTTAATATTAAATGTAATTAACTTAATATTTAAGCATTAAATTATATTTATTAAAAATTATTAATAATTAAAAGTGATATTATAATAAATTTTAAAACATCTAAAATAATATATGGTATACATCATGAATAGCAAAAATATCTAGGGACTTTGTTTTCCCTTGCAAGTGTTTCCAATATGTGCCCCATCAAACATTATAACAAATATAGTATATATATGCATCTATACAAACAATAAAAACTTAGTCATCTATATAGATTTCTTAGAATGAAAAAAAAAATTAAAAATTCCTATATAGACAACATTTGTCATCTATATATGTATTTTTTATTTTTTTTAAAAATAATACAAAAACTCTATACAAATGACATAGTATTATCTATATAGAGTTTCCTTTTTTAAAATAAAAAATTAAAAAATGCTTGTATAGATGAGAAATTTTCATCTATATAGGCATAAAATATTTTATTTTTTATAAGAAAATTTAAAAGCCCTATACAAACAATAAAATGTCATCTGAATAAGGTTAAAAATTTCATACCTATCAAAATTTTGGTAGTTAAAATTTTCCAAAAAGTACAAATGACATTTTGCACCTATACAAATGATATTTGTTATCTTAATAAAGTCAAAATATAAAATGATGCATATGCCTCTATTTTCTAGCCAATAGAGATGACAACGGGCTTTAATACAAATAACATTTATTGTCTTAACAGGCTGAGGGTGCAAAATAATGCATGAACCCCTCACCTAAGCTATTAAGATGACTTTTAGACATATAGAAACACCAAAATATCATCTGTTTATGGCCTAGTCATATAACCCATCTGTCATGTCTCCTACTTCACTTCTTTGCCATTTTTGCAGTAGTGCACTAAAACTTTGCATCTTCTCTCTCGTCCAAGTATGTGTTTCTAATTTTTTTACTTTAATTTTATATTTATTTACTTATTCTTATATATTATATGGTTAAATAGTTAGGTTGTGGTGTTGTATTTTTTATTGTCTGAAGCTTTGCACCTTTTCTCTTGTTGTCAAAGTATGTGTTTCTTAATTTTTTTTATTTTTACATTATTTTTATATTTATTTACTTGTATGTTATATGGTTAAATAGTTAGGTTGTATTATTGCATTTTTTATTGTATTGATTGTTAATATATTATTGTGTTAATGTATGTTGAAAAAGTTTATATACTAAACTTTTTTAATATTTTCAATATTATACATGAAAATAAATTTATACTGCCATAAATTAGTTTGATATAATTATTGTTTGTTCTAATAGTACATATATTTAATGTATTGAATTTACAATGAGTATGAATATAAATGGCATATTTTAATATGATATATTGTGTGAAAAAAATTCCTATAATTTTATATGATAATTGCTTCAAACATCCAATGATATTCACATGCATGATAGTTGAATATTAATTAATTTTAGGGCTTTATTGTGTTAGTTAGTGAAATGAATATATTGTAGAAATTGGTATATATATTTATTGTGTCAAAATTCTAGTCAATTTTGTAGAAAATAGGATAATAAAATTTATAAAAAATGATCATTACATTAATCAAAATATTAAATTATATTAAAAGTAAAAGCATATAAAAATAATAAACAAAAATTTTGATAATTACATGAATAAAAATATAAAATATCTGATAATGTGAAAGATTTGGTAAATTTAAAAATTATTTAAAATATTAACAAAATAAATAATTTAAATATTTATAAAATAACTTAATTAAATATGTATATAAAAATTTAATATAAATAATAGCTAATCAACACTTAATAAAATTATACCATTAAATGAGAATGAAATATGTAGTAATTTAATACTATAGGTAAGTCATATAATTTTCACTATATTGTTAAACTTAATAAAAGTGAAAGTAATAAAAAGATGGCAACAATTTGTTTTGATAATTATATCAATGAATATTAAAAATTCTTTATGATATAAAATATTTTATAATTTAAGTAATAAAAATAAAAGTAGTAATGGATAATAAAATATATAATAATTTAATATTATAAGTATGTTATTCAATGATAATTAATTTGCTATACTATACAAGAATAAATGTAATAATTTAAAGTAATAAAAATATATGCAGCAATGAACAAGAAAATGCACAATAATTTAATTATTATAAGTGAATTATATAATTTTCATTATATTATTAAATTTAATAAATATTCAAGTAATAAAAATGGCAACAATTTATTTTGATAACTATATTAATAAATATAAAAAAATTCTTTACAATGGGATATATTTTTAATTTAAGTAATAATTCAAAGTAATAATAAAAGTAATAATGAATAATAAAATAGTAATTTTTTAATATTATAAGTATGTTATACAATGATAATTAATTTACTATATTATATAATAATGAATGTGATATTTTAAAGTAATAAAAATACAAGAAGCAATGAATAGGAAAATGTTCGATAGTTTAATTATCATAAGTGAGTCATATAATTTTTATTATATTGTTAAATTTAATGAATATGAAACTAATGAAAAAATGGCAACAATTTATTTTGATAAGAATATGAAAAAAAATATTTACAATGTTATATATTTTAGAATTTGAAGTACTAAAAATATAAGCAGCGATGTATAATAAAATATATAATAATTTAATATTATAAGTATGTCATAGAATGATAATTAATTTACTATATTATACAAGAATGAATGTAATAATTTAAAGTAATAAAAATATAAGGAATAATGAACAAGAAAATGCACAATAGATCAATTATCATAAGTGAGTCATATAATTTTCATTATATTGTTAAATTTAATAAATACAAAAGTAATAAAAATGGAAACAATTTATTTTGATAACTATATCAATGAATATAAAAAAATTCTTCATAATGCGAAATATTTTATAGTTTAAGTAATAATTTAAAGTAATAAAAATATAAATTGTAATGTATAATAAAATATATAATAATTTAATATTATAAGTATGTCATATAATCATAATTAATTTATTATATTATAGAAGAATAAACATAATAATTTATAGTAATAAAAATATAAGGAGCAATGAAAAGGAAAATACACAATAATTTAATTATCATAGGTGAGTGACATAGTGGTAATTAAATTATTATATTATGTAAGAATGAAAGTAATAATTTAGAGTATTGAAAATCTAAGGTGTAATATATAATAAAATACATAATAATTTAATATGATAAGTTAGTCATATAATGGTAATTAATCTATTATTTAATAGAAGAATTGAGGTAATAATTTATAGTACAAGAAATATAAATAGCAATGGATAATAAAATTATAATAATTTAATACTATATGTAAGTTGTACAATAGTAATTAATTTAATACTAAGAGGATACTAATTTATAATAAATCTTAAGGGTTAAATTAATCAAATGTATGCAATATTTGATGATTTGGAATATTTACATTACTAAGTAATTATTTAAAATAGTAATAAAAATAATAGATAATGTTGGTTAAGAATTAACTATAAAAATATATATATAATTGAATTATCAATATAGCAAACTTAAAACAGATGAGTTTAGGGGTTTTATTAAAACTACTGCGATAAAAATTACAAAATATCAAATTTGAAATTCATTTGTAATATAACCTTAGATCTGCTTAAGTGTTGGTTAGTCTTCCTAGATGAACCAACTCTTGAATTATCTTAAAAATTTAGATAGTTTTAGATATATCTTTTGGGTATTGTGCTTAACTTATCTATCTATTGTTTCAATTAATAGAAATTTCTTCTCTTTCAATTGTTCTCTAATTGTATACTATATCTGTGTATAGTAAACATAATTGGAGAACTATGAGGAGATGCTACATAAATTTCTATGTGTATGAAACATATCATAGATAAGTAGACTCAATAATTATTAGAATATCTTAAATGGGATAGGGCTATAACTATTAGTGTTGAAGTGATAAGGTGGATTTAGGGCACACAACAAACATTCACACATAAATGAATCATATGATGACTTATAACATTGTAAGCTAGTTACAACATATTCATTGAAAAAAGTTAGATAACCTAATGAGATTGATTATCTAATAAGTTCTAGAATGGTGCTATTGCATTTATGGAAAAAGTTAGAAACTTTGTTGGGATTGGTAATATATCCATATGAGAAGTGTTTAAATATGTTGTACCAAACATTAAAGACCATGGAGGCATATCTAATAAATAATGGATTTGATCTATTATACAAGAATTAGGCTCATCATGGTGAATAGTATATATCTAGGGCTAATGTTATATGTAGTGACCCCTAACAATGTTGACAAGATGATTGATATTATACATGAATTTATTGGCCTTCATGCTATTAATCAAATGGATGATAATGGTAGATATTGGTTAAAGTTTCAATGACTTGTTTACAAAGGATGAAGGAAAATTATACTCTAATTACATAACTTTTTCCTTGCTAAACTTCATGTAGATAAACTAATAAGTCATTTGACTCTTTAAACTATCGAAGGGTAACAAATTGTTTGGATCACATTATAATGCAAGAAAATGTTTTAATAAATTAGGATTGGGGTACGAATCAATTCAAATCTACAAGCATGATTGTGTGCTCTTTTGGAAAGAAAATGCTAGAAGTAAGACCTATCCAATATCTAGGGAGAGTTGGTAGACTAATAAAAAAATAAAAGAGACAAAGGTTTTCTTAAAAGGTGCTGTGGTATTTTCTATTAACCCTCGGGTTAAAATGATTGCATAGATCAAGGCACACAACAAAGGATATAACATAGCATTATATAGGATGATCCACTAAAGATAAGGTTATGCAATATCCTATTAATGAAGAAGCTTGACAACATTTTGACAAAAGGTATCCTAGTTTCTAAGTAAAACTAAGGAATGTGTGGCTAGGTTTAAATACATATAGATTTAATCCTTTGGGTGATATGAGCTTGTCAAATAGTATGTGGCTAATTATGATGACCACTTATAATTTACCACGATGGCTTTGTATGAGGGAGGCATTTTCCATTTTAATGCTATTGATCCCTAGATTGTAATCTTTAGGGAAAGGCATAGATGTCTTCTTAAGGTTGCTTGTCAAAGAGCTTAAATAGTTGTAAAAGATTGGAGTTAAAACTTAGAATAATGCTACGAATAGCATGTTTAAGATATGAGTAGCATTATTGTGGATTTTGAATGACTTTCTTGCACGAAGTAGTCTTTCTAGGTGGTGTGGACAAGGGTACAAAGCAAGTCTAACTTGTAACAAAGATACTCCATCATTACAAATTAGAGGAAAATTAGCTTATATAGGGCATCATGACTTCCTTCCAAGGAGCCATACTTAGTGAAATAGTAAAGACTTCAATGGAAAGTTTGAGACAAGAGCCCTTTCAAGGTAACCTATAATGACATAATCATGGACCAGTTAAATAGTGTACGTTAAAGACCTCTTAGAAAACACATGTAGTATGGTGGAGTTAAGCAAAAGAAAGGTGCAAATGAACTTAATTAGAGTAAGAAGTGCATTTTTTTAACTTCTATACTAGCCCATAATGATCTTGAGACACAACATTAATGTGATGCATGTTAAGAGGAATGTATGTGATAGTATTATAGGTACATTTCTAAATATTGAACATAAATCAAAAGATACAAATAATGCAAGATGTGATTGGCCAACACGAATATAAGACCAAAATTACAATTATAAGAGGAGATGGGTAGGTCGATGAAACTACATGCTAGATACATGCTTAATCAGGACAATCGATGACAATTTTGTCAATTCATAAAAAATGTCAAGTTTTCTAATGGGTTTAGTGGAAATTTAAGGAAGAATGTGATTGACAATGATACCAAGATCAAGGGGTTAAAATCCCATGACTGTTATGTCATTATGCAACAATTGTTGACACTTCTAGTATGAGCATTTTTGCTAAAAGAGATAGCTTGTCTGATTGTTAAGTTGTTTAATTACTTTAACTAAATTTATACAAAAACTTTAAATAAGCATGATATCAATCAAGTTAAGGAAGACATTATACTGATTCTCTGGAAACTTGAAAGAATGTATCCTCTAACGTTCTCTAACACAATGGTCCACTTGGTGATTCATTTGATTGAAGAAGCATTGCTAGAGGATCCTATTCATTTTCAATAGACATATCTTTATAAGAGATATATAAAGAAACTGAAGGACTATGTTAGGAATTGTGCTCGACCTAAAAGTTCTATTGCTAAAGGATATCTTATAGATAAAGCATTAATATTTTGTTTCACATATTTACAAATGATAGAAATAAAATTCAACTGACCTCATCGTAGCCAAGATGTAGTTAATATGAGAACAGATAGATGACTATCAATTTTTTTATTTCAATATTGACTTATTGGTAAAAAAAACATATTATTCACTTAGATAGAAGTGATTGAGATATTGCAATATGGCACATCCTAAACAACTATTTTGAGATACAAAAGTATCTAGAATAGGTCCTTTAAACTCTTTAGTATTTCATTTGAGTCCTTCTAGTTCTTATTGAATAACTTGTATTATTGTGAACATATGGGACAACTACAAGTACATGGTAGTGAAAATATTCATCATCTATAGAAAACCTAATTTCCTTCTTAATTTTACTTTAAGTTAATTGTTTATCATATTTGTTATAACTTAATTTCATAATTTTATATTTTGGACACTTATATTGTTATTGTTCACTTCGAATAAATTTACAAATGTACCATCTTCATAAGAGTGGATCCCTTGAGGCAATTGATAAGCTATTGTCTTTAGCTTCCAAACTAAGCTTCACGATTATGCCATGTTTGGTGTGTGTCACCAACAGAGTTTGGTTTGTAATAACTTCTCGAGATGCAAAGTATAAGATATAGAGTAGCAATATTTCTGTGCTTGGAACTAAAGATAACACATTTTACTATATTTTAGAAGATATCATAAACCTTAGTTATTTACATAATTACTCTATGACTCTATTCAAATGTAAATGATATGATACCGACCATAGAAGGAAGAAAATTATTATAAACAAGAATATAATAAGTATTTCTATCAGTGCTTAATGGTATAAAAATGATCCATACATACTAATGTCTCAAGCATAACAAGTTTTTTTCATTGATGATTCTCTTAATGGACTGAATTGGAAAGTTATAAATAATATGGTGCATTATAATGTATGAGATTTCCTTGATGATGACAATGTTAGTGTTAATAGCATATCCTATTTATAGGATAATAACTCTATAAACTTTGCATTCATAGTTGATTTTGGAGTTATTGATTTGATTATCTTATAGGATTAAAACCATAATGCTCATTATGTTTCATCTTTTGGAAATGTTCATCTTGCTGCACAAATATTTAATAACTTTATAAATAATGATGTTAACTTAGAAGATGAAATAATTAAGCATTACATAAAGAATGAGCTTTTAAAGTTCAATAATGACGATGATATTGGTGAAGATGATGATAACCTTGTACCATTCATCAATAATGAGTCTAATTAAGGTCAATACATTTTAGATTTTTTAAAAATAGTATTAAACTTGTATCTTGACAATTTGATAGTTTATAATAAGTACATATTTATATCCTATTGTATTAGCCATTTTAAGCAATTCATTTTATAAGTGCAAATGTAATTTACCTTGGATGGAAGAATGTGATATTTTATCATAAGTATTACTTACATCTTATTGTAATGATTATTATGTATGTTTGATAATATATAATGATACTTGATAGCCATAGTTAATGTTATCTTACACCATCATGGAAGAGACTACAACCTACTATATGACCTTACTCCTATTCCCTCCTAGTGTGAAACATGTAAAATTAGTTAGGTTCAATTACTTTATTTTGCATTTTTTCCATGTAAATATATGTTATTAATAGTATGTTACATTTGAAAATTGCATTGAGCTAACAATATCATAGCAAATCAAGGTCCTTGATCCTCTACTAAAAAATTCAAAAGAATAATGGGAGACCATTATCTATCTATTTTGATAAGACAGTTACATGGCAAGAAATTGATGTAAACTATATGCATTTTGCATGTGACATAAGAGTGTTGGTGAAGAAGTATTATAAGCTTTTTCATAAAAATTAAAGGCAAGTATCTGAGGAGCAGAGAGAGTGTGTTATAAAGGGAGTCTATGTAGGTATTGTTGAATGTATTTTTGACATTATTTTTTTTATATTGAGATAAATGGATACAATAATTGCAAACATGTTTAAATATCTTTCATTGTGATCCCATTGATTTTGTTAATATTGAATGTAAGAAATAGGGATATGTAATTATTGGTATCTAATGAATGGTAGCTGACTGATAGAAAGTTTGGAAGTTCATTCTCCATTAGCATTTATTGCAACATAGAGGTTATAATGACATTTATAATTAGCACAGTGTGAGGTAAGTTTGTCCCATTGATATCTCAACAGATTGCTAGGATAGATTATGCATATAATTTGATAGCGATGAGCATAAGGTAAGGTAAAAGTAAAATAAGCATTCTTTCCATTTCTAAATTTTAATTAGATCCTATTCTAATTATAAATGCTTTAGTTTAGATATGCAAGAGCTATCCAGAAGAAATTTAGAGAATAGATTGAAGAAGGTATATAATGATTATCATGGATCAAAATCCATTACAGTGGCATGATATAATAAGGTATTTTAACTTAACATTCCTACATGGTGCTATTGTCAAAAATCTTACTAATTATTAATAATATATTTTAAAATTGACACAGAGAAATAAGGACATAGATGAACTGTAACCAATGAAGGAAAATTTTTGAGTGCATTATTCATATTATACAAGGGAGTAGGTACACCCTGATGCTCAATTTACTTATGTATGTAACTAATTTTTTGATTAAATAACTTTAATTATCATAGTAAAATGTTTATACTCAAATTTCATCATTTTTGTTAAAAAAATTAAGGTTAATATGCTAGATCTGCTCACTTATTTATCTTCCTAGTCTAGTGCTTCTATTAGTAGCTTTCTGGTAGGTTTGCCAGTTCTTAATGAGCCTGTTATTGTTAATAAGGTGTTTAGCACTCGTCAAGGATATAGGAAGGTAGTTGGTCATATGTTTCCCAGGGTGGCACTTAGCACCCCCAACACCAACTGCAACATTTCCTTTGAGGCAGTACCAGGATACAATGTTTACAAAAGAGGTGCAAACTTACATTACTGATAGTTAGAAAACCTTAACGATAGCAAAGCAGTAAATTCTATATCATGAGCAAGTGCAACAATAGACTCACATTACCCTTAAAGCGATGCATGTTGTTTTGTAATCTATGGCATTCTCTCTATCTTGACCAGTTATGTCTTCCTTCCTCTTTAGATGAATATTCCCTAGCTGAAAGGATTGTCTAAATTTACTTTTCAATCACCCGCACTTTGTAGCATCCCTTGACTTCATAGTTGCAACAACCCTTACCTATACCCCAACCATAGTCGCACCTTCACATATGCCTTGAGGTGATGGTAAGGATGATGATAAGGATAATAGTGATTATTATTTTATGTAGCAGTTGTATACATTTGTATATATCATGCATTTATTTTTTTCCATTCTTAATTTTATGTATGGATGTGGAGTAGTTTTTTATTATATATGTTATTTGCAATTAGTATTTGTTTTATTTATTCTTATAATTGATATTAGGACATTTACATTAACAATGCTTGATAATTATGAAAAATATTTTTACAATTAATTTCTTTAAATTAAAAATAAAAATGTTAAAAAATTAATGATAAAATAAAATCATTAAGGATATAAAAAATTTTAAGCAGTGGAGCATAATTTAAAAAAAATCCTAGGCCTATAGCTATCATTTGTATAGACTTAATGTACATAAACAATAATGTCATCAATATAGGTAGAATTTAGTTATCTACATGAGCACTCTATGTAGATGCCTTTGTCATCTGTATAGATTGAAAGACGTATGAGGCTATATAGATGATTCAATATAGATGATAATGTCATCAGTGATACATATATAGATAACAATGGGGGTTGATATAGATGACAAATGTTAAGACTTTTTTCCCTTTGTAGTGAAAGAAAAAATTATCACAAATGAAGTCATTTATGGCGTGCTCTTCATTTTCTTCAATGGAAAGAGTCAAGAATTATCCCCAATGCTCTCACTTTTATCATATGGAGTCCATTTTGCTTCTAAACTTAAGTAATTAATTTATGATTTTTTACAATGGTTAATTAAGCTGTCTTGATGTCAAAAATACTTTAATATGACTTTTGTGCAAATTTTATACCACCATGGACAATTGAATGGAGCACAAATAGGGTAAAGCAAATCAATTTAAAATTTTTTAACACAATGTCTCAATTGTGGTTACAGTGGTAAAATGACAATTTATGTTAATATAATGCCCATTAGGTTTAGCCTAAGTTTTAGTGGTTAATTATTAATTTATAATGAAAAAAAATTAGGCCGGTATCATTTATTGCAGTGAGATATCAAACGCCCACTTTCTTTCATTTAAATGCACTCACAATGAAATTTTACCATAATGCCTAAAAGACAAAACAAAATATTTACAATATATTTTAAGAAGACTAAAAACACTAAAAATAAAAATTTTTTTTGTCACATATTAAAATTGGAGAATTTTTAACTTTATAAAAATTAAATTAATATAAAATTTTAATTATAAATAAAGTTAATAATTTTTTTAACTAAATAAAAATTAAATTAATATAAAATTTTAATTATAAATAAAATTAAAAAAATTTAATTTTTAAGGATAAAAATAATTTTTTAGTTAAGATAAAAATAAAAATAAATAAAAATTTAGAGGTATAGAACCTTATATAAAATCACAAAACAATCACTTTCTTTGGTCCTTTTTTAAAAAAAATAATTATCATACTTGAATTATTGTTTAGTACCTAAATAGTAATATGTTATTATTTGAAAATCAAATAATAACATGCAAAATATAACATGCTTTTCTTCAGTAGTTTGGTTGTTAATGAGATTTGATTTATTTACTTATTTTAGATTTTGGATCGATATTACTATTTGAAGATAAAATAGTAATATCTTCTTCTTTGACAATTTAGTTATTAATAAAACTTGATTTAGTCATTTATTTTAAGTTTTTGATCGATGTTACTAATTTGAAATCAAACAGTAACTTGTTACTGTCTGGAGAAGAAATTGTAACACCTTCTTATTTTGCAGTTTGATTATTAATGAGATTTGATTTATCCATTTATTTTGAGTTTTTGGTCAATGTTATTGTTTGGAGATGAAATAGTAACACCTTCTTCTTTGACAGTTTACTTGTTAATGAGACTTAATTTATTTATTTATTTTAAAATTTTAATTAATATTACTATTTTGAAACCAAACTGTAACATGTTACTATTTGGAAACAAAACAATAATACCATTTTCTTTGATAGTTTGATTATTAATGAGACTTGATTTATTTATTAATTTTTCTATTTATTTTGGGTTTTGATCAATGTTATTATTTGGAGATGAAATAGTAACACCCTTTTTTTTGACAATTTAGTTATTAATAAGACTTGATTTATCCATTTATTTCGAATTTTTTTTGTAAATGTTACTGTTTGAAAATAAAATAATAACACCCTCTTTTTTAGTAGTTTGATTGTTAATGAGACTTAACTTATTCATTTATTTTAGATTTTTAGTTGATGTTAATGTTTGGAGATAAAACAATAACATATTACTATTTGGCCTTCAAATAGGAACATATTATTCTTTAGTAGTTTTCTTTGTTAAGAAAGTTGTTATGCCACTATTGGACACCAAAAGAGTTAGGGAGCAAAAGTTTAATGTGAGATTTGAATGAATTTGAATTAATAAAAATGAGATTAAAGTTAGAAAAATAATAAGAAAATGAAAAAAATTTAGAAAAGTTATTGAAAAATGCCTTTTTTTTGTCAATTAGAGCAAGCAAAATGCTTTTAGCTAGTGGACCCTACCTTTTGGCACGTAGATCTTGAAAAGTTACATAAAATAAAAAAATTTACCTAAAATAGACAACTAAGCACAAATTCATGGTTATTCAAATGTTTGAGTTCAATCTATATATTTTTAGCCAGTGGACCCTACCGAGCCTAAATTTTTTTGTTTTCTATAGAAAAATTATGGAAAAATGTATAAAAATGAGTGGTTATATGCAAAAATTGGTTAACTAATTAAAGAGTTATGCCTTTTCAAAATTCGTAATTCACGACTGCATCCTCATAATTAAAAAAAGGATATTTTGAAAATGTAATAATAATAATTCATGAAACTGACACTTTTTTAAAATAAAAATTAATGCTAACACCTCTTTTAAAGGAAGTTCAGGAAATGGCACTACAAAACAATTTACCAATTTATAATTGATTCTATTTTTCTATTTAAGTTATATTTTTATACTAGAAAGTGAGTAATATTTTTTATTAAATAAGTATTTCCAAGTTATAAATATTTATATTAATAAAAAAATTGATGCATAAGGGAGATAAGATGTGATTGCGTAAGGATTATGTAAAAATGGAGATATGTAAATGGTAGCAATGAAGTTGTGAAATTGTGGAGGTTTGAGAGAGATGTACATGGTGGATAGAAAGTTGCGAGATTATATTTGAGAATCTTCACATATACTATGTCATAATCTTTGATAGTATTTTCTCATTTGTATTTTTTCTTTAGAGTTTGAATTTTTTTGCATTAAATTATTCATGTGTTTTATTGTAATACTTTGACTGATTTAATTATTTGATACTTATGTGATTGAAAAGAGCATATTTTTCCAAACAACATCCACAATTTAATTTTTTAGCAAAGCACATTTTAGACATTAAGTTTGTTTACGACCCACGTAAAACATTTTATATTATTAGCTCAAAAAAAGGGTACATCATAGGAAGAAGTAATGGTCACTTAAAATTTGTGTAAATAGTCAAAATTAAAATTTTTTACAAGGGGGACGAGTTGCAAACATCTATCTGAAATGAGAAGACAAGAAAAATTATGGACTTCAGGAAAAGAAACAAATAATTCCCAATACTTGTAGTAGTTATTATTATTATTATTATTATTATTATTATTATTATTATTATTATTATTATTATTTGGGTTAGCCTTTGGAGTTTGATTCGACTTGAGGAGAATCTAACATGTTAACTTTAAGAAAGAAAAATGGTACTATTCTAAGATCAAATGGTATAATTTGGGTACATCATACGTGTAGCGGATGTTACACGAGTTTGCATAGGGCCAGCAAGTTATATGTATAGCTATACATGCAAAAGTTAATTTAAAATAGAAGGAAAAAATATTCATATAATAATTATATAGAGTTGGATAATATATACATCTTTCTCTTGTATTTTATCTCGTTTTCTGTAGCAACGAATGAATATGATTATTTGTCTCTCTAATCACATGCACTTATTACTCTAATTTAATACACTATTCAAGTGATTGTTTGCCACCATCATACTTTTAACGTGATGGTTGAACATTTCAATCCACGTGAGATGCACATATTTATGTCAATTGCCAAAGTGGATTGATATTAGCGTAATTTAAACAAATAGCATATTTTGCTATAATCTATCTTTTGAGATATTTGAGAAAATTAAAATAGGAAATACTAGTTATCTCTATCTATATTTCTCTACTTGAGTTTTTTTAATAAAGTTATTTTGATGATTATGTTTTTCTTACTCTTCCTTGGTTTCATTTTCCTTTACTTTTTTCCTCTCTTCATTGTTTTGTTCAATCATTCATACTTCTGCCAACTTCTTTTACTCACACTTCAACTTCAAATAACCTAGTTTCTTTTCATCATTCACTGACACCGACTGACCACTTATGTATCCCACGACGGTTAAAATGCATTTCGAAAGATTTCATTATTTCCTTAAAATTATTAAAATTATAAGTGAAGAAGTTTTTATAACTTTTTTATCTAAATGTATTTTGTTCTTTTATTTACAGAAATTTGACACCTTGAACTATTTATAAATTTTGAAAGGTTTCATTGAACAAATATAAATGTTAAATTTGGAAAGACATGAAATTTTCATCCAATAGTTATAACTATCAAATAAAAATACACAATTTCATTTTCAAAAGTCACAAGTTTTTCAATTAAAAAAAAGCATAATTTTACATTTACAAAAGACACACTTTCTTGTTTAGAAAGAAATAATTATTGATTCAATTTTTGAAATGATCACTACAAAAATATGGATAGATGTACTATACATTAATTTTCAATTGACATCTAAATAAATATTATTATATAATAGTTTTTTATGTTGGTTATAACTGATATGAAAGTTAGTTCTTTTATTAAAAAAAATTAACATTGTTTCTTCAAGGGACATATAAATCAATGAAATAAGAAATCAGTTTTTATTAAAAATCTTCATTGTTAAAAATTAGTAATAGATGTTATTTTTTTTATTTAATATGTGATGTCTTATATACCATGTCAATTTTGTTAAATAATCATTGTGGTATGATATATCCTCAAAAATCTTTTTAACTTCTCTCTTTTATACTCCCTTTGATCAATACATTTTTTTAAGAATACTTCTGACTATATCCCAATCCCAATAACTAGAAATCGCCTTATTCATACTTATTCCCAATCAAGCAATTGTAAACATAAAATTCAACCTTGAATTAATATTGATGCAAGTATATTATTATTATTTTTGGCAATCAATCCCTTTTCCTCCTCGATGAAACACTAGGTAGTCTTAAGTTATATATAAGGGCAGTTGTAATGTCTGCCTTTATGAAAAATTAAGAAAGGATTGGTGAAAAATGTTTGGTCATATAAGAAAAAAAATGACACATAGATACATATATATTTTCATTGATCACAATTTTATTCTAGACTATACTTTCTTCGTATTACCTAGTCTCAACATAGATTCTATCCGTTCGAGTCATACATGAATAATTCTTTATACTATGAGTTCCTAAACTGCATGACAACATAAACACATCTAGTTCACAATAATCACACAACAACATCAGTTATCCAGAGACATACATAAATTAAATACATACCTTTATCAATAGAATAACATTCATCTATCCATGCAACTATGTATGCAAGGCAAATTAAAGACAAGATAACATTTTCATTATGAGAGTATGATGCCCTTACCGTATTTTTCATTTATAAGAGCAGTATACGCTCATTGTACTTTTCACAAACACCTGTCCTGTAAGCATACGCACATGTTGGGAAAACCCCTAAAAATGATAAATTAGCATATTACATTGTTAAAGAAGCATAAAATCAGAATACATAGATAATTATTGCTTACTTCAATAGGGAAGGAAAAACGGAATAAAGCATTTTCATTCCTGTGATATTTGTTTGATTTAAAAAAAATACTTCCTTCCATATTTTTTTTCCTTTTATTGATTGTACTTAAAATCAAGTAATGCTGATTTCCAACTCATTCTCTCAAGGAATGTAATTTTCTCATTCTACATTTTAAATTTATCAGCAACAACAGTAATAATAATTAATAGTCGTAATAATATTTACAATAAATTATGATAATAATAATATTAATAAAATAATAATTAAGATAATAATTATTCTAACAATAATAAAACAGTAAGTTAATCCCTTCTTAATATACCAAATGTCAACTATGAGAATAAGGCAAAACTTGACTACTTTCTTATTTGAACTAAGAAAGTACGTAATCATAAGCTATTCTTTTTCTTCCCCCTTGTTTCCCTTTTATTATTATTTTTTCTTTCTATTAGTTTAAGCGAAAGAGCCTCTAAAATAATTCATTAAAGATGATATTATTGGCAAAAGCTTTACAACTAAAAGCATTGCAATTTAAGTTGTCCTCAATTAAAAACAAGCACACATTATAAATATATGCATAGGCTCAAACAAGAATACCGAAGTCTATCAGCTTATAAAAAGAACAAACATACAAGGTGCTCCAAAAATAATACTAAGCATGCAATGAAAGAGCAAGGTGTTGATAATATGCTAAAAAAGATTACAGGACTTCTTGAAAATTAGTTTAAAAAATTGTTAACTTTTTGAAGAAAATATTTTGAAAAATCAATGAAATAACATGACAAAATTTATTTCTTGTGATATTTCACACAATTTTCAAGCCATAAGAGAGGCATACACTACTACAAAATGGGGATTTTACATCAGTTAATACACACTAGTCAAAGGCAAAACCAATATCAATATTGATGTGATGATATTTTTGAAATTAATGAGACAATAAGACAAAGATTAGTAAAAACAATTGACATCCATATTAATGCAGTGACATTTTTTAAATTCATGGGAAACTTATAACAATGGTTAAAATCATAACTGATGTATATTTGGGAGGTAGCTTCATGTTTAAAATGTTAGTTTTATGCTTAACCGATGTAGAATGTGAATGCAAATCATTACTTTAAGGGCACAAAGGGAACTTAAAGCGTCAATTTTTTAATTAACCAACATTGAAATATATGTAGTGGTGGTGCTTTTGTAAATTTTGTTATAATTTTGTACATCTATTTTTCTTCAAGTTGATGTCATTTCTTTCAAATGTCAATTGTTGAATTAAAAAATGATTTGTAAATATTTTGGTTACATAACTTTCATTTCATCCATGTTCCACATTATTCTTACTTTTTGAAACTCACTTCTCTTGTGGTAACCTCCATTTTCATAATTTCACCTATGATTCCTAAACCTCCACCTCATTCTTAATTGCATTAAGAGTCAATTTCATGTTCATTCTAGTTATCATAATGATTTTTAAGTGCATTTTCTTAACATATTTTCATTACATTTTTTAATATTGAGAGATTTTTTGTTTTTGTTTGGTTGGGATGTATATGTATATGTATAGTGATGCTATGATTGCCTTGTTTATCATTAAATTTATGATTATATAATTATTTATTATGTTTAGTGGTTTTTTTTAGGGTTTAATCACCTTTGCGATATATGGTTGTGGTCATACTTTATTTGGTTAGGATGCTTTTGCCATTTTAACTTACTGCCTTTGTATTATAGTCCAATAACTTAGGTTGTGAAATGTGTACTACTTAGAGTTTTAACATCTAAGAATAATTTAGTTGATTGGTTATTCACTATTTGAGGTTTAAAAAATGACAAGCAACACCCACAACTCTTTCATGTGTATTTTTTTCTTGTAGAGTGCCTTTGATATTCCCAACACTAACTAATGTGTAGTATAGTACTATCACATGCAATGATTTAATGGAATGACTTCAAGATAGCATTGAGGTTGGACTATGTCAATCCTACAATTGCTTAAAAAAATCCTACTTCAAAAATAGAACTTCATCAACTAACAATAATAGGAGAAGTTCCTAAAATAAAGGGATAACAAGAAGTTCTAAGTAAAATTTAGTAATTACAATGATCAATTCTTCTCAATGTCTATTTTTTTATATCATTTGTAATTGCAAAATAATATATCCTTTGGTTAATAGTAGTTAGGTGGATCCAAGTAAGAAAGGTAAAGAAATAATACATATTTGTGTAGGCTCTCCTGGGGAAATTACTAGAAGTTAGAAAAGGAAATGGTGGTAAAGATGCATACAGAAGGCAACTATAAGGACATCAAGAAAGAACTTTCCATTTCTCACATAAAGTTATGAAAGCAAGGCAAAATAAATAAGTAGGGGCAGTACATGACCTTAAAAAGTTAGGCTATTATGGAAAGGTAATTAAATGTTTACAAATAAATCAAAACACATCATTTGATTTTTAAGTTTCCATTTAATATGACCTATTATTTATTTACTACTATAGGACACTCTTATATAGTAGGTTTCATAGGGTAAGTTTGAGTTGTTAAGAAGCATACATCCTAACCATAGTGCTAAGATCTAAAAGGCATTTTAATCATGTTTGAGGTGTCAAATGTGATATTGGCTTGAGGGATTACTTTGGACCATCAATGCACCATTTGATGGAACACTCGCAGGTTGAGTTAGAGGATATTAAAGTGAGTATCACTTCATGAATTGAAGTAAAAACTCACTACAAATTGAATATTAAAGATACAATAGATGTAGGAATAGCATATACAGATACAACAGTAGCAAGAGTAGTTTTGTACTCAATAAGAGCAAATAGCTTGCCAATCAATCATATAGCTGCATTTTATTGCATCAGTTTAACTAGTCCCTAGAATCACTATTCACTTGGATAAGTTTGCCTTTATGACCAATGCCCAACTTGCCTTTGGGACTACTAATCAAGATAGGGGTTGACCTTTATTGCAACTAATTTAGAACAGATGATAGCATTTGCAAAGCCAAGTCCTATAGCAATAAACTTTACAAAAACCCTACCTAAGGTAAATGTCACTCTCAACTCTTACACTTTTCCATATATACCTATGCATGATTTGAGTTTCCTATAGTTAAGATTCAAATTACATAGGTAGAGCCATATATGTTCTAATAGTGGTAGGACTACCTTTGTGAAAAGTTAAGGTTAGGTGAATTTTTTATAGGTCATGAGCTTCATCATCAACCATTGCTATACAACCAAGTAAAAATGGTGTTGGTGTGTGTGTGTATCTTAGGAGCCAATCATAAGATGATTGAAATAACACATAATGTATTATGTTTTATTATAGGCAATACAATTATTATATTTTATTTTATTTTTATAAAATTTATAACTTAATATAATAATTGTTCCTGAAATAGTTTTACTATTTCAAAAATATCCCTAGTCAAGTATGGTTGTGAAAGAGATAGCAATAATACATCAAGACTAGTATGTATCATGACTAATGATTATGACTCATAAATATGTGATATCAAGTCAATATATATTTACATTGTTAGTGAACAAATGTATTGGACTGACTTACTGTGATAATATTATATAGATTCGTAAGTGTCATTAACTATTCTCATGTGACCATAGTGTAAGTAGTCCTTTAACCTGAAGTTATTACAATTCCTTACATGAGATATTACACACTTTGATGTCATCTTATGTTATTTTTAACTAGGATAGTATGTAGGGCATTGATTAGGTGGGACATGAATCATGCAAAGGGATCTGAGTGATATAAATGAGATTTTATTCCTTTTATATAAAAAGAGTAATATCTTTGGGCTCCTTGATTGAGTGAGACTAAGAAATGCATAGTCATTCCTAAATGGATCAATAAGTGATATTGATCATTTATTTAAGTTACTTTACTTGATATCAAGAATTGTGAATTAAACATTGACAACGATGACACATTCCATACCTTTAGTTTGATATGGAAATCATTACAAAAAGGATTGTATTGCAAAGTGTTGCTCATATATTAGGTAGATGTCGAATCATAAACATTATTACTACTTAGGTGGTAGTAATATGTTGTTAGATACTACTCACTATCTATGGTCTACTAATGGATTATTATCAATGAAGTAATAACTTATAGGGTTATACAAAAAAAGTAAGAATAAGACAACAATTAATTGAATTTTAGTTAGACTCTAGGTAAAATCCTATTAATTGAGCTTATTATTTAGTATATATATTATCAAAGTAATAATATATATATATTCACGTAATATATGGTATATTATATAATATTATTTAATATTAAAGTAATATCATATAATTATGCTATTTTATATTAGATAATTTTATTATGGAATAATATTATTATCTAATAATATTTAGTTATTAATATTAACGTAATATTAGATAACTAACAGATAAATCTTATCTCCCATCACTCTTACCATGATAGGAATAAGATTTTAGTTTTTAAGTTAAATTAAAAAAGGGAGGCATTTTCCTAGTTAGACTAGGAAAGTGACATGTGTAAGTTTTATAAAAAGCATGAAAGTGTCACTTTTTACTATATAATAATAAGTTGCCACCAAAATAACCTAAAAAAAGCACAAAACCATAATCCCTTATGAGATAGATGTTTTCTAGTAAATTCGTGGGAGGTTGAGAGGTCATCATTCACTCTGTGTGGATACCATAGTGGCACGATCGCTTGACTATACTTGTGATTTGGGGTCTGCACTCCAAGAGGTAATCATTAAAATATTGATTTATGTCTTTGTGCATTAATTTTGGAAGGTTTCACATAATTTCAAAAATCTATTTTTTCACTGCATTATACGATATGTGTGAAACCTAACAAGTGGTTGACAAGCCAGTAGTCCTTATAGTTGAGGTGCTAGTGTCAAATGATGAAGTCCAAATAATGAATGATGCCTACAGGACTTTTATTACATGGTTAGCAGCCTTTTTCAATGCAAAGTGGAGGTATCATTATGTATCCTTTATGCCTTCCCTTGCTAACTTTTTTATATATTTTAAGCTTATATTAGTCTTGTCATGTAAGATTATTAACAGACATTATTTGTGTTTTAATGATCTTTTGATCATGATTCAAAGGTGTTGCAAGTATAGCTCAACCACTCTTAAGGCCTTTTGTCTTAACATATGCTTTAGGTGGAAGCAAAAATGGTGGGAAAACATACTAAGTTATTTTTTGATAGGATCTTCATATAATAGCTCTTGAGGTTCGAAGAGCTCAATGCCACTTATATTTAACTCTAAGTCAGGTAAGTTTATGTTTCTTCTTTGACTAGATACAAGTTAATTCAACTACTATCTAAATGAAAGTTTAGCTTACCTTATTTCTCTTATAGGTATTGTTATGACCAATGGTAATTAATGAATGGTTAATATGAATTCTTTGATCCATATTAACTTAACACAAAGTTCCAAGATGACAATAAGTTGAAGGAAGAATACATTATTGATACTTTACTTAATGGCCTAAGAAAGTTTGCTACTTCATATCATATCACAAGGGATAAGTCTGACTTATGTGTTCAATGAGCTATTTTTTTTTTCATAAATAAATTTTGATAACTTGTTATGCCATTACGTTGTATGTAGCATTGGATACTTGTTATGGTAGTCCTAAAGAGGTTAGTTATATTATGGTTGGATCCTTTAGAGGGAGATGTGTGATCTAGGTTAAGGAAATGTGTGGACAAAGCTTTGGATATTGTATACAAGATAGGCATGTAATCAAAAAAAAAAAAAACTAACATAAGAAGTAGTGAAGGTTAAGGTTTGTTTTCTAGGTAAGGTTTTAACTTGCTATAAATGGAAGCTTGTACATCAATGCGATAAGATTGACCTTTTGTTTAGTTGCAATTCCTAAGACAATCCAATATTGTGGAGTGTGGCTACTACGTCATGCGCTACATGCATAATATGTTACCTAATTATAAAAGCCTAACTAAGGTAATCATTATATTATTTACAACTTATTACATGCTTAATTAACTAAATTGATGTTGATGATAACATATAATTATGTATAAATTGTGATGCTTCGATGATAACCCCATGCTATACATATAATAAGAGCTTTATGAAATAAGAGAGCTTTGAGCAGGGTATTTGACCAACTTAGGAGCTAAAACACTTTGAATGGCTTTAGGTATTTTTGATTTGACAAGTAATTGTAATTAACTTGATGATAGTGCTTTAGATGTAAATAATTTATTGTAACTTGTATTTTAATATGTAAATAAAAGTTCAAAAACTTTATATAAAAGCTAACTTATATAATTTGGTTTTGATGTTATCAATTTCTATTTGATTCTACAATTGTTGCCAATTATAATCTATTTTAGTAGTTGTCAATTGTAAAATATTTTGTAGTTGTTAATTAGTTATATCTAATTTTATTTTTTAAGAGTTGTCACTTGGTTGTCACTAATAAGGACTTTTTTTTATTAAAAGAAGTGTGCATAAAAAAACATTATTGAATTACAATGTCAAAAATTTATAAAAAATTGACATTATAAGTTTATTAGTGGGATAGTGTCATTATACTTTTAACATTGGTTTCTTTTTAATAACCTATTTTAAAATCTTTTGAATTACAATATCATTTAGTTCAATAATTGGATGATGTTGTTATCCTTAAAACATTTATTTTTGTTAATAATTAATGTCCAAATTCTTGCCCCTAGTACGAGTTGAAAATAAAGGAAGTAAAGCACTAGTACCAATTGCAAATTTCATCAAACAATATTTCTAACCCTAGAATGATTCTCTCTCTAATAAAATATATGTGCCTTTCAACTTGAAAATGACTCTTTTTGATTTTTTATTTTTGCTCACTAACACTATTATAGAAAAGTTAATTGATGTGGAGTGTCTAAAGGATTTCATATCAGAATACGATTTTCATTTTATTGAGCATTATAGTAAATATTTTATAATGTTAGTTATAAAACCATATGAAAAAGGAAAATAACAATAGTTATAATAATAATAATAATAAGTCTTCATTTCATGTAGGATAGACTACTTGTAACTAGTGCAAAGTTAAAAATGTTAGTTTCTAATAAATAATCAATGTAAAATGTTTGCCTAGTACTCTCTTTTTTTTAATTTATTTTGACTTTCCTACTAGAATATTTATGGTGAAAATTGAATAAACTTAACATTCCACACAAAAATATATCTTTTGAGCTAAACTTTGGAAGGTTATAACTATTAGTATATATGCCCTAAAATCAATTATATTAATGATTGTAAATTTGAATTGTGTTATTTTAATGGCAATTTCAATTATTATATTTATATATATTATTTGCGTAATATATTTAATTATAATAATAATCTTAGAATAATTGTATTCTTAAATATCCCTAGTCATATATTATTGTGGATTAGGTTATTTTGATATGTTAAGACTAGCATGTGTTGTGACTTTTATAGGATATTAAGTTTACACATGAGTACAAGTTAAAGAACTTGTATACTGGACCGACCCATCCTAAGAATACTATATGGATCGTTATATGAGTGTCATGAGTGATTCTTAGTGATCATTATTAATACAGTCCTTTGACCTGAGATCACCAAAGTTCCCTACATGTGAGTTTCATATTTTGATATTATTCTATATCACTCATGGTTGAGTGAATACAAGGGTAGTCATTGGATATATCATATATTATGCGGAGGGATTTGTGTGATCAAGATAAAATTTGACCCTCCTATATAACAGGAGTAACATCTGTAGGCCCATTGATTAAATAAAGCTAAGAAAATGTATGGCTATGCTCAGATAAATTAACATGTGATATCAATTATATTTGTTTTAGTCAGCTTACTTAAGAATAAGAAATCTCAAGATTGGGTTATATGGGAATGACATGATCTATGTCTCGTGCTCAATCTAGATGTTTAGGACAAGAGGACATAGATGATGATCACATGTAAAGGTTTAGTCAAATCACTAACTTTCTCATTACTTGGGTAACAATAATGTGTTGCTAGACACCGCTCATTATTTATGATCATTAATATAATTAATGATCAATGCCAACGTAATGAGAGCCTGTAGGGTCGCACACTTAGATTCTAGTGAATTTGGAATTAATAGACCAAATTGTTTAAGTCTAATATTTGAGAATTCTATGTTATAATTATAAGGCCTAATAATAAGCCTATAATTATACATGGAACAAAATCCAATTAGTTAAAATTTTTTATGCACCTATTTAAAGAGGCTTGTTCGGTAATAATAGAGGATTATTATTTATGCATCTTAAGTATAGAAAAATTCTAGCACCTCTTTTTGACTAAAAACCCTTGAAGCTAGCACTATTAGGTTAAAAAGAATAATTCCAACTAGTGTTCGTGTGGATGTTCATCGGTGATTCGCGGGTTCGTGTGGATACCTCGAAGTCTTCGGCTAAAAGGAAGCTGAAGAGGTGATCAATAATCGAGTTCTTGAGTCATTATTAAGGTATTGAATGAATCTTTATTCTAATTTAACATTTTATGTGGATCTGTTGGCTAGGATCGGTGTATTCCGCTGCGCTTGTTTAGCTCCTAATCCCTACAATAACTCCATGCTTGGTTATCTATTTGGGGAAAATTATATATTGATTTTATATAATATTTTGAGATATATCCATTTAAGTAAAAGCTAGGGTATTGCCCTTCTTGAATTCACAAGAAAAAAAAAACTATTTTCTTGGACTTTTTCCATTTTTATTCATCTTTTATCATTGTTTAACTACTTCAATTTCAATTGAACATTTTAACAAATACATAACAAACATCTATTACTCAAATACAATTTCAAAAGTTATACAAAGAAAACACAAACAAAATTCACTTAAAAAATCTATGCAAAAAATCACAAAAATGCAAGAGACAAATATCTAAGAGAAATAAAAGCAAGAAAATGCACTTCTTATATTTTGAACTAGTATCCTAGAATATCAAAACTATGTCGCAATCATTAATCGTCATCTTATTAGTTCTAATAATTTCTAAAATATTACTTTGTTAATATGAACCTTAATTTTGCCTTTTACCATTGTCTATCCATAAACATAGAATTGCAATTCTATAGTACTGTAATTGTTTTTGTAGGATAAAGCTTTATTAGCCCATCACTAAATATATGATGTTGTGCACTTTTTAGAAAGTCATAGAATATAAAAGTAAGAATTTGTTTAGATTTTATTTTTGTTCTTGCAATTTGATTTATAGTTTCATTATCAACTATATTTTGCTATCTTTCATTTTGATACGACTTACAAGTTTAATATTTGATTTTATTTATTTTCTTTAGCATTTAGTAGTGTTATCTACTATTTATTTATATTCAATGTGCTCTTTTATGTTTCAAGCTTTAATGAATGCTTATTGCAATTGCAAGGTTTGAATTTAAATGTGTTTTTTATAAGGAGAATGAACATTTCATATTAATCAACATGTATTAAGATAGATTTAGTATGGCAACCATCTGTAATTAGGATATTGTGTAAGTGTATGCCCCTTCGCTCTCCTCGCTCTATGCCTCTCTCTCTCTCTCTCTCTCTCTCTCTCTATATATATATATATATATATATATTACTCAATAACCACTTGTTGTTTTCCAACTTTTATTATTTAATTTATTCTTTAAAATTATGGATTTTGAGATTTTGTAGTATCATAGAAGATACTATTTTCTATTTCTATTTAGAATGTTCTTTGAGGAGGAATAAAGAGGATCCAAATGGTGGAATGGGAGGAGGAGGTTAGGATTGAGATGGTGGTATAACATATTACGATAATTATTGATAAAAACTGAAGTGGAATAACTAACATTGAATGTCGTTTGTTTATAAACAAACATCGACTAAGTTTATTTCTCGAGACACTTCAAACGTAAAAAAAGTAGGTTTTTCCCAATATAATAACCAATGTTGTTACTATTGTTTATGAATGTTAAATAATCAATATTAAATTTTACATACAATAACACTCGATTAAATATCAATACAAAATTGCCATATAAAAGTCTGTATTTGCTATTCTATAATAATGATGCATGACAAATTTTATAACGATTATTTTTGCATCAGTTTTGTGTTACTTTTCCTTTTTTGTTTATAATAAAGAAAATCTCCCGCAGTACATACAGTAGAAGCCGCAATCGATTTTTTCGACATTAGATAAGATGTCAGAAATGTTTTTGGAGGGGAAAAGTATATATTTTTATTATAAAATTTCTCACGGCTATGCAAAACTTCTTTTTGTATTTTACTTTTTTCTCAAAATAAATAAATAAATATCTGCGGTAACATCACATCTTAGTATGCGTATGCTGCTTTAATTTACACACCATCCAGGTGATTATTCGTCATCACCCTAGTGATGGCTGAACGTTTCAGTTGATGTAAAATTGCTTATTTTTACGTCAATTACAAAAGTTTATCAACATTCATGTGATATAAACAAATATAGTATTTTACTATAAATTATAGCGTAAAACATTGGAGAAAAATAAAATATGAAATATTTTATTGATCTTTAACTTTATTTCAATACTTGAGTATTAATATACTAATTAATAATGCAAACAAAAAGGACAAAGGGACATATATATAGCGGGGTCTCATTTAACCACAGCATGTAAATGGAAGATTCATAGGTTTCTAGGTTTATCTATTGCGTTCTATACCAAAAGACCATAAAAATAGAAATTTGATCTCTCTAACTCCCCCCGACACACACACACACACACATTATAATAAATAGAAATTTGATCTCTCTAACTACTCCCAACACACACACACCCACATATATATTATAATAAATAATAAACTATCCTTTAAAATATATGGGTCGCATTAAAAAATAACGTGTTGAATTATCATTCATTCAAAATTGTAAATATCACATACACACATACATATATTATGATAAATAATAAATTATCTTTTAAAATATATGGGTCCCGCTAAAAATAATGAGTTAAATTATCATTCATTCAAAATTGCAAAATATTATAAGTCGCTCGACGTTGTACTAGAGTCTTTATTATAAGTAGTGTCCGATAATTTATTTAAAAATATTTCGTATTTTCTCTTATATTTAAAATTCTCATAAATAATGTTAGCCAACACGTATCTGTTTTTAGAATTAATGGATCACCCCATCTCACTTGATTTCGAGACGGGCGATTGGAAGCGTTCGTTAACCATTCAACATAAGGCATTCCAAAGAATTATTGAGAGGTATCCATATAATCAAATTTGGGATTAGACTTCCCAAATCCCTTATATTATCTCTCTCTCTCTCTCTCTCTCTCTTGTATCTTATTTCTCTTCCTCTTCATAAAACAAAAAATTATCAATGATAATATTACATCATTGTCATGTATATTTTGCTCAATTTAATTTAACACACTATGCATATGATTATTTCTCATCACCATACTATTAATGTCGTGGTTGATTATTTTAATTGACGTAAGACATATATATTTACGCCAATTGGGAATGTTGATGAATATTAGTGTTATTTAACAGGATATTGCATTTAAAATATTAGAAGAAATTAAAATATGAAATACTGGTCATCTTCATTTATATTTTATCATTTTAATATTAATACACTAATAATAGAGAGAACAAATTTAGAGGGAGCAACATATATTTAGCAGAGGTGACTTGACCCAGCAAGAGAAGAAAGTACTTATAGATTTGTAAATTACGAGCTATGTTAGATATAAATGAAGGTAATTATGTTAGTTTTATACTCAATTTGGATTTTTCTTCAATTTTATTTTTTATTGACAATATTATTATCATAAATTTGGTTCGGACAAAGAAAGGGCTATATGCGGGCACTTATTTCGGGAAAATATTCAGGGGGTACGTGGATGTGACGGTGCCCACTGCCCCAAATTAATAGATAATAAATATTTTGTAGTTAAATTAAATTAAATTATCTGAATGAAAATTTTGAAATTTTAGTGTATGTTTAATTTAATATAAATTAATTCTAAAATAATATATTTGCATTATATAAATTATATATACTAAATTAATATAATTTTTAATTATTTGTCTTTATAAGTGTATTAATAATGTATGTTAAGTAAGTAAAGTAATTAAAATAGTGTTTAAAAAATTCTACTGTTAAATTTAAGATTTTCTTTAATACTGTTCAAAAATATTATTAAATATATAATCTGAATTCCAACAAAATAAAGTATTTAACTAAAACATTGAAACAATGATATTGCAAACACTTAAATAACTATATTTACTAAATAGTTGTTTGTTATTCAAAATAATTACTGTTAAACTTGCAATTCATCTAAAATATGTTAAATGACTTGTGCACTACGAAGCATTTTATATTAACTATCATTAATTTGAAATCTAATTAAGTTCACTGCATCACTATTTAATAAAATTTAAAAATTAAAATTTATATTAAATTAAATTAAATAATTATTAATAAAATTAAGTAAATGACACACCAAACCATTGATTGAAACAAGAATAAAGAATGTATTTATTTTTCATGAGAATTACTTAAATAATTTAATAAATTCAAAATTTTTGAAGCAAATTTCATCTAAAATATAAATCAATTTTTTACAAAATTTATACTCATAAATTCCAAATATTATTAAGGTTCCGTTTGTTTTGTCGGAAAGTATTTTTTGTAAAATATAATTATAAAAATAATAATATAAAGAAAAGTATTTTACTTATTTAATATTAAATGTAAAGAGTTTGGGAAAAGCAACTTCCTGTATTTCAAAAAGAAATTTATTTTCCTCTATTTCCAAGCTTTTAGGTATCATTTTTTTACTCATTAATGTAAATGACATATTATTCTTTCATTAATTTATATATAAATGATATTTTTCTACGAAAAATACTTTCCAACAAAACAAATAGAGCCTAAATAATTTATAAAAAAATTATGCAGACAGTTCAATAAGATGATAGTTGCAGTAATTTGCATGAGAAAGAATATCAAAATAAAAATTATAAAACAGAACTTTTGCTAAATGAAATGTGACATTATGTAAAAACCAAATTCTGATACAATAAGAGAAAAGTTAAGAGTGAAGATTTATCAGGAGAAAATGAATGAAAAGCTTATAAGCGAGCAGTCAAACTTGACAAAAGCATCTCACGATGAATTCGTGGGATTGGATTTGAGCCAATCTAAGAGAATGCCCGGAACACACACTCTGATACCGGTTTATTTGTGTGCTCACGATTACAATTTTATTTCGATTAATAAAATTGTAGATAAAATTGATTATTGTAATGCAATTTATAATAGTGATATTGTGCATAATATTGTAATTTTTTATGATAGTGAGAGTAGTTAAACTATTGATCTTACTCATTTAAATTAAATTATTAGACTTACATGTGTAAAGAGTAAAGATCAAATTTTAAATATAATGAAATCATTTATGTGCAGATTGGATGACAAATTTTAATCTCTCTTTAATTCTAGAACACTCGTATTTCATAGATATCCTCCTCAGATTGCTCTCTTTCTTTTTGCTAATGATTTAGCAGTCACTAAGACTCACAACGTTATTATTAGTTAATTTCTTTTTCTTTAGACATAGGCCCTGTTGTATTACATTAAAAAAAAAATCTAAATGCGGTGAAAGTTACAATGACTTCGAGGGGTATATCATAATTTTGTACTTTGGTTTTGGACAATAAATGTGTGATAACATCACATGTCAATCATGTATGTTGCCCTAATTTTACACACTATCCAAATGATTAGTTATCATCCCACTTTATCAATGTGAAGTTTGGACACTTCAACGTGATATGCTTGTTTTTATGTGAAATTAAATGTAGGCATTTATCATCATTAAAAATGATTTTAACAAATATATAATTTAACTATGCTTAAGATACTAGAGGAAATTAAAATTATGAAGTTGATAAAATATGAAAAAATCATTATTTTTCACAAATTTCATAGGATTATATTTTTGAACTATTTCTATTATACATCATTGGTTTCTCATCTAAATTTATTAAAATTTTCCAAAATATTAGCTCATCTAATTTTGAATACAGATTTGCCTATATTAGAACTAGCGGGCTTGTGATGGTAAGAGGATATTGTACTTAAGTGATAATATTTGTAGCTATTTTTTTTAGATCCAAGATATTTAGGGCATGTGGTTGATAAGCTTTAAAAACTAAAAGTTAGTTTTTATCCCATGCAACTTTAATTAATAACTAGTATAAAAGAAATCTACATCAAAATTAAATTTCATTTAGTGTTTTTTTTTTCCTTGTGAAATTCTTCTCTTATTTATCTTGTTCTCTCTTTCACATTCGTTTTAATAAATTATAATTATCTCGATTTATATAGCAAAATTCATTTTAGTTCTTAACTAAGAATTTCATAATAAATTATCTATAGTATAATGAAAAGAGAATTGATAATTTTGTCTTCCACTTTTAAATTTATAAAAAAGTCAACAATTATAAGTATAGAATTGCAATACAATGTCAATATATCAAGTTAAAGTGAAAACTAACATATATAATACTACAGTAATATTTTTGAAAATATGTGAAACTTACCAAGTTGGTACAAATAAAAAGCCAACATTATAAAACCATAATATCTAAATAGAGATGAAGAGTTGGTTATGTGAAAACTTAAAACTATGGTTATTATTTATAACCAGCATATATTTTATTTCACACGTCTATTTGGACTTAGTTGACGTCTAAAGGTGTGGGAGCTATTGTTTACTTTGATAAGTGTGATACATAAGATGTTGGTTATTTGTTAACAACCAACTCTATTATTACTCTTAGTACCTATAATTTTTCTTCTTTGCACTCTTTTTTTTTTTTTGTTTATGTTGAATTTAAGCACAATTCACTCATTCTTTGGAAAATGCTTCAAATTTTGTGGAAACATCCTATCTATGACTCTATCATCTCTTGCTTCAAATAGTAAGAGGCATTAGAATCTTAGATGGGATGCTTCCACAAATTCAAAAAATTTCTATATATGGATGAGTTGTTCTCATATTACACCCTATAATCTAGAGTAAGGAATGACTAACTTGTGTAAAATCTTGTGGAGTACTTCAACATAAGGAAATATCCTAGAATATGCAACAAAAATTTTTTGAGTTGTAAATTTAGATACATAGTGATTATGTTGGAAAAAAATATTTTTTTTGTAGGTTATTTTATCAAATATATATAGTTGTAAAAATGTTTTCTATTTTTATTTATAATCAAAGTCTTCATTTGATCTTTGCTTTTATTTGTGAAAATATAAATGCATTAATTTTTTCTCACTATTATCTTTGATCTTTATTGTATAATGATATCATCACATAAATTTGTCCAAAGTTTCAAAGATTTCATTGTGTAAAATTGTATTTTACAATGTATTAAATTTTGAAAAAAAAAAAAGGCAAACCACATGGTTTATTTAATGAAACCCAATGTGAATATCAAACACAAACTTATTTCAAATTTACCACGTCATTTTCTAAATACAAAATATCTAAAGGAATACTAAATGTTATGTTAGTATATTTGAAAAAAAAAATACTAATTAAAAGACATCAATTATAGATGCTTATAGTGTTGTTTGTTTATAGAATAATTGTCTAAAGATATTCCAAAGTTCACTTGTTAAGGAAATGGAAAACTTTAAAAACATCAATTTTGCACTTAACTAACACAAAAAATAATGATAGTTATGAATTTGCAATGAAAGCATGAAAACTTGAAGGCATGTATTGAATGATGTTTATGAGATTATAGGAAACTATTAAAAATTAACACATCATTCTTTTAAAATGACCATTTATAAATATCATTCTCCCTGCACATTTAGAGATGTTGATAAAAATGTAAAGATGGATGGCAATCTGAAGATAAATTATAGTAAGAAGAAGTTGTATGTGCATTAATGCATTACTAGGAAAGTAGATGCATAAACTATGATATGACTTTTTCTTATTATAAATTATTATCAGTTTGTAACCCATTTAGAGATATTGAGAAAATACAAAGATGAGCTGCAATCTAATGATGAATAACATTGAGAAAAAGTAACTTGTCCATTCATGAATTAATAGGATTGTAAATGCATAAATCATGGTATTGGTTCTTCTTACTATAATTTATTATCTGTTTGCAACCCATCTATGCCCTTTATCTTAAAAGTCATCTCTATTCATGGATTCCAAAACCTTTTGATCTACACCCTCTATCAAAAAGAGAGTTTTTGATTTCAAGAACATAGATTATTGTATTTAGTATTATTAGGGCTATTGTGAAAATTTTAGAATCCATCAAAATTTCATCAAAGTTTTTTTTTATTGACTCCAAAATCTTTTCAATAGCTTTGGTGAATGCTATATACAATGATCTACATCCTTCATCTCAAAATTAGTCTCTATTGATAGAGACCAAAAGCCATCAATCTACACCATCCATTTCAGAAGTTGTCTCTAATGTTCTCAACATCTCTATTACTCATTGTAAATTATAGTGTTTTTGGTATATATGTTGATATATAGGTATGAAAATAAATGATATTATAGAATATGTTTTTGTAATTGTCTTTCTCTTTTGTTATTCGTTTATATGTTTACATTCAATCTTTTATTGTTTTATATGTTTAATTGTACAAGAAAAATATGGAAATGCAATAAAAAAACTTTAATGTCATTAATTTCACTTAGTGAGTTAAATTTGAAAAAAAATGACTAATTCATAAAATGATGTTAGGATTATTACAAAATTTATACTTAAATTCTAAAATTGTTGCTTGATAACACTTGCAAAACCATAAATTAGATCATATGTTATGAATTCTACTTCTAGATAAGTATAAATATTGCATAAATATGTAATATATATACATATATAAATTGAATTTTGAATTCTAGTTTAATGTGTATAATTAAATCAGTTTTAATGGAAATGTTACTAACACAAAAGAAATCAATTTTTTAATAATCAATATTTAATTATTATGACATTGATGAGGTATGCTCCCCTTCCAACCTTAATGTGACTCTCTTTAATTTTGTATTTTTACTCTCTAATTATTTTGCAAGATTAAAGCTTTGTTAGCCTATGACTAAATATATAAGGTTTAACACTCATTGAAAAAGTATTGAATATAAAAGTAAGGGTTTATTTTACTTATTTTGTTTATTCTAGTAATTTAGTTTTTAGTTTCATAATCAACATTATTTGGTTCCCTATCATTTTGATGCATCTTTTACTAGTTTGCATAGATAAAAAATATGATTTCATTCATCTTCTTTAACATTTGGTGGTATCATCTATTGTTTATTTATATGAAATGTGTAATAACATACACTAGATTTTTATAAATGCTCATTGCATTTACATGTATTTTATTCAAATGTGCTTTTTTAGGGAATGTAAAATTCACATATTGAATAATGAGCATTAAGATAGATTTAACAAAGAATCCATTTTTTATTATGGTATTATATATAATCTTTCACTATCTTGAATTTTTTGTTGTTTGATTTACTCTTTAAAATTATTGAAATTGAGATTCTATAGAATCATAAAACATATTGGTAGGCATTTATGGCTAGGGTGTTCAATAAAGAGGAATACAAGGAAAATAGGGAGGGCCAATGAGTAAAAAGGAAAAAATTAGGGATGGAGTTAGAGTTTGGGAAGGTTGATGAGTGAGTGACAAATAGGAGGATAGGGTTTGGTTCAAAGAGTGAGAAATGATGGATGGTGTTTGGGGGGGGGGGAAGAACCATGCCAGTTATTAAATTAAACTAATGTGATATTATGAGAATTAAACGTTGGTTTTTTTGAAACAAAATGATGTTTAGTATTATTTTTCATGATTTTAGCAAAATAAATAACATTAGTTTTGATCAATATAAAATTCACATTATTGTTATCATTTATGGTAATTATACAACTGATATTAAAAACGGATATATAACAATGCTCCTATAGACATCAATCAAATACCAATCTATATAAGTTATTTTGGTAGTAGAAGTAGTGTATAAAATATTATGTGTTTAAAATAAATAATGATACTTATGTAATATTACATTTAATTGCAGTTAAAATTATATATCATAAACAGTTAATAAAATTCAAAACGATTGAAATTCTAAATTTTCCAAAACTTTCATTCTTTATTTGTTGGTTTCTCTCGATAGGCAGACACAAGTAAATAACTATATATGTGTGCAGATGATTCTCACCGGTTCTTTTTTTTTTTTTCTTTTGGCATACCATTGTTATTTTATTATGATCATATATCGTCTCCAGGAAATTACTCGAATTGTCAATTATTAATTGTTACGAGCAACATCAATCAGATTTACTTTATTTTATTTATTTTTCATTTCAAGTTATACTTTTTTTAATTAAATTTATAATTTTTTTATAGTTGTGAAATAGGGATTAGTTTCATTCATGATATAATTTGACAAAATATATTTTAAAATAATTCTCTACTTATTAAAAAATCATAATATTTTATCATATATAAATTCCATAGAACGAATGAATAAAAATAAATACTATAATTATAACTTGTGTTACTCAATTATTGTATATTTTCCTTTTCAGGTCACTCCAAATATTGCCTCACTTCTTACACTTGCTGTTGGATTTAGGCATTTAATCGGAGTAATTTATATAAACAATGTCCAAGTTGTGCATCCGTGCAATGCACGGTAAATTTTTTTGGAAAAAGAATGGTGTTAATTGAAATTTTTAAATTTTAGCATACTCGCACATTACACATTAACACATCACTTAAATAATTAATAAGCATAATAATAAAAAAATAACGAAATTATTATAGACTAATATAATAGAGATATGAGATCAATTCACATACATTTAATTCCTTAATTCTTGAAAATTTTCTAATACTCTCAAATTAATTTATTTTATCATTTAAAATAATTAAAATGTTAGATACAAGCAAAGTGGGTTTTTCAAATTACACTACTACAAAGATGGGATACTATGATGTTAGCCCAAGTTAACACTAGATTTTATATTGATGTGGTGATATATTTGGAATTATTTAAAAAATTAAGGTGATAAGTTGTAAATATAACTAACATTTTTTTGAATGTGATGATATTTTTAAAATTATTAAAAAATTTAAGACGTTAATTTTTTGCTTAACTAATGTCATAATATAAGCCATTCAAGGAATAAGAAAACTTAAGATGTTGGTAATTGACTTCTATTTGGACGTGATGATATTTTCTAAATTATTAAAAAAACTTGAGACATTCACTTTTTACTTAACTAATGTCAAACTATATGACATCTAAAGTTTGTTAAAAAATGAGAAAGTCCAAGATGTTAGTTTAGAATTAATCAATGTATATTTGGACACGATGACATTTTAAAATTACTTAAAAATTTAAGACAATAATTGTTTACTTAACAAATTTTAAAATGTGTGACATTTAAAGGTTAATAGAAAAATAAGAAAACTTAAGATATTGATTTCAAAATTAACCAGCATTAAAAAATATTGCAAAAGTCTAGTAAGAAAAATATCAATTTAACACATCGATCTTGAACTAAACTAACATATAAAGTAATGACATTTATGAGGTTATTGAAAATCTACAAAAACTTAAGACATCAATTTTGTTTACAATTGTCATCTAAAAATATTTTAAATGAATGGTTGGGAAATATAAAAAGTAAACATGTTGATTTTATACTTAACTGACGTCTAATAATATGGTAACATCTAGCTACTTAAGAAACAATGATATATAGAATGTCAATTTTGTATTAATAACAAAAGTTAGTGACATTTTTATACTATAAATAAAGTACATATTTTTTCTCATTATCACTTTGACTATCAATTTTATTTGTTTTTAAGAATAATCTTTATCTCTATCTAGCTCCCTCTATAGAATTTTAGATGTCACTTTGTCCTCCATCACATGTGAGTGAGCAATTGATACTTCTTCAACTAACATCGAGCATGAAGTAAATGCTTTTTTTGAGATTACTTGTTCAAAATATAAAAGGTGTATTTCTTACTTCTATTTCTTAGATCTTTAGTTCTTCTATTCCTTTATTTTTTTCCATAGGGTTTTTAAAAGATTTTTATTTGTGTTTTCTTTGTATAACTTCCAAGGTTACATTTAAATTTTAGATACTTATTATGTGTTTAGTAAATGTTGCAACAAAGTTCAAAGTTGCCCTAAATGCCTTCTTTGCTTTTATTTCTTAGATTTTATCCTCCTTTATTTCTTTATTTTTGTTCAAAGGGATTTTAAGATATTTTTATTTATATTTTCTTTATATAAATTTTGAGATTATATCTAAGTTTTAAATACTTATTATATATTTAATAAAATATTACTATAAAGTCCAAAGTTAGCCAAATAACAATGAGAGATAAAAAAAAGTGAAAAAAATTCATAAAAAAGTCTTTTTTCATTATTCTAAGAAGGGCAAAAACCCATTGCAATTTTGCAAATGGATATATCTTAGGAAGTTATAGGAATAAAATTCGCCTTAAATAGACAATCAAGTGGAAAGTAATAGCCTTTCAAAGTTTTTAACTCGAAATATACATTTTTCATGCAATGTTTAGTTTATTCAATTTTTATTGTAAATATTCTAGTGCAGAAGCAAAAAATCATTGTTAAAAAAATTATTTTGCAAATATTTCATATCAGTTAATTAGTAAAAATTGATGTCTTTAACTCATAGCCAATGACTAGTTTGTAAGATACACAAAAAAGTTGATGATTTAATCAATATAGGAATCGATGTTATTCTTTTTTTTTTTTCACATCAAGTATGTAACCAACATCATAGTTTATTTACAATGATTCTCAATAAGACACCAATCATATTTTGATGAGTAATTTGCTAAACAACTAACGTCAATCAACTATTTTATAATAGTATTAAAATGGCTATCCATACAAAATTTAGTCGCAATAATACTAAATTGATGCAAAAAATTTTTAAATTGGCACTACATTGATATTAAAAACATCTTTCAATAATAATTTGATGTTTTCCTAATATTTCATAAACAAATTTTGTAGTTTACTCTATATTATATATTGCATTATATTCTCTAAGCATAGTAATTAACATATAAAAGAAATTAAATAAAATTAATCATGAATAAAATATTAATTAAAATTGAATTAAATTTATATCATTCTCTAACCGGACATATATGTATTGAATTATATTATTTTAAGCATAGTTAACATATAGAAGAAATTAAATGAGATCAATTATGTCAAAAATATCCATCTAAATCATTATCCATCTAACATATATATGTGAAAGAATTAATTGTGCTCAATTTTTGTAAGCTTATCCAACTACTTATGATAAGATTAAATATAATATAATATTGAATAATTAATTACAAAAATCACTCATATATAACATAAATTGCTCAAACCATAAAGCAATTTGCATTGTGTCATAACCCTTCCTGATCATGACCAGCGTGGATCCTATTATCAATTTCCACAAGCCGTAAAAAGTCTTTACTTTAACTATCTAATGAAAGTTTTCAAATTTCAAGAGAACTTAAAATTTACTTTTAAATTTTTATAAAAAAATAGATAGAATCTTCCCTATTTTTGGATACTTCTTGAGGGCCACCTGCCCTAAAATATAAAATCTATATTATCTAAATATGACAAAATCATATACATACATCATACAATACAAATTTCAAGACAAGTACACAAATATGAATTCAACACAACAATATTGAATTAACCACGACTTTATTTTAATTGCTAATTCTAATTCAAGACAATCCTAATTGTCAAATCTTTAGTTTAGGCAATCTCTGCTTTTCCATAGATGTAAAGAACTCAAGTATGCTTATTTCAATATGAAAATATTTAAAATACAATAGAGTGAGTTATAAAAACTCAGTAAGCATATATCTCCTATTAGTTTTCAAGAGAACTATTTTATATTTAATATTTACATATTAAATGTGTACTAATATTAAGATGTCAACAAACCCATTCTTGGGATCTCCGAAAAAGCTTTGAATTAATATTTACCTGCATTCAACTTAAATCTCATATCTTACATCACAAACAAAATAATCCCAATCAATGTCACTCACCACCCATTTTTAATGAGTCATCACAAGCAGCCCTTAAGGTCAAAATACAAATAAATCATTTCAGTCACACTATATCTTTGCAATCATAGTAAAACTATGTCCTTGTAATCACAAGCAAAATTCTAGTACTATATCACAACATTTAATCATCTAAAATAATTGTGCATATATCTATTTTTTTTATTTCCTAATATTCTCATATAGTTTGTCGAGAATTTTCCATTCGTCTCTTATTTCACAATTGTTTACTGAGAATTTACTATTTGACTCCACATCATTGTACCATCATTGTTCAAAGTTTCCAATGTCATTATTGGCATGATCTACAAATAGCAAACATGAGAGAATTTAACTCCCACATCATAGTTGTATACAACACTTTAATATAAAGTCATCACTTCATCACTAAACAATATCAAGCACACAAGTATAACTATATTCAAATACAATTTATCAATGGTTACAAACAAATATTATCATGCTTTTGTTGTGCACTCTAATTTAATAATAGCATCTCAACATAGCATAAAGTTGAATTTACATTTGCATATAATTATATTTATATAGAAATATAGAATCAATTCTAATAATGAGGAAAACAATTCACAAAGTTTAAATTATATATTTTATTTAGATAAAAGTTTGGTAATGAAATATATATTTTTTTGAATTTGTCCACAAATTCAAAGATTCTCAACTCTTTATCCTCCTTCTTCCATCTTTGCCTATTTATCAATTTACCATAATAAATTATTATATGTACATTACCAACTTTGCTTCCCTATATTACATTATAAATCCATATTATTTGTTTTTTATATTTTTTACTATAAACTGATAATTCAGATACACTTCTTAATCTTTTTAGATTGTAACTTTCTTTATTTTCAAACTTGTCTTTAAATATCAAACATTCTTGTACATAATAGCTTTTCGAAATCAAAGTCTTGAACCACACAAACATTACTACTCACGTTTTTATATCAAATTATATACTTATCAATTTATAAATTCCCATATAGAATCAGAAAATCACCTTTATTAAAAATTATCCATAACTAACTCCAAGTTCTAAAATATCAAATTTAAAGATTTAAATAATATTATTCTTGCAAAAGACTAACCACATTGTTACATCATTTTATAATGTAAAGTTCATAATTTTAGAAATATTATCAATAAATCCATAAATAATTTTCTTCTTAGATCATACATCATCTTAATATTCCATATGTATTTTAATCATCTTGTTTCATTACTCTATAGTACAAAATATCATCTTTCAAATATAATACTAAAAATTTAAAATACACATAAAATAGATTCTCTTAAACCAAATTAGATTCATGCAAAATAAAAGAATATAAATATCATAAATATGTTTCAATCATCTTATTTTAACATTCTATATTATAAAAAAGTAATTTTTTTGAAGCTTTAACTAGAAATCTCAACATGTACAAAATGAGTTTGAAAATTTCTAAGATCTATTAGTGTATGATGTATCAGTGTTTGAAAATCGTTAGATTTTATTCAGCTTGCGCAGCACTACACAATCTAAAAAATCTGAACCTTCAAAATAAACCGATGCACCATACAATTGGTGCATCGAAATCTCTCCCAATGAATTTATCTTTGATTAACTAGTAATTTTATCATAAAGATTAAAATTTTATTAGGATTATTTCTTATCATCGAAAATACCTTCCTTGAGCTTGTTGGCGGCGGAAGCTCGCCAAAACGCTGACAAACGAAGGAAAATCACAGCTCCCCTGTTGCTGTCCCACGCCGCGATTCACAGCCTCTTCGTGTTAGCTGTGATTTGCTACTCCTAAATGATGGGAGATACGCGATCAACATCCAGCTGGTGGCTACCTCTTGCGCGATTTTAAGATGCAAGCTTATAGCAGCTCCCGCCGCCAGCAACGGAAATAACAACGACGGCGCAACTTGAGATGCTGGGACATGAGCTCACCGAAGAGAGGAGCAGCCAACGAGTTACCGGGAGAGAAGGATGGCCAGCGAAAGGAGAGAAGAAAGGGGAAGACGGAGAGGAATTGGAAAAAATTAGAGAGAGAGAGAAGATTGATGGGATAGGGGGAAAAAAAAGGGACAGCAACAGCTAAAGTAAAGGGTATCAGACTTTTTTATAAAATAAAGGAAGGAGAATGCACGAAAATTAAGAGAGGAAAAAAGTAAAAATGATGCATAAGACAGTAGTATAAAAGGACAAAAATCGAGAGAAAGAGAAAGAATGCTAAGTTAGGGGTTTTTATTGTGTGATTATTACATGCATAAGTTATTTTTCACTTAAAATCTCAAACTTCCAAATGTATTAAATCCAATCCCAGTTAATTGAATTATTTTTAATCTTCTTTCAATATATAAATATATTTGTAATAATTCATTATTTTGATAACCTAAAAATAATTATTTTAATTTTTCATAATTTTTTTATAATTTTCAAGAATAATTTATTAATAGCAAATAATTTGTTTCAATCCTTACACCTAAGTTTATTAAAATTATTTTCAATTTATGAGAAATTCTTCTTTACAAAAATTATTCAATCTAATTTTGAACCAAGAATGGCCAAATAAAAATTAAAAATAAATGTATTTCATATATTTTTATTAGTATTATTTTATTATCCCTGAACTCTCTTCTTCTCTATATTCAAATCGGGAATATTGCACATTGCACATTGACGTAAAAGTAAGTCCTACAATTTAAACCAATCACTAAATAGATATTAGGAAACATCAAATACAACAATTTTGTGCTTATGTGTGATGTACAATGTTTCAAGCTAGTAATGTCAATAGAACTTTTAAAATGGTAGTAGAAGCATCCTACATAACAATTTCATCATAATATAAAAATAAACATCCATCACTTTGTAGCTTCAAAAAAAAATAATTATTCATCGAATAAGTACGCTTTTAAATTCTCTCTAACCACATCAAAACTTTCTAATATTGGCTATAGTGCATTGCAATCAACTTCATCCTACAAGTGTGCACACACATAAGGCACAAATGAAAATAATGCCTTTATATAATTCATTATTATATAAATAGGATACTACATCACTACATAGACATTAACCTATGTTAACATTGACATCTATATTAATGCAGTGATATTTTTTAAATTATTTGAGAGGAAAACAAAGCAAAAATGTTGTAGAAGACAGTAGCATAAAAGCACAAAAATTGAGAGAAACAAAGAGAATGTTGTGCTAGGAGTTTTTATTGTGTGATTTTTATGTGCATTAGTTACTTTACACTCAAAATCTTAACCCTCCAAACCTATTAAATCCAATCTTAATCAATTCAATCATTTTTAATTCTCTTTCAATATATAATGTATTCATAATAACTCATTAATTTGAGAACCTAAAAATAATTATTTTAATTTTTCATAAGTTTTTCGTAATTTTCAAGAATAATCTATTAATGACAAATAATTTGTTTCAATCCTTACACCCAAGCTCATTAAAATTATTCTCAATTTATGAGAAATTTTTCTTTAAAAAATTTATTTAATATAATCTTAAATCAAGAATAACCATATAAAAATTAAAAATAAACGTATTTCATATATTTTCATCAATATTATTTTATTATCCTCGAACTCTCTTCTTTTCTTTTATATTCAATTTGGGGATATTACACATTGATATAAAAGTAAGTCCTGCAATTTAAAACCAATCACTAGATAGATATCAGGAAACATCAAATACAACAATTTTGTGCTTATGTCCAATGTACAATGTTTCAAGCTAGTAATGTCAATAGAACTTTTAAAATGGTAGTAGAAGCATCCTACATAAGAATTTCATCATAATATAAAAACAAACATCCATCATTTTTTAACTTCAAAAAAATAATTATTCAACAAATAAGTACACTTTTAAATTCTCTCTAACCATATGAAAACTTTCTAACATAGGCTACAGTGCATTACAATCAACTTCATCCTATAAGTGTGCACACATATAAGGCACAAATGAAAATAATGCATCTATATAATTCATTATTACATAAATGGGATACTACATCACTACATAGATATTAACCCAAGTTAATATTGATATCTGTATTGATATAATGATATTTTTAAAATTATTTGAAAAATTAAGACAATGGGTTATAAATATAACTAACATTTATTTGGACATAGTAACAATTTTGAAATTATTAAAAATTTAGAATGTCAATGTTTTATTTAATTGATATCATAACGTAGGTTATTAGAAAAATAAGGAAACTTGATATATTGATTTTAGAATTAACTAATGTTTATTTAGATGTTGTAATATTTTTGAAATTATTAGAAAATTTAATACATTAAATTTTACTTAATTGTGCCATACTATATGGCATTTAAAGGTTGCTAGAAAAATAATGAAGCTTATGGCATTGGTTTTAGAATTAACTAACATATATTTGGATGCGATGACATTGTTGAAATTGTTGGAAAACTTAAGATATCAGTTTTTCACTTAATTGACATCAAAATGTTCTACATTGCAAAAGTCTGGTAAGAAAAATATCAAACTTTAACATATCAATTTTGAGCTAAATCATTATCTAAAGTGATGACATTTACAAGATTACTAGGAATCTATGAAAACTTAAGACATCGATTTTGTTTCCAACTATCATTTAAAAATATTTTAAATGATTGGTTGAGAAGTATAAAAAATAAACATGTCAATTTTATACTTAACTAATGTCTGATAGTATGGTAATAGCCAATTACTTGAAAAATGATGATACATAAAATGTCAATTTTATGTAAATTTTTACACTATAAATAAAGCACACTTTTTTTTTTAATCCTTATTATCACTTTAACTCTCTCTCTTATTTATTTCCAAGCTTCATTTATATTTTTATCTAGTTCCTTGCATTGAACCCTAAATATCACTCCATCCTACATCAATTAATATGCTATCAACGATCTTTCAATTAACATTAAGCAGCAAGCAAAGGCCCTATTCCAAGCCACTATTTCAAAATATAAGAGATATTTTTCTTATTTTTATTTATCATATGTTCATCTCTTCCATTTTTTTTTTATTTTTTGTGTAGTTTTTTAGGAGATTCTTATTTGTATTTTTTTGCATAAGTTCTAAAGTTGTGTTTAAGTTTTGGGTTCTTATTATGTGCTTGATAAATGTTGAAATGGAGTCTAAAGTCACCTTAAATGCCTTTCTTGCTTTTACTTATTAGATCTTTACCTTTTTCGTTTCTTTAATTTTTATGTAGGTTTATTTTAAAAAAATTTGTATACATTTCTCTTATATAGCTCTTGAGATTATATTTAAGTTTAAAATATATATTATGTGTTTGATAAAATAATGCAATAGAGTCTGAAGTAGATTAAACAATAAAGAAAGATGGAGAAAATGTCAAAAAAGCCTATGAAAATGACCATTTTTTTACAATTCTAGGAAAGGAAAAACCCTGTTGTAGTTTTTGCAAATGGATACATTTTAAAAAGGTTATATAAAATTAACATAAAATTTGCCTTAAATGACCAACCAAGCATAGAATTATGGCTTTTCAAAGTTTTTAACTTAAAATATATGTTTTTGACAAGATGCTAAGCTTATTTAACTTTTATTGCAAATATTCTAGTGTGAAAGACAAAAATTGTCATTAAAAATATTTTACAAACATTTTAGGTCAATCACTTAGCAAAATTGACATTTTTAACTTATTACTAGTGACCAAGTAGTATGATACATAAAGAAATGCTAATGATTAAATCAATATAGGAATTGAATTTATTTTATTTTTCTATATGGGGTATGTAACTAATGTTATAACTTATTTATAATGACACTTGATAAAACATTAGTTATATTTCAACATGTTATCCATTAAATAGTTGACGTCAATTAACTATTCTATAGTAGTGATTAAAACATCACAAATTTGCCTCAACCATATGTAAAATAAAGAGATATATAAGAAATATCATTTGTACTTCAAAATTGCAACCTTTAATTATAGAAAATGAATCATGATAGCAAATCATTGACATTTTCAATAAATCCTAAATGTATAATAGGTAAAATATATGTATACCATGAAACTAATTATGATGTCAAGTAAAATAATTTGTTTACATACTTAGTGTCCTTCAATTAAGGGGAAACCTAGTTGCTTCCCACACCATTCTTATTGTCTTTATCTTTTAAATATGCTCATAACTAGACATTACTAATAGTTACATAATGTGAACTTTCTCTACCTAGACTTTTTTAGAGGTGAAATGTCAGAAACAAAATCAAACCTTCTTGTCACTCTAAAAACTCAATAAAATAATAATAAGCAAATCAATTTTTCTTGCCATTTTGAAAATTAAACCAATGAAAAGAAAAATTAATAAATAAAATTAAAGCTAACAAATCACATAGAACTCAGCCTTGATTAATTTACTCAGGCAAATATAAACTATGAATGATATTTGCTAGCATAAATTCAAACCTATATAGGAAAATTAGTAACCAACCCAAGAATCTAATTAGAAGCCAATACTTACATAAGTAATCACAAAACATAGCTATATGTTCCAAAAATTGTTGATGTGTGCTTTAATAGCCAATTATGTGATGATTATATTTGCATACATTATATAATGTTTTCTTTATATATAAAGGCCTTTGAATTGATTCTTATGTTTAATGTTATATCTATATAATATAAATAAATATAACAATTGTCCTTGGAATAATTTTATATTATTCCTAATAGGTCCCTAGTTGAGTGCTATTATAAATTGGGATAACAATAATATGTCATGACTAATATATAAGTTGGCTTGTAATTGTGGTCATAGATATGAGATATTAAATTAACTCATAGGTGCATATTAGAGAACAAATGTCTTAAACTAACCCTCCATAAGAATAATACATAGATCATCATGTGAGTATCATAAGTAATTCTGATAATAACAATAATGCAAGCGGTCCTTTGACTTGAAATCACTAAGGTTCTTTACATGTAGTATCATGTAGTTTGATACCATTTAATGTCACCTACAATATGGTTAACCAAAAATATGATAATTAGACATACTATAAATCATGTAGAGGGATGTGAGTAATCTAGATAGGATTTTTTCCCTCCTATATAAGAAAAGAGATATCAGTGGGGCCCTTGATTGAGTAAGATTATGAAATGCATAGTTATGCTCAAATGGATTGATATATAATATCAATTCATTTATTTCTAGTTAGTTTGTTTAGAAATCAAGAAATATATCAATTGAACTATGAAGAAGGTGACATATTCTATGCATCAAGTTCAATTTAGATATTCAAGATAAAAGGGACTACACTACATGAAACATTGGTCATTAAGAGGTAATGTTGAATAACTAACATTGTCATTGCTCGATGTGGTAGTGATGCACCTAAATTCCACTCACTATCTATAAAACTAAAAATAAGATTTTAGGGTTATTACTTACTTAATAAGAACCTATAGAGTTATACAAAAAAATATATGTTAAATATTAGAGGCATAAGGTACCTAGGAACTTTTAGTTAGTTTGAGGCTTCTAATTAGGATATATTCAATGTGATTGGGCTTCATTTAGTTATAGTGCAATATGATTGGGCTATAGTTAAGTAAGACTAGATATGGGATGATTTATAATCAAAATCATGATTAGGCTTGGTTAATAATCGAAGCCTAGTTACCTTTTTTCTTAAGTTAGTTTTGACTAGAGATCAAAATAAATTAATTAGATAATATCTTACTAAAGCCAAACAATCTTTTAAAAAGAAAATATTTGATAAAGATATGTACCATGCAATTTGATAAATATCTAATTGAGATTAGAAAAATCCATTATTTTTCATCTATAAGATAGAGAGCTTCATGAGTTGATAGATGGTGTCACAAAAAACTAGAAAATTTTCATAGCTAGCATTGCTCCAAAAGAGAGAAAGAGATCCTTATTGATTCAATCAATATATTCAACCATTCATGTGTATACCATAAAGACGTTACTCCTTCAAAGAACATTTATAATTCATGATAACCTAGTTTATTCATGAGAGGTTCTAATTGTGATAAAAATTTGTATATGATTTGATAATGCATTCATTTTTTTTCATGTGTTCATGCATTTGTGGTTGATTAAGTCAAACATTAATGATTAGTTTGTTCACCAAAATTAGGCACATTACATACCTACATTCATGAATTCAAACATAGTAAGATTTAAAATGTTCTACGATGATTTGAATTAGGTTACAAAGGTTGGCCCTTTGCAAAGATCTTTAGTGGGTTTCCAAATAAATTTTAAATTTTTTCACTATGTTTCTAATGCAAAACCCACCAAACATGTTTGAGAAATTTAAAAAAATGGAAGAAAACTAGTTGTAGAAAAATCTAAATGTTCACAATTTGAATTTAATAGGAAATTGACTTAACTAATTAAAGAATGAAACTTTTCCTAAATTAAAGATATAATCATTGTTAATGTTGATCAATCCTCACTATTAAGGGAATAACACAATTAATGGACTTTGTATTTGATTTTGTTACTATATAATTACTAAACAATATTGGTGGTTTAACCTATTTGTTGTTAATTATCCAATAGCGCATATACGAGTGTTGTTGTATGTTCAATATATATTCAACATTGATTCTTAGATCAGTTAGAAAATTAGTAATAGTGTTGATTTTTTTATAAGAAAATTGATATGTTTCATACTTAGATATTGTTAAATCATTGAAACTAGACAATAGTTTTATAATTGACATTAAAAACAACAATAATAATAAATGTAGAAAATAAATTATAAGGTTAATTTTTTATTTAATAATTGATATGGTTATATATAAGACATCTATTCACAAACCACCATTGAATCTCCTTTCATATCCTAAATTTTATATAGTATGTCAATTTTTATTAAATAACTGACCTATAATGTCCAATATAGAACAATGATATTTTAGAATACCCAATGTGATTTAGTAACATTTTTATACAATGGAATTCACCAAAATCCTACTGCATCCAGAGCAATATTTGAATCAAATTATAGAATCTAATAATAATATTATTATACAAGTAATATTATTGTACAAAGTAATATTCAAGCCTTATCTCAATGCTTCTATAGTCATAAATAATAACTCAAATATAATAAACATCCAATGACAATAATTTGGTACACTTTGCTAGGTCTAAATAATTAAAGATAAATACTATATATATATTGCAAAAACTAAATATAATATATTTAAATGCCAAAGAAAGAAGTTACATTTTCTTCCAATGAAAAGACTATTGAAAGAAATCTTTGTGAAACCCATTATGGCAAAAAAAAGGGCACAAGCATACTAGAACTAATGTTTTATATGCAACATTAATATTATATGCTTCAATTAAAGAGAAATTTATTACTTGGTCTATACTATTAAATTTTGGTGGCATTACATGTTGTTTGTTGAGTTAAGGAGTACTATTCTTACCTTTGAATGTTGAGATAATCATGGTTACAAGAAGAGTTAGAATGTAACATGTAAAACCTGCATCACATTAGGCGATTAAAATAAAATGTGACCTATTATATGTATAATATAGGCGTAAGAAATATGAATTAAATTACCTTCAATTTTTCCTAATATGTTTAAGAGGATTTACATCCCATATCCTTTTAACATTATAATCTCACATGTAAAACTTCTCCATATTGCTTGTCATCCACTAAAAGTATTACTATAAAGAAAGAATGAGTCTCCTTAATATCATTGCTCATGTCTTCTTTATCCCCTATCACCAACAATTCCTTTCTTCCTTAGTAGTGCTACATACCATTTCTAATTGGATAGCTTGAGACATAAAAAGCTTATTTTTTCCTTGGATAACATTATGAATAGCTCCCTTTGTGACCTCTCATATTAAGATCCATCAATGTGAATCCTAACTCATTAATCCAGATGCCATTGTTATTGCTAATCCATTTACATTGAAATATAGGCACTTTGAACATAAAGTAATCAAGCTCCTAAATTACTTTAATGACCCTATAATAAGACATATTATCATTGATAAACTTTTAATCTTTAGAACTACTCACATACATCACCTAAGTCACCAATAACTATATAATTTTGCATAATGCTCTTGTTATCCTAATCTTTTATATAAAAAGAATACCTATTAATATCATATCCATAATAAGAGGTGACCTCCATGCATAACCTATGCATTAGCCATTTAATGGTCTTAAAAATAGTATCTAGTCCTTTTTCTATTCAAAAACAAATTTAACTTTAAAACTAATTAAGGAATGATCAATTGAGTTCAACTTGGACCTATAGATCATTCCTAATATTAGTTTGTAGAACCAACATTACAATGAAAATCAAAATGTTGATAATGGCCAAATGCTAGAGAATGTAGAACTAAAGAAGGCTAAAATAATTATTTTATTTAAAGATAAATTTTTAAGGTTCAATAGGGGATAGAGGTATGAGTGATAAGGAACATAATAAAGATGTCATGAGATTTAATGAGGATGAAGGTGAGGATTTAGAAATTGATGCTACATATGCAATAATGGATGATAGCCTAGCTTACCCAGTTATTCATGTTTCAAAGGAAGAGAGGAAAAAGTTATCTAAACCCTGGAAAATGGCTTTAATTGTTAAATTGTTAGGGATGAGGCTAAGGATGAGATTTATTAAACTAGTATTACTAAAGATGTAGGCATGCAAGGAAATTTTCAATTTTTTGACGTGGATAATGAATATTATTTAGTAAGGTTTTCTAATGCAAATGATTATAATTATGTTCTCCAAGAAGGATTATGGTTGATTGATGATCACTTCTTCATCATTCAAAGTGTTAACATTAGCCTTTACAAATTGTTACAATTTAATTTTATGTTTTAATTATAATAGAAATCATTTTGAAAGTAATGTATTTCATGAAATTTGCATGGTTGAAATTATGAAGCAAAATGGAATTTATGAAGACTTTTTTAGAAAAGTGGTCAAAGTCTCCTTGAAGATCAAGTTGAAGAATACTTTAAGGTTTTAGGAGATTTTAATGTAAATGATTAATCTTAAGATTTTATGGCTCAAAAAATCTTTCATAATTAATGTTAAAAAAGGTGTTTTGTACCTAAATGTTTTAAAAATAAATTGCATTCGAAAAAGGAAAGTTTTTTTTAAATTAAATTCTTTAAAAATCAAGTTTTGTTTTAAATCTAGCTATATTCAAGTATTGTATTTAAATATTGTGGTCCAAAGGCCAATCTCCAAACAAATATTTGAATTTGAATACTATGGTCCAAAGGCAAACTTCCAAACTAATATTTAAATATCACATTTGAATATTGTTGTCTAAAGACAAGCTATCTAGAACATAGTCAAATATTGTATTCAATTACGCAATAATAGATGCAAATTGTTTGTCACATAATCATGGATAGTAATAGATTATGCCTTGAAAATTTAAACTCTCAAGTTGTATAACCAAATACATTATTCAATTATTGCTTGTGAATTTTGAATTTTGCCATCTATAATCTTATAAAGTTTTGATTTTAAAAAATAATTCATATATAAACCATTTCTCACTATTTTTTGGTAATTAGAAGACATAAAAACCCTAGTTTCTTCAAAGCTTACATTTTGCTTTCATCTATATAATATTGCTTTAACTATGTTACATTTTTGTAATCTTACTTCAACTATTAGAGCCATTCTCTTAGGATTAAACCATTTTAGATCTTTCAACTTGTATTTATGCAAAGACTACACTAAACATTTGTTTATTTCATCTTAAATTTCTAGGTTTTTGTACTCAGTAAGGAATCCTAATGGATTCTAGAGTGTGATAGCTTTAGTAAGTGATTCTTGTGAAAGGATACCATAAGGGAGCATTGTGTCAACACAAAACTGCTATAAGGCTTCTTAAGGTCATTAACCTCAATGGATTTGGTGCATGAACTATGGATTTGAAGGGTATTCAATTGTAGAGAGTGGACATATATCGAAAGTGGTTATTCTTCTTAATAAAACCACAATATATGCATTTACAATTCTCTCAACTCTATCTCTCTATAATTTTTTACATTTATATTGCTTCTCTTTTATATTTGAGTATTGATGCATAAGATATGAATATTAAATAATATGATATTTGTAAGTTGAATTCTTTACTTCCAAATTACAAGTGTAGCTTTTTTTATTTTTATACAAAATGCTTCATTTTTATTAAGAAATTTTTTTGAGAAACCCTAATTCATCACCATTTAGTGTATCTATCGCTTTATATAAGGTGGAAAGAAAACTTTAATCCATATAAAGATGACTTTTACAAAATAGTTATGTGAGCTTGTGTTCCTAGCTTTTTGATTTAATTTTATAATAAAAAATTTCCATAAAGGCAAAGAAATATGATTGGTCATACATTTAAAGTGGATGTGAACACTTTGAGAAAAAAAGGATAATAGAGATGGAGAACTTGCTATACAAGCTAATTTTACTTGGATTTATATCGAGGTATATCTTAGAAAATGATTTTTTTAATCAAAATTTAGATTGTTGAGTGGAATTTATTATGAGGAGTATGAAGGACTTCATTCAATATGTTTTGAATGTTGTAAGTATAGCCACAAAAAGGAAATTGCCTAAAACTAAATAACAATGGTATTGATATAAACTAAGAGAAAGTTTACAGGTGTGATAGATATTAGGACTAATAGATTGGCTACTAAAGCTAAAATAATGGGGAAAACTTTTATCCTTGGATAATAATACAGAAAGATAGATGCCCAATAAGGAGAGTGAAAGTGACTTATGCAACCAAGGAAATAGCTTAGGTGGAAAAAAGAGCATTGCTAGGTAATGGTAAGGAAGTACAAGTAACTTATAGATCAAATTTTGAAATGCAGTAGGTCTCTATGAATATGACCTCTTAATAAGTAATGAGGGAGAAAGGTTGGTGGTTCAAAGAAGCATGTTGGAAGTTGCTAATGTTAGGTCATATAATGAGATGCTAAGAGCTACACAATATTTCTGTAGCAAGTAAGGTAAAAATAAAAAAGCATGTAATGTGCCACTGACCCCCTAAAGAGAAAATAGTAGGCTTAGGTTTGGCTATAAAGAGCATTATAGTTAACAATAAAAAGTGAGAAAAAAATAAAAGAAGAAACAAAATCATGTTAATCTTGAGTTCAATACTCACAATCAAGAAAATATTTCCTTAGAGAATAAAACCTATGTAAGCCCTTCACAAACCTTGAGTAGATATGAAGATAGATTTCTGATGACATAACAAATGAATGCACTATCACTTTCATCATTTCCATCCAATTTTAGTATTATTAATTCATAAACTTTAATTCTAATAAAACCAAGAAGGATGGAAAGTTAAAGAGTGATAATATCAAGACTAAGCCTATGGATAATCAATTTATTAAATAAATTATAAGGAAGGAAGAAGAATGGTTATATTTATTACATAAAGAGAGTACAAGTAAAAGTTTAGAAGGCATGGAAAGTGCCTCTTATATTAAGATGAAATTCTTTTATTGCAACTTCCTTTTGTTTTTATGAATTTTATTTCATGGAATTGTTAATATATTGAAGTAAAGGCTTTACCAAGCTTTTTGAAAGAATTGTTGAAAAATTATGATGTTCAATTAATGGCCATGATAAAACCAAAGGCTAATGTAAATAAGTAGCTTGAAGAATTTTAAAAAAAATATATGGGGTTCAAAACCTCAGTTCGAGTTCAATTACAAGGTTATTCTAGAGTCATATGGGTTATGTGGAATCTAGAAAAAGCCTAAACTATCACGGCCCTTCTTCTGGCTATTGTGACCGGCATAAAGATACCTAATTAGTGCTAGCTTCCTAATTAGACATCTTTACAAGCCTTTGACCTTCAATTACTTTTTTTTTGAAAAAGTGGGATAACTAGTATAAATAATTCAAATGTATACATAGAATAAAACTTTTATATTTACAAAAATGAGCATCTATTTATATACAACAAGAGTCATATAGGTAATATACAACTAGTACCACCAAGCTTTAGTAAAGTCTAACCGACTCTTCATCCTCCTCTAGATCAAGTTCAAGAGGAGTCGTGCTAGACCTGTTACTAGCTGTTCTTTCTGTTGGGAATATGCGGTGGAGGGAAAACACAATAAAAGCATTTTGTTCATCATCTACCTATCGAAAGTCTATGCTATAAAGTATGCCTATTTCAGGTAGGTTAACCCCTACTTCAGGTGGATTAACCCAGATTTCAAAATAGAATTCTACCACATAAGTACCAAAAGGGGTGAACATGTGTCCTCAGTAAGTATCAACGTGTCTCCATGGGCCTATGATCTTTACTTGAAAAGATAGTTTAAAGAAAATATAGAATGAGTATAAATATACTTAGTGAGTAACAACTAGTTTCCTCATCCTTAGTATATATCGGGGAACTACTTATGTCTAGATCTTTTATTCATTCCATTTATAACATTTAATTATATAATACATATCATGAGAAATGGTTATAGTTGGGATGCAACCCTATATCTTCGGTCTGGCCTTATCCCACTCACTTGGGCCTTAGGCCCTCATCCTTTTCCCTCCACTACTAACCATCCACTCTTCTTCTTCATGAAAGATGTTATATCTCCCCCCTTATCAATTTCATATGCAAGTCCAGTGGGATGCCACCTACTTCAACCACTATGCAAGATAACCAAGTCCAATGGATGGCACCCACATCAACCACTATGCAAGATAACCAAGTCCAATGGATGGCACCCACATCAACCACTGTTATGTCTCTTGTAAGTAAAATGCCAACTACACCATAAATGTTTTATGCACTTTTTTCTATTCAAATCTCTTACCATTCTATGCCACAATAGGGCTAGGTATCCCCATTAAATCATTCATATTGTTTAGAAGTGGCATTGGAATAACAATGCACCCTTAGGGTGTAGCAACTAAAATACTAAGGATTAATATCCTTGTAAGAAAATAATCACATCATTTTCATGGGATTTCAAATGGTAAACAATGTTCTCAACATCCTAACTAATAACTATAATAAATGTTATATGAAGACTTCATTGCATAGGATTTCCCATTACAAGGAAAGTCACAATTTTCCCTTTTCAGAACACATTCTAGACAGGTCTAGAATGTATTTTGTTGGAGGAACTACATGAGTAGTAAAAATTTTGAAAAATTTATCCAAGGTTCTTCACATAATGTGTAACCTCTGTGAAATTTCCTAGAATTTTTCTCAAACATTTAGTGGTCCTAAAGTTTTCGTGAACAGGGCTGGTCAGTTTGAAAATTTCTTCTGGACAGTATTAGGTTGTGATTTTATTGGAGAACCAAATCAAACCCTATGGCCATGAAATTTTTAAAAAACCTCAAAAACATCACAATAGATTACCACAAATTTTATCAGAATTTTTTGTGACCATTTGGTACCTCAAACAAACCAAAATCCGAGACCAAGTAGGCAGGTACCTTGTTCTGGACAGAATTGATAATCTAACATAAAAATTCATCTTAAAAATATCTAACAATTTCAAAAAGTTATAAAAACTTCCAGATTACATCTACACGTAATAAGGGACCATAAAATGTCAAGAACCAAAAATTTTGATGACTTTGAACCTAGGATTTTTGTGGCCCTTTTTCAGAAAAATTTCATCAGCATGCTGATTCCAATCTTCTCATTGTTCTCATATGATTTCAACCATTCTATCATGACAATTTGCAATCCTTGACTTCCCATCATCCTTGGGTTAAATTCATCATTCCAACGTCAACACTTAATACATAAATTCATCACAAATCAGAAAACACAGCAGCCCACACAAGGTTGGAATCAATAACCATAGCATCCAATAATCTCATCAACAATTTTAGGAAACAATCTATGAATTCTAACAAGTTATTACTCATCTTAATTCTTCACTTTTTCCTAATCTTTGGCTGGTGTTTAGGGGCAGTAAGAGATCTTCATGAAAAGGAAATAAATTTTAGACACTTTGGAAAATTTTTGAAGAAATCATAGGAAAAATTTGAAGAGTTTTTGCTTGATTACCTTGGAAAACCTTTGAATTTCTCTAACAAAGCTTGAGATCTTTTCTTATTTTTATTCTTCTCTTCTTAGTGGGCACAAAATTTTCTGGTAAAGATGCAGATTTTCTGACCCTAAAAACCCTAATTGTCTTTTATAATAATCCTCCAAAAATAATTCTAAAGATTTCTACATTTTTCTACAATTTTCCTCATTTTTTTGGTGATAAAAGGAGACACTTGGGAGGCCTTATTGAACATCCAGCTGCCCCCAAAAAGTCTGAGAAATCAGCTCTTAATCCACTAATTTTAAGCCACCTTTAATGCTAATTGGGATTTATTACAAAAAGATCCCAAAATTTTATCTTTTTTGCACTTAAGTCCCTAGCTTCTCGAGGAAGTTTGGGATCAGCCAATGGCCCACATTTTTAGGCCTAAATTTTCATATTTGAGTCTTTAAAGTGTGGGATAATCTAACCCAATAAAAAAAATTTTAGGTTGGATAAAAAGTAAAAAGGGTTTATTACATTTTGACCCTAAATCGGTCACTTTCTTTGCAATTTCACCCTAGGCTTGTAGATATTTTTAAAATTAAAATTTTGGAATTTCATAATTATTTTTAAACTCCAAAAATTAATTTGGTCTAACCACCCAAATAAAATAATTAATTTATGATGTTTTCAGCTTATTTTCCCCCTTTTTAACTTACCGAGTTTCAAAACTTTGATCAAACTCTAGAGGAATTTCTATAAACCTATTCTTAGATTTTTAAATCTTAATTTTCATTTATTATAATGATAATTAAAATTCTCAAAGTTTTCTAGTTGATCCCACTTCGAAATTATCATTTCGATTCGTCCGAATTTCACTTAATTTCCCGTTGAAACTTCTAAATCAATGTTTCTTTAATAAAATTCCTTAGTATTCTTACCCTATGGTGGGGTCATTACATAAAATTTTGCTCAAAAATATTTTAATAATTTTATCCATTATTTTGCACTATATGTTAATAAGAACTATAAAGCATATATGATGTTTGCTTATGCTAGCCCTAACAAAATGAAAGAAGGTGGCTATAGGAGAATTTGTAATAGATTATGAGCAAGATGTATGATCCTTAGAATATTTTAGCAAACTTCAATGATAATACAAGTTCAAATGAAAAATTAAGAGAGAGCCAACCCAATTAGAGATCAATGCAATAGTTCAATGAGTGGATTTTGGATTATGGATTGTTAGATTTAAGGTATATGGGTCTGAAATGCATTTGGGAGAAAGGAAGAGTCAAGGAAAGGCTTGGTCAAAGCTTATCTAATATGAAATAAAGATCAATGTTTCAAAAGCCTTTTATAATTGATCTACAACCATTTAAATCAAATTATAAATCAATTCTTCTTAAATTAGTGGATCAATTAAAGGGTAAGAAGAGAACTCTTTTTTGTTTTCTTGTTGCTTGGTTGACCTATAATTTATTTCTAAGAGCTAATCATGAATGTTAGAAGGAAAGAAAAGATTATAAGGAAGCATCATCAAATATTAAAATTAATGCCATGAATTAAATAAGGACTTTTTGCTAAATTGTCAAGCTAAAAAAGGAGGTCACAAGAAAATCTTGAATATATTAATAGAGGATTAATGTATAGCCTAAATCCCTACTTGAAGTATTCACAGAAACAAGCCTAGGAAGAATTTGAAAAGATTCTTGTTCATGAGGAATTAACATAGTATTAGAAATCCTAAAGTAGCTAGTTAATTTATAGTGACAATAATACCAAAAAATTTCACTCTTATGTAATTACTTGATAGATAAAGAAAAATATTGATCAATTGAAATCAAAAGATGGTATCATGGTGGAAGATGAAGATTTATTAGGAGAGATAGTAATAGACTAGTTACAGAGGCTTTATTCTAATGATAACTTTCAGTATGGAGGCTTCCCTCTACAAAATTGCTTCATAACTTTATCAAAGATAGCTTTATAGGAAATTAGAGTCGTATTAACTCAAGATGAAATTAAATATGTCCTCTTTAGCATAGAGCTTTTTAAAGCTTTAGGTCCTTATGGATTACATTTGATTTTCTTTCAAAGCTAATGGGACACAATAGGTAAGATAATTTGTGATTTGACTTTAAGATTTTTTAGAATCCTAGCTCAATGGACAGAATTAATGACACATTACTTGTTCTTATCCTAAAATTAGAGAATTCAAATTCTATTAAAAAATTTCGATCAATAAGCTTGTGGAATGTGATTTTCAAAATTTTTATGAAAATCCTAACTAAGATATTGAAGTTACATTTAGGCTACTTGATATCTGCAAACCATTGCAATTTTGTTCCAAGGAGACATAATTTAGAAAATATTACTGTAACATAGGAAATTATTCACTAAATAAAAAAGAAAAAGGATAAAAGAAGTTGGATGGCTACTAAGGTTGATTTGGAGAAGATTATGATAGGATTGATTGGAAGTTCTTAAAAGATATCTTGATATACTTATGTCTTCTGGAGAATTTTATTACTTTTATTATGACCTTTGTCTTTAACTATTCAATGTAAATCTTTTGAAATCATGTGGTGACTAATCATTTTTCCTTTACCATAGGAATTACTCTTGTCATCTTATATCTTTTTTTATGCATTAAGCGATTAGCCCATTGCATTAATTATGCTATTCAAATGGGAAAATGAAAGTCAATGAAGCTTAATAGAGGAAGTCTAAATATTTCACACCTCTTCTCTACAAATGATCTAATGTTATTTGTAGAAGTCAACTTGCATCAAGTTACTATAATTAAAAGGTGCCCGAATATATTTTTCTATGCATTAGGTTAAAAGGTGAGCAATAAAAAAACTTGAGTATATTTTTTAACAAATGGAAACTATAATAAAACTTAATAGATGAGTGAGGATAAATTTTCATAAGTATCTTGGTGTCCCTTTCTAACTTTAAAGAATGTTAGAAGTTATATATAAGGATATAGTTGAAAGGATCAAAAAGTGTATCTCCTATTAAAGTGCTAAAACTTTACCTTTTGCTAGCTATTTAAGTTTGTCAAAAATGGTAAACGTTAGTATCCTTGTATGAGCCATGCAAACTACTTTTTTACTAACTTTTACTTGTGAGGAGATTGACAACCTTATTCATGATTTTCTTTAAAGTTCACATTAAGTCTATAATGAAAAATAAAAAGATGTCTTAAGTCTTAAAAAAAAAACATAGTCGAATAATAAATCATTATTAATGAATATTGCTTTTAACTTGTTGAAGGAAAAAGGCTCTCTATGGGCAAATGTAATTATAAATAAGTATGAATGTGGGGAGAATAGTGTTCCTATAATAAGAGATAAATAAGACATATCCAATCTATGCAAATAGATGAAAAAAGTGTGGCCTAAAGTTAGAAAAGTAATAATAATGTCTAGTGTTGGAGATGATAATGTGGTTAGTGTTGGTGTGTGTCCTAGAACCAATCATATAAGATGATTAGAGTTATATACAATGTATTATATTTTATTTTAGGTAATTTAATTATTATATTTGTTTTTATTATTATTATGCGCAATTTATAACTTAATATAATAATTATCCTTGGAATAGCTTTGCTATTCCTAAAATGCCCCTAGTCAAGTATTATTACGAAAATGATAGTAATAATACATCGAGACTAGCATGTATAGCGACTGATGATTACGAATCATGGATATGTGATATCAAGTCAATACATGAGTACATTGCTAAGTGAACAATGTACTGGACTGACCCACTATGAGAATATTGTATGGATAAACGTGTCATAAGTTATTCTCATATGATCACAACTACACATAAACCTTTGACCTGAAGTCACTACGGTTCCCTACATGAGGAATTACTCACTTTAATATTGTCTTATGTCACCTTTAATCAGGATGACAAGTAGGGCATTGATTGGGTGTGTCATAAATCATGCAGAGGGAAGTGAGTGATGTAAATGGAATTTTGTTACTCTTGTATAAAAGAGAAATATCCTTGGGCCCCTTGATTGAGTGAGACTTAGAAATGCATGGCCATGCTCAGTTGAATTAATATGTGATATTAATTATTTATTTTAAGTCTACTCAGTATCAAGAAATATAAATTGAACATTGACGAGCATGACACATTCCATGCCTCCAGTTCAATTTGGATATTATTACAAAAGAGTTATGATGCAAAATATTGATCATGTATTAGGTGGATGTTGAATCACAGACATTCTTACTACTTGAGTGGCAGTGATGTATTGCTAGATACCGCTCGCTGTCTATGGCTCAATAATAAGTCATTGTCAACGTAGTAAGAACCTACAAGGTCACACAAAAGGAGTAGGAATAAGACAATAATTAATTGAACTTTAATTATATTAATATCCAATTAATTGGACTTATTTTCGTGCATATATATATATATATATTATTAAGAATAATAATTCACGTTTTATATATATATATATATATATATATATATATATATATATATATATATATATATATATATATATATATATTATGTGATATTATTTGATATTAAAGAAATATCAAATAATTATCTTATCAGATATTAGATAAATATATTATGAGATAATATTATTCTGATATTTGATAACTATATGCAATTATCTAATAATTAAGATATTTATATTATGAGATAATATTATTATCTAATATTAGATAATTAATAGATAAGTCTTATCTCTTCCCATTATCTCTAGGATAAGGATAAGATAAGTTGTTAAGTGTGATTAGGATTTTGGAAGCATTATCCTAGTAGGACTAGGATTATGGCTTGCCTAAGTTCTATAAAAGGGGACTTGAGGGCAGCACTTAAGAATCACGTTTTAAGCTTCCATATAAACCCTAAATCACTCAGAAAACATCCAATCCTAATTCTTAGAGAGAAAAACGCATCCTAGCAGACGTGTGGAGGGTGAGAGGTCGTTGTTCACTCCGTGTGGATACCGTAGAGACGCTGTACCTTCCGGCCGGCGTTTGATTCATCCGCTCTCAAGTTTTAATCAGTAGAAACACAAGTACCCAATAGGTAAAACCCTAATCATTGACTTATACTTTTTGCATGGATCCTAGGTAGAATTCGGATCAAAAATTTAAAATTCCGCTGCATGTAATAATCCGAATTCCCAACAGATAGCTAGGTCTTTTTTTTATATAGGTTATTTTTAGGAAAGTTAGCTTATGATATTTAGATTAATGACTCTCCCAAAAACAAGAATTCTAGATGGAGGAATATATGGAATTACAAAGCTCCTAAAAGAGCGAAGACCTTTTATAGTTATTGATGAGAGACAAGCTCTTTGCAAATAAGCAAAATATGGTAAGGAGGATGATAGACTCAAACACTTGTGAGAGATATGGGAACGACCCTAAAACATCATTATATGCATTAGAGATTGCTTGGCCATTACAGATAATTGGATGCAAATAGTTCTTCCATCTTATTAGCATTATTTCGTTAATTGTTCTTTGGATGATTGGTGATTGAATTTCAGCAAGGATAAATTAAGAAATAGGAAAGGAAACTAGGCAACAATGTTTGGCTTTAAATGTCTTCAAATGTTGGATTTTCTAGTACCATCAGAATCAAATGATCTTTACAAGAGTGGAGCAAGAATAGGACGTAATGGTGGAAATGTACAAAAGGACTCATGGATTTGTTACTAGTATAAGGATGCTTAGATAGGTTGGGCTATTGAAGAGCAAATCAAATCATCAAGAATCTTGGAAAAGCTTTAGGAGAAGGATAACTCAAAGTTAGTATTGATGATACTTGTGCTAGAAGTGCTATAATTGTATAGGGTGGAGTTATTAGAGATCATTTTCATCAATAGGTTATTGGTATTGTAGATAAAGTTATTTCTAGATAAGTCATTGAAATGGAATTTTGGGCATTGTGTAAGATACTCTAGACAACTTGGTAGATGGATTAATATATATATATATAATTTTAGACATAGATAGCTCTAAAGCCATTGTATTAGTCGAGCATTGGTGTTCTAAAATGCACCTTTGTTATAATCAGGTGATGAAAATTATGGAACTATTAACATTGGATTGGGTTTGTTTTTCTCTAGTGTATTACGAAACAAAGTAAAGTGGCTGATTGTCTTACTAGGTCTATTGTGAGAACTAATATTTCAAAAAGCTATCTCTAAACCATTTTACCTAATTGTTGGCAACTCTCGTAAGCTGAGATGAAGAAAGCCTTAACTGAGGTTTAGCATTGGATTTTCACCCTATTATTTGTAGAAAAAATTAAATTATTAAAATTATAGTAGATATTATTATGCAATAGTAAAAAAAATATCCATTTTGAACAAATGCTTTTGAAGAAAATTACAATACTATATTAATAATATATTTTATTTAATAATGCTAAATATAATAGATAAAAAAAGAAAATGAGTAAAAAGAAAAAAGTTGCAATGATATAGCATACTAAAATTGAAATCTCTCTATTAGTAAAATTCTTCTGCTCTTCATTCTACTGCAAAATCTTCCACCCCCATGGACAATTAAGTGGAATGCATCTCAAATGAAGAAAATCAATTTTGTTATTTAAAACATCAATTTTTCTAGTTCATTATTTGATCTAATTTTTAAAACATCTTTTAAACGAAAATAAATCATTTAAGGTACAAAACATTATAAAAAAATTTATTTTTAATAAAATCACATTCTTTTTAAAAAAAGGAAAAAAATTGGGTCAGTACCATTTATTACAATTTATTGCAATAAGGTATCATAAGCCTACTTTTTTTTCTTTTAAGTCCACTTGCCCAATAGTAAATTACCACAAAGTTTAGGAGACCAAAATAACATACTGCCATTTAATAACTTACAATCCGTCTTGCAGTTTTTTAAATAATGCTACTTGAACTTTTATTTTTGAAAAAATTAAATATTTTTTATCATTAAATTTTAATATATTAAAATTTATCTTTTTAGTTTTAATTTATTTATCTAAAAATTTAAAAATTTAATAATAACATACTTAATCACTTAAAATATGAAATTTTTCATAGCATCAATTTGATTTAATTTTAACATAAATTAACTTGATACTATCATTTATTTATATGTTTGCATGCCAATAAAAATTATTTTATTATTATTAAAAATCCTTAATTTTTATTTTTTATTAAGAATTTCTTTTTCATTCATTAAAAATATAGAATATTTAACACCTACTATGAATCAAAATTATTTTTTTATTAGGTTTATTAATTAAATGACTCCTTTAAAGATTTTATATCATTATCAATCTATTTTCTAACATTATTATTAAACATAACTAATAGTATATAAAAAATAATGTCAAAATGTCATATTTTTATTAAAATTCTAAAATTAAATACTTATCAACAATACAATACTACAAGAATAACAAATCTGAAACATTAAGTTTAGGATTATGCTTTATTTTGAATTTAAAAAATGAACTTTTATAAAATTTGTTTTAACGAGACCAAAGAGTAATATGTTGTTCTTTGATAGTTTGATTATTAATGAAACTTAATTTATCTATTTATTTTAGATTTTTAGTCAATATTACTATTTAGATATCAGACCGTAACATATTACTATTTGGTCTGTAAATAGTAATATGTTATTTGACAATTTTGTTATTAAGGAGAATACATTTTTTTAATTATTTTATATTTTTTATCGATGTTACTATTTAGTCTGCAAATAATAACACATTATTCTTTGACAATTTGGTTGTTAGTGTAACTTAATTTATCCATTTATTTTAAATTTTTAATTCATATTATTATTTGAATATCAGATAGTGACTTATTATTTTTTAACAGTTTAGTTCTTAATGAGACTTGATTTATTTATTTATTTTAAGTTTTATATTGATGTTATTATTTGGATATCAAATAACAATATGTTACTATTTAATTTATAAATAGTAACATGTTCTTTAGTAGTTTGGTTATCAATGAGACTTAATTTATTTATTTATTTTAAATTTTTAGTTAATATTACTATCTAGATACTAAATAGTAATATGTTACTATTTAGTTCGTAAACAGTGATATATTATTTTTTAATAATTTTGTTGTTAATGAAACTTGTTTATTCATTTATTTTAAATTTTTGATTGATGTTACTATTTAGATACTAAATAGCAACATATTATTATTTGGTTCGTAAACAATAATAAGGTGTTCTTTGGCAATCTTGTTATTAATGAGAATATATTTGTTTCATTATTTTGAATTTTTTATTAATATTACCATTTAAAGACCAAATAGTAACATACTATTTTTTAACATTTTAGTTGTTAATGAGACTTGATTTATCCATAATATTACTTTTTTTATGCCAAACAAAAACATAATGTTACTCTTTCAATACCAAATAAAAACATACAATCTTGCACATTGTTTGTGGATTATATTTCATAACAAATTTCAATTTTAACTTTATCACTCCATTTTCTATCTAAACATCATAATGAAAATGATAATAATATGTCATTTTAGCCATGTTATTATTTCTATAACAAAGAGAAACATAGAAACATGTATGTTGAAAATATGTATATTTTGTATTCTTTAGCATTATGTTACTATTTGCATACTAAATAGTAACATGTAATCCCTCATGTTGTCTTCACATTATATCTCGTAAGGAACTTTAGTTTTAACTCGATCAATTCATTTTCTAGTGCAAACATCATCATAATAGTACATGTCTTTCTTCATCACAATTTAATCTTGCTTTTTTCACTGATGGTACTATCTTGCACAATAGAGTTACTTAAATAGTAACACATATGATGATTGTGTTGCTCAAGTTATTGCAATATACTTATTGACATTAGGCATGTTTTGTGTTCTTTGGCATGATTTTATTATTTAGAACCCAAACAATAACATCCAATTCCACATGTTATGCTTCAATTTTCTCTCATAAAGAAATTTAATTTTTACTTGATCAATCTATCTTGAATCCAAACATTAACATGATAGTCTTCATTTTATTTTTCCACACCTTAATTTAGCTTTTCCAATGATATTACTATTGACATCAGATAGTAAACAAGCAATAACATTTAAGCAATTGTATAATTTTTAAGCTTATTTCATCACAATAATGAAAGACAGTAACATATCATATTATGCTTTAAATATCTACATGTTATTGTTGCATGCAAAATAATAACATGTATAATGATTGTTTTTATCATCTTATTTTAATGCATATGTAAGAGTTGATGTCACTTTTCTACCTAGAAATATACCTTTAATGATGATTAAGAAGCACTCTTTAACTATAGAAGTGTTTTGTGTTATTGCATGATGTTACTATTTTCATTGGAAACAGTAATGTCATTTTTTCACTGATGTTACTATCTTGCATGAAATAGTTATGTAACATTTTTTCATTGATGTTATTGTCATCCACGTCCACTATAATGCAACTACCAAGATTCACTTTATTCATAGCAGATATATACCAATTGATTTGTTGAAACAGTCATACACTATCACTATACAACACTACATAAAATAGATTATTGGAGCACTATAGGGACAAAGAACACTAAAATACAAATGCAGTATGAAAAATCAACCTAAACATATCAAATTAACCTTTCAGACATTTTAAAAATTTATAGGACTACCACATGATGTTTTCTATAATTATGCAGAACCCAAAAATGTAATAAAAATCTAAAAAAATAAAAAATGATCAAAATAGTAAAAATTGGCAAAAAAAAATCCTACCTCATTAGTAAAGCTTGTTACTTTTGATGAAAAAAAAATCAAAACTAACTCCTGTAGAAATTTTAGTTTAATCAGAGCTAGTTAGACTCAATACGATTCTTAAGAGGTTAGTTGAAAAATGCTTGAAAACTACTTTCTTTAGGCCAAAAACCTCTGTTTAAATGTTGGATAATGTTAATTATATAAAATATTATGAATTAAGTGGAGAAACAATTAGAAATCAAAGAATGCAAAAGAATGCAGGTATATGCAAAAAACTGTAGCTATCATAAAATGCAAGGTAATAATGGATACAATCTACTAATTGGAATGCTTGAATAATTGTGTAATATATTGTAAGTAATATATAAGAAAAGATAATCCTCGATAACGGTGCCAAAATAGACACATAAAGCATTAAAACTAAATAAGAAACAATTGAAAATCTCACATAAAAAGGATAAAAATGGAAAACAATTCAAAAAGGTATTTTGCAAATATAGTAATAATAATTCATAAAATCGGTACCTTTCTAAAATAAGGATCAATGCTAATAATTCTTTGAAAGGAACTTTAGGAAGTGATACTACACTACAATTTATCGTTTTAAAATGTGATGATGAAAATGGTATATATATATATATATATATATATATCATAAAAGTAATAAAACTATTATAATATATATATGTAGTATGATTCATGGCATAAATAATAGCAAGTGATATTATATAAATACATAATAACAAGTTTTACATTCTTCATAGCAATATTAAGGAAACTTTAATAAAAAAATTGAAAACATTAACTATATAAAATTATATATATAATTTAATAATAATCAAAACATTATATTAATAAATATTCGAGTAAATTATATTTATAGGAATGGTATACATAAAATACTCAAAAAATCCCATACTGATTCCTTATTAGTTTCAATTATACTAATTTGGTTCCTTACAGATATTTTATATTAATTTTATCTTTTATAAAAAATAATTTAATTAATTTAGTCCATTCATTTGTAATTCTATTGATGGATTAATGAATTAATAAATGAAAGGATAAAAATGAATATAATCAATATATGCGGGATGAAATTAATGTTTAAATTTTGTGATGACTTAAATGATTTAATTTATATTTATGAATGATAAAAATAAATATTATAAATAAAAAATTAATAGTAAATAAATTTAAAATAATTTAAATATTAATTTATAATTAAAATTTAAATATGCATTAAAGTTCAAAGTTATGATTAATATAGGTATTTGTTTTATATAATCCAATCTTTACTAAAAAAAATTTTAGAAAATTAAAAAAATGTTTTGAAATATATAAAAATTTTACTTTTTTCTTGTAAAAACTAAATTAACAAAAATTAAAGAAAGATATTAACAAGGGGACAAGATTAACTAATAATTATTTGGGAATAATAAAAATTAATACATGACATTTGTGAGGGACAAATTTAATGTAAATAAAACTAGTGATAGAACAAATGGGTTTTAATCTATACAAAATAATTTTTATAACAAAATCATAAACCATCGTTAGTATATTTTTATTTTGTGTATTCATGTATTGTTTTATTATTAGATAATTAATGTCACATGAATGTAATTTTATTTTTTATGTCCATTGTCAACTAAAATTTGATATAAAATACATTATATTATAATACTAAAGAAAGAAACTGGCATAATGATAAGACTTAATATTCTTTAACTTGAAGATTTAGGTTCAATTTCTTGTAGATGTAATCATAGTATGAGTTATTAGCTATGAATGTATCTTGTCACATTTGTATTTGTGATTAAAAGAATCTATTAGTTATGAGTAAAGCTATAGCAAAAAAAAAAATCATTTATGCCACAAAACTTTTTTTCAGTAATAATTTTTTTACCATGCTTACTTGTGCTATGAATCCATCTAATCAGTATTTCCATGACTAAACTGCACATTTATGAAAATTTTGATTTTGTGCCATAATTTGTCATAACACAACTGATGATTTATTATAGTGTAGTAAATATAATGTGAATTAACAAGAAACTGTTTGGTTTGGAGAGGGAAAAAAAAAAAAGGATCAGCGTGGTTGACGTCATAATATCACTAAATTTTAATAATCATGAATACCGAGGCTCCTCTTCTATGGGATATGAAACAGGATAAATGTAATGTCTGCCTCTCTGAAAATTAATAAAGGATCGAGTACAACTCCCGCCCCTAGCCTTTTGATAAAAAAGCTTGTTCGTACAAGAAAATGTAACCCATAGATACGTATTATTTTTCATTCTAAGTTTACTTTACCATGTTCTTTCCTGTTATCTAGCTACACAATAGATTTTATCCATTCTAGAGTTCAAAAATATGGAAGCAGATCCTATTCACAATAATCATACAACATCATCAGTTATCCATGCAAAGCAGAAATAGTTTTCATTTCGACGAGACATACATAAAAAACACATTTACGAATAGAGTAACATTTATATATCCATGCAACAATGTATACAAAACAAATAAATAAAAGAGTCATTATGATACATTCAACATAATATTTTCATTATGAGAATATAATGCCCCCACTATACTTTTCTTTTATGTGAGCAATATATGATCTTCATTGTGCTTTTAACAAACACTTGCATGTCCTACAAGCATACATACAAACATGCATAGGCATGCAACATAAACACATTAAAAAATGCGAAGGTGAAAATTTCGAGGTCGTATGACTTGAGCATCGTATCATGAAAAGATTGTGCGGCCCTCACTCCAAACAATGAAAACATTGCAAGGACTACTCATATCTAATACACAAGGTTCTAAATTGAAGTAGCGGTCGTAATTGCAATTAACACAATTGCAGGCAAATATGAAAAATTGTGACCTTACAGATATCATAAATGTAGGGCAGTCCACAGCTATAATATTACAGTTGCAGGTCATAATCTAAGATTCCTTATTCATATCCATCATCTCTTCACAAGACCTGATGTTATCTAACTAGCTAGTATACCAATTTATGCATTCTCCTTATGACATTCATCACTAAGCTATGAAAGGCAATCCAATGTATAATATATCAAAGGCATTTTTCATTTTGGGCTTCATTGATTCTCTACTACTCTGGATTTTATTGAAGTGTATTTGGATCTAATTGGGGGAGTTGTCGTCTTAAACCTTGCTCCATTACCATGTTTTTAAGTCGTGGGCTGCAACACACTGGTATAGTGGTACGTTGTGGTCGCAACATGCAACGTTGCGCATTATTGTAGTAACATTAGCCATAGTAATTACAACCGTTTATAAGATTATTTTTTTGAAAAATAAAATATGAAAACTTTAATATTTTACTTACAAATATATTTTATTTGTTCTACTGTGATATTATGGGTCTGTTTGATTTAGAGAAAAATAAAATTTTTAGAAAATATTTTTCTAAGAAAACATATTTCTGAAAAATGAATTAATTTTCTATTATTTGGTACATAAAGAAAAAAATATTTTCTGATGTTTGGTGTACAAGGAAAAATTAATTTCGTTTAAAGTAAATTAAAATTATTTATTTCAAAATTATTATAAATTTATATACTTTTTAAAAAAAGGAATTTTTTTATTAAAATTTTTATTGTTCTTAGTGTCAAGTAGTCCAATAATGATTAGTCTTCAAAGATAAAATATATATCAAAGGCATTACAAAATCTTATATGAAGATTCGTACAGTTAATTTAATTAATTGTCACAAAATATTATATAATAGAGCACTCATCATAAGAAAGAAAGGAAAAATATTTTAATGAATATTACATGAAAATGTGCACCTGAACTTTAATAAATAAAAATAAATTTTATAAAAATAAAAATAGAGCATCCATCATAAAAATATTTAATAAATAAAAATAAATTCTATTCATGATCATGATTATATAATGAGGTAAGAAGGTAAAAAGTTTGGGTTTAGATATAGATGTATTGAATAATAAGGAAAATAAATTTTATTTTTTAAAATAGAAAGTTACTTTCCTAAAAAATAATATAACTTTCTGATTGATTAGAATTTATTTTTTTATTGACCAAAATTTTTGAATATCTAAACAGGAAAAAGTTGAAAAATAAATTTTAAAAATTTATTTTTCCCTCAACAAAACGGACCCTGTATTGAATTAAAAGAGTTAATATCAAATGATTTGAATTAATAATTAAATATAATTTTTATTACATATTGTGTGAACAACATGAAATTTTATGACTGCAATATACACTACTGCAAAAAATGCATGGCGACTGCAGGCGGAATTTAAAACCCTATACATTACTATTACTGCATTTTTGTTGGATCTAATTTGATCTCTTGGTGTTTCAAGAAACAATCAACTGTTAGACGGGCTTGTGTTGAACTTGAATATCATTCTATTGCGTATGCAATTGTTGGATTGACTATCTTTTTCATGATCTTCATATTTGTCTTTCATCTCCAATCAAGGTATTCTGTGAGAATAATGCTTACTTATGTTGTTGCAAATCCCATTCAACATTCTCGCTCGAAACATATTGAGCTGGACATTCATTTTGTTCATGAAGTTGCCAGGGGAGAAGGTAAGGCATGGTATATTTGAGAGTAAACTCCAAAATTTCTATTCAAGACCATGTCACTAGATACATTTAGCAAACTCCAAAATTTAGAGATACATTTGAGAGTAAACTCCAAATTTTACACATGTTGGTTTATTAATAAATACATTTCTACTCAAGACCATGTCAATAGATACATTTAGCAAGGGTTTTCCTCACGCTAAGTTCAATTCTTTAGACGCCAATCTGGGCGTTTTACCTCTTTCTTGGTTTGAGGGAGTCAAATTTTTTATATATTTGGGGCTATGGTTTTAAATTATGGCTAGGATTGTTGTGGTTATTTTATTGTGATTAGCAAAATTATAAATAAATACAAGAAAATATTCATTGCAGTGCAAAATTTTAGGAAATTGCTGTTGAATTTAGAAACTCTATTGGACTTGTTTAGTTCTTATATATGCAGAATTATAGATTCTTCTAATTTTTTTTTCTTGTTCCATCAAGTTAAACTTCTGCCACATTCGAGCTAGTTTCAAGACTGTTATTTTTTATTTTCTAAATATTTTTGTAATATCAATTTTTAAATGTATTTTTTTTCTCTTCTCAAGACTCACTTACAAAGCTTCTAATTTATAGAAGTTTTAAAACAAATTTTCTGATAAAAACCTTACCCTTTACATTTGGCAAATAACACGCACTCTCCATCTCTTCTACGAGTATAATCACCGCTAAGATTTTTATTCTTAGAAGCAAATATGGATGGTTAGTACATGAATTTAAATTTGATTTATTATCATTATAAAACTTTTTACACTATTAGTAAATAAAAGATGATACATCACTAAAAAAACTATTGTAACTTAATTTTATCAATAATAAGAAAATTTTAATAATTTTTTAATGATATAACATTGCATGGATGGATGATAATATAAACTCATTTACACTGACAATGAATCAAATTTAAATTCTTAGTATACATATGTTCATGGATGCAACTTTTTAAATTTTTTCTTGTGCAAGATGCTACGATACTTTTATATTTAAGTATAAATTATAAACGTAAGTCATGCTTGGTTTTATATATAATTACTCAAAAAGCTCATGAGCAAATACTATATTTAAAATTTTCAAATAATTGATTTCAGGAACATAATAGAAATTTTAAAGATTTTAATGAGTTTGAATTAATTTGATTTCTAAATTAGACCTTTATCAGAACATTCTTTTTGGAAAAAGAAAATGTTTTTTCCTGTTAAATGTAAACAGTTTAAAATTATGATAATACTTTATCATATATAATTATTTTAATAAAATTATAAGAATTCATTAATTAAAAGCATATATATTACTGTTATATATTGTCTTTCAATGTTTATTGTAAAATACCTCAGTAGATGAAGAGTAAAACAAGTTGTAAGAATTTGTGTATGTTTAGTTTTCATTTCCTCACTTTTGTACTTCTTTTCAGGTTGGAAGATTTTCATTTAATTATAGATTTAAATTTGAATCTTGGAAAATCTATAAATAAGGCTATACTTTGTAATAAAAATCTGTTAATTTTTTAAACTTTTATTTAGCAGAGAAATTTATATGTTAAAAATTTATTATTTATAAACCTAAATGTATGACTGTAAAATAAATATGATAAATTAAATTTCAATATTTTTATATTATAAATATGTAATTATAAAATAAATATAACAAATCAAATTTAACATTTTTTTAATTTTTTACAATATAAATCTCATTTAAAATTTATTTATATAAATAACTCTTCAATTTAAAATTAAATAAAAGTAAATTCGTAACTTATACGATCTACTCTGAGTTAAAAGAGAATCTAGTATGTTTACTTTAAGGGAAAATGTAGCATTTTAAACCCAAACGGTATAATTTGTGTGCATCGTATATATTCCTGACGTCAGTGAAGTTTATATTTGGTGCATGTGCGCAAGATTAATTTAAAAATGATTTCCCTTTACATTGTTTTAAAATATCATTAAGAGATTATATGTATAGAATAGATATACAACTTTAAATTAGTTAAAAAGCTAGAAAAAAATTATTTTATAAAGGCTTAATTTGTCTCATTTTGTATTTCAAATTTAACTCTGAAACTTTGCATATTTGCATCTAATAATTTAATTATTCTATTATTAAGATTATGTTATATATGATAATTTGTTTCTTCATAAAAGTACGTAATTAGATTATTATATATCTTTCTCTTGTATCTTATTTCTTTCTCTCCATAAACCAAAAAATATTAGTGATAATAGTACATCATTGTCATGCATATATTGGTCGAATTTAATTTAACACACCATCCAAATGATTATTTGTCATCCCCATACTATTAATGTGATGGTTCGTTTTAATTGACGTGAGACGCATATATTTATGCCAATTAGGAATGTTGGTGAACCTTGCTCTAATTTAAATGGATATTGTATTTTGCCATAAATTATAGTTTAAGATATTAGTGGAAATTAAAATATGAAATATTAGTTATCTTTATTTTTATTTTATTACTTAAATATTAATATAAAAACTCTAAATCTCTCCATAGATGTGCTCCGAATTGGGTCCCGAAATAATTGTCAACAATTCTATTGCATTATTATACATTCATTAACAATATCAATCTTGTGTTTTTTATTCTAATTTTTTTCATAATTTAAAGAAAATTATAAAAAAATAAAAATTTTATTTTAGATGCATATGACATTATTATTTTCAAAAATATAATTTATTATCTTACACCCACTAACAACACCTTACAAAACAAAATTTTACTTTTGAAACCCAAGTCTGCAACACTTAATTTATCCGCCTGTATTACACTAATTTATATTCATAAAGCTAAATCAAGCTTTCTCTTCTCCTTTTTTTATTATTTTTTTCAATTGAGGTGTTGCACCGTGGAAGCTTCCCGATTTTCATTTCCCCGCCTACATTCTTATTGCTTGCTAGTTATTTGTCATTGTCAATGGGCCAGGGCCTCTCAGCACTAAATGGCTGAGTTTTTGCCCAACCTCCTTTCGGGCTGCTTCCCAAACGTTGGATGAAACCAATAGCCTTCTTCCCCCCAAAATTGAAAGGTCCAACTACTGCCTAGAACAGTAGGTCCAACATCATTGCCTCATTGGCGCACACCCGACTTTAGGATAAGAATTCAGTACCCGGGTTTTGGCTCTTCTTTGGGCAAGTTTCGGTACACATGTATTGCTTCTTCCTTAAACAAGTTGCCTCTCATTTTGCATCTTTGAGGCATTAAATGTGGAGTAATGTTATTTTCCTTAGATGTAATATAATATATTTTATTTTTATTATAAAAATATTAAATAAGTAAAAAAATTACTTTAATTAAATTTTCTTTTGTATTTTTATTTCTTTTAAATTATAACATAGTTGTTTTTATTTTTTTTATTATCCATTAAATTATGTACATATTATTGTATAATATAATTTATTATATTTTTTATATTCACTCATATTATTTATAACTCATATTAAATTATGAATTTTTAAATTATAAATTTAATTTTAATTGAATTATTTAATTATATTATTTTATAGCTTACTATTTATTTCTCTTCTTGTTATTTAGTTTGTGGCATGTTTTTCTTCTTTACTTTTTTCACATCTATTTATGTTATAAATAAATTATATACTAATTTCATAAACAGGTGTATATATAATATGATATATTTTATTTGTAGCACAAAATTATTTTAAATAAATTAAAAATATAATTTAATTAAATTAAATATTATATTTTAACTCTTTTTTATTACTTTGCAACTCACCAATTATTTCTTTCCTATTTATTTGTTACATTTCAATTTTTTTTATATAATTTAGATGTTAATATCACTAAATAATCTATATCTAACTGTTAAAATAAGTTTTCCTCCTTTTTTTATTATCTTTTGGAACAAGTGTGAACCTTATATAAAATTAAAACTTTTGATTCTTCTTTATCCAATATTATCTCTTTTATAACTACTTTTTTAATTGCAATTTGGCTACCCTTTTCTAAAATTTGTTGAACTTTGTTTTAACTTTTATGCAGGTTTATGTATTTTTATATTTTTTTAATTTTATGTACTTATTTTTATTTTATAAATTTAGATTATATTTTTAATTATTGTATTACTTTACATCTCATGTATTATTTCTTTTTTCCAATATACTTAATTACATGTTTATTTTTAATTTCATTTTAAGTTTTTTATTATTTTATAACTCATATTATTTTTTTTACAAATTTTATTATATTTTTTATATCTGCTTTTATTATTTATAATCTAATTGTATATTTTATTTTTAACAATTATAAAACTTGGTAATTTATTTATTATTTATCTTTTTTATTAATTTATTTTATTAGATATTGGCCCTTTTCTCTTTTTCATGTGAATTACCATTATTTATAACTTACATACCATTATTACAAAGTAACATAGAAATCACATGGTATATTTAATTTTATTATAAAATATTTTAAATAATTTAAAATTTTAATATAGAAAATACTAATTGAAATAATTAATCTCATGTATTATTATTTAATAAAAATATTTAAAAACTAAAATTAAATTTATTTATTTAAAATTTATAATTATTTTATTAATATCAATTTTTAGTGCTATATTCTAAATTAAATATATAATAATTGATATTTTATCAAAGTTGTAAGCTCACAATACTTCACTTGTTTTAAATATTTTTATATATATTTTTTAAATTTCATTTCTATTATTTATAATTCTAATATTAATATCATTAATTAATATAAATATAATATAATAAATATTTTTATTATAAAATAATTTAAGCAAGTTAAAATTTTATTTTAATTAAATTATTTGACCATATGTTCGATTTTTAACTCTTGTATTACTTAATATAAGAATTACATGCTTTTATTTTCATTTGTTCTATTATATATTTTGCTTATTTTTTTATATATTATCAATCATGCTATTAATGGTTTAGATACTAATATCAATAAAAATTATACATACAATATGATATATTTTATTTTTATTATTTTAAATAAATTAAATTTTAATTGAATTGAATTATACTATAGTTTCTTATCTTAACACTTATATTATTGTATAATTCATTTATTATCTCTTATATATATATATATATATATATATATATTATATTATATATATATAGATACACTCTACTACATATTTTTTCTTTTTATGTCTATTACTATTACTATTGTTTATCACTTAAATTTTAATATTACAAAGTATTATAGATACAAAATGACAAATTTAAATTTTTTATAAAAATATTTCTAAAAAATTTAAAATTTAATAAAATATTTTTATTGAAGTAATTAATTAAATATTCTATTATTTAATAAATTTTAAAAATAAAAAAATTACTTATTTAAAATTTATTAATATATATTATTTTGATATTATTTTGCTATATTTTAAATTATATAAAATATAATTGAGATTTTATCAAAATTTTAAAACTTATTCACTATTTCACTTTTTCTTATTATCCTTTTCAACTTAGATAAATTAAAATTAAAACTCTTATATTATCATATAATCCACCTATTGTCTTTCTTCTTCATATATATATATATACATATTATTGCATAATTTTTCATTTTACACCTATTATTATTGTTTATTGCTTAAATACTAATAATATAAAGTATTATATATAGAAAATGAAAATTTTGAATTTTTTGAAAGAAAAGTTTTAAATAATTCTAAAATTAAATAAAAATTATTAGTTGAAATAATTAATTATCTGTTATTTTATTTAATAAAATATTTAAAAATTAAAATAAATTTATTTATATAATATTTATTAATATAAATTATCTTGATATTATTTTGCTATATTTTAAATTATATAAGATATAAGTGATATTTTATCAAGACTTTTCAACTTACACACTAATTAAAATTTTAATTTAATCTTATATTTTTTAATTTCAAATCTCATATTTCTATATAATTTACTTATTATCTCACTTCTTTAAATATATATATACTATTACATATTTTACCTTTTTATGTTTATTACTATTATTTATCACATAGACACTAATATTGTAAAGTATTATAGATATAAAATGATAAATTTAAATTTTTTGAAAGTATTTCAAATAAGTATAAAATTCAACACAAATTTATTATTTGAAATAATTAATTAAAAATTATATTATCTAATGAAATATTTAAAAATTAAAATAAATTTTTAAAATTATTAATATATATTATCTTGATATTATTTTTCTATATTTTAAAATATATAAAATATAATTGAAATTTTATTGAGAATTTATAATTTGCACACCATTTCACTTTTTATTATTATTTTTTAACTGAGAAATTAATTTACTTAACTATATATTATATTTTTAATTCATATATTATTTAATATTAGAGTCACGTCACTTTTTTATTTTTTATTCCATTGCATCTTCTTTTCTATTTTTAATACCATCATGTTATTTGTATTTCATATGTTAATATCATTAAGAAGTATAGATGCAAAATAATATATTTTATTTTTTTTATTATTTTTATTTTAAATAATTTGAAATTTTAATTTATTTTCATTACTTAGTTACTTATTATAATTTTAACTTTTAATTAAAACTCATATTATATGTATGTACTAATATTATAAAATAGTATATATATAATTTTGTTATAAATATATTTTAGATAATTTTTATATCTACCATTATTTACAATTTAGATGTTAATATTACAAAATAGTATAAATATATCATGATATGTTTAGTTTTACTATAAATATATTTTAAATAATTTAAAATTTTTTAATTTAAAAGATATTAAATGAAATAATTAATTGTATATTATATTATTTAATGAAAGTAACTAAAAATTAAATCAAATTTACTTTTAAAAATTTTATCAATATTATGTTTATATCAATTTTTAAATGTCACATTTTAAATTAAATGTACAACAATTAAGATTTTGACAATGCTTTATAACTCATGCATTATTTCACTTTCTTTTATCTATTTTTTATATGTTTTTTTGGGCTCACTTTATTATTTATAATTTAGACAATAATATCATTGAATAGTATAAATATAATATACTAATATCATTAAGTAGTATTGATACAATACAATTTATTTTATATTATTACAAAAATATTTTAAATAATTTAAATTTTAACTTAATTATAGTGTTTACTTATCTTATTATATATATCCTATCTATACATCTAAAATAACCTTTCTCTTTTTCATTTTATATTAATATTTCTTATTACATGTCAAGCTATTAGACCTTGCAATTTTTCATTTCTTGCCTAGGTTATTCGTAATGCTAGTTGCTAGCTTGCTGCCACTCATAATAGGCTTCTTCCTTCCACAAAAAACTAGCTAGCTTCTGCAAAAACTAATGGCCTAATTTGTTGACTTTATTTTCCCACAAGCCAAGTTAAGGAGAGGAAAAAAAAAAGGCCAACTGTAGTAATGTTTCTTCCTCCTAAGATAGCTTCTTTTTTGTAAGCAATTAAAGTGTCATAAATAGATGTTTAATCTCAATTTATAGTGTTATTAATGTGTTAAAATTTTCTCACTTAATAGATGCCTAAAGACATTTACCTTCTTTCATTGAAGAAGCCAACTAAAGAAAAAAAACAAGCATGTTCACTCCACTTTACTTTTATAATTTAAGTTGCTTTTTCAAACGAATAATATCTTCCAGTTTAGCTATTTTCTTTAGACGATTGTAAGACAGATTCTATTAATGTACTGCTACTTGGAGCAATAATAAAATGGAAAGATTTTATTTCTGTTGCAAGATGATGAAAGTTTGCATGATTTGTCATTTCCAAGCTTTATTTCTGGCATTTTAATGGATAGCTTTTATATTTTGTATTTAATTTTTTCTTCTCTCTCAATTTATGCATGTTTTCTTAAATTTATCATCTTTTATTTCATGACAAGAACTTTAGAGTATTGATAAATAAGCATGAACAAAATTGAAGCAAAATGTGAAGTGTTTTCCTAGGTTGGTGAGTTAGGTTGCACCATTAGAGGAAGTTTGAATTTTTTAGTTAATTTCATTGGTGTTTCATTATCATTTTTATCTCTTTCCCTCTATTTTTATCATTGATATAATTATATTATATCATATTATTATAAGAAAGTTTTCTAATTATATAGGATAAATTTTTATTTTTATTTGATTTTCATTTTTCTTGTTTCAATTAATTTCAAGATTGCCCTTTCTATTTCTATTGTGTGGATGCTTGAATTTAATCTATTGTGGTTAGTGGAGTGTGGAATTCCACTTCTATATGTTGACTACTAATTGTGCCTCTATTTGTCCATTTCTTTTAAACTAACATACTACCCTTTTAACTAATTTATGTATTAATACGTGTTTGTAGATATTGTTAGTGTATAAAGGTATTGACGTGCATATTTTAGAGTGCCTAAGTATATATTGATTTGATGGGTATTAATATACACTTGACTCCTAAAAGATAAGATCAATATATAGTAAACCAATAATAGACGTGTTATTTGTGAGTTTCGTTTTTTAGTACTCTTTGCTTCTTTTAGTTTCAGAATTCCATATTTACTTCGATGAAGTTGCTCCAACTCAAGTAATGAGTTTTTTGCCTATCAAAATGAGTTGTTTTTTCTTCATAGTGCGTAGTGGTAAATTAATATTTGTTATATATATTTTTCTTATAACTCACAATAGGTATATTCAATTATATTATTTGCTAATTTAGCAATGCTCAAAACTAGTTATATTAATATACTAGTAATCATGCAAAAAAATTTAAAAAGAAAGACATACATTTAATACATAGGAGTCACTTGACCCAACAAGAAAAGAAAATGCCTATAAATTTATAAATTACGAGCTAAGTTAGATAGAAACGGTGGTAATCATACCTGATTTATAATCAATTTGAATTTTTTTTTCTGTACTGTATTTTTTATTGAAATTGTTGTTGTTGTTTGGACAGAGAAATCGTATGGGTAAGAGATGCCCTTAACATTAAAAAAAGGAGATGGGGAAAGTAACTGATCGGTGGTGTCGATGTCGGGTGAAATGTGGGCTCTTATTTAAGGGGTACGTGCATGTGAAGATGCCCAATGCCCAAGATTAATAAATTAACAAATATTTTTATAATTAAATTAAAGTGTCTAGAAGGAAAGTTGAAATCTTAATGTCTATTTAATTTAAGGTAAATGAAATTCTAAAATAATATATTTACTTTATACAAATTATATATACTAAATTTATATAAATTTTTTAATATTTACTATAATAAATCATCTCTTGTATTACAGTTAAAATCATGGCACAAGACTAAAATTTTGATAAATGTATCACTTAGTTACTAGAATACTAATTGGATTAATTTAGATGCAGGCAAATGTGACAAAAAAAATGATTCTATGATATAATTTTTTTTTTTTTTGCATGTTTCACATGTGGCTTATATATTCTTCTAATAATAAAAAGATACATTCATGACCAATAATCCATACTACTATGAACATAATAGTGAGAAAAAATAATACAAAATAGAATTTGATTTATAATTTACTCTAAAGTTATTTCGCATAAGTCACAAAATAGTAACATTTCTATGGAATTGATAATGATACTTTTTATGATCTCCGAAAATATTATTGAGTTATTCAAATAAGATTTAGTTTGTTGCTTACAATAATATTATACTTTTTTTAACTATAGTTTAAAAATTTTAGATCATGTACTTATAGTTTTTTTTTTTTTTAATAATTGGAAGTGGCTGTTAAATTCCGTCCTTCTCTCGTCCAGATTGCAGATGTTGAGTTTTCTTTTCTTCTTCTTTTTTTTCTCTCCCCAATTTTACAAGCCTTATCGTCGTCTTCATTTTCTCATGTTGCATCTAGCTTCGAATTCAAAGGCAAGGCCGCTGTACTATCTTTCCATCAATGCTCAATCAGGTCTCCTTCTACGTATTTCTTCTCTTTACTCTCTTTTCAATTTGGTCACCAAATTCACTTTAAACTGCAATAGCAAATTTATGAGCATTAGAGAAGATGCGTTATAATCCTTATATCTTTCCTTACTTGACTTCCCAAAAACTTCAGGCTGCTTTTTGTAAATTGATCTATTTTTGCTTCATTAGTAGTTGCAGATCTTTCAACTTGCATGTTTGCATTAACCATTTTTTTCCAAGTCTTCACTGCAAGTCTTTTTATTGATCACAAGGTTAGGCTTTGCCTCCATCATCTTTTATGATCATTATAATAATACCTACACTATGAAAAGGTTCATGATCAATAATCCGGGCAACAATCCTATTGTAACATATATAGCATCATTTTCTCTAAGAAAGCTGCAATTTCATCACTTATACCTTCCAACAAAATTTTAAATTTCTAGATTTTTGTGAGATTAGTAAGATGAAGATGTCAGAGCTATAAGGAAATAATGAAAGCAAAATTGTAATGTGAGTGAAGATGCAAGCAAAGAGAATAAAGCTTTAGCCTATAATGATGGCCAGTAAGAGTAGTTAGGAGGGGCGTAAAATGATGGACAATCAGAAGCCACAACCATGTAGGATCGGGATGCCAGTTCCATGTACGAGTCCAACATGGTCAACACAATGCCACGTAACATTTCCATCCTTCGCATAAGAGAAAAAACTGTCGGAATTGAAAGAGACTTAACGATGGGTCTCTGATTAAAAAAAAAAAGTATACGTATTTAAATAAAAAAATTTAAATTATAAGTAACCATTTAGAAGAAGTGTCAAAGTATAAGGGGCTGCTAATTAATTTAACCTTTAAATAATTACTCTTTGGCTCTATTAATACGTAAGTGTCTTGATACCGACCCTAACAAAAAAAATTTTTATTAAGGATGAAAACATAATATTGAGAGGTACAAAGATGATCCATGTATACTTACTTTTCAAGTGAAACAAATTTTTTATATTAATAATCTTTTGAATAGTCTTAACAAGAAAGTGGTGGCTCATGTAATGCATTATAATATATAGGACCTTTTGAAGGATGATGATAATGATAAAGATAAAGGTGTCCCAATTTTACAAGACGCTGAATCTACAAAATTTGCCCTAACAACCTTGGAAACTTGGATGTCATAGACTCGTGTGATCAAATTAGTGATCCTCAACCTATTTCATCTTCAAGACATGACTATGCTAACACACAAGTTGATGACAATTTAATAAATGATGATGATGGCTTACATGATGAAACAATTAACAATTACTTGAATGAAGAGCAATTAGAGGATGATGATGGAGATAAGCACCATCATTTTAGTGATAGTGATTCGTATTAATGATTATAATTATATTACGAAACTTCATAATATATGTAATAAGTTTTATTCATTCATGTGCTCATACTTAGCCCATGGATTTCTACAAGCTTTCATGAAATTTATTTTAATATTTAATTTATTTTTTAAATTTTAGGAGTTTGAAAAATATATTATATTTTATAAAAAAGATATATCTATTAAATAATTAAATAAAAAATTCCTTTCTCAAATTTTATTTTGGACATTGTAAAATTGTTTTATCTACATATCATTTTGAAACTGTAGGCTTATGGCTTTTTGCATAGATAAGCTTGGTATTATTATTTGTACCTCTTGAATCTATTTTGTATTGTAAAATTAAGCCATACATGAAATTAATAAAGTTATATTACATATTAAATAAATTCATCAAAATAATTGAATCTCAGGATTTCTACCTACCACTAAAACAATTTGACAATATACAGATGATAAAGTCTCCGTCATCTGTATAGGCTTCTAAAAATTTAATTTAAAAAATTAAAAAATCTATATAGATAACATTTATTGTTTGTATAGAATGTAGTCTATATAGATTAAGCATATATAGATGACAAGATCATTTGTATAGGTGCACCAAATTTTTTTTAAAAAAATTAGAAAACCTATACAAACAATAATGTCATCTGTATAGGCTATCTCCATATAGACAACATGAGTAATTTGTATAGAGTGAGCTTATATAAACAACATGGTCATTTGTATAGGTCATCTAAGATTTTCTCTACTGAAAAATTTGAGTGGACTTATATAGGGAATAATGTCATCTGTATAAGTTCGCTCTATACAAACCATACTTGTCATCTATATACATCGAACCTATATAGATGACCTTCTCCCTTAGAAAATTTAGGTGAAACTATATAGATGACCCTATCATTGTATAGGCCAACTCTATACAAATCATTTATATGGTCTGTATAGAGCTGGTAGTCATCTGTATAGGCCCACCCATATTTTCTTCCTTAAAAAATGTGAGAAGACCTATACAAACAACTCTATTATCTATATAGGCCAACTTTATACAGATCAAACAAATGGCTTGTATAAAGTTGGACTATACAAATGACAAGGTTATCTGTATAGGTTCACCCATATTTTCTTTCTCGAAAAATGTGAGAGGACCTATATAGATGACCCTATCATCTGTATTGGCACACTCTATATAGACGACACTAGGTTCACCTATATTTTCTTCTTTGAAAAATGTGAAAGGACTTATATAGATGACTTTATCATCTGTATAGACCTATTCTATATAAATTACATGAGTAGTCTATATAAGGTTTACCTATATAAATGATTATGTCATCTATATAGGTTTACTAATATTTTCTTCCTTAGAAAATTTGAGTAAACCTCTATATAAGCCAAGTTGTCTATATAAAGTTAGTCTATACAGATGATATGATAGTCTATATAGGTCTACCTAAATTTTTTTCTCTAAAAAATTTGAGAGGACCTACACAAACTACTCATGTGATCTGTACAGACTTAGCCTATATAAATGATAATGTCATTTGTATAGGTCACCCATATATAAGAAGTATAAAATATTTTAAGCTCTCTATTTAAATATTAATATCATACAATTTGTGTAAAAATTTTCTTCCATTAAATCCTTTTTCACATCCTCAATAGAGAAAAAAAATTATTTCAATTTTTTTAACTTATTTGATTGTATAAAAATTAATCATTTGAAAGTAACTTTGCAATCAAAATTATTTCTAAGATAAAAATTATGAATAAAAATTTTTCATTCAAAAATAATGATTAAGTATTATCAAATATAAAATATCAATTTACTATTATTTTTAATTTAATTATTTATAATTAACTATTTTTAAAACTATTTCTTATGCGAAATCATTTTAAAAAATATTTTATCATTTCAATCATCTTGAAATTTAAAGGAATGAAATAAATTAGAAAAATAAAATATTTTTTAAAATTATTTTTCATAAGAAATAATTTTAAATATAATTGATGACCATTATTATTTTGTATTAACGCACTAGAAAAAATGATTATAAATTAATGTGTCTAAAGTTAATTCTTAAAGGTTAAATTTGATTAAGTGCATTGAAAAAATTAATAGCACAAACCTTATTTTTCCATTAAGGATTTGAATGAAAAAAATAATAAACAAGAAAGTAATTTAACTCAAAATATTTATTGAACATCAATATAATTATTAGGTATCTCCAAAGTACATAGTGATAGGAATAATAATGAAACAGGATTGAAGTATATAAACTTTTTTTAACCTATATCCCATTATCAAAGATAATATATCAACTTCTAATATACCCCTTTATTAAGAATAGTATATGTCTCATCATGATAATCTACAATGTTTCATAGGAAGTTAAAACTACTTAACATCTTCCACCAAAAAAGATAAGAAAAACTATTTAACGTAATTTGAACGATACATCTTTTATAGTGTATACTATATTCTTTTGATTTTATTAATGTGCGGCTAATATTTCTACTTTTATTGACAAGTTTCCCCCTTTGTTTATATTATGAATAAATTTATTTAATAAAATTTATTGATATATTTTTCTTATATTTTCTAGCATTGTATTTTAAATTTTTTAATATAAGAAAGAGCTAATAGAGATCCTTTTTCTTTTAAAAAATATAAGAGCGAAACAATCAATATATTGATATTGAAAGATAAAAAAATATTCTAATATATCATTTTTTAATTCAGTGGAATTCTTAAGTATAAGAAAAATTTTAGTCAAGTAAAGTTTTTTTTTTAATCATTTTTTTATTATTAATACGACGTATAAAGACTCCTGCTACAAATGTATAGTAATTGAGGTTTTTTAGAATAATTTTTTTTACTAAGTTGAAGATCTCATTTAATTAAATTATTTTACTATATATCATACATTTCAGTTTTTATATCACATTTAAAAAAATTAATTTTATATCTAATTATAATTATAAAATAGATATTATATATTAAAATTTAATACTTTTATAATTTTTTATTAAATATTTAAACTAATTTTAAATTAATTAAGATTTTTTAGATTTATGTACAATTCCACTTATTTTTATCCATTTTTATTATATATTTATTTTTATATTCACCCAACTATTTAATATTCACATGTCAATATCATTGACATACATATATATTTAATGTTTTATTTTTATTATAAAATAAATTTAATATAATTTAAAATTTTTAATTTAATCAATTAAGTACATATTTTTTCATATTGGTTGACTATACGATTTACTGATTATTTCTCTTTATTTTAATTTATGCATTGCAATTTTTCTTCTTTTTTTTTTTACATTCACTCTCATTATGTATAATTCATATATTAAGTTTAGAAAAAATTAAATTTGTATGAATCTATTTAAATAACTTATAGATCTAATTTAATTTATTCTATTTTAATTCTTATATTATTCTACAACACACTATTATAGGTCCTTTTCTTTTTTATCTTTGCTCTACTCCATTCTTTTTTATATATTAGTAGCTAATAACATTAAATAGTACATATATGATGTCATATATTTACATATATTATGAAAAGCTATTTTTAATATGTTAAAAAATAAATGTATTAAGTATCAATTAAAATAATTAATTATATAATTTATTTAAAGAAAGTGTTTAAAAATTAAAATTAAATATTTTTAATTATTTTTTCAAAGAATTTTTTATATCAATTTTTTCAGTATAATATTTTCAATTAAATATATATTGATTGAAAACTTGCCAAACATTCATTGTTGCACTCCTTTTTATTAAACAACTTTTTTATTTACATCATTACATATTTTTTGCTTTTTGCTCTTCTTTACTTTTGTCATTTACAATTTAAAGATAAATATCTCTAGATCATAATGATAAAATATAATATAATTTTTTATCATAAAAATATTTTAAATAACTCCAAAATTCAATTGTTTAATTTTTTTTATTTTTCTCTATTGTATGTTTTTTCTTTTTTCATGACCACTAATATTATTTACAATATAGACAATAATATCACTAAGAAGTATATACTTATTACAAAATTCTTTATTATGAAATTTTCAATAAGTTTAAAATTTAATTTAATTGGATTATTTTGATATATGTCATATTATTTTATTATTGTACCACATGTTCAAAGTTAAATCATTTGAAATCTAAATATATATTTATAAATAAATATAATAAATTAAATTCTAATATTTTATAACTTTTTTGGACATTTAACATAAAAATAGAAATATCTAAATTCAACCCTATACAGAAGACAAAATGTTATTTGTATGGGGTTGAATTATGTGGTAGGAAGAGTGCAACAATGAATGTTTGGCAATAATACTATTTGCATAATAATATGGTTGTTAGATTATATAATTAGATTAGGTTGCTACTCTAGGTGTACTGGGGTTTAGGTGAATTATGTTGGATTAAAGAAAATTAGTAAATTATGTGAGTTATTATAAAAAAATTATAATCTTATTTTGGCATATAATGTCAATTATTTAACATAGACTAATGTTATATGTGAAATTTAAGTTATGAAAGGATGTCAATTTTCAACAATAATTTTTAAGATGACATCGCAATTTGTTCTCCATGTCAGTTTAGTATTATTTAAAATGACAATTATAAACGAATGTTTGATGTTAATGGTAACAATATCCAAAAACTAGACATGTTGGTTTTCATATAAAAAACCTACATCATTATATATATTACTCATTAGTTTAAAAACTAATATTGAATCTGTCAGATATACAATGTTGCTTGTATTCATTGAGTAATAATTAACGTTAAGCATAATTATGGAATTGCCATTCCATTTGATTTTCATTCCTTTTCCTTTTTCTATTCCATGTTATCTAACTAAACATAACATAACCTTTTAGCAAATTTACACTACTTTCACTAGATCTAAAAGCAAGTCAACACCAAAGCTTTTTTTTCTTTTTGGTAGAAGAAAGTTTAGGAGTAAGATAAGTGGCTCCATTTCGAGGCCAAAGCATACCACTAACCTTTTTAGAGTTTATAATGGTACTTACAAATCACCTAACCCTTTAAGATAATTGATAGTGAGAATCAAACCCAAGACATAGGTAGTTGAAGACAATAAAACTTGCCAATTAAACTAATTAAAACTTTAAGATAGTGCCAAAGTTGAATACATAAAAGATTAGAAACATGAAATCCTATAGTTAAAACAAATCAAAGGAGGAAATGTAGAATAACTGATATATTATTGACAAATAATGCAATCGTGAAAGGCTGATACAATCTCATTGTGTATAAACAAAATGTTTAGTATGTATTATCAACTTCATCATATTTTTGAAATGTTATGCATAGCGGTTTTGATCGCAAGGATAATATGAATAAAATCTCAATACAGAGCCTTATATAGTCAACAAAAATAGTTGAACCAAACAAATAAAGGATAACTACCTATTGCATCTGTGACATCCTTAGTTTAGGAAGACTCAATTTTGAAGTTTACCAATCGCCACATTTAAATATCTTCATAACTTAATCCTTAACCAAAATACATTGCACCATATAAGGATTAATGTCATTAGAAACTTGAACTTTCTTCATGAAAATAAATTGATTTGTGTCCTTCATCTTCATCTTTTTATAGAATCACCAATAAAATATACTTTCTCACATACTGTTTGGTATTTCTTTCAATGTTAGGTATTTAATAATTAATGTTGTTGTATATCCATGTTGGCTATTATTAATATTTGCATGGTTTAGTGTGTGTATGTGTGTGTGTTGAACCTAGTACACTCATTCTATAACAAGATTCATTATAGAGCAATAGAAACAATTTTATACAATGAAATGTTTGAAATTTTTTGAGAATGATATCATTATACTATCAAAGGTAGCAATAAGAAAAAATCAAGCATATTCACATATTTAAAATGAAAACTACAATTACAATAAATCATTATACAAAAAAAATTACAAATAAAAACATAAAATGCTTTTACAACTATATATATATATATATATATATATCATAAAATAACTTACACAAAAATCTACATTTTCACTACATACTCACTATTAATCCTTGTTGCAAATTCTCATCTATTAAAGTGCTTCACAAGAAAGTTGATTTGTCTTATTTTAAAATTTTTTTGAATTGATGGAAGGGCTTCATTTAAGACTCTAATGCCTTCTAATTGCCTATCATGAATAGAGTATGTCCTGCCAATTTGAAGCATTTCCCATAATGAGTTAGTTGTGCTCAGACACCATCTAAACATAAAAAAAGAGTACAAGGGAAATATATAGATACTATAAAAATCAATAAACATTAGTTATTAATACAAAATTGATGTCCTATATACCACAATTTTTCAAAGTGGGATTCCCATACTTTTAAATGCCAACTAAGTCCAAACTAATGTGAGTAAATGATAAACGTTAGTTATAATTAATATTTACCGTCTTAAATTTTTATATAATTTTATAATATTAATTTTTTATTTTAGTTGATGTGACAAGTTGTTCAAAATTTCAAAAATGTTGCCACACAATTATATATGTCAATGTCTCATTTAATCAACGTGAATATGCTAACATTACAACACAATTCTACAGTAGGGTCACCCCAGTAATTCTAGAAAATTGAAAGACGTAAATTTGTTGTGAAAGTTATCATATAAATGGGCTAATAACTAGAGATTTGAATAATTTCTATGGTCTTGTAGGTATAAACTCCTTATTACTACTAGATAAATCTACAAGTCCCTGTTGGTATTATTTTCTTGCATTTGTTTAAAATTTTATTGATTATAATATAACCATGCTACTTTTGCTAGTTGGAAGCATAATTAATGATGGTAATGGAACGAGTTTAAATTGGCCTAACATGGACTCAATCTATTACCCATTGAGAGTCCCTCACTCCAAACCAATTAAAATTCGGACTTATTTACCCTGCAAGATCCGATTCATTGATAAGAAAAATATAATTAATGTAAAATTTTTTTATCAAAAAAGAAAAATATGAAATTATTTTTCATTAATAAGAACTAGGAATTATAAAATATATTACCCAAATGAATTTAATGTAATATTATAAAAAAAATCCCAACCCATCTGATATTCTAAGGCTATATTTAATTTATATATATATGAGGCGTGAGATAAATTCCTTGTTTGCATAAAATTCCCATCCTAGCCACGGTTTGCCACTGACTCACCCCTCGATGTAATTTGATTGCCTTAAAACTGCTCGAAATTTGTGTGCGTGCGTGTTTTTGCACATTTTTTCTCTTTTTTTTTATTGTCATTACAAAAAATTTACCATTCCAAAAAGCACAGTGCAGGCTCTTGGACCAGTTGCTAGAAGTTCGGCCCATTCAAGAATTGGGCCATTCAAAATGGACCACCTCCTCCACATTGTTAGCCCATTAACCCCAACTTGGATGCTCGCAGGACCCGGGGGGCTTGCCTCTATTACAGTTTCGGCTCCTAGCAAAATTGCGTTACGTGTTCGCTTATTTTCGTTGATGAGTCGTTAGCAATCCTGAAAGTATCCTACAATTTTCAGGAAAAAAAAAAAGTAATTATTAAAATTGATGGCACAACTGCGATTGAAGTATGCAGAGAGCACCAGTGACATGTGGAGTGGTCTGCTGGAAGTTTTTTCGTAAAATTGACAAATACTTTGATTTTATTGGATAACAATAGAAGCAAGTGTTTTGCTTGGAGTACATAAATATTTTATCTATTACTAAAATTGGGTGATTTTTAAGGCGCGATAAGCAAAATATGTGGTACACAACATTGGGTGATTTCAGTATGTTGGAATATATTTTTATTTTTATATTTTTAAAAATTATTATTAAAAATTATTTTTTTATTTTTAAATATTATTTTAAGATTTAAGAAAAATAAAGAATAAAATAAGATATGTATTACAAATAAAAAAATATTTTATTTAATTATAAAATTAACATTTACAATGAAAAATAAGTTTAAAAAATACTTAAAAAATAATTTTTATTTTTAAGTTATATATTTAAAAAATATTTTTTAAACATAAAATTTCAAATAAATTATTCTTTTTTAAAAAAAGATAAAAATTATTTTTAAAAACAATAAACAAAGACTCTTGATTTTTTCTACACTATTAAATAAGTAAGGAAAAAATTGTGTACGTTGATTGCAGAATATCAACTAGGAATATACTTGCGCTGACATGTAAATCGTAGACAGGCGTTGCAGGTTTCGCTAATTACAAAATTTTGGCCGGACATGGGTGGCAAGGACCACCTATGCTTGCCATGTTGTACGGCCATGACTACCGTCAGAACGGAAGAGTTGTTGAGTTGGCTGCATAATAATACTGATGCGCTTAATTTGGACCAGAAGGAATAATACTCTTACTTTAGATAGGCCTGAAAATAATTAGGGGAACCCGGGATGATGCCCTTATTTTATTGGGCTCGATTTTACGCAACATTTGCTTTGTGATATGTAAGCTGTTCCTTTATACTGCTGTGCTCAATTTAACACATTTGAGGCAATGATATTATTATTCATTTTCATAAAAGACAAATTTATGAAAATGGATAATAATATATAAAAGACAAATTTATGAAAATGGATAATAATATCCAGTCTGCAGTAGATGGATATTTGTTAAATAACTCAATAATTAATTAGGGGAACACAGGATGGTGCCCTTATTTTATTGGGCTCGATTTTACACAAAGTTTGCTTTGTGATATGCAGGATGTTCCTTTATATTGTGGTGCTCAATTTGACTCATTTGAAGCGATGATATTGGTTTGCTACAATATAAAAGTAAACACATTCGTATGCAAAGCTGAATTTTTTCTCGCAGGGAAGAAGGGATGAGATTCAACCCAACCTTTATCATGTAAGGAAGCATTTTTAAAATTACAATATCTACTGAAAATGTTGTGTAAAGCTATCATGAAAGACAAATTTAAGAAAATGAATGATAATATCTACTCTGCAGTAGATGGACATTTGGTAAATAACTCAACAATTAATTAATGACTTATATGGTTTACATTAATATTAATTAATCGATATTAACAACAACATCAATATTTATCTATTATCTGTTATGTATTCTTACTTTGTTACATTAATAATTGGATATTTAATTTATCAATTCTTAATTTTTAATACAATGAGTATGAAAGCACAGTTAACACTTTTATAGTTTTATTACTTCATAATATGGGTAAAGCTGAAATAAAAATAAATTAAATATAGATCTGTATTAAACCAAAATTGATTTAAATATTAATATAAATTTAAATTGAAATTGAAATAGATAATCACTAAAGGCATATGTATTAAAAATGATATTCAAACTAAGATATTTATAATATTAACAAATTTAATTACTAATTATTTTTATTTATTAATATTAATATTATCAATATTAATATCCATTAGCAATAGTATATTTTTGTTCATCTATATCTATATTTATCAATTAATAATTGTTTATAATATTATAAATTAGCTATGAATCAATAATCACTCAACTGTCAACTATCAAACATCATACAACTTAAAATATCAATTACATATTATCATCAATATCGATATGAGTCAAATATTTATCAATAATATTGGGTTATATTTAAATTAATAATCATAGTTCTTTAAATAAATAAATGTATATGCATATCAAATCTTATGTGTGTGAACCCTTAGGTTCACCATTAAATTAGTAATCGACAATAGTATAATTTAACAATATATTAATGTTATTATCATTCTGATACTATTAATAATTATTATTTTGCATAATTTGACCTTAATATAGGTAATACCAAAAAACATTAATAATTTAACCATTAACATAACTCTTGTTTTATTCCTAGTCTTATCTTAGTTTGAACTTAAAAATATTAATACTTAATGTTCACATATAAAACACATAAGAAGCAATAAGTATTTCATTTATTGTTTCACCTATATAATTACCTTTGTGCATGATTAATTACTTCAATGAGTGAGTAGTTAATATTAGAGGTCGTTTAGTTTGATGCAATAGTATGAGAAATTTTATTTCACGAGAAATAGAAAACTAATGAGTTATTTGGTTGGCCATTATCTCACAAACTGCAGGAAATAGAATTTTCTGAAAAATTCTACTTTCTACAAAATATGAGAAGTTACTTACTTACCTCCCTTCTAGGTAAGTTTTATTTTTCATATTATTTATAGATATAATGATAAAATTATCCTTATTAGATTTAATTAATGATAACTAAAATTTATTACTTTATATTATAATAATATTAGGGATATATTAGTTATTTTTACTAATACTTCCTAGGATATTTAAAATTGAATTAAATAAGATATAAGAAGTTACTTCCTAAAAAGTGTTACATCCTATGTACGAATCAAATAACTTTAAGTACTTCCCAAGAAATTTACATAGGAAGTTATTCTCTAATAAGTTCAATTTCTTGTGGGAAGTTATTTTTTATATGAATCAAGCAACTCCTTAAAGTTCCAAATATGCAGATCGATCACAAAGATGAGGTTTGACTACATTGTTATCCATATGATCTAACATGCTCAAGGAATGAACACCCTATGCCATACAACATTCAAAGGGTTTCTCCTACATGAGCATCATAATAAATAACAAAATGTTGTCAAAGGATAGAGAATGGTGCAATGCCATACCCCAGTCGTAGATACCAAACCTGACAAACTGCAATTGAAGGATAGAACTCTCTCACCACAACATAGAACTCAACTAATAAAAAGCCCATTGTATTACCCTAGTTACCTCTCTCCCTCATGTATGACTTAGCCCTAGGCGACCACCTCAGCACACTTATCACCATGTCGGTAGCCTACTTTTCAAATATGATCTATCTTCAGTCCACTTGGCATAGATATTTTAGACTACTGCTTTCTTCATCAACAAGAGCTTCTTTGTCAATAATCAAAGACCTAGGGCAACTCTAAAATTTTTTAAATTATCCATCTATATTCTTCGTTATGTTTTGGCACAAAGTTAGTCCACCCACCCCATGTTCCAATACCATAAATTTTATAAATGTGCTATAGAAAAAAACCCTAAAAACATTGTTATTTTATGGTATCTTGGGAGTGCGATGAGATATCTTACAAAGTTTCTATATGAGTACTAATGTAATCAAGAGCAAGTGTCTATGTCAAATTCCTTCTACTTTTGATCTAAATGTAGGGATGAGGGACGAAGGCTTGTTCTTGGCCATCCAAAACTAGGGAAATTTCATAAACTTTCCTACAAATTTTAGCACATTTTTAAAACAACTCCTTAAAATTTTAAACATTCTTGTTGAAGTTCTTAATATACTATATTTCAATTACTTCTCCAACCTCTTTTTCCTAATTTTTCCTCTAGTGGGGATGATAATTATATACATACTTAATGGATGTTCAAATGTTTTACTCATTTGGGTACAAGTATATATTGGATTTAAATTAACACTATAGGGAAAAAAAGGTCTATATAGATAATAAAAATCATCTGTATAGACCTCTACTATCATCTATATAGTTTTTATCGACAAAAATGTCATTTGCATTGACCATATGTATAGATTTATTTATGTTTCAACTTATACAAACAACTTTTCATGTCATTTATATAGTTTTCATTGAGACAAACAACAAAGCCATCTATATAGCATAGGAAAATAGTCAACAATAGCCTATTTATATAAATGACTTTATTGTGTGGAAAGTGAAAAACTTATACAGATGACAATTATTGTCTATATAGAATATTGTGGTTTGTATATATATTTTATTTGTACATAAACATGGTAAAAAAATTCAATCCACACTAAAAAAATTTAATAACTTTAATGATCTTATTTTTTTTATTTTTTAACATATTTATTTCTAATTTAAAGAATTTATTTGTAGATGATCAGTTAAAAAAATTCAATACACACTAAAATATTTTTATAATTATTAATAATTATTTAGAAATATTATAATATCAATTTAAAAATAAATAAAATAAAAACTAACTCCTAATAATATATAATGAAAAAACATTCCACATCCATACATAATATAAAGTATTAGAAAAAAAGTAAATACATGATATGTACATATATATATATATATAATTGCTACATCAAATAATAATCATTATCATCCTCATCCTTTCCATCATTTGAAGGCACACGTGAGTGTTGGGGGTGGAGGCAAGTGCAATTATGATTGGGGTGGGAGTGAAGGTCACTATAGATGGGGTGTTAAAGGATGCTGTGGAGTAAAGGCAATTGAAAAGTGAATCTAGATGATACTTTCAGTCAAGGGATGTTCATTTGAGGAGGAGAAGGAGGCATAATATGATGAGGTAGAAAGAATCCTATAGATTACAAAGTAACATGTATCGTCTCAAAGGTAATGTAAGTCTCTTATAACACTTACCTATGATGGAGAATCCATTTCTCCATTATAGCTAAGGCTCACTAACTCTTGGTAATGTATATTTGCACCTTTTCCGTAAATCCTGCATCTCGTTGCTACCTCGAATGAAATGTTGTAGTGGATGATTTAATGTTGGGGGTGCCATGTGACATCTTGGCAAAAACATGAATTATTGCCTTCGTATTCCCTCAACGAGTGCCCAAGACTTCATTAGCAATATCATGCTCATCAAGTTCTAGTGAACCTATAAAGGAGCTACTAGAGTAAGCACTAGAATGTGAAAATCACTAAATGACTAGTTTCAGCATCTTAGCCTTAGTTTTTTAACAAAAAATTATAAAGTTTTGATAAATTTTTTCTATGATAATTAAAATTATTTAATAAAAAATTAATTACTTACTTATGTAATCTGGTCATCCAAATGTACCCATTCCCTTATAAATATGTATGATACTTATGAAAATTCTTTCACACCTATTGCAATTCACTTGTATCCTTATTTTTTAGTACTAATTTTAAAATATGATATTAATAATTAGTAAGATTTTTTACAATAACACCATATGAGAATGTTAAGTTAAAATACATTATCATGTTGCGCTACTACAATGGACTTTAATCCATAATGATCATTGTACACCTTTTTTGACTTATTCGAATTTCATCTAGATAGCTTCAGTGTATTCAAACTAAAACATTTATAATTAGAAGAGAAACTAATTGAAAGTTAGAAATAGAAAGTTACTAAATTTACAATAACCTTATATTGAGCTCATCACTATTGAAGTACGTGCATAATATGTACCAATAATCTATTACAGTTTTAATGTAACAAGCTTACCTCATACTGTGTTAATCATGAATGTTGTCATGACCTCCATATTGCAAGAAATCATGATCGAGCATGGACTTCTAATCTTTGTATCAATTGGCTATTATCCACTAGATACCAATAATTACATATCCTTGCTCTTCAAGTTTAACGTTTATAAAATTAAAATTAGATTGCATTGAAAGACATATAACATTGTTGCAATTATATTATTAATTAATCTTAATATGAAACATAAAATAATATCAAATATATATTTAATAATACTTATACAAACTATCTACATGACACATTCCCTTTGCTCCTCGAGTATTTACTTCCAATTTTTGTGGAAAAACTCATAATGCTACTTAACCAACACTCCTATGTCACATACAAAATGCTTTGAATTTAGATCGGTCACAAAATGCTTTGAGTTTGGACCAATTTCCTATCATGCACCTATTTTATCAAAACAAACAAGTATTGCTTTTTTTTTAGATTTTTTAGTAAAGGGTTAGGGACCTTGATTTGCTATAATACTATTAATTTGATATAGCTTTCAAATATAACACATTATTAATAACATATATTTACAAAAAAAAATACAAAATAAATTAGTTGAGGATCATCAATTTTATCTATCTTGCATTAAAAGGGAATGTAATTATGGTTACATGATAGATCATGTCCATCGTCTCCTCTATGATAGTGTGACATAATATCAGTCATGGCTATCAAGAATTGTTATATATAATCATATGAACAATATTTGTTACAACAAGATGTAAGTAATACTTGTGATAAAATGTCACATTTTTTCCATCCAAGATAAATTACATTTGCAGTTATGAAATGGATTGTTTGAAATAATTAGTACAATAAGACATAAATAATACTTATTACAAAACATCAAATTGTTAAAATAAAAGCTTAATTACTATTTGAAAAACAAGAAAATATTGACCTTAATTAGACACATTGTCAGTGAATGTTATAAGGTCATCATCCTTTTCATCAATTTTATCATCATAATTAGACTCTAAAAACTCCTCCCTTTATATAATCCCTAGTTGTTTCATCATTTAGATTATCATCATCATTTATAAAATTGTCAAAACATTTTGTGCATCAAAATGAATGCTTCTAGAAGATAAAACAATGATGTTTGTGGTTTTAATCCAATAAGGTAATCAAGTTGAAATTTCTAAGATCAACTCACTACAATAAATCACCACTTATGCTATGATCAAAATTATGGCACAAAACTAAAATTTTCATAGCTATGCTGTTTAGCCATGAGAATATCAATTGAACGATCCCATGGCACAAATGAGTATAACAAGTAAATTATTATAGGAAAGAAAGTCCTATAGCATAAATAATTTTTTTTGCCATGAGCTTACCTATGGCTAATAAATTCTTCTAGCCATAAGTACAAATATAGTAAGAAAGATATATTTGTGGCTAATAATTGATATTACCATGAATTGAGTTATAATAAAAAATAAAATCAAATTATTATAGAAGCTAATATAGCTAACTAAAATAATTTTTTTATATTCAAATTAAATTAATTATCTAGCTAATTCTATCAAGTATTATCTTATCATTTTGTTTGCACATCTGTTGAAACTTGTTAGTATTTTCAATCCATATCCAGTGTACATCATTGAAACTCTATTTGTTTAGAATTTTCAAATCACATTTATGGGGAATCGAACATAAATTTCCAAGCTAAGAAATACCAGGCCTTACAATTGAGTTATTTTGCTTCTTTAATATTATAATACAATCTAATTTATACAAAGTTTTAATTGACCTGTTGGTTTTAAAAATAAAATTACACTTATGTGATATTAATTATATAATAATAAAATATTACATAAATACATATAACAAAAATACACTGATGCTAAAAAGCTTTATAATTTTATTTTAAAAATTATTTTTTATAAACTAAATTTTCATTTGCTCTATTACTAATTTTGCTTGTATTAAAATTTTTCTTTACAAATGTCTTATATTAATTTTATCACCCATAAATAATTAATTAGTTAATTTTATTCTTTTATTAATATTTTTATTAATTATTGTTAATTAGGCTATTACAAGATAAAAGTAAAATTTTTGCATCTTTCAAAAAGTTTTTTATTATTCTCTAAAAATTTCTTTAATAAATGTTGAATTATATGAAATAATTATCCATATGAATCATAACTTTGAACTATCATACATATTTAAATTTTAATTATAAATTAAAATTTAAATTATTATAAATTATTTACTTTCAATTTTTTTATTTATAATACAAATTTTTATCATTTATAAATATCATTTAAATCATTCAACCTTTCATAAATTTTTAACATTAATTTCATTCCTCATATATTACTTATATTTAATTTTTAACTTTTCATTTATTAAGTCATTAATCCATCAATAAATTATAAATGAATGGATCAAATTAATTAAATTATTATTTATAAGGAAATGTGAGGAACAAAATTGACACAATTAAAATTAATAAAAGATGAAAATAAAATTTTAGAATATTTTATATATATCACTCCCATAAATATAATTTACTTAAAATTATTTAATATAATAATTTAATTATTATTAAATTATATATAATTTAACATAATTATTATCTTCAATTTTTTAATATTATAATGATAAATGTAAAACTTATTATTATATTTTTATATAATAAAACTTATTATAACTCATGTCATGAATCATACTATATATAATATAATGATTTTAGTATTTTCATAATATATATATCTTTTTCATTAACATATTTTTTTAAAAATAATATGATTTGATAAAAAATAATTTTTTATAGTATTTTATGCTTGAATGATCTATTTTTATTTAGGTGATATTTTAAAAATTGGACTAAATAACAAATTGAAAAAATTGTTGCATATGCATGTATCATACACATGTAAAAGTTCATCCTATTAATTTTTAATTTTAATATTAAAGAATTTAAATTTATTAAATAATTATATAACATAATCTTCAATATATTATAATATTTATTTTATTGATGTATATTAATTTTATTATGTAAATTTAATTGATGAAAACTTAAATAGTTATTTATTATTTATAAAAAAATATTACATTCTAATAGATATTAAATTTGATACGTATGTAAACAAAAATGCTTAAGAACATCTTAGTTGAGCTCTTTCTTATATATATTAAAGTTTAGAGCTCCGGTCCTTATTATTTTAAGAAAAATAATAAATGTACATAACTATAAAATTTATGGGTAGTTTTATTTTTTTACATATATTTTATGAATTGGCTAATTGAAAATATTAGGTTCTACAACTTTTTTATTTTGATTGATTAGAAGTTAATTAGTTGATCAAATAAGTTATTTACAAAATTCCTAAAATAATTGTTTGATTTGGTCATTTAGTTAAAGGCTTCCAACACAAGTGATAAATTAGTTATTTACTAAATACTCATAACATATAATGTTTATATTTTTTTGTTATCTACTATATTTCAACATGTTGCACTTATTATAAATAGTCTTTTTTATACATATAGTTATCACAGAAATAGTATATTTGATTATAATTTTATCTGTAGAATTAATTCATAGCGTAAGTCATACTTTGTTAGAGATAAATTTTTCTGATTTATATGATAAAATAAGTGATATTTTATCATAAAAAATATGTTCTTATAACTTAATTTATAACACAAGTGATACTTTGCCATAGGAATATATTTTTCATAACTTAGTTTGTGGTAGAAGTAATATTTTGTCACAGGTAAAGTTTTTCATAACACAAGTGATACTTTACTACAAGAAATGTGTTCTTATAACTTAGTTTTATGACACAAGTGATATTTTGTAATAAGTAAAGTTTTTCCATACTACAACTGATACTTGGCCATGGAAATATGTTCTCATAGCTTAATTCATGGCATAAGTACTATGTTACTGCAAGTAAATTTTTCCTATGGCATAATTTTTTAGTTTTTATATAATTGTTTGAATCTTTTGTTCCCATGATAAGAGATAAAATTATCATAATTTTTGAATTTTTATAGGCATAATTTATGGCACAAGTATTAATTTGTTGTAGTGATTGTAAGTGTGAATTTTGCAAAGTTATTATCCTATAAATAGGACACACCATTGACATTAACATTATTATCATAAGGGAGATCCTATACATCATGATGCATTATATTATTTATAACTCTCCAGTTTGGTCCATTGAAAGGATCATCAATGTAAGAAATTTGTCATGCTTGAGACACTAATATATATGGATCATCTTTATATGGTTGAGTACTGATAGAAATACTTGTTATATTCTTGTTTATGATAATGCTCTTCTTTCTACGATCGGTTTCATACCATTTACATTTGAATAAAGTCACAAAGTAATTATATAGATAACTTATCTTTATGACATCCTTCAAAATACCATAGATTGTGTTATCTTTAGTTCTAGGCATAAAGATCCTACTATTCTAGGTATTATGCTTTACATCTTAAGAAGCAATTACAAATCGAACTCTCTTTATCACATATATCAAATATGACGTAACTATGAAGCTTGATTTGGAAGCCAATAATAGTAACTTATTAGTCATGTTAAAAGATCCACTCTTATGAAGGTGATACATCCATAATTTTTTTTGAAATGAATAATAACAACATGAGCAACTAAAAAATAAAATTATGAAGAATTAGGTTGAAATGTGTATAGTAAAGAATTATCTTGGTGTAAAACCAGGGAAGAAATTAGGTTCTCTATAAATGATTAATGTTTTCACCACTATGTGCTTATAGTTATCCTATATGTTTACTATACAATACAAATTATTCATTAAGAACTAGAAGGACTTAGATGAAATATTAAATAATTTAAGGGACTCATTATAGATTCTTTTAGATTTTAGGATAGTTGTTTAGGATATACCATATTGTAATATATTGATTACCTCTGTCCAAGTGAATAACGTGCTTTTTATGGATACGTCAATATTTAGATCTAAAAATTGACAATCATTTTTCTATTCTGACATTGATTACATCCTAGTTTTAGTGAGGTCAATTGAATTTTGTTTCCACCCCTTATAAATACATGGAATAAAATGTTAACATCTCATTTACAACATGCCCTTCAATACTAAAAATTTCAGGTCAAGCACGATTCTTAACATGATCCTTCAACTTCTTTATATGTCTCTCATATGGATACATTTATAAAAAATGAATGAGAACCCTTAGTAATGATCTTTCAAGCAAGTGTATCACTAAGTAGATTATTATGTCAAAGAATGCTAGAGGACATGTCCTTTTAAGTTTGTAGAGAATCAACATAATGTCTTCTTTATCTTACTTGACATCTTACTTATTTTTAGTTCTTGCATAGATTTAGTTAAAGTAATTGTACAACTCAACAATTGTCGGTGCCAACAATTGTTACATAATGACATGACAATCATGGGATTTCAACCTCTTGATCTTGGTATCATTGTCAATCACATTCTTCCTTAAATTTCGAGCAAACCCATCAAAAAACTTGATATTTTCAATGAACCAGCAAAACCATAATCAATTATCTTGATTGTGCATGTATCTAGGATATGGTTTCATCCACTTATCCTTTTTTCTCATATAGGTGTAATTATGGTTTTATATTCATGTTAGCTAGATCATATTTTACATTGTCTATGTCATTTGATTTATGTTCAATATCCAACAGTATACTCACAAAACTGTCACATACATTCTTTTCAACATACATCACATCAATATTGTGTCTTAAGATTATTATGAGCTAGTACAGAAGATCGAAAAAGATGTTTTTCAACATACATCATATTAATGTTGTACCTCAAGATCATTATGAGCCAGTATAGAAGATAAAAAAAGATGCTTTTCTAAATCTTATTAATGAACTTAAAATTTATTTCCATATATTATATTAATACTATTAAAAAAATTTAGCTTATGAATTTTTTAACATATGTCAATAAAATAATGAAACAACAATTACGAATTTCAATTAACAAAGTAATAATATAATATAATTATTTAAAAAATTAAATATAAACATTAATAAATAAATATAAAAACAAGGTAAAAATTTAAAAAGCAAGGAAGAGAACATACTTGAACTTGGAAAAGGAAGAAGAAGCTAGAGCTCCATTTAGATGTGAATGGAATGGAAGAAATGGCTCATGGGTGGGAATTTATAAGTAGAACATATACAAATGACAAAAAATTATCTCTATAGGTTCCTTGATTGTCTCTATTTATCAACAATGAAAGAAATGTACGTCATTTTACCCCTTCATACTTATTGAGATGACACATTTTTTTCCATATAGTCAAATTGTCATTTGTATTTATTGAAGAAGAGATCAAGTTTATAGAGATGATAAAAAGTAATTTATATAGCCTAAAGAAGTCATCTATGTTGCCTCTATAATTTTAAGCACTAATTTTTTACCGCTCTTGAAAATTTCAATTCTATACAGATGACCCTTCTTTGGTTTCTGTTATCAAAATACCTTTTTCTAAATAAGCATTAATCTTCTCCCTTTTATGCAAGAATTTTTGTTTCTGTTTTCACATCCAATGTTAAACCTTCGTATACTATTTTGGATCTCGACCCTTCTTTGGTGCATACCTTTAATTAATCTTCTCTATTTTCTAATCGTCATTGCTTGTATTTATCATATCTTTTTTTATTGTATTGTTATTAAGTAATTATGATTTATTTATCAATGGAATAGTGCATGTTACATGTATGTAAGTGTAAGGTTGAAACTATGGTATTAAGAATTAACACTGGTATAGACTATGATGATTTAGTTTGGATGATGTGTGTAAATTTTAAGGATTTATTTATCGGTAATTTTTTCCTATCATATTCTCTTCTCGATCATTCTATTTATTTACTGAAAAATAAGTCAGAATTAGAAAATATGATTAACTTAATTAGAGTTTTAAACTTAAAATATTTGAATATGAGTGTTAATATTAATTCAAGTTTTGCATCATCTTTGGTCTGTGATGGTGTTTCTATTTTGGAGAGACAGGTTATTGTTTCTAATGTTATGAAGTGTGATGTTGTTTTGATTCTAAGTTTGTGTTCTTCAAATAATAAGATGGTTTTATTGTTTAATTCATGGTTAGGTGAAGTCAACCATGTTGATCAGAGGTTCTTTGGTAATGTTGTTGAGTTTAGAAATACATTATGCAAGTATTCAATTAAGAAAGACTTTTTGTTTGATTATATTAGTAATATAAAAATGAAGGTGGTAGTTGTATAATAAAAAAAGCATGAGGAAGGCTGTAAGTAGGCTATTATCACTTTATTGTCTAAGGTGAATTGCTTTTTTATTAAGAAGTTAGTGAATCATCACATTTGTGGTTTCATGTTAAAAGTTCAACATCAAGGAAAATAGGCTCCAAATTAATTTTTGAGTTAGTTATGGATTTAGTTAAGGGATTCTTATCATTAACAACTAGTGAAGTTGTAAATAATTTTCAAAATAATTATGGATTAACAATTCCTAATTGCAAGGTATAGTGTGCAATGGAGAAAGTAAAGGAGTATGATATTTAGCAATTTTGATAACTCCTTCAAATAAATTAGTTGGTATGTAACTACTATAAAGGAAGTGAATCCTAGTAGTTGCATTATGATAGACATGGATGATAGTAACAAGAGATTCAAAAGGATATCTATTGCATTTCATGTTTGCATTGAAGGATTCATGTTTTGCAACCTCTTTTGTTTATTAAGGGAACTTTTTTAAAGTCCAGGTTTAAGGGAGTTATCCTATCAACTACTAGTAAGAATGGCAATCAAGGCGAATATTTTTTCCATTAAGAACGATTCTATTTGGGCCCTTTGATTGGTGTTGCTATTTAGGGACTAAATAGTAATATAGCATTCCTTGTTATTGTCTAGCCTCGAAACAATAACATGGAAGGCCTTGTGTTTTTTCCTTTCTTCTATTGGCATCTTCATTTAGAATGTCCCCTTATTGGGATATTTTATTCTAAGTTTTTATTAAAGTTACTATTTGAAGACCAAATAGTAACATGGAAGCATTCATGTTATTTTCTAGTATTTTTGTTATTAATAAGAGTTAAATTAGCTGTTTATTCTTAGTTTTTGTTAGTTGGATTGATAATTAGATGAACTCATTTAGCTGCTAGATTAATGTTATTGTTAAGAGATGAAATAATAACATAGAAGTAGTATCATTATTTTTTGTAAGTTTTGCTATTAATAAGAATTTATATGTGTATTTTTGTGTTTTCTTTAGTTAATATTACTATTTCCATGAAGATAGTAATATGGTTTATAATGCATATCATGTTTTTGTTTTAATGGCTTATGTTTCTATTTGGTGTGACTAATCCGTTTTAGGGTTGTTTCCTCTAGCTTTTGTTGTGGTTGATTTTGAAAATCAAGAAAATTAGTTTTGGTTCCTTTCATAGTTGATCTGTGTACTTGATGTAAACCGATGTATGACTTTTATCTTTGATCATAATTTAGGATTGCTTAAAGCAATGCCAAAGGTTTTTCCAATAGCACCTCACTTTTTTTGTCTACATCATTTAAACAGAATTTGAGGGATAGATTCAATGGTGCTGTATTTTCAAATTCCTTCAAGGAGTGTATAGTTCACTTATTTGTAATGTGTGCATATATCCCTAATAGTAGATGCATTCAGTAAGAATTTGGAAGTTTTCAAATGCGAAGGAGGTTAGACTAATCAGAATTTTCTCACGGTGCTTGTACCTGAATATTGGTCAAATGCTTGTAACCATAGTTATCATTATAGTGAAATGATATCAAATGCAATTTAATCTTATAATTCTTGGATTCGTGATACAAGGAAGTTGCTGATCACAAATATGGTTAATAATATTCATTTGAAACTGATAGAATGGTTTGCTAAATGGAAGTCATAATTATTATGTTGGAATGGTGTTATTTGTCAAGTCTAGTTGTCGAGATTAGAATTACACTTAAGGAAGTGCAAAGGTTGGGTTATTAGGAAGTCATTAGAAATTGTTTTTAAACTGTTAGCATATCTAACCATATGTGTGGATATTTCTCAATACAATTACACTTGTCACCAACGGCAGCTAGACGACTTTTCTTATGTTCACATAATTGTTGTTATGAGAAGATATGGGACTTGTTTGAATGAGGTTGTTAGGAATTATTTCCATATGAGCATGTATAGGAAGATTTATGAACAAGTCATATATCCTGTTCTTATAATGCTTAGGCAGGAGGTTGATATAGGTAATAAAGTAGCTATCTTACCTCCAATTTCAAAAAGATAAGTAAGCAGACCTAAAAAGATCAAGATTAGGTCGAAGAGCGAGTGTGTTAAGAAAATTAGGTATAGAAGATGTGCCAAACTAGGATATCACAATAAGAAAAGTTGCAAGGAGCTAGCTTGAATGTAATTTTTTTATAGCACAATTGTGTTCTTTATGATTTTTTTTCCATTTAAAAAGAAATAGTAACATCATTATAATATAGTAACGCAATTGGTTATTGGTTAGCATTAGTTGTTGACATGTTTCTGTTAGGTTAGTTTTAAAGTAACATCAATGAATAAATTTTATAATTACTTGCATGTTACTATTTTGATTCAAAACAATAACATCAAGGTAAAAGTTATAAACATAGGATAAATGAGTTCTAAATGTTAAAAGAAACTGTAATGAAGAATATGCTAAATTTTTATTATTTTTAGTAATAACATTAATGAAAAATTTACACAATTATTTTCATGTTACTATTTTAATTCAAAATAGTAACATCAAGTTAAAAGTTGTAAATATAGGATAAATGAGTTTTAAATGTTAAAAGAAACTAGAAAGAAGAATATGTTGAATTTTTATTAACATTTATGATTGAATGTTACATATAATTGAATCTTATATACAATTGAATGTAAGATGTTACATGTAATTAAATGTTATGTACAATTGAATTTGATCTACAGGGAAATGTTACATATATACAAAGAATCATCTTCAGCTAGAAGGATTGAAATTCCTGATGAATTTATTCACTAATTTTTCCCTGTATTTCCTCACAAACTCTAGGAAAAATTGTTCTTCAAATTCTTTATTTGTTTGCACACAAATTTTGCAATCTTTCCTGAAATTGTAAATTTTTGGAATAAGTTAGTTTGGTACTATGTAATTATGGTGTTTTTGGTTTAGTAAAGAAGGTGTTACAATCTAGACTTTTATTATGACGATCTTTCATATGATACGAGATTAAAAGGTGGCTCTATAATTGCTAGTCCTACTTCCATATTTATTTCATTCTTGTAAAAGATTTCATTCTTTTTTTACTCATAGTAGTCCTTCTATTGTGAAATTAATAAGTTATGTAAGATATCAAGTGAAAAACAAAGAATATATTACTGTCTAGTTTGGAAATAATAGCATCAAATGAAAACTAAAAATAAATTTAGAAATTAAGCATCATTAATAACAAAATCGATAAAAAGACAATATGTTATTATTTTTAGAATAAATATTAACATATTGTTTTCTTATTCGGATGTATTACTATTTGGTTTGAAAATAGTAACTCAATGAAAAAATCAAAATAAATAAAAAAAAGTATGATTAATAATAAAACCTCAACATAAAAACATGTTATTATTTTCACAAAAATAGTAATATTAACCAAAAATTACATATTAGACAGTAATATCACACTTGATATATTTTCTTGCAGTAAATAATGTGTTACTTTCTACATACCAAAGAGTAATATGTTGTTTTTATTAGTTTGAGATATTACTGTTTAGTCTAGAAATAATAATATTAATAAAAAAATAACATAAGTAGACAAATCAAGCATGATTAACAATGAAATTACAGGAAAACAATGTGTTATTGTTTTCCAGACCAAACAATAACATCATTCAAGAATAATAGTTGTTATTTGATTATAATATAAATATCACTTGCCACTATTTTGGCATCATTAAGGTATGGATTTACAGTCCCTTCTCTTCTTGGCCTTATCAAGTTATAATGAGTCCACTTGCACTATACATTATTTAGCACTAATAGTGTGTAGTGATTGGGGTTAGTGCAGTCCTTCATTCCTATTGAGTTTATTATAATAGAATAATTTTTGTAGTCATTGTTTGCTCTACCTTTTAATCGAATTTGTATGTCCTCATTTCTTGGTATAATGGAAGCAGGCTCACCATATAAGGTTATTAATATAGTTAGAACATGAGTCAATATCAAAGTATTTTTTATATGTCACATTTTGGGAATGGATTTAAGATCTTATACAACATAAGTTATTGAATACAAAAATCTTATTGTTGCTAGATGTACTGGTCATGTTGAGTATAGTCGCATGACCATCTATGATATGAAATTGAAAGATTAGTTTTTTTTTCAGATAAAGTGATTTAGAAGAAGTCAAACTCGAAGAAGAAGAAAAGTAGAAAAACATTAGTAACATAATGATAAATAACAACATGAGTAGTTGCATGTTATTATTTGGATTGCAAATAATGACATCATATTTTTGAGCCTGAAAATATTCAATGTTGCCATGTTACTGTTTTGACTCAAAAAAGTAACATTATTAAAAAAAAAGATAAAACAGTAATGTTGTAAAATTTAGAGGAGCATACATATATTATTTATTATTGTCTTTTCTATGAGCACATCTAACAACTCATCTAATGTTATGTACATGTCATGCCAAGGATATGACCAAACACTAGTCCTGCAAATAATAATGTGGTGTAGAAATTAGTTAAGGCACCAAGAAATAATATTAAGTTAATCAAAGGAATTAACAAGAAAATAGGACATGACTTACATTATGTCTCCTTTTTTTATTTAGACTAGTTTATTCTTAAGATCTTGGAGGAGGTATTTTATGATTGGCTAATTTATACTTTTGGTTAGCTTTTTGCTCTTTTTTTTGTTTGGCCATTTTTGTTATTATTTCCTCCAAGATAAATATAAAAGCCTTTTTACCCTTGTTAGTGATCTCCTCAATAGGTGTTTTCTGTTGTTATGTGTGTTGTTGTTTGCTTGTTTTTTATGTTGCCCTAAGTAAGTGTAGTCCGTGTCATGTTTTATTTTTCTTGTTTTTAGTTTAATGTCTTTGATCATTGATCTCTGAATCTGCTTAGTTTGATTTTATTCTTATTTTTTATGATGTGAACTTGTTGCTATCCAACCACCTATACAATCATTTCTATAAGCTTTGCAGTCAACTATTTTTTTTTTGTTATCAAGATTGCCATTTTGATTTTCCAAGGTCTTGATGACCATTTTAAGATTTTCTATCTATTTTATTATATTGGATAGCTGTGTTTAGAGCTGTATGTTTTCCTCTATGAGTTTTGTGATTGTTTGTTTATTTTGTTGTAATTATTGCTTTAATCTTTAAAGTTTCTTTGTCAGAAACTTCAATTCATCAGTCAGTTTGTTTAGTTTGTTATTTATGCTGAGAAGCTTATCCATTAACTATTGTACTTCATTGTTGTCTTGTTGTTAATGTTCTTTTTAAGATAGTGCAATATCTACAAACTAGTCTGTGTTATTTTTTTTTGGGTTAAATTATCTATCGTCCCATTCTTGTATCATCATTAGTTTTGGATTCCTTTAATTAGAAGGGTGTGATCTGTACTTTTGTTTGTTCATGGCATTTGGTTAGTTGTAGTTCATATGTTATTTTTGTGCGATGGTTATAAAGGAGGTTTATTTCTTCTTCTATTGGTTGCATTTCTTCGTTTATAACCTAAAACATAAAAGTGGTTGCTTGTTAGTGTAATTAATTAACATATTTTTGTTTTAATGAGAAACAATAACATGAAGAGAAATATTAAGTGGTAGTATAATAATAACATGGGTAAAGAAAATGATGTTTTCCAAAGGTTACTTGAAGCTTACTAGCCACTTATTCTTTAATTAGCATATGAGGAGCTTCAAGTCCCATTTAAGGCACCTTGGTACTTTTGAATTTGATGTCCTTTAAGCACATTTTTGTCTCGCACAGCTAATACTGTTAACAATACAATGTACAAATCATCATATCCATTTTCAATACAAGTTTCATTTAAAGATGGAGTCAAAAAAGGTCCCCTTTGATGTCATTAATAACAAAGCTGCTAAAAAAATAATATATTACTATTTGTAGAATAAATAGTAACATGTTACTATTTGATATGTAGACAATAACATCAATAAAAAAAACTCAAAGTAAATAGATGAATTAAGTGTCATTAATAATAAAACCATTAAAAAATAACATGTTATTATTTTTAAAATAAATAGTAACATATTTCTATTTAGTATGCAAACAGTAAAATGAACTAAAAACTTAAAGTAAATAGTAACGTATTGCTATTTAGTATGCAGATAATAACATAAATAAAAAATTCAAAGTAAATAGACCAATAAGTGTCATTAACAATAAAATTGCAAAAATATAACATGTTAATATTTGTAGAACAAACAGTAATATATTATTATTTATTGTTTGGTATGTAGATAGTAACATGAACCAAAATCTTAAAGTAGATAGACGAATCAAGTGTCACAACAATAAAAATTCAAAATAATAAGATAAATATATACTAATTATCAATAAAACTGCTAAAAAGTAAAATCAAATAATAACATATTGCTGTTTAATATCTGAATAGTAACACTAAATAAAAATTTAAAATAAATTAATAACTCAAGTGACACTAACAATTAAACTATAAAAAATGTAAGGTTAATATTTATATACTAAATAGCTACATGTTATTGTTTGGAACTTAAATAGTAACACCAACCAAAAATTGCTAAAAAGATGCAAGAAAATGAATAAGAATAAATGAAGACAATATTAAAGAAAATGACAAAAAGTAATATAAGTTTGACAACAATAACTTACTAGCAATAGCATAACACAACCAATGACATTTGTTGGGCTATCCTTTGTAATGGAACTCATTAGTTGCTCAAGTATGTATCTAAACCATCAATATTCTATTATGTCATTAACGTACTTGATGTATTTGAGGTAGGACCAAGCTAATGTTTGAGCCATACTTAGTACAAATAGGTCACCAATAGCATTAGTGTTAGAAGGCATGAGACATTTTGAATATCAATTTTTGATGTTCCTCCGGCTACTTGTTGGAGTCCATTGAATATTATGGGTTTCGTAAGGCGTCTTTGGCCACAAAATAGTCTAGTGTCTAATTTTGATTATGGCTTTTTGCCAGGTGTTGGGTCGATAGGGTAGTTTCCTTCTTTTATTCCAAAAATGAACTTCACTGTCATAGGTGTAATGCTCAAACATTCACTCCCAATTATGAGTTTGTTGTACTTCATTGAGAAGGTGGCAATTACTACTTGTATTTTTTAATTGCTTTTCTAGCACATACTATGATCAAGCTTCTTTGTCATTATAGCATTGATGAGAGGCCAAAAAAGGTCTTGTTGTAGTACCTTTTTGTGGCTCTCATTGAATTGAAGATTGTCAATCTGCCTTACATATACTAACAGATTTGATCTGTATTGCTAGAATCTTGCAGTTATTTTTTTAGGTTCTTTTGCTTGTTTGAATGTTTTGCTTCCTTTTTGTTCAAATAAATTAACAAATCAAGTATGATTAAGAATAAAACTAATAAAACCAGAATGTATTAACAAATTAAACATGATTAACAATAAAATCAATAAAACTGTAAAATATTACTATTTTTAGACCAAATAATAATATATTACTTTCTTGTAGTGACGTATTTCTATTTGCTCTAGAAATAACAACATTAAACAAAAAAAATATAATAAATAGACAAATGAAGTATGATTAACAATGAAATTGGGAGAAAAATTGTGTTATTGTTTGTACATGAAATAATAACATCAAAGAACATGTTACTGTTTGTCTAAAAATAGTAACATTGAATAAGAACTAGGAATAAATTGAAAAATCAAGCATGATTAGTAATAAAATGATAAAAAAAGATGTTAGTGATTTTAGACTAAATAGTAATATCGACAAAAAATAATATATCAATCAATGAAACACCATTATTGCATAATTTCTTACATGTTACTATTTAATGTGCAAACAATTACATGATGTTAAATAATACAAAGCATGCACCTTTTGAACATGCAATACTTCTATGTTTTTCTTTTTCATACAAATAGTAACATGACTAAAATAACATATTATTATGAATTTCATTATAATGTTTGCACTGAATTGAAATGATGAAGATAAAAAACTAAAGTTTGTTATCCACAAAAAAAATGTTGGATTGCATGTTTCTATTTGGTATTAGAAGAGTAAGGTGTTTCTATTTGCTTCCATGTGAACAAGATGCTAAAAAACAAAAGAACATGTGCATTGCCATGTTTCTATTTGCTATACAAATAGCAACATGAAGATTAGCGACAATAACATCTCAATTAGTTATGCAAATAATTATTATGTTGGATTAGTGACACTAACATGCAATAAAATAGTGAAATGCATGTTTATCGTTTTAACCTCTAGGGTTTCGATTCAACATACATACTATATATATAAAAATATACACACACACAAACAATAATATTTTCTATCAAGTTAATGTTAGGATAATCCCTATACTCAAACCATTTTAGAGGATGTAAGTTTACATATTGACAACCCATCTTGATGTGTTTGATTTGTGGGAAGTTACTGTTTACAACTGGTTTAAAGTTTTCGAAGGCTTGAAATGCTTATCTTCGATTGTACAGTATCGTCTGAGTCTGTTTGGTACAATTTTTTTGATGATTTCTACAATGTTTTCATTTGATCTGTTGAGTTTTTTTACTAATATTGAACTTTGATGGAATGCAATTCGTTGGTGTCTATTTCATGGCTTTTGTTCTTCTTGAGATGCACTATGAATGTGTCCTTTTATTTTTTGAATATTGTGATAAATTATTATTTGCAGCTGCACTTAAATGAAAATATGCTTAGAGTATCTCGCTATAATAAATTATAACAAATAGTACCGACCTAATTTTTTTCTCTTAAATAAACTATTTACCAAATAACCAAAACAAAAAATAATAGACCCAAATAGAGAGTTATGAATTAGATCCTTAAAGATATTGTAAGTTTATTATTTATTATTTTCATTTCAAATAGAGATTAATCTCACCAAAAGGTGTTGATATACCTAAATTAAAGAAAATACTCAACAAATTTGTTTGATTTACTCAATTATTTAAAATATGATGAAACTGCTTGTTGCTAAACACCCCCAAAGTTTACGTCTCGACTAATTCAATGAATAAGCAACTTTTGCTGTTTATTTATTTACTTTTTTGCAAAAAGGAAGTCAATCTTCACGCGGGGGCATACCTAGTCTACGGTCAACATAGTCGCAACAAAATGGGACATCAACAAAATGGGACATCAACGCGGCTAATTTCCCCACCGTGCACCACTCGGAATGCCCGTTTGCCAAGCAGCTTCTCAAGAGCTGAATGGAAAGTCCAGAAACGGTCAATCTTGAAGCTTCTCCCCCATAACCCTATAGAAAAATGTTAGGATATTTTAGTCGTAACATGTACTCTTACTTCTTCCTAATAAAAAAATTATTCATAATTTTCATTATTTTAAAATTAAAAAAATATAATTTTTAATATATATATATATATATATATATATATATATATATATATATATATATATATATATATATATATATATATATATCTCACACAATTGACATATGTGTGACAAAATTAATAATTAAATATTTGTTTGAACATATTTTTTTCTTTTTTATAAAAAATATTTTCAAAATTATATTCGAATTCAAAGAAAACAAATAATAAAAAATGATTGGTAGATAAAAATATTTTATTTAATTATAAAATTTTAATTAAGAAAAAAAATTAAAATTATTATTATCTTTTTATTTTTAAATTATACATTTAAAATTATAATTTTTAAAGGCAGATATAAAAACAATAATAAACAAGAACATTCAGCTTTAAAACAAAACTAAAAACTAAAAACTTTTTCCTAAATAAACAGACTTCAATTTTTTATTATTCTACGAAAGTAATAGCACGAGTCCACATTCTATCGTGATTAATAAGTTAGAACGCTATATAAGGATAGCAATGGAGGGAGGAATGGCCTGCGTTTCAGCAACTAAATATCAATAGTTGCTGATAAGATGCATAGACGGACAGAAACAGTAATCCTAGTATCCATCGTAGTTGTTTTTTGCATATTTGCTCTCTCTACAATATTGAGTTCGTTGTGCCAAGGGAGAACGCTCAGGCCTGGGACGTACTGGTCGAAGCGGCGATGGCGATTTTTCTCACCACCATTATTTGCACGGTGGAATTATAGCAGGCACGGATGGGGGTGCTGCTGGGGGTGGTGGTACTGGAGGAGGGGTTTGTGGAGGAGGAAATGGCCGTGGCAGCGGAGGAGGGGCCTGTGGTGGAGCCGGAGGTGGCAACCAGTCATGATGATGATCTTAGTAATAGCTGCGATATTTTGCATCAATTAGTAGAACTACGTTGGAGTATAAAATTATAAAAAATTGTGATAGTGCGGTGCGATTTAATGTCGCAATCAAGAACCTTGACTACAAGTGTGGTGCTGGTCTCTTCTCATACCGTTCTCGTTTGTCCTGAATGCGGAGTGTAGTTAGATTCTTGCGGTGTACACGAACTCCAAATTTTTGTAATCCATTATGAATTAATCACTTGTTCGTGCTGTCCAGTGTTTATATATATAGAGAGAGAGAGAGAGAGAGGGATTCATTAAGGTTGGTGTAAGTTTAAATGAATTGCATTAAATTTAAATTATTAATATTAGTAAAATTTGAATGTTGAGATTAATTTAGTTTGGGTAATTTTTTACAATCTATATAATTACTCTCCCTCAAACATCAAAAGAAGTAAAATCTAGGCTTGTATTCAAATAGCAGTAAAATCTACCTTTTGGAAAAGGTTAAATAATGCTATCTTTCTTTGTCTTAGAGATGGAAGAGATAGTGATTTAAAAAACTCCTTTTTAGGAGTAGTAGAAATTAGTATGTCACAAAGACTAATCTATTTCAATTGTTTTCCAAATCTTGACATAGTTCTTGTAATAGACCAATTTCCAGAAGTTATTCTTAAACTTCATGTAAAACTATATGGATACACCATAGAACTTGAACAAATCCATATGGTAATCATCTATTGAATACATTACAAATTGCAGTTGTGTAACAAACCACCCACCAAGAAAGGAGAAATTTTTTTCTTTTTTATAGATTGTCCCAAGGTTAATCTATCTATTCTCATGGAAATAAAATGGGATGGCATAGATTGGCCTGGAAATTGGGGTTTCAAAAGTGCTGTTAGTCTGAAGAAATCCCAGCAAAAGATATATCAAGGACATAACCAATGCCAAATGGTTCCAAAGATTGAAGAAATTGAGGCATCTTCAAAATAGGTAAATTCCAGGAATATAGTTGTTGGATCAAGAAGATCCTTCTTTAGAAGATTTAAGCTTAGGAGAAATTCTACGCTTGAACCTTCTAGGAGATTTACATCACCCACTTGCTCAACAATTACTATTAATTCAAAGGATGTTGAAAGTGCTTTAACGGTCCTTAAGCTAGTATATGATCAAATTATTCAAATAGAAGATAAGAAGGATGGTGGATTATAGGAAATGGTAGTGACTATGAAAGATTTACCAGTTTTATTAATTCATCTACTACCTTACAACTTTGTCCTAATGATCCTAAACCTATATGAATTGTGAAAAATAATTTTAGATTGATAATGAGTCTTTGAGAAGAGAGTTCTATTTTGAAGAATTCACTCCTCAAATAATCTAGTTTTTAAATAAATTCAAAGGAGAATCAAGGACAACAATTTAGGAAAGTATTACAACTATATAAACTTGATTCAAACAAATATTTCTTTCTTTGAATGATTTGAAACATGTGTTGAAAACAACCAAATAAACTATCCTTTTAGAAAATTGAACCTTTGTTAGTATGATCACTAAAAAAACATAGGAATAGGTTATAACCAAAGATAAAAGACTCATCTTTAAGTTAACTCCCTAAAAGACTTTTCAAATAGAGACCACTAATCCCAAAGAAAAAAACCAATAGTAGTAGTTCCCTTTAAATAAAAGGATGTTGTAGAAGGAGAAATCACTTCAGCAAAAAATGTTGTAGCCTTGATGGAGCAAAACAACTACACTAACAGGTATCTTCAAACTCTTAGAAACCATATATTGAATGGTGGCATTTATGAAAATTTTGTAAGAGAATCCTCTGGCACAAAAAAGGTTGAAACCCTTTATTTAAACCTTGCCAAATCACTTCTAACAACTAAATGGCTTTATCCAAAGACCTAGCCATAGCTAGAATAGACCAAATGTTAAAACAATTAAACTAAAAACTAGGAAAAGTGTACATTGATAAGTTAACTACACCCTAGTTAGCCAAATCTGTTATTACCCATATGGTTAAAGCTCTCGATGTTAGTTCTAAAATATCTTTCGAAGAATGCCAAAAGTTAAACCCAATAAAAAGAAAACCAAAGGAAGCTAGTTAAGAGTAACTTAAAAACTATACTACCTAAGAGCTAGTTATCTAGACTAAATCATAGAAGAAAAACCTAAAATTATTCAGAATTTCTATAATGAGAATAACATCTATGAATGGAATATAAATGGAAAATTTGAATATGAAATCCTTAATATCCTCCAGCAAATGACCATGGTTAGCACAATTTACTAATCTACCCATAACTATGATAATATAGTAGTACTTTACTACCTTGTTGCAAGGTTTACTGGCTAACTCAAACGATGGTGGAATGAGCACTTTATAGAAATAGAGAAAACCTAAATAGTCAAAGCTATTAAACATGACCAAAAAAGATACAAAATCCTAAGAGTTAATGGTTAACCAATCCAAGATGTTGTAAATACTTTGATTTACACTATCACCAAACACTTTATATGTGATCCTAACCTTTTGAAGGATAAATTTGCTAAAATTCTATCAAACCTTAAATGTAAAACACTGTTTAATTTTAGATGGTGTAAGGATACCTTCTTTAACAAAATCTATTCCAAAATAGATAGTAACTAACCTTTTAGGAAAGAAAAATTCCTTATCAGTCTTTATAGATCCTTAGGTGACAAGGTAAGAAAAAAATTACAAACTAATACAGTGGTCAAATCCCTAATGACCAACTTATATATGGACAATTAGTGAGTTATGTACAGAAGGTAGCCCTCAAATTATGTCAAGATGACAAGATCCAAAAGTAGTTAGCCAAAGAAAAATCCCAAAACCAAAGACAACTAGGAACCTTTTATGAACAGTTTAGTTTCATTTATCCAAAATCCTTCAAACCTAAACATAAGCAAAGACCTAGACAATAATAACTTGAGCAAAAATATCAACCTTCACGAAACCACCAATCTAAAAGGTACCAAAAGAGGAAATCCAAACCCAAATATACTTCACCTTCTTATCAAGTGTAAAATATTAGGCCAATATACTATAAGTGTAATAAACCTAGGTACATAGCCAAATATTGTAAGTTGAACAAGAGGATTAGACAACCGGAATTGGATTAATACATTTTGAGCCAAACAACCAACTTTTTATTGAGGAATCTTCTTAATTAAAAAAGGAATTAGTAGGAGAAGTAGACCAAGTCCAACAAATGTATTAACTTCCTGAAGATGATGAAATATCTTTAGAAAAATTTTCTTTTAAGCAAAAGGTATGCATGCTTAATACAAAATAGAACTTACTTCTTGACATTATTAGTGATTATCCAGATAATGAAAAGAAGTAAGAATATTTCCAAAAAATTAAACAAATTCTAGATAAATCTTCAAGTATAAAAAGTTTTTTTTGAACTAAATGCTTACAATTTCAAAGATGTTTTGGAAAGATTTAAACTAGAATAAATCAAGCTTGTTACATTACATGATTTAAAATATGAGATAAATCTTAAAACAAAAGTTAAAGAGCTTAAAGAAATTCAATAACTTTCAAGGTGCAATTTATATGAACTTCAAAACTCTCTTCAAGGAAAGGAAAAGATTAAAATTAATGAGGATGAAGAAAATGATTTTTTAGGATTTATTTCTGAGGCCTTAGTCTAAAAATATCATAATCTAATAAAAGTAATTAAGAACAATTAGGGATTAGAAATAATTTCCTTATTTGATATAGGAGCAGATATCAATTATATTCAAGAAGGTCTAGTTCCAACTAAGTTTTTTGAAAAAAACTAGAACCAAAATTAAATTTGTTAATGGATCCCCATTTGAGATTAATTTTAAAATTTCTAATATGAAGATTGTCAATTCCTCATGCTAAGCAAATCAAAGTTTTTTTACTTTAAAAAATTTATCAAGCAAAATTATTTTAGGAACTCTTTTTATCTAAGCCTTGACTCCTTATAAGGTTTTAGATAAAGGGATTACTATTAAAGTTCTTAAAGAAAAAATCATCTTCCAATTTGTTAAAAAATATAAAAAGATTAATTTTATAGATTGTAAGAAAGCCTAAATCAATTATCTTTTTTATCTTACAAAAAGATTAAACAACAATTGGCAAATCCAATTGTTCAAACAAAGATAAAATTTTTAGAAAAAAGGAGTGTTAGTAACTTTTATGTTAACCTTCCAAATGCTTTCTAGAATAGGAAACAACATATGGTAGAATTACCATATAAAAATGATTTTTCTGAAAGAAAATTCCTAACTAAAGTAAAGCCTATCCAAATGAACCAGGAACTTTTAGAGCATTACTAAAAAGAAAACGATAATCTCCTAAAGAAAGGGATTATTAGGAAATCAAAAAGTCATTGGTCATGTGTAGCATTCTATGTTAATAAAAGTACTAAAATTGAATGATGCACACTAAGGCATGTGATCAATTACAAGCCACTTAACACTATATTTCAATAGATTTAGTATCTAATCCTCAATAAAAAGGATTTATTAAATCATCTTTATTTAGCTAAAAAAAATTCAAAAGTATAAAACAACATTCATGGTACCATTTGGCCAATATGAATAGAATGTAATGTCGTTTGGCCTGAAAAATGCACCCTCAAAATTTGAAAGGATTATGAATTATATTTATAATCCATTTTCTAAATTTATCATCATCTATATTGGTGATATCTTAGTTTTTTTTAGAAAATATTAATCAACATTTTAAACATTTAAACATTTTTCTTAATATCACTCAAAAAAATGATTTAGGTTTTTCAAAAATTAAATATTCTCTTTTCCAAACTAGAATTTGATTTCTTGGTCATTATATTTATCAAGAAACTATAAATCCAATTAAGAGATTAAATAAGTTTGTTGATAAATTTTCTAACTAGTTTATTAAAAAAAACTTAACTTCAAAGACTTTTTGGATGTTTAAATTATGTCTCAAATTTCTTTCCAAATCTTTCAAATCTTATCAAAAGTCTTCCTTGTCTATATATTTTAAATCCAAATGCATTCAAAATTTTGAAATTGATGCCTTTGACTTAGGATATAGAGGCATTCTCAAACAAGTTTTAAATGGCAAAGAACATGTAGTCGCATTTGCATTAAAACATTAAAATTTTACACAACAAAATTATGGCAATTATTTTATATGTTCAAAAGTTCCAATTTGAACTTTTAAATCAAAATTTTCTTATTAGAATCGATTGTAGCTCTGCCAATTCTATTTTAGAAAGGAAGTGAAGAACATTGCATCAAAACAAATTTTTGCTAGATACTAAGGTTCTTCAAATTTCCTTCTATATTTTCTTACAAGAGAATTTTTGTAGGGAACAAACTAGTGAACATGCTTCCAAAAACGTCCAAAAACATAGATCCCCCGAATCCACCTCAAAAATCAAAACTAACTAAACCTAAACTAATTGTAGAGGAGAAAGCCAAGCAAGTAGCCTCCTCTTCCAAATCTTCAACCAAATTTAATCTCAATCCACTTTACAAATTATCCATAACTCTTAGAGAAATTAATGATAATGATTTCTTAATCGAAGTTTGGTAGGCCTTAGCAACTTCCCTTCAAAAAACCTTTTCAAATTGCTAAAAATCATAGGCAGATATTACTAAGGAAGAAGAAGCCATAGAGCTTATCCTTAGGCAATAAAAAATCCTCCGAGCCATTTCCAATCATAAAGACCAAATTGTAACATTAGAAACTTCCTTCCAAGCTGTTGTTCCTAAAGAATCAAAACTAGTCAAAATTATCACCAAATATATCAAAAAATCAAATCCTTAAAATATCCTTTATCTAGAATCTAAATATTAGGAAAAAGACCTAAAAGATCTCATTCCAAAAGTCTTCCCCAAAGGATAGCATTTTATCCCTGATATGCCACACCATTCTAAAGAATTTCATGAGCATTTTTTAGTTAGTTTTGGCTCAATCTAAATAGAACGTCATAAGAGTCAAGATAATCCAAATTAGTTACTCATTCAAGTTTTAAAATTAAGAAAATTATTACGTCAACTGAATGGGGCTTAGAACTAACTAAAATGAAGAAATTTGAAAACTCTTTTCATCTAAATTTAATAAAGTATTCTTACTAGGATTATCAAAAGGCCTAGATGAATACTCTATATTTTCAAAATAAAAATTTCAAACATTCTTAGTTGATTTATTTTCTTTATGATGCCAAGCATCAAATCCTAACTTAGTTCATTAGGTGGTGGGACATCTTTAGACCAATTGAAGAAGTTTTTCCCTCAAATATTAAAGAAGGATATGAAACCTTCAAAGATTGCTTTGATTATGAAAATTTACAATTTTACTCAAAAATAGGTCTTTCATAGGCATATTTTTAGGAATACTAACTTGGCCAAAATCCTTAAAGTAACTATCTAATTCTCTAAAGGCAAGGATTTGTAAAATGGTGAACTAATTTCAAATAATACACCAATGTAGAGAAAGTCAGAGTTCTAAAATAGTTTAACAAATTCCTAAAATTCAATAAAAATTCCATGGATGGCATAAACCAATTTCTCTAGAATAAATCATAATTTATGATGGCACTTGCCTTAACTTCAACTAAAGAGGATTTCAACTTTTGAATTGAAGACATTTGCCTCATGCTTAAATCTAAATCCCAAGCTAAGTCTCAAGTATCTAACAATTCTAAATAAAACTATGAAGATTATGCTCAATCAAATAAGGATGATTGTTTTAAAATTGACCCTAAAGGATATATAATCTTTGTAAATTCTAAATATCTAATATGAGCTATCCAGATTCAAAAGTAAAGCAAATTTAGTTGCCAATTCAAGAAGACAAATTCAGTGCTAGCAAGTCCCTAAGTAAAGCATGAGTAGAATCCTAGAAGGACAATTCCATTAAAAAAAAGAGGCATAAAACAATAAATTATCTGACAAGTATATTCCTATAGCTGTACTTTTTTTACTTTAATTTTAAATAAAATGGTAATAGCCTAAGTTTTTTACTTAAATTTTCAAATGAAATAATAAAAAATTGTTAACTATTATACTTTTTTGATAATAGAGTGACAACTGCAATACTTTTCTAACTTAAATGTAATAAGAAGGCATTGATAAAATGTTAAGGAATCTTGTATTACTCTCTGAAATTGTCAACTGAGGAAACCAAGCTTTCTTGAATGCTTTCCTAAGCTCTCAGATAACTATTCTTCTCTCCCACTTTTCTCTTGTAATTATAAGTTCCCAAATTTAGTACAAATTTTATTTTCTATAGTCCGTTTGCAATCTCTACTTCCATTTTTGCATTTTCATCCTTGCATTTAAGGGTCCTTGAGGTTTGCTAGTATCTAAGTTTGAAGGGTAGTAGGGATAGTAATTTAAATTTATCATATTTACTTTATGAACTCCATAATAGTCTCTAAGAATAAATATAATTTGTACTAAATTTGTCATAAATTCAAGAACTTACAATTACAAAAGAAAAGTAAGAGAGAAAGCTAGCTATCTTAGAGCTTAGGAGGGCATGCAGGAAAGTTTAGTTTTTCAGTTGAAGGGTACCCTTTTATAGGTAGTTAGTTTTGGAGACCATTACAAAATTCTTAAACAATTCATTAATGCTCTATTATTACATTTAAGTTAGAAGAGTACAATGGTCATCACTCTATTATAAAAGAGGTATAGTGGCTGACATTCTATTATTATTTCACTTGAAAATTTAAGTAAAAAAATTAGGTTACAGCCACTTTATATGAAATTAAAGTTAGAAAAGTATGGCTATGAGAATATTCATGTCAAATAATTTATTGCTTTATGCCTCTTTTCTAAATGGAATTATCCTTCTAGGATTCTACTTATGCTTTACCCTAGGAATTTTCTAGCATTAAATTTGTCTCCTTGCGTTGGCAACCAGATTTACTTTTAGATCTGGATGGTTCAGATTAAATATTGAGAATTTATAGAGATTCTATCTCCTTCAAGATTAATTTTGAAATAGTTATCCTTATTCGATTGAGTATAGTTTTTAGAATCTTCCTTAAAATTATTAGATGCTTGAGACTTAGCTTGGGATTTGGATTTAGCCATGAGGTAGATGTCTTCAATTCAGAAATTAAAATCCTCTTCAGTTGAAGTTGAGGCAAATGTTGCCATAAATTTTCAATTATTATGGAGAAACCAATTTATGCCTTTATTGGGATTTTTACTAAATTGTGGAAATTTATTAAATTATTTTAGAACTCCAACTTTCTCTACATTGGTGAATTGTTTGAAATTAACTAACTATTTTATAGATCATCACCTCTAGAGAATTAGATAGTTACTTTAAAGATTTTGGCTAAGCTAGTATTTTAAAAAATATGCCTATGGTAAACTTATTTTTAAGTAAAATTGTAGAAGTATAGGGAAGCTGCCATGTTTTTTATTATCAAAGTGATCTTCAAAGGTTTCTTATCCTTCTTTGATATTTAAGGAAAAAATTTCTTTAATTGGTCTAAGATATGCTATTACCTAATGAACCAATTTGGGATTTGATACTTGACATCATGAAGGAAATAAATCAGTCAAGAATGTTTGAGATTTTTATTTTAAAAATATATAGTATTCATTAAGGCCTATTGGTAATCCTATTAACAATACCTTATTAAATTTAGATGAAAAAGGCTTTTTGATTTCTTCATTTTGAGTGGTTTTAAGCCTTATTTAGTTAAAGTAATAATTTTCTTACTTTTAAAACTCAAATGAGTTACTAAATTTAGGTCATTCTAACTTTTATGATGTTTTATTCGGACTGAGCTGCAATCAACCAAAATGTGCTCATTGAATTCTCTAGAATGGAGTAATGTATTAAGGATGGAATGCCATCCTTTAGGAAAGAGTTTTAGAGTGAGATCTTTTGGGTCTTTCACCTAATATTTGGATTTTGTATAGAGAATATTTTGAGAATTTGGTTTTTGATATATTTGGTGATAATTTTTATTGGCTTTGGTTCTTTAGAAACTACAACTTTTAGAGGAAGTTCTTACTATTGTAATTTGGTTTTTTTGGTAGGAAATAGCTTGGAGGATTTTTAATTGGCTAAGGATAAGTTTTTTTGCTTTTTTTGCTCAATAATATCTACCTATTATATTTTAGCAATTTCTAAAGGTTTTTAAAGGGAGGCTATTGAGGCTTACAAGACTTTAATTGAGAAAGCATTATCATCGATTTCTCTAGGAGTTGTGGATAATTTATGGAGTAGTTTGAGATTAGATTTGGTTAAAAATTTGAAAAAGGAGGCTACTTGCTAGGCTTTCTCCTCTATAGTTAGTTTAAGTTTAGTTGGTTGTAATTTCTGAAGTGGATTTGAGGGATCTATGTTTCTGGACTTCTTTAGATGCATGGTCATTGGTTTATTCCCTACAAAAAATCTCTTGTAAGAAAATCTAAAAGGGAATTTTAAGAACCTTTCAATTGTTCAATTTCAAAATTGAAAACACTTAAAATGCTATGCAATCTAGTAAAAATTTACTTTGATGTAATGTTTTTCACATCCTTTTCTAAATAGATTTCACAAAGCTACAATAAACTTTATAAGAAATTTTTTATTTAAAAGTTCTAATTGAAACTTTTGAACATACAAAATAATTGCTAAAATTTTCTTTTTTTGGAGTGGAATAACTTTCTTGTGCAAAATTCCAATGTTTGGATGAAAATATGACTATATGTTCTTTACCATTTAAAGCTTGTTTAAGAACATCTCTATGTCCCAAGTAAAAGGCATTAGTTTCAACAATTTTGAATATATTTAGATTTAAAATATATAGAAAAGGAAGACTCTTAACCTAAGACTTGGTCTAGTTAATAACTTTTGTATGAACATTATGTTAGGATTAGGAGCCAAACAATTGCAGCAAAAATTAACTGATCCCAGCCAAAAGATCCATTCAAAACTTTAAATTAGGATAAGAATTTAGTCAATACCTTTTCAGATGATTCAAAGGCTTGCTTGTTGATTATCTTTTTGACTTACCTTCGATCAAAAACTCTGAGGTATTCATATGAACCAACAAATCACCAGTGAATGCCTCATGGCCACTGATTGGAATTCTCATCCCTTTACCTCGTAGTACTAGTTATGTTTTTTTTAGGGTTATGGTCAAGGAAGGATGCTAGGTCTTTCTATGTATTGGGATGTATAAAAAGTTAATGTTTAACACCCAACACGCCTATTTAAATAGATGCATAGAAAATTTTAACTAATTAAGCTTTGTTCCATGTATAATTTTGGGCTTTATAATTATAACATGGAATTCCCATATAATAGACCCAAATAATTTAGTTTATTAATTCTAAATTCGCTAGGTTCTAAGTGTACGACTCTATAGACTCTTATTACATTAGCAATGATTATAAATTATATTAATAATCATAAATAATGAACAGAGTTTAGCAACACATCATTGTTACTCAAGTAATAGAAAAGTTGGTAATTCGACTGAACTTATACATGTAATCATCATCTATGACCTATTATCCTAAACACCTAGATTGAGCATGGGATATAGATTGTGTCATTTCTGTATAGCCCAATTCAAAGGTTTCTTAATTTCTAAGTAAGCTGACTAAAGCAAATATAATTGACATCTCATGTCAATCCATCTGAGCATGGTCATGCATTTTTCTCAGCCTTACTTAATTAAGGAGTCCAAAGATATCAATCTTGTTATATAAAAGCGATAAATTCCATCTTGATTATATAAATTCCTTCGCATGATATGTGACACATCAAATAACTATCCTTACATTCACTTAACTATGTATGACATAGAGTAGTATCAAAATGTGAAACTCATATATAGAGAACCTTGGTGATCTGAGGTTAAAAGATCATATTAATGATGATCACTAAGAATCATTTATGACACCCATATAATGGTCCATATAGTATTTTTAGCGTGGGTTAGTCCATTGCACAAGTTTTCTAACTTATACTCATGTGTAGACTTAATATCTTATATAAGTGACCACACATGCTAATCTTAACATATCAATACAACCTAATCCATAATAATACATAACTAAAAACATTTAAGAATATAATTATCCTAAGCTTATTATCATAATCAAATATACTACATAAAAAATATATGTATAAATATAATAATTGGAATTACCTTTAAAATAATATGATTTAAATTTATAATCATTTATATGATTAGTTTTAGGTCATATACACTAACACATCAATCCAAGGAAGAGGATTCTTTTTAAAATGTTCATGCAATGGTTTGATAAGATTTAAAATATTTAGAAAGAAATTTGAGACATAATTTAAACATCCTAAATCCTTGAAGTTGATTTTTTTAATAACCTGAGTAGAAAATTTATTAGCAAACTTAATTGATCTCTCAATTATAGTTGTAGTTTCCTGATAAATATAATGACTAAGGAATCAAATTTTATATTGGACAAAGGAATATTTGATTTTTGAAATAGCTAAATAATTTCTTTGAGTGACATTAAGAAAAATGCTTAGATATTTTAAGTGTCGATCAATATTTACTAAAAATACCAAAACATCATCAATATAGAAAATGATAAATTTAGAAAATAAATTATATATATCGCTTATCATTTATTGAAATTCTGAGGGTGCATTTTTCAGGCTAAATGGCATTATGTTCCACTCATATCAGCTAAATCATATCGTGAATGCTATTTTATACCTGTCCTCAAGTTTTATTTGAATTTGTGAAAAATCAGATTTCATACCAAATTTTGAAAATATTTTTGTCAAATAAAGATGATTTAATAAATCTTTTTTGTTAGGGATTGGATACCAAATTCATTGAAGTGTGATGTTGAGTGGCTTATACTTGATCATAAGCCTAAGTGCACTTCATTCAATTTCAACACTTTTATTGACATAAAATGCTGCATATGACAAAGGACTTTTTGATTTCCTAATGATCCCTTTCTTTAGAAGATCATCTATTTCTTTTTGGTAATGATCTAGAAGTTCTTGGTTTATCTAGATAGGCGTTGCTTTAGTTCAGATTTTTCTTTCAAAAAATCTTCTCATATGATAATTCTATTATATACTACTTTTTATTCCAGAAAGCATTTGGAAGGTCAGCACAAACGTCACTAACAATCCTTTTTTTCTAAAGATTTGATTTTGTTTGAACAATTGGATTTGTTAATTGTTGTTCTATCTCCTGCAAGATACTTCTTCAAAAAAATAATTGATTTGTGCTTCCTTACAATCTATCAAATTAATCTTTTCAAATTTTTTGATAAATTGAAATGTGATTTTTTCTCTAAGAACTTTGATGGTAATCATTTTATTTGAAAACTTATAGGGAGTTAAGACTTGGATAAAAAGATTTCCAGAAATAACTTTGTTGGACAAACTTTTGATAGGTAAAAAACTTTGATTTGTTTAGTATGAGGAATTGATAATCTCCACATTAAAAAGTTTAAAATTAATCTCAAGTGGATTTAATTTTGGCCTAAGTTTTTTTTTCTTTTGAAAAACTTAGTTGCAAGTAGGCTTTTTAGAATATAATTGATATCTACCCCTGTATCAAATAAGATAACTATTTTTAATTCCCAGTTGTTTTTAATCATTTTTATTGGAATATGATATTTTAGAATTAGAGCCTTAGAAATATATCCTAAAAAATTATTTTCTTTAACCCCATTGATTTTAATATTTTCCTTTTCTTAGGGAGAGTTTTGAACTTCAGATAAAATTGTACTTTGAAGTTGTTGAATTTCTTTAAGCTTCTTAACTTTTATTTTGTTTAGGTTCAAATCTTTTCAAAACATCTTTGAAATTGTAAGTATTTAGTTAAGAAAAACCTTTTAAACTTGAAGGTTTATCCAAACTTCGTTTAAGTTCTTAAAGATATTCTTACTTCTTTTTATTATCTAGATAATCATTGATAATGTCAAGAAGCAAGTTTTGTTTGGTATTGAATATGTTTACCTCTATCTTAGAAGAAGATTCTTCTAAGGATATCTTGTCATCTTTAGGGTGTTGAGATATTTGTTAGACTTAGTTTTCTTCTCTTATTGGCTCCTTTTCTAATTGAGAAAATTTCTCAGCAAGAAGGTTAGTTATTTAGTTTAAAATAGATTCATCTAACTCCAATTGTCTAATCCTTTTGTTCAACTTACAATATTTGGCTATATGCCTAGGTTTATTATACATATAGCACACTAGCCTCATACTTTGTCCTTAATAAGGAAGTGGAGTATATTTAGGTTTGGATTTTCACCTTTGGCACCTTTTAAATTGGTGTTTTAGTGAAGGCTAAGATTTTTGCTTAAGTTGTTGTTGCCTACCTCTCTACTTATGATTAAGTTTGAAGGATTTTAGACAAATAAAACCAAATTATTCACAAAACGATCCTAGCTCTCTCCCATTTTATGATTTTTTTAGCTAACTGCCTTTGGGTTTTATCATCTTGACAAATTTTAAGAACTACCTTCTAAATATAACTCATTAATTGTCCATAAGTAAACTGTTCATAGGAGATTTAACCACCATTCTAGTTTTTAATTTTTCTCTCTTACCTTGTCACCTAATAATTTAGGAAGACTAGCAATGAATTTTTCTTTCTAAAACTGTTAGTTACTATTTATTTTGGAATAGATTTTACTAAAGAAGGTATCTTTACGCCATTTAATATCAGATAATGTTTTACATTTGAGGTTTGATAGAAGTTTAGCAGATTTATCCTTCCAAATGCTAGGATCACTTATAAAGTATTTGGTGATGGTGTAAATCAATGTAGTTATAACATTTAGGATTAGCTAACCATTAACTTCTGGGATTATGCATCCCTTTTGGTCATGTTTAATAACTTTAACTATTTAGGTTTTCTCTATTTTTGTAAGGTGCTCATCCCATTATCCTTTGAGTTAACTAATAAACCTTATAATTAAGTAGTGAAGTGCTATCATATCATCACAGTTATGGGCAGAATGGTAGGTTGTGCTAACCATGATCATTTGTTGGAAGGTATTAAAGATTTCGTATTCAAATTTTTCATCTACATTCCATTCATAGATGTTATTCTTATTATAGGAATTATAAATAATTTGGAGTTTTTCTTTTATGATTTGGTCTAGGTAATTAGCTCTTAGGTAGTACAATTTTTAAGGTATTCTCCAATTGGTTTCCTTGGTTCTTTTTTATTAGATTTAACTCTTGGCATTCTTCTAAAGATATTTTAAAACTAACATAAAGAGCTTTTACCATATAACTGGTAATAGATTTGGCTAACTGGGGTGTAGCTAACTCATCAATGTACACTTTTCCTAGTTTTTAGTTTAGCTTTTCCAACATTTGGTCCATTTTGGCTATGGATGGGTCTTTAGATAAGGTCATTTGTTTGTTAGAAAGGATTTGGTGAAGTTTAAACAAAGGGTTTTCGACTTTCTTTGTGCTAGAGGATTCTTCTACAAATTTTTCAGAAGTGCCAACATTTAGTATATGGTTTCCAAGAGTTTTAAAGATACCTATTGGTTTAGTTGTTTTGCTCCATCCAGGCTACAACATCTTTTGTTAAAGTGATTTTTCCTTCTACAACATCCTTCTGTTTAAAGGGAGTTGCTACTATTGATTTTTTTAGGATAAATTTTCTCCATTTGAAAAGTCTTTTAGGGAGGTAACTCAAAGATGAGTCTTTTACCTTTGGTTATGACATATGCTTGAGTTTATTTAGTGATCATACAATAGAATTTGACTCTTGAAAAGGATAATCCATTTAGTTATTTTTAGCATATGCTTCAAACCATTTAAAGAAATAAATATTTGTTTGAATAAAGTTCATAAAGTTATAATACTTTTCTTGAGTATTTGTCCTTAATTCTCCTTTAAATTTGTTTAAAAATCAGGTTCTTTGAGGAATGAATTCTTCATTATAGAATTCTTTTCTCAAAAAGTACTTATCAATCTAAAATTATTTTTCATAACTCATATGGGTTTAGGATCATTAAGACAAAGTTGTAAGGTAGTAAGTGAATTAATGGAATCAATAGATCCTTCATAGTCATTACTATTTCTTCTTATTAGTCCACCATCCTTCTCATCTTCTATTTGAATAATTTGATCATATATTAGTTTAGGAACCCTTGAAACACTTTCAACTTCCTTAAATCAACATTAATTGTTAAGCGAGTGGATAATGTAGATCTCCTAAATTGTTCAAGCTTGGAATTTCCCCTAGGCTTGATTCTTCTAAAGAAGGATCTTCTTAGTTTGACAACCATATTCCTAGGATTTACCTATTTAGAAGATGCCTTAATTTCTTCAATCTTTGGTTTCTTGTGGTTTGAAAAGAAGATTGAGGCAAAATCATCTGGTATGACTTCTATCCTTGATATATCTTTTGCTAGGATTTCTTTAGCCTTGATAGCACTTTTGAAACCTTAATTTATAAGCTAATCTATACCATGCTATTTTGTTTCCATAGGAATAGATAGATTAACCTTGGTATAATCTATAAGAAAGAAGATAGTTTCTCTTTTCTTGGTGCGTGGATGATTATGAAGAGTTATGTAATTTGTAATGGATTCGGTAGATGATTACTATAAAGATTTGTCCAGGTTCCATGGTGTATTCATATAATTTTACATGAAGTTTAAGAAGAGCTTTTGGAAATTGGTTTATTACAAGGACTATGTCAAGATCTAGAAAATAATTGAAATAGGTTGGTCTTTGTAACAAACTAGTCTCTATTACTCCTAAAAAGGAGTTTTTGAAATCATTATCTCTTCTATCTCCAAGATAAAGAAGGATAGCATTATTTAACCCTTTTTGAAGAGTAGATTTGCTACTATTTGAATACGTGTACATATAGTTATACTTCTTTTAAAGTTTGAGGGCTTTTCAACCTGAAATGAGAGTGAAGTTCTCATTTTCAAGTTTTACTATAATTGTTTCTTCAATAGTCTTGATTACATAATCAAACTTGTTCAAGAATGAGTGGGTTTGGATAGAGTAAAGTTCTCTATCTAGGATATTCAACATCTCCTAGTCATCTATTTTTTTATTTATATCTTCAAATTTAATTTCTTCTTTAAAAGTAGATGTTGAAGTTGATTCATTTTTAAATTTGAAAAAAGATTTTGATGAAGGACTACTTGAAAAACAAGTAAAGAATGATAATAAAAAAGATATTAAAATATGCAATATGTAAAGCCTGGGACTCATATTAAAGTACATTAAGTTCCATAAGGATAATTATAAGAATTTATCATGCTTACAGTATGAACTAAATATTAGAATCTTAGTATAATTTATCCATTTTGGATTATCTAACTCTAACTTATGATTTACGTGAGAACACGGGTGACAAAGGCTACCTTAACGCCTTTCCACACATGGCCTAATCAAGATTTACGCCACTTTATGAATTCATGTTAATGAATTCATGCTATTAATTTTCTAGAATTTCATTTATACTCAAAGACTAATATGAAGTTCATAAAATAAATATGATAAATCCGAATATTCATTGCTACTTCCCCCTCAAATTCTAATATCAGTGAATCCTGAGGACCCCTAAATGCAAGAATGAAAAATGCAAAAGTGAAAGTAGAAATCGTAGATGGATTGCAGAAAACAAAATTTGTAAATGCAAGTAGCAATCGATTGTATTATTTATTACATCAATAATGTATTAAAATTAATTTTTGTAAAATATTAAATAAAGTTTATATTAACTACAAAAAATAAGATTTATATTCAAATAATATGTTAAAAATATTATAACTATTAAATAAAAATTACAATTATTTTTGTCAAAATATTGATTAAACATACATTGTATATTGTAACTAAAATACTATATAAATATTTATAATATTAACAATTAAAAATATTGATTAATTATTTATGCAATCATATTATTTTCATTAAAAAGTGACAAAGACTTATAGTGAAGGATTATGTGAGATAATTTATTTAAATTTTAAAAATAAAATATTATTATTAAATTTAAAATAAAAATAATTTTTTATAATTATTAGTAGTATGATTATTTGTTAAGGTAATGCTAACAATTTTGAATATCTGTTAATGATTCTATTGTATATTTATTCAACCTCATTATTATCATAAAATTGTTTAGAGGGCATATGCATATTGATTTGTAATTTTTATGATTATTTGTTATAATTGTAAGAAATTTAGTTTAGTATATTAATCAAAATTCTTTTTATCTATTTTCAAAAAACATTTTTTAGTCTTATATTATATATTTCTAAAATATTTTATTTATGTTAAGCTAACTATTTTATTTGATATTTTAGTAAAAATATTTTAGCAAAAGAAACGGAATAACATAATTAACTTGGTAATCATACTTTGGTATCATGAGAATATTTTTATTTAATAATTATAATATTTTTGTATATTATTTGATATTGAACCTCCATTAATTTCTTTTCACAAAAATTGATTTTAAATTAATAATGTAATAATTATTATTTATTACATCAATTAAAGAGGAAGAGTAAGTTACGTGTAGTGTAAAAAATTGATTAAGATAAATTAATCAACCTTCAAATTTTATTGGCATTAATGGATTAAATATATCGGCATTAATGAATCCTCTCTCTCTCTCTATATATATATATAAAGAGGTGGTAGTCTTAGAAATAGAAAATGTTTTTAATTGTTAAAAAAGTAAAATATTTTTATTTAACTCAATAAATAATGCATATGGGTGAGGACGGGATGGGACATTTGCAAAGGGGAGTAAATTAAAAGTAAAATAATATAATACTTCGCTCAACTTTGGATTGATCAATTTTTCCTTCGTCTACTTTGAAAATTTAGAAATCATCACTTTAAATTATATAAAATTTGAAATTGATACTCATTGTTAATTTAATTTACCATTTAATCAAATGACATGATTTTTTAATTCTTATTAATTATAATATTGTGCCTTTTTAATCAAATGACATGAATTATAGTATGTAAGTTTATTTTATTATTTTTTAACAAATAATATCTATATTATATAATTAATAAGAATTAAATTAAATATATAGAATTTTAATTAAATAATAAAAATAAGTTATGAAATTATATGTAAAAAATGATGAAATCATCTAATATATTATAATAGTATGATTATTGTATAAAAAGTTTATTAAAAATTGATGTAATTTAATAAAATAGTTAACTAAATTTACAATGGATAATAATTCCAAATTCTCAAAATAGAAGGGAGCAAAATTCAACCATTTTAAAGTGAAAAGGATGTTTTACATTTTTCTAAAAGGAATTAGAGAAGTAATTATAAGATGCAGAGTTATGATAAAAATATAACAAATAATTTGTTACTTTCAAATAAAAATATTTGGCTATGAACAAGTATTAAAAATAAAAAATTAAATAGACAATTACACATAGAAAAATTTGAATTTAATACATAAATTGTAAAAAGAAAATTCAATTAAACCAATTGTAGTGTTTATTTAAAATGAGTCTAATTCATATAATTTTATTAATGTAGTTATATATAAGGAGAGTGTTTGGTAAAGAGCCTTTTAATTATCTTTTGTCTGATTTGATAATATTTAGTCATTTGACTAAGTTAATAAACTAATTTAATTATATAACAAACAACTTATTAAATTAATTGATTAGTTTTCAATCAATTAATTAAAAATGCTGAGTTAAAAAAGCTAGTGAGCCCAATATTTTCAATTAATTTATTGATAATGGCTTGTAAAAATATAAAATTATCTTTAAACAATATACCTATTTTTATTCATATCTTTACTAATAAAAGATCAAATAAATTTACTAAATAATAATTATTAATTTCTATAAAGCATTTATAAAATATAATAATTTATTTTTTAAGAAATATAATAAATAATAAATTATAATAATATATCTTTTAAAAAAAATTAATTTGATAAATCATATGATAAATCTTAAATATTATTAAAGTAAAAAATTAAATAGGTAATAGAAAATAACAAATTTTATTAAATATTGTCATTTAAATAGCTAATATTATATATTAATCAAGTCAGTTAATACAATTAGTTATTAGTTAACATGTATTTGAATCAGTTAATTGTTAAATAGGTCCAAAGTGTGCATTAGTATTGTAGTCAAATTAATTTTTAATAAATTATTTTAACTTCACTAAGTATCTTAAAATTACAAATTATCCCTTACGTAATTAAAACCATTTAACCTTTTTAAAACAAGGTAAAATTATAGATATTCCTAAAAATATCTCCAAAATTTGAATTTTCATCTCTTAATTCTATTCTAATCCTAATTAATTAAAAAGGATGGCAACGGAGAGATAATAGGCATGTTGTTCAAGCAAATAAAGAGCTGAGGTGATGAGTGAAGGCATAACGTTTTTTCTTATAATATAAGCCGTTTGCTTTTACGCCAATATTGGGTTTGCTGGGCCATTGTAGTCTTGTAGATGACACAAACCCTGTTCTTGCAGCGGCTGCCACCATAATTAACATCCATTTTGGTGGCCGCATAGGGCGGTGGAAATCGAATTGTAGAAGACAAAGATATGGTTGGAGGAGCTGTATGGGGTGGCACTGGTGGAAGAGATTGCGGTGGAGGTGGCAGTGCACGTTAAAAGTAATAGGAAATGAAGATAATAAAGTTTATCCATTATGTTTTCTGTTCAGTGATGCATTCAGAAGTTTTTAACATATGAGTTCCCCTTATAACATATATATATATATATATATATATATATATATATATATATATATATATATATATATATATATAGTTGTAAGAATTTTTATTGCAATTATTAAGATGAGAGTTCATAATTTGTAGTCGTTGTATATGATGAGTTGGTAGGTCTTTTAAATAAAATTTTAAGAATTTTTATTTGCCAAAAAAAATTGTAAGAATTTTTTGAGATCACGGCCTATATATTATTTTTTAAAAGAATTTTTTCATAATTAAAAGAAGTAAAGTTTGATAAATAAGTTGAATAATTGTATTATAAAAAAATAAATTTAGTATACAAATATCAACTCAAAAATTATTGTTCAATCTAAAAATGATAATATTGATCAAAATAAAAAATAATTTACTAGATACATAATCAATTTATCAGCAAAAATTTGAAGAGTTATAATATCCAATCTCAAACTGGTAACATTTTCATTCATATTTTTATAACAACAAAATGAATGCATCATATTATTTCACATGCATATATGGTTACAAATTTAGAAAAAAAATAGAATATAATAAATCATAGAATGATGTAAAATCACACACACACACATATATGAGTAAATTATTCTCTCTTCCCTAGTGTTAGGAGTAAACACACTAAAATTCCCTTCATTTTATAAATTGCCCAAAATGTCCTTCTGTATACTACAAGTTGATGCTATTTGAGGTTACAAATTTTATAGCCAAAATATCCTTCCTACTTTACATCAAAGAAACTCAATTTTGATGGCATGCTCCAACATGTCCAAGCAGTGAAAGTTCTGTTCCGATTAGCTTGTGAGTAGCTTTATTTACACTAGATGACGGCCAACCACCGATTGAAGTTTGTGGCTACAAGCCAAAAAAAGATTGTGGCCTTTGAGTGACGGATCTATATCACAAGCTCTTCGACAAATCTAAAGGAGGCATAAGTATAAGGAGAGGTGACAGTTTTGAAAGTTGAAGGGAAAATATAGGAAAAGTTAGATTTGAAGTTAAAGGAAGATGCTAGAAGTTAAAATTGTGGTTCTAGAAATGAGGGGATTGAGTGAGAAAGGGAAAAGAAAGAAGAAAGAAATAAAAAAACAAGAGGAGAAGAAAGAGTTCTGAGAAACATAGGCAGAAAGGAATGATAGAGAAGATGGCAGCACATCCACTGCATTGCTACTACTACTTTGTTGAATTGATGTATTTGTTTCCTTTGAAAGTGATTGAGGCCTGGTAAAGGTTCACAACTACAAACCCGACATCTTATTGAATATCATTCAAAATAAATTATGATGTTGGTTATATATTTAATGTGAAAAAAATAAAATAACATTGATTTTTATATCAATTAGTTATTAGCAATTAATTAAAGACATCAATTTTTACTAAGTAACAAACATAAATATTTGTAAATATTTTTATTGATGGTTTTGGTTTCCACATTAGAATATTTATAGTATCAATTGAAGAAACCAAGCATCCTACCAAAAAAATGTACATATTTTTTAGTGAAAAACTTTAAAAGCACTATTGCAGATTAGCTTATTGATATCGGGCACCTAGAAGATTAGATGTTGGTTTGTGATCAATGTTTAATTAAGTGTCATTGTAAATAATATTTCATATCAATTTCAATATGGTTATAAAATATTACAACAATGTCAATTATAATCTATGAAAGCTAGTGTCATATCTTATGCTAGAGACATGGGATGTAAATTTAACATTAGTCATTTATAAATAATTGATGTTTGATTTGGAAATGTCATTTTAGTTCATATTAACAATTGATTTAATATATTGGACTCACCTATCAAATCTACCTTACTTTTCTTTACCCTAATTCCTCTTTCCTAACCTTAACCTTTGCCATGAGTTTCTCTTCTTAGATTCTCCTTATTCCCTATGTATTTAGCATTCTAGGACACTATGCTTAGAAATAGAATAAATATCCCACATGAAACTATAGAATCCCAATAATAGCAATTTTAAATAATAAATCTTGCAACAAAAGCTTGAAAACTATAATAGGTTACACTGAACATCATAATCATAAATAGGTGATAAGTTAAATACTATCTTAATACACATTACTCAGTATGTGAGATTGGTGCTTCCTAGAAAAACACAATTGAATCCAATCCCCATAAATACAATGAACATTCATTAAATTTTGAAAAATGATGCTACACATTTCATATAAATAGATGGTAGATTATAAAACTAAAAGTTAAAGAACATGAGAAAATCAATTTTTTTACTTGTACAAATATATAAAAATTATATTAAAATGAAAGATAACAAAATATATTAGATTATGAAACCAAGTACTAAATTGCAAAAACCAAGATAAAAACTAAATAAATCCTTACCTTTTAAATTCTATGTTTTCTTAGTAAATACATAACCCCATAAATTTAGTAGTAGGTTAACAAGGATTCATTCCTGCAAAAAAAAAAAATTCATGAGCAAAAATACAAAATCAAAGAAAATTATCTTCAAGTTAGGATGAGAGCATACATTGTCAAAGAAAGAATCATTTAAGTGTTGGAATAGGCTTGGGTTGAAATTTGCAAATAGTATCATTACTTCACTCTTTTTATTTCAACTTGAGCTATTTTCTTGGACTTTGTAAAAAATTGGCTTGTAAAGTACAACAATGTTGTCCTACTAATAAACAAAATGACTTCAATTGTTATATAGACAACCAATATTGTAAATTAAAAAAATATCAATTTTAAATAGAAAAGTGATGTCTTGTTGTACATAATTTTTTTAAAAAGGCACAGAATCAATTAACACATAAGAAACAGCCAATTAGCACTTACATAAATAGATTACACAACATTATAAAATGAGATAAAAATTGACCATAACATAACCAATTATAGGAGCTTTTAAATAAAGTTTCTAAACTCTTATCTACACATCAAAATAGAAATTACAACAAGTCATTTACAACTAAGCCAAGCTAACTGTCAATAACTAATTTACAACAACTTAATTAATTATAACCACCAATAATATTTAGGAACACCCAAAGCTATTTATTGCAATTCAACTTCGGTTGAGAGAAAATATCTTGTCCAATGCTCTCTAACCTTCCAATGTATGGTCAGGGCTTTTTCTCGAACTACTACAATTTGTACATAATCAACATGTTTTCATCAAGACCAGTTTAGTTAGTTAATCTAGTATATGATAAATTATAAATACGTAAGTGATTACCTTAGTGGGAACTTTACAACCAAATAGTAAATCATGCATATAGTACATGACATGGTAGCCATACTCCACATTTTTAAGTTGTTTTAGACACTACAATAAAATAAGAAGTTAACTTAATTCCTTCAATGCATAATCTTTCAAAATAAACATGATACAATCTTATTATTAAAAGCATACATTTATTTCTACCCAATTTAAATATTTATCCAGCCTCGCTTTCAAGCACCACTTATAAGCTATGGTTAGAGCTCCTTCTAAGAAATTCCTCAAGATAGATTACACTTTTTTCAACAAAGAATCCATTCAGTAGATAATCTTGGTCCTCAGTATTACTAAAGCAAGCATCCAATAACTATTACAATAAAATGTAATAACTAAGTTATGAAAATTTATGTAAGAAAAAAATATCATAACTAATATATATGTGAGAATTGCCCCTTGTGATACTATGTAAAGTAGTAATATGTAACATTCATCGATGGCAAGGTGTCATAAAAATACCTATAGATAGGGATAGGAAAATTTTAGGGCAGATACTTATTTTGTAAATTTTGCCTTATGGGATGTAGATATGGTAAGAAAATCTATCCCACAAGATAGGTTTTTAACTTGAAGCAAATTTGAAACACAGGGTAGTATTATTGTAATTTATGTCGAGGAGCTTCACATCATATTTGTTACAATTTTACCCATATAAATGGTACATGCATATATTATATATGTATGCTTTTTATTAATTTAACTATTTAAAATACTTTTTAATAAACTTATTTTTAATTTTTTAATTTAATAATTATATGGAAGTTAAAAAATAAAATTATTAAAAAAAATAAAAAAAGGTTACTATTACTCAAAATGTTATGGTTTGTTTACTAAATTATGTGTTTTTTTTCCTACATGGTATAGATAGTATATAATGCTTTTATTTGAATTTTAAATATGTAAAATTTAAAGTTTTTATCAAATTTTTCTAATTTTTTTTTAATTTTGCAGATTTCCTTATAGGGCACTGATACTTTACAAATTACAATGACAATGCCCTAACTTGTCCTCTTCTATAGGGTGAGGTAGATTTAGGGCAGATGGTAGAGGTGTAAGGCAGTGCAATTTAAGGTAGATTTATCCCTACTCCATCCCATTTCCATCCCTACTTGCAGAAGGATTGACATAAGCTAAACTTATATTTAGATAATAATTCAATTAATTTGTGTTTAGTCAAAGAAGATAGCATAAATTTATATGAGCCAAAGTTAGATGTAGTCATCTTGAACTTCAACAATTACTCGATAAAAGATTTTTTAATGGAAATTGAAATTTTCAATCCCACCCTATTTACCCTAATCTAGAGTATAGCCTAGAACTCTTTGCCCTAGGAGTTTTCAATGCATCATTGCACCTCCTTCCAAGCATGATCAAGAAGCTGCTAAAACATAAATAATGACAATTAGTAATCTTACATAATAATAAAATAACTTTAAAAAATATATAAAAAATTTATTGATAAGGGGAAATGCATGATGATACCTCCTCTGGGTATTGAATGAGGGTCATTAACCATATATAAAGGTCTTATAGGCTTCATCCATTGTCTAAACCACATCATTTGGCACTAGTACCTTGACCTTGCAGACTAGAAGCTTGTCGACCACCACCTTGACTTGACAGTTAGGACTTGTCCATGACTTTTCAAATAAGTGATTATACTACCATTAGAGCACATTAAGGTCCACTATGTGTAATATGAAAAGGAAATACAAATAAAAATCTCCAAAAACATATGTGCAAAAAATTAGAGAAATGAAAGAGGTAAAGATCTAAGAAATAGAAGTAAGAAAGGCATTTGGGGTGACTTAGTACTCCATTGCAATATTTTATCAAATATATAATAAGCACCCAAAACTTAAATATAAATGTGGATTATTTTTACATAATGCCACTACACATCAATTATTTTTACAACCATCATTTTTTTTGCCCTAAGAATATGAAAAATGCCATTACGTTTACATAAATATCAATTTATCTTATGATCAACATTTATTAATCGCCATAGAATTACAATTCTATAGTAGTAAAAGTGATAACTTTGCACTTGATTATTCATTTAAGGTGAATTTTATGTTAATTTCATATAATTTTTTTATATCTAAAACTTAGATACAAATGTAGAGTTATACAAAGGAAATGTAAATAAAAATCTCTTCAAAAAATATGTGCAAAAAATTAGAGAAATGGAAGAGGAAAAGATCTAAGAAATAGAAGCAAGAAAGGCATTGAGGGTGACTTAATACTTCACTGCAATATTTTATCAAATATATAATAAGTATCCAAAACTTAAATATAACCTTAGAAGTCATATAAAGAAAATACAAGGAAAAATCTCTTAAAAAACTACATTAAAAAAATTAGAGAAATGGAAGAAACAAAAACTTGAGAAATAAAAATGAGAAAGGCTTCTAATATATTTTGAACAATGGCTTGGAATGTGGCATTTTCTTCATGCTCAATATTCATTAGAGGAGTATTATTACTCATTGACATGTGGTAAAGGCTAGAGTGAAATCTTGGTTTTATAAAAGGAGTTAGACAAAAATGTAGATGGAGCTTAAAAACAAAAAAGAGAGATAGTAAGGGTGAAAATGAGGAAAAAAATAAGAAATATTTTATATATAGCACAAAAATATACCTAACTTTAAACGTTAGTTATTAATACAAAATTAATGTTTTATATATCATCATTTTTTAAGTAGTTATTTGTTGTCTACTATCAAATGTCAGTTAAGTACGAAATTGAGAGATATATATATATATATATATATATATATATATATATATATATATATATATATATATATATAAGTTTTTCTAGATTCCTAGTAACCTTGTAAATACTATTGCTTTAGATATCAGTTTAATTTAAAATTAATGTATTAAAGTTTGACATTTTTTTACCAAACTTGTACAATATCTTTGAATATTAGTTAATTCTAAAATTAATATTTTAAATTTTCTCATTTTTCTAATAACTTTTAAATGGTATATATTTTAATATCAATTAAATAAAAAATTGACATTTAAATTTTTTTTAATAATTTTAAAAATAACAATACATCCAAATAGAAGTGGGTTAATTTTAAAACAGATGTCTTAATTTTCTTCATTTTCTAAGCAAGCTTTGAATATTATATATTTTGATATCAGTTAATCAAAAAATTAACATTTTAAATTATCTAATAATTTTAAAAATATTACTATATTCAAATAGATGTTAGTTAATTTTAAAATCAATACCTTAAGTTTTTGTTATTTTTCCAATACCCTACATTATGATGTTAGTTAAGAAAAAAAAATTAACATCTAAATTTTTTTTGATAATTTCAAAAATGACACCACCTCTAAATAAATATCAATTATATTAATAACTTTTTGCCTTAATTTTTTAAAAAATTTCAAAAATATTACTATGTCAATATATACATCAATTTTAATTTAAGCCAGCATCTATGTAATATCGTAATATCCTATTTTTATAGTAGTGATTGAATTGCTGTATTTGTTTGCTTTGAAGATGGGCTTTGAGGAAAGGAGTTGAGGGCCCGTCTGGCTCGACTATGAACACAGGAAAAAAATTTAAAATGGAAAAATAAGAAAATTAAGTATTAAGATAGTAATCCTATTAATATCTAATAATGATAATTTTATTTTAAAATAGATACTTATCCCATTTATGTCTAACATCATGAAATAAATTATTAATTATAATTTAACACTTGCAATCGAAATTAGTGTTTAGTAATACACATCAAATCGTCAAAATATTTACAACATAGTTGTAAATGTATTCTTTTGATATATTTAGTAAAATAGTTATAGTTTAAACATATTCTTTTATCATAAAATAAGTTTAGTTTATAATAGATAAAAAATAATAAAATCATCTCTGATAGAATTATCTTTAATAGTCTAATCTTTTATTATTTCTAATTATTTTTGTGTCTATAAATACCACATTACACTCATAAAAACATGAAATACACAGCTTCCAGCTCGCTCAAAAAACAATTCTTCTCTGCTATCAAAACTCCTTCATCCTTCCTAGCTCTTTCTTCTTTGTTGGCTTATCATTTTCCTGCCACCTGCCCCTGCTTTGCCCCTGTTTTGTTCGCGCAGTGCAATTCATAGCGAACGAGTTTGTTAAATCCTGGGAATTTCCAAAAAAAAATCTGCACAAAAGTCGGATAATTCCTTGATAATAATGACATTTCTCATGCCTCATACTACTATTTAGAACAGAAGATTTTACATTATCTATGGGAAACTTTGGACAGTTCATGTGAAGGCTGAAAACCTTCATATGGGAGGATATCTAATAGGACAGCATAGAATCTGCTTTGATTTATCAGTTACACGAATTTTAAACCTATGATTTGATTTCCTGCAAACTATTTAATTATTTCAAAAACAATGTACAATAAAGGATAATATGATATGTGATCAAGGCTATGGATTCGAAACGTGCCTGTAGGAGTTTTCTCCTAGTAAATCTTGCGTATCGATCCTTATTCTCTCAAACCAATACCCTATGAAAGGCAAACTAACAGATGCTGCAAAGAATGTTCCACATCCACTCTGAAATAAAATGGTTTTATCATTGTAATTAGGTGAGGAGTTCAGGATGTTTAATTCAAGTGCATTTGACGTGATCTTCATTAAGTAGGGGGGAATTTTAGTTCTAATGGTCTAGATGACAACGACTGTTGCATTAATTATAGCTGCTCGAACCCTTCCGATCACAGCATTTTGCAAGTGATAAGTGGTCCTGTCATTCACACATAAACCTATAAAAAGAAAATTGACCTTGCTTGATTCAAGTAATATCACATGTTTATGCGTGAGAAATATAAAAAAATATTATTTACAGCTCTCTCTCACTCCGATTATATACTTATTGTCCAAAGTTAATATAGATGTGATTCTAATGTTTGAAGAAGTTAAAAGTACTCTTACTCTGGCATGCCTCTATTTGTACAAAATTGCATCTCTTTGAAAGTGATTGCTGCATTGATATGATTTTTTTATTGGATAACTAGTTATCTTTAATTAATTTATCATTTAGTTCATTTTAAACAAGTTTCTGACCATTGTCCCCATGGTCCATTGATTTTTCAGGTAGAGCAGTTATTTAGATTCTGTGCAAGATATCTACACCAACAATTGCTCAAGCACGAAACCTATCTAGCTGGAGATTTGCACAATAATAGGCCAAGGCTGAGGTAGCTAGTGGGGTTAATTTCTTTCGCTTATAAGAGCTAACTTGGTCTCGAGTCAAACTCCCTTCGATCTTGAATGCTAATCATACTTCGTTATCATAACTTCAATGTAATGTATCATTCTTCTTTATCTACATGCCATGTTGCGTTCTATTGCTGGACTAAGTTAAAACAATATTTTACCACTTGTCTCCATTTTAAAAGAGTATGGTTCTAAAGAATAGTTACTGATATTAACTTGTTGGTTTGTCATAGCTACAAATTGTGTGTTCCACGTCAATAGTAGATAGGGTTTTGCGATCTTATTTTTTTGGTTTTGCACCAGGTAATCTCACACCTTTTGGTACTGATTAATTCTTATTTAAGATGGTCACTATAGCAATTATATATTTTTTTTAAAAAATAAAAAATATAACATATAATGACAATATAAAATATTGACACAATACATTTCATGTGACAAGTAAACCTGGTCACAAATAATGTTTTACTTACAAGAATTATTGGACTATCACTGAAAATAGAAACTAAAAACCCAATTACAACCAAAAAAAAGAAACAGAAAGAAATAGGGATTTTGTCGAACAAATCTTCCATCTTCCGAGTCTTCACTTGCAAATTCACTAGCAAATCTTCTCTTACGGTCACTCACCTCGGTGGCTTTTTCGTTTTCTTCAAATTTCATTCTCTCCTGACTTTCATCTATGCATTTTTCATTTCCACAATCCCCCGATTTTCATCTTCTCAGAGTTTTAAACTGTAAGTCTTCAAGTTCTTAGCTACTCAACATTTGCTTTTTAATTTTTCAGTGATTCATAATTTGTGTTTTCATTGAGTACTTGAGTTGATTATATGTTCTAGTTTACTGCCAAAAATTGATTCAAATCTGTGGTGGATATGATAATTTGAATAGCCTGTAAGGTGTTTGCTAAAATGCCCCTAAAAGATCGAAAACAAAAGCCAAGGTTTCCTGGTGAATGGCCATCTCTGAAACAAATACAAGTGTTGGAAAGAAGTCTAGTTATCTGTGTTGCTCACTCTCTTTGATGAATGCAGTGATAATCTCTAAGTGAAACCTTCAGACTTAGGTTATATATCTCTCTAATCCCACGAGTGGGTGAGGCAAGGGTTGTGTGGCAATTTATAATGCGTATAAAGTATGTGAGCCCATCACTAATTCCAAGTTGCAAATGAGAAATGAGGAAACTATGATATAGAATGGGAGATATGGAAAGCAATTTCAGAGGGCGCAAAACTATGATAGTTTTTATGTTACTGTTCAGAGAGCACAAAACTATCATAGATATAGAAAATAATTATTTAAAATTTTATTCTTTGGATATTTAAAGCGCAGACTACTAGTCCATCTTTGCATTGTTATTGCTATTCCATTTCCTCTAGGTTTGAGTTTCAGTAACTTAAATCACGTAATGGTAATGTTTAGAGGCTACTGTTTGATTGACTTCTTTTCATAGTAAAAGGACTGGCTTTACATTTTTCCCCCTTAAAATTTCCTTTTTCTTTCAATAGTATACGCAGTTTAATAGATACTATGGCATTTGTTAGTTCTATTTAGCTTGTTATGCCGATTCTGCCTTAAATATTTCTAGGTTGATTCAAGTATTTTAGCATTTCTTAGAAACCACCTTATTGAAAGACGATTTGTGCATAAGTACTTTATCTTGTTTATAGGAGGCTTAGGTAAATACCTACTTTCATATAAAGGGCTTAAAATATGATAGCATCTAATTCCGGTCAGTGTTCATTGGCCGTTTATTTCTTTCTAAGGTTATAAGCTGCTTAAAAGAAAGATTGAAAAAAAATAGCTACATGCAGTTCCATGGTTCACTCACATGTTTAAATTTATCAAATATACCTTAATTACGCTATAATTCAAATTTTCTAGAAATTAATCTTTTGTAATAGAACAAAAATCATTTATTAATCCTAGAATACATTGGTATATACTCGCCCTTTTTTTTCATTTTTGCATCAATGTTTTTTAATCTTAACATAGCTGGGTGTAGAGAACCCAAAGTATGATTTGATATACCCTCTAAAAATTATGATTCTTCAAAGCCCAAGGTTGGTGATAAGAACAAGGATGATGATTCCGGCATCAGAAAATGAATTTAAGGATGGAGGTGATATAGGGAGTGTATATGAAAATACTCCTTATGATGAAAATGGGGATAAGACATATGACTATGAGGATGATGATTATGGCTATGATGGTTACTGAAATATTGCTAGAAGCACTTTCTACATTATTCATTTGTAGGCTTCTGGATTCACATATGATTGGCGTTTTGTTGTACCTTATTGCCTTGTTCATTCCTTATTTTGATGGCATTTTGACTGTATCTTATTGCCCTATTTATTCCTTGTTTTGATGGCATTTTGTTGATATTCATTTTTCTTATGAATAATTTATGCTTCTATTGATGCAGGTATATTTACAATGACATGACTCTCTTTGAGAAATTGCCTGATAATCACTTCTGCTTTGGTAAGAATCACTTAATTTGTTTTCTTACATAGAAGACAATCATATAGTTGGAATGTTACCTAAATTTCAACTCTATTTTCTCATTCTGTAGTAGTTTGAGTATTTGTTGTTTGAGTCCAACCTATATCGACTATGGTTAAAAATTTGAGGTTTGTGCTTTTGCTCTATCAATGATTTATGATTCAATCCATACATTCTCTCTGTATCTCTATATTCTGTAGTTATTCTCTCTGTATTCTTTTGTGGGATTGCCATGTCTCATTACCTTTGTTATAATGTAACAGAAGGTTCAGAAATCACTGCTGAATGACACACCACCACCTTGAGCTATGAATTTGTTTAAGATAGACTACTGTTCGATTTTGTTTATACCTAGCTACTACATATAACTATCACATACATGCTTTTGCAACCTTGTCATTTGTCGCTAAGACTATTATTGTCCTTTATGTGGCTTTAGATGCATTGGACATTGAAAAATAGAGGTTTGTCATTGATAGGTATGCCTTATCTCTCTCGAACTTCTCTGAGTAAACTTGTTGAAATCTTTTCCTCTATGCTCTGTTATCAATCTTGCTTTTCTGAGTAATTTTCCTTTATTATTGTAAGGAGTGAATAATTCACATGCCTCGCTTGTTTTCTTCCTCTGCGGCCTTGCAACAGTAGTACCAGCGAGTTCAATAATATTATTATAACTAGTTCTTCTTGTTGGAAGAGCAGCATTGGTTCACCTCTTATACTTCTTATTTACCTCGGTTAAAATGATGCCTAACAAGACAATGATAGTCTCCTTCACACAACAACCACAATTGCATTTCTTTAACTCCAGACATATCCTTTTTAACATTTCTCGTACCTTCCAATTTACGTTGATAGCCATATCATTCTAGGTAATCTTCAGGTCGAACGGTTTCATGAGATATGTTATTTCAATGGCACTCCCTTATAGCATGGTAAGGGCAACAACAATATTCATATGGAGTGTGATTCTGTCCCCATGCCATCTTCCCATGATCAGGTTAGTCAAATCTTGTCTTCTAGTACCCTTGAGAAGATCTTTTGTTTATAATGAGTTTACACTGCATAATAATTTTCTGGAAATACAATTAACCACCTCTAATATATCCTATATATATGATGAAAAATGTATTTTTAGATATATTATCTTAATTCTTTGGTATTTTGTTCTTTTATAATGCAAGTTGTACAGCTTGCTAATAGTTTGGTTAATGTTAGGAATGATCTGTAGCATAAGTATGTCTAAATCTTTCCTAAGGCAGCTACTTCATTTTTTAAAAAATTTTGCTATTTGGTCTGCATTCTTGAAATTTAATGATTGAGAGTGATGTCATTGATTTCTGCATTCTTGTCTATATCAGCATGTTATTTTTAATTTTTTTATAGGATTTAAGATGCTTATATCTTTCTAATATTATTTAAAGTATGCAATTTATTGTGAAACTTATTCTACATAAATTCACTTTTTTCTGGTTATATGTGAGACTTGTATATTGTCAAATTGAGTGTTTTATATGCCCTGTTCTGAATGCTTTTACACCCTATACTATAATAGAGTAGATATAATCAAACATAAATTCATATTAATAGAGCCTTATGAAACATCTCTATTGTCAAAGTTTTTTTATATATATATTGGCTTGTTCATTTCCTCTGGTAATATAGTTAATTATCTCTTGCAGATAAAAGATTGATTTGCTGAGGGAAGGAATTTCATTGTTTTTATAATGTCTTTAATGGGAGAAGAGCAAATTTGTGCCCTAGAGGATATTGGAATAGCATAGTTGCCTTGATTATTAGTAATTTGTTGTTTTCCATTTAAGCAAAGATATTTTTTATGTTAGTCATTAATCAATTCTCTATTTTGTACTGTTAAAGAATATTTAGACCTACTAACTTTGTTATTGTGAATTGGACGGGATTAGTGCTATAATTTTGGCACAAATTTTATTTTTATTGTTGTGTTGAAATTTTGTTAATTATTAGTTTCAATATAATTAATTATATTAATTGATTGCATTAATTATAAAATAAAAAATCAAAATATGTTTTCATGACAAAATATTTAATGATGATAATGATTGTCACAAATATTATATTTTTTGTGATAACACAAATATGTTGTCACAAAAAGAAGTTTTAGTGACAATATTAGTTATCATAAATATCATGTTTTAGTGACAATATAAAGATATTATCACTAGAAAGAGGTTCTATGACAACAATAATCATCACTAAAACCATCAATTGGTGACAACAATAATTTTTTGTCACTAAATATTAATTTTTAGTGACAAGAAAATTTGTCACTAATATAACTTTTAGTGATAATATAATTGAATTGTTACAAAAGTGTTAACTTTTAGTAACAATAAACCTTGTCACAAAGTAGATATTTTTTGTGATAAGCATCATTTGTTACCACAGAAATTTTTTGTAATGGAGTTTTTTGATACAAAAAATTTGTTGTTACTAAAAATATTTTGTAACAAGATACCAATGTTTTGTGACAATTTTTGTTGTCACTAAAAGCAATTTTTTTCGTAGTGTCTGCCGTCTATAATATAGATGGTTTGACTCAATATTGTTGTCTCATAAAATTAATTTGGTATTTTAATTTTCTTTCTTATTTTGTAATTTCATGTATGTACAGTTGAATCATTATTCTACATCTTTGAGGAAGCTTTGGATGCTCTCTAATTCGTCTTTAATATCAGCAAATTCTTTATTAATGTCTCCTAGAAGATTTGCTTCCTGCGTTAAGAGGAAAGTCAGTTGTACAGCAAAGAACACTGCAGCTTCCGCCATTGAAGCTGCTTGTTTCCTCTAAGTTGTTCTCTTAACATTCCACCTCTATTATTTATTCTATATCCTGCACGAGTTCGTTGTCCTGCTATCAATTTCCCTTCAATTACCTTAGCATTTTTTATTATTGTTTTTGGTGAACCTACCATATTATCGTTAATACCATATTCCACGTTCCATGGTTAAAGTCAATGCTCCTATTACCCAACAAAAAGTCAATGCTTCTGCAAAGCTACCTAACATAGGTCCCATAGTACACATAATATATAACAAGGACAAAACACATCTCAAGTTGGCCGCACATGCTTTGTTGTGTCTTGTAATAATAATAATAATAATATGCCTTCAAAAAATTAGAAGATAAGAAAGTTGCAGAATAACAAAATTTTATTAAATGTACAAGAATGTTTGTCCTCGCAAAACTTACTATGATGCTTGTATACTTATTAAAAATAATAAATAAATCATATTTGATTTCTCTAATTTCTTCTTTTACTATAGGATGATTCTTCCTCTCCTCCTAACAATGACGAATTTGGAACAAACATGCATGGCATTTTTATGCCATCAACAGAAGCTTCTCTCAATTTGACTTAAGGTGAAATTTTATCCTAAAATTTTATCCTATTTCTTCATTTTAATTTGATAAAACTGCTCATTTTTCAACTATCCATCCCAAAAAATTTCCATTAAAAATATTCACAGTAAGCCACTAATCTCTCAACCACTGTGCACATCCAGATTGCCAAATGAAAAAGGTGAGAAGTGGATTTCTTTATCCAATAATAGACTGCCGAAACAAATGTTCTCTAAATTTCACTCAATTGAATTTAATTCCATGAGTTTTAATTAGAAAATTTCACTCAATTGAATTTAATTCCATGAGTTTTAATTGATTTGATTTATTGATTTGCAACGTCATTGTAAGTTTTGAATACAATATCATTGTGGATTTTCACATTCTTTATATTGAAATTAAAAATTAGTGCCAATTCATGTCTATTTAGTATTAGAATTTTTTATTCTTCTATCTTTATTTTTTGTATTTATTCTTTCATCTTCAATTTGGTTGATTGAGACATTTGACCATAGATATGCTCATATGCAGTAAATAATTATACATGACACTTTGAGAGAGGAAAGTAAAGATCTTTTGGTTGATGCCATCACCAAATATGGTGTAAGGTCATCAATTTTAAAAGATTATAATCTGAAGTAAAAACCAATGCTGGACATGGTGATGAGATTGAAGAATAAAACAAGGTCACCAAGTATGCCTAAATGAAATCCAAGAAAGATGAAACAACTACTCCTATGACACTTGCAATTGACAAACACAATTTGATTTATACTTTGGAGAAGGAACTAGAATCCTCGTTTGAGATTTAGGTTTTTTTTTAGGGTAAGAGGGATATGTATGTGATATAAAAATATAGATGTTGTGAAAATACATAAAGATGTAGCCTATAAGAAATATCTATTCTCATATTCAATTCAAATATATCTTCAAAATATATTACCTTACTTTTCATAATTTGAATTTCAGTTTGATGGAAGATGTATTGATTAATTAAATAATGGAAAGATATTTGAGAAAGAAAAGTGACCATGAGTAGATGAAATAACTTTAGAAATTGATAATTTCTGCAAAGATATTAAAATGGTTTGTTCTTAATTTCTAACACAAAAATGTAAATGTAATATTGTAAGGTAATGGAATTTGGCTGCATGTTTATTTCTTCTTGGTCATAATACTATTATATTGTTATTTTTTGTCATCCTTTTTGCTAACTTACCGACTTTGGATAATTTTTTACAATTAATTTTGTTTTCCAAGTGTGAAGATATTATTCAAATAATATGATAGAATAAGCTTAGAAGTTATTAGAAGATTATGATAAATTGTCGATCTTAAGATGTTTAAAGTCAAATTTGAAATTGTGACTAAGTTAATCATGAGATGTTTAAGGTCAAGTTTCAAATTAAATGTTTGTCATTGATTCAAATGTTTAAAAAATTAATATAATTTTAATTAAATTCAAATTAAATGTTTGTGCTTAATTTAGACAATTGAAAAAATTAATCTAATCAAATTTGAAATCGTGACTAAATTAATCATGAGATGTTTTCAAATTAAATGTTTGCCATTGATTCATATGTTTAAAAAATTAATATAATTTTAATTAAATTCAAATTAAATGTTTGTGCTTAATTTAGACAATTGAAAAAATTGATTTAATATTTTATTTTGTAAATTAAATTTTGAATTAAAGTCAACTTTCACAATCAATGCCTGTGCTTGATATCGTTGTCATTGACCACTTAATTTCCTTGTATTAATCATGAACTACATTCCAACTGTGAAGGCGTTACTTTAAGGATCTAGCTAGCATCACGTGACAATCTAAAATAACAACTCAATTTTTTTTAATATTTTTATGATTATAGTTACAGTCTAAAGAAACAAAATAATAAAAGTATAAAAATAAAATATTATATATATAAATCATAATTTCACAAAAAAAGGGAAATACGAAATCAAAGAAATAACTATCATGCAGTAAGATTCTAAAAAGATTTGTATTAGACATAATCACTAATTAAAACTATTTTTTATTATGTAGAAGTTTTCTTCATTTTTTCCTAAAATTTATAAATTGTATTTAAAGCCTACATTCTAATGCAATAATAAAGCAATCCTGAAAATTGATTAAAATTTTATATGAATTTTGTGTGTGATATGTGCAAAATAAATAAATAAAATAGTCGCACATTTATAATTTTCATTATTCCTGGCTTTTTTTTATATTTTCACAGTTATAATTAGTTCTACGTTTTAATAGTTTTCATTGTATTATAGTTTTTCTAAAAAGAATGTAGACTTTTTTCGTTAAAATTGATTATTTTCATATACAAATATAAAATATTTTATATTTATTGTTAATTTTTTAAAAATTAAGAAAGTTAAAATTCCGTTAATCATGCCATAAATCCTAAGAGATTAGAAGCTCAACGTTATCTTTGTTTCTAAAAGCCTACATTAACCTTTTAAATGAAAATGGAAATATATTAATATCAGTGGGAATAAATAAATTGGTTTGAAAAAGGGGAAACTTGTGGCCAATGTATTGAAGTATCGTTTTGTAATGTCATTTCAAGCTATTATCTCATACTTTCCCTTACTCTAATAATTTGGTAGAATAAGTTTAGATGCTGGTATGAGAATGTGACCAAAGTTGATCTTGAGATGCTTAAGAGTCAAATCCAACATTAAATGTTTGTGCTTGATTTAAATGTTTGAAAGATTAATATAGTTTTTTTATATTAGTAAAGTAAATGTTCAAAAGATTTCAAATATTTTATTTTAATCTCTTTAATATGCAAATTTGAATAAATTAAATCTAAATGGATAACATTTGTCAAATTAAGATAAAAAAAATCCAAGTTAACATGATTTTAATTGAATTGCATGTTGACATTTATTGAAAGGGAAAATTAGAGTAATTTAATTTATTATATTAGAAAATTGTAAATTATGTAACCCATTATTAATGTGAAAACATACTAATCTAGCTGTTAGTATTAAATAATCCTCAAACTTCTTTTTTGGTCATTGCAGACATAGAGTTTTGTTGGTGTGCTTTATACTAATTTTGAGATATAAGTTATAGTTTTATAAAGGTATCCAAATCCATTGTTTATTACATAGTTTTAAAAACTAAATCAGGCTGGGCAATTAGATTGATGAATTGGCGAATTGGCAAATCGACCAATGAACTAATTTGATTAAGGGCGTTGGATCGAAATGCATATGAACAAATTAGAACTTGTATAAATCAATTGAAATCGATGTGAATCAATCAAAACTAGTGAATTGGATTGGTGAACTGGTTTTTACAAATTTTATTTTTTTAAAAAAATAGAAAATTTCTAATTTCAGAATAACTAAAGCATGATATCTTCATAATTTCAAATTAATTGAATTTATATTATCTTTCAAAAATATTTTTATCATAAATTATTGATATATCACATGTATTTTATTACTTATTTATTTATATTAATAATTTATATAGTATTATTTTTTAATTTTAGTATAATTTATTATTATAAATTATATAATATTAATGTATATATATTTGTGTGTATGTGTAATTTATATTTTTCATTTGAAGCTGGTCCAACAAAAAAATAATAATTGAACTAATAAATTGCTGAATTAGTGAATTGTGTCGTACTATTCGGTTCAATTTTAAAAATTATAATTTTTAAAAGATAAGTAATCTTAAAACAATCATCAAATCACGAAAAAACATGTGATTGAAGCATTGAACATGTGAATCCGAACTAAACATCTTACAAAACCATGTTCATAGTCTTGTTAAATGGATTAACCAGTCTTAACTAGTTAATTAGCTCTTTTGGTTTTCTTTCTATTTGTCTATTTTAACTTAATTCTTTTTAAAACTTTACATGATTGTGTGTGGGAGTACTTTATTGGTGGTGAAGAAAATCGAGATGATGGACTCTTAAATGATGACTTGTTACATATGGATCCATGATGAAGATGATTTACAAGCGATTAGTTTATATTAAATTTTGCATTAAGTTGAACTCTTATTGGAATATGTTTTCATATGATTTACACTCTGTTTCACGCAATGAGTTAACTTATTGAATTAATCAATATATTATAAACTAATTTTCTGCGCCAATTTTATAAAATAAATTTTAATTTAATAAACTATCTTGAATAGTGTATAACTTATAAATTGATAGTTTTTCAATTCTTTTTCAAATTTATCTTTTTTTTATTAATTTATAACTTATGTACTTGATAAATAATTATATTCTTATCTTAAATGCAAAATAAATAAAAATTAATGAAGAAGATAATAAATATATAATATTATAAATTTACTCTAAATAATTAAATAAAAATAAGTAAATAATTAATTAATTAAATTTTACATAATTATCTTCTTATACTAAATCCTAGATAAATAAAAATAAGTGAGTAAATAAATAAATCTATGGTCTCATAAATTATAAGTAATTCAACTTTACTTAATTATATCTTTATTTTAAATTATAAATATATAAAAATGCATATGTAAATAAATATTTAATGTCATAAAATAAAATTAATAATATTTTGAATGATTAAATAATTTCTATTATAAATAATAATTAGATAAAAAATTATATAACTAAATAAATATATAAGGTTATAAAATACAATTAATTGAAATTTGAGTAATCATATTTTTATTTTAAACATCTTAATTGTATTGATATAATTTGATTTTCAAATAAATATGAATTAATTTAATTTATATATCTATACATTAACTTGTTCTTTTCTATGATTTTACATTTTTAACTAATTTAATAGCTAATTTTACAAATTGTTTCTTATATAATTTGTTAACTTATTAACTATTTATGTGAAATAAATTCTTAAAGTTGTTACAATTTTGAATGTTATTTGTTGAGTGGTTTTCTTAAGGAAATTTGTTCATGGAATTTGAATTGGAAACAATGTGTGACTTTTTGGTTTTTTGTTTTTAAATGAATAAGTGTCAAATTTATACTATTTATACATGCTTCAAATTAAATTTAAAATTTTTACATGAGAGGTGTAAAATTGTAACAACCCAAAATAGGACAAGAAATAAAAAATAAAAATAATAAATAAAATAGATTTAGAAAAATTAGCTTAGAAATTTGTTGAATTTCAAAAAATTTGATAAATTAAAAAGTAAGAAAATGAGTTGAAAATATAGCAAATTAATTTCAAAATTTTATACCCGGTCTAAATTAATTTTTAAGGCTTAAAATTGATTGAGGAAAATTAAAATTGAAGTTCCAAAAATATTTAAAGGTTTAGGGGAAAAGATACAAGAAAGTAAAAAATTTGGGGCTAAATTGCAATTAACCCTTTTCTCTTTTTAAGTGATTTAATTTTTATTTGTATTAGGTAGATTTGGTCTAATTTTTGGAAGCCCAAATCTGACTTTTGATGCCAAAAAATGTGGGCTCATGATTGGCTTAAACTTCTAAGGAAAGCTAAAGACTTAAATCAGAAAAATATAAAATTTAGAGTTATTTTGTAATAAACCCTAATTACCTAATTTATGTGAATTAATTTAATTGGTTATAGGGGTAATTATTTTCTAAATCTTCAACCTTTTAAACGTGAAAGCCAACCCCTTCAAGTGTCCCCAGATTTTTTATTTCAAAATTTAAGGCAAATTAACAAATAAACAAAAGATTTTCTCAATTAGGATTTTTTTTTAAGTATAAATACTTTGCTAGCCAATTTTGAAGCAAATTTCTGCTTATTTGGCCAAAAAAAAATGAAGAAAAGGAGAAGAAGACTCATATTTTCAAGGAAAATAAAAAGTGGTTTTACAACTTACTTTTTAAAATAGTAAGATAATCAAAGAATTTTCTTCAAATTTTCCTTCATAAATTGTAGTTATTCTTCTTCCTAAATTTCTAAAATTTAATTTATGGCTATCAAGCTTCTTCTTGCTGGTTCAAAGAATTTCTTGGGAGTTTAAAAGGAAAAATATTAAGATAAGTGATTATTCCTACTATTTTAGGATCATGTCAAGTTATAAGTTGCAATATAGTTAATTTATGATTCCTTTTACTTATTTTGCTATAAGTTGTGGCATGTTACTGCTTTGAGGCCTTTATTATGATCTTCAAATGATATATTTTTAGGGAATTGATGTTGGAAAGGTTGGGAAAAGGAATCATTAAGTTTGTGTAGAAAGGTTGAAGGTAGAAATTACAATTATGAAATCAACCTTTCTATGTCATGCTGATTAGGGGTCTTGCTACTTCTCACAATTTGGAATTTATAAAAAATTTAAAATCTTAAATTTTGGAAGGATGAGTTAGAAAAATTTTATGGATTTTAGAGGCATGAGAAATATCAAATTGTAAATGAATTACTCAAGAATTTCATTTCAAAACCTTATACTGGCTAGTGACAAATTTGAAATTTTTTGAGGTACCAAATGATGAAGAAACTCATGAAATTTTTTTTACTACCCTTCCAAATGTTAGAAGATTCATCGCCAAATTTGGTAGTAATTGGGGCTCATTTGGATATTAATAAATTTTTTATTTCAAGTGCTTCAATGCTACCCTGGTTTTGGCCTTGTCTGATTAGTCTCCGATTTTGTTTCATTTAACCCACTAAATGAATGAGAAAACTTATGAAACTTTAGGGATATGATATTAGAGATGTTAGAAAGTTTTTGTAAAAGTTTCGTGGCAATTGAAGGTGATTAGATTGCCCAAATGGTAGTATTATTTGGATTACTCTAGTGCAGTCTAAAACTTTCTAAGTTTGGGTTCTTGTTTTTAATTCACTAGTGAACTCATGAAATTAGTTATACAACACTTGATTTATTTCTTGTTAGAATGTTAAAAATTTTATGACAAAGTTTGGTATCAAATAGCTTCCATTTAATTAATGAAAAGAGGGATTCGATTACGAATATTGTTATGCTATCCTGCTTTATATTCCTAATGAGTTCTAGTTAATCAGTCCCCATAAAGATATTTCTACCATTTAATTATTGCATTTTGTCTAATATCATGTTAATAACATAAAAAGGAAGTTCTAAACCATAGTCTTATTCAAACTTCCTTGAAATACTTGAGAACCTCTAAGTATTAAGATAAACACTTATGGCATAATGGGTATTTGATTATGCACTTGGAAATGGATAAAATGGCTAATGTGTTGACATCTCATTATTACTTATTGTGAATTGAAAGGAAGGAGATATAACATCATTTGTAAAGAAAGAGAGGGAATGGTTAATAGTAGAGGGAAAAAGGTTATGGCCTTGGGCCTAAGGAGGTGAGGGAAAAGGTTGGACTGAAGGTATAAAGAAACTCATGTATACCTACCATAACCATTTCTATAACTATACAATATAAATAAAGAATATCTGATTGTGGAATTGTTCATTTGTTACTAAATAGGCATTTAATCAGAATGATAAATTAATTTTCCTAATTAAGGATTTCCTAAGTAGATAAAGGATTAGTTATTTACTGAGTATATTTTATACTCATTCTTCTTATTAAATTGCAATTATAGGTTCTGATCATGGACTTATGGGCATAAACTAATACTTATAAAGGAGGCTTCATGACCCCTCATGGGACTTTTGAAGTAATATTTTGTTTTAAAATCTGTGTCACCATTATAAGTGTTAGAATAAATTATAAAGTAAACTTTTGGCAAATAAATTTAGACCACAGTACTTTTATTATATTTCCTCTTTATAAAGTCCCACCTCTGAAAGGAATAACAAGTAACGATACTAACTCCTCTTCTTTTGATGAGTCTGATTCGAAGGAAGAGGACAATCCTAGTAAACTATATTAGAAACTTATATTATCATTTATATATTATATATGTTGCACTTTGTATGAATACTTTTGTGTTTATATGTATATGTTACTATGAATAGTTATAAGACTTATTCATATATTGTTGTTTTACATGTATCTGGTTACTCTTTATTAAAAGTCTCAGAATTTTTTTTAAAAGGCTTGTAAAGATATCAATTTAGGAATCTAACACTAATTAAGTATCTTTACACTGATCACGATAACCATAAGGCAGGTTGTAATAAAAATAGCCTTAAAAATACTTTTGCTAATTATTAGCAACAATGTAGCCAATTGCTTGTTAATCTTAGCAACATTGAAAAAGTTATTATTATAGAAATGTTAATTTACTTTTGTTAATAAATGTCTATTTTATATTAGTAACGATGTTTATTTCAATATGATGGCATTTTTTAATTTATATGAAAACTTACAACAATAGATAATAATATAACTGACATTTATATTAATAATGGAAAACTTACTACATTGGTTATAAAATAATAAACAACTAAACCTTGCACATGAAAATTAGAATGTTAATTTTTTTACTTAACCATTATCTAAAAGTCATTTTAAAAGTTACACTAGAAACAACTGATAAATAAGATGTCAATTTTATTTCATAACCTTCGTCTAAAAGACATTTCAAAAGTCAAATTAGAATTCACAAATGCATAGGACATTGATTTTAGTTTATAGCCATTGTTTAAAAGATAATTCAAAAGTCATATTAGAACCATAGATACATAAGATGTTAGTTTTATTTAAAAACCAACATCTAAAAAACATTTCAAAAATTAACTGAATACATCATATACATATAATGTTGATTTTATTTAAGAACTAATGTTTATTTTTTTTCCTATAAATTTTCATTCTAAATCTCTCTTTCCCATATGAAACACTTTTATTTATACACCCTTTTTTATACCACAAAACCTTTTCTTTTAATGTTATGAAATCATATTGATAGCTTCTACTCATGTCCTATCTCGTTTGAGAGCTAAATTTGCTTCAATTGTTTGTCTCTTGTCTTTAGCTTTACTCAAGTTAACTTCTATTATTTCAAATGGGTTATATTTTTCATATGATTTTATCTCCTCTTATAGATAGACTAATTATCTTTCTATTAATATATATTTATGATATCTTGCTCCCCAATATTCTCTTAATATCTATTTGATGATTAACCCCTTTAATCACTAATCTAATATAATCTTATGATTAAGATGGGGAAAAACAAATAACAAATAGGAATTTGTATTGAATATGATGATTTTGATACATAGTATTTTTGTTATTCTCTCACTCCACTTTCATGTGAGAATGTCTAGTTGGAAAAACCTTAACTTTCAATTTTCTCCCATTGTATACTGTTTTAATTGAAATGAAGTAAAAATGAAACGAAAGAGCTAGTGAATGATAATTTGGTATGTGGTTTTTCTATATTTTCACTCCATTTTCGTGTCCCTAAATTATATGAACTAAAGAAATTCAAGCAATAAATTAGAATTTGCATCGAGGATGAAGATTTTGTTATATAATGGTTTTGTTATTATTTTTGTGTATTCATATAGACATGTAATTTTTGTTTATCGATAATTTAGTATAGTTATTATGTATAAATTTGTAGATATTGTTTGTCTTTACTCATCTATTTATACTATCACTATAAATATAGTAATGATAATTAAAATGATATAGATTGCAAATGAGAACACGTAAAGGGAAACTATGGATTTTGATTAATTATTGATGCCTATCAATAGGCATTTGCATTGCTATTAATAGATAAGGTTACATAATAAAGACAAAATACATTAGATAACTAATAATATAGGATTCTTGACAAGGAATAAAGCAAAAGTTACAAGATTCCTGACACAATATAAAACAAAAGCTAAAATGCAAAAGCGTGCAAGCAAAAGCTAAAGCTAAAGTGAAATCGTACAAGATTCTTAACAAATGTTAAAATGAAAGTTATATTTATCATGGGCATAAAGGATCATCAAAATTATATTAGATCTAGGTGGCATCATTGCCATTGTTTGATCTATTTGCTTCCCACCAAACTTGTATTGCTTGGTTGCATTTTTCTTGATATTTGAGTGGAAAAAGTTCATGCTACCAATTATGCCATGTGCTGATGTTCCAAAAGTTTGTAGCTAAATTATTAGCATCTACATTATTAAGTAGGTAAAGAATTGCATGAGCTTTAATCCATTAAGGACAAACAATGTAAAGAAAGGCAAGGAAATTGGCAAGATATGCTTATCCCTCTTGACTGTGATAATATTCATGGAAAATAGTAAAAAAAATCCCCTTAAGCATTTGTTTCATTTTCTAAATACCAATGAGAATGAAAAGAAACAGGGATACATTATTCTGACACTTGAAGTAAATATGCCTACCATTCTTGAAGTGGCTTGAATAAGGATAACCACTTAAGAAAATAAGAATTTTTAGAAGCCCTTTCTATTAAACTAAGATTAAGAACTGCTAATGAAGCACTTATATTTAAGAGATAGCCAATAGTGCATATTCAAACCATAGACTTTATAAAATAATATCTATACTTTGATAAAGTGTTAGGAGGATAACTGATATTAAAGGTGGTAAAATATGGATAATTAGGATTAACAATGAAGGTGCTGGTCTGTCCATGTTTAGAGAGGCAAATGCGGCTATAGCTGGCTACTCAGTTATGGAACCATTTGGCTAAAATATTTTCCTTCAAATGAATTGGCCAATGATGGTATAGACTTGAGGGCTCTTGAAAGATCATCATGAAAATAGGAAGGATGGTGTGAGCCAGTTCTGGATTAAACTCAATAGGTCTTGAAAGGAAGTCAGGGAGAAAGTTTCTTTTCTCTTTAATATGCTTCACATCAAACTTCTATTGCTCAAACCAATTCTTCCATCTAATAAGCTGAGGTTAAAGGACTATAGTTTTTTTTTTTTTAACATGGCATGAAAAGTGAACATATCCATTTCAATTAAGAAATGTCTGCTAATAAAATGAAACTTGAATTTTTCAATGGCCTTTTTTACTGCAAGAATTTCTTTAAAGGTGGAGTTGTAATATTGTTTAGCTTTTTTGAAACTACCACACTAGTATCCATAGACAGCTTAATTTTTGCTTTCATCTAACAAAACTGCTCCCTAATATTTATCACTTGCATCTATCTATAGAATCCTTCTTCGTTTTGCTATTAGAATTTGTGAAAAGGGCAAATTAGCAAAAAGTTCTTTTAATTTTTTACCAGCAATATCATGAGCAGAAGACCATTGAGGTGGATTTTTTTTTTAGAGAAATTAAGCTAAAGTGGACCTATATTAGGCAATATAAGGAATGAAGTCTTTCATGTAATTGACTAAGCCTAAAAATTGCTGAATCTATTTAACATTCAAAGGTCCATTAGGAAATTCCTAAATTTTGGAAGAGATGTGAGGTTGTAAATAGATTTGGCCATTTCTAATCACAAACCTAAAAAAGTCAATAGAAAACTAGGCTATAATCATTTTCTTTTAAGATAGCATAATTCCATATTTTTTAACAAAAGAATGGAATTGTTGTAGAAGGGCCAAGTATTCATCTGGGCTGGATAAAAAGAATAGGATATCATCAATGTAAACCAGGGCATTTTAGAAGATTGATTCAAAGATTTTTGTTATGAATTTTTGGAATTCAAATGGAGCATTTTTAAGACTAAACAACATTACCTTCCATTAATAATGGAAGTTAGGAATGCAAAAAGTAGTTTTATACTGTTCCTATGGATGAATTCCAAGTTGTTAGAATCCTGTATTTAGGTCAAACTTTGAGAATATTTTAGCATTTGGGAGTTTTTATAATAGGACTTCTTTTCTTGGAAAAAGGAATTTAATATCTACTAGAAACAGATTCAAAAGCTTATAATCAATCATAAGCCTTAATTTTCCTTAGACTTATTCTGATCTTTTATTGACATAAAAAGCTTGGCATGCCTATGGTGACTTAGTCTCTTCAATGATGCCTTATTGTTTTAATTGTATTAGCTCCTCCTCCACTAATTTTTGGTGATTAAGGTGTATTTCAAAATGAGTGACTTTTTTTAGATTGATGTCTTTATTTTTCTTAAATGGCAACCGAATGAAGAATTCTTCATTGAACTATAGAGGTTTTAGGCATTTTTGGAGAAATTCTAAATGGTTTTCTACACAAGATTGCTTAATTATGTCTTCAGCAAATCACCTGTGCATGAGAATAGGTTGGGAATTTCTGTTCAGGGCCAAAAATGATTTTTCCAACGAAATCCACTTAGTTTTATCTTGACTTTATCTTTTAGCATTTGGCTAATGAGATTAAATCCAACAAGATATCTTGGCTAGGGGCTGCTAAACCATAAAACTTATGTTTGACTTCATAGCTTGGAAAGAGTTTAAGCCTGATGATCTTCAAAATTTTAGACACAACCATAGTTTCGCCATTAACTGGTCTAAAGAGCTTGTAAGTTTTCTGCCAGTGTTCAGGAGGCAAGACATCTAGATTAATCATATAGCTAGAGATGCCTATGTCAAGGAATGCAATGACCTTAATAGGTTATCTGGTAGGATTAAAGCTTTGACCAGTGGCATAGCAACTGTAGTGTTAATAGAGGAAATAGATTGCATCATTTGGTAGAATTCTTCATCGTTAGAAAATTCTTTTTATTCAAACTCTTCTACTTTATAATCTTCTTTGATATGGAAAAAATGTCTCTGGAGAAAGTTTTTCTTCTTCTTTACAAAGGAATTCAAGATCATCATCATCATTGCAGAATTGTTAGAGCACAATTTGTTATGATGCTTATTTTGGACACCTTTTTGTGAAATGACCTTTTTTCTTATAAATAAAGCATTTATCTCTAGACTTTTTTCTCTAAATTTCTTTTTCTTGAAAAATTATGCCTTAACCTTGCACTATTTAAATTTCTTATTCTTTCTCTTTTGAAAGTTTTCCTAACCAATAATGACATCTGATCTACTGCAGGCTGATCCTAGCTTTAAACTGTTAAACTACTTGAAGAAAGTTTTTTATTCACAAAGTCGATCAAGAACTATAATAACAGCTTAGTATAGCATGCTAAGAGAAGCATTTGGCATGGAGAGGCCTTAATTCTTTAAGATAACTTTAGCTTGCTTACCAAGTGGTTTAAGGAATGGTTGAAGAAACACATATTTGAGACTCACTTCATCAATCCAATGAATTTGATAATATTTCTTTAATATAGCATTGAAGTGCTGCTGAAGATGCTTCCTTTTAAACGAAATACATTTTATCTACATAAATTCATTTTTGGCTTATGCTTCAAAATCATGAACAACTCCTAAAAATTCCTAATGAAGTCTTCCAAGGAATTCATCAATGTTGCTAGAGTTGATATAAATCGTTTAGCAGTATTCACCAAGATTCATCTAATAATCTCGCATTCTTCCTTAGAGTCTTGATGCAAAAGCTTTGAAAAACTGGCTAAGAGAACATTTTTGTTCTAGTTATATAGCAATCACCCATTAATGAAATTCTAAAAATTTATCTCTCCATTAAGTTGAAAGGATGTCATCAAGAGTGAAGTCTTTCATTGTATTTGGAAAAGATTTTATTTTAACAAAGGAATTATTATCTATCTCCATTTCTTTTTCTCTAATTTGTTCATACATTCCTAATTGCTCTTCTCCTGCTGCCATAAAAATTGGAGGTGCTTCAAAAGATAACTTATCTTCAGTATTAATGTCTTTTGTCATCTTTTCAAGGAAATTCATTAGATAGTTATCTTCTAGGATTGCTACATGTCCTTTGTCTTTTGGTCAGGGTTTTTTAGCTAGAGTAGGGAGAGGTTTTGGATTCAAAAGTTCTTAGGGATAAGAAAGCAACAATATTGTAAGGATTTTTAGTTAAGGTTAATGGTTGAGCAATTAGAGGCAAGTTGGAACCAAGAGGTTAGATGGAGAATAATGAGGAGTAATCATTGAATTCAATTGCTCCTTCAGAATTCGCATTTCATTCTCCTTTTAGGAAATTACAAAAAATTCTCCTGTAAATACAAAGGCTATAAATTCTTTATAAAGAGACTAGATTTTTGCCTTAAGATTAGTGATGAGCTCATTAATGGAATTTTGTTGCTTATCAATTTTCTTGGCAAGCTCCTACTATGAGTTAGCAATCTAACATAATTATTTATTTTAGGATACAATATTCTCAGGCTACCAATTTAGAGTTTGCTCTACTGCTGATGACTCAATTTTTTGAGTTAGATAATGCAATATTTAATTTTACAATCATTACAAGTCTATTAAGGCTTTAAAATAAACTATAATGGAGGAAAATCTTTTTCTAGGTTCCATCCATCATCATCCTACATCATACAAGCTGGAACCAATTCACACTTAAGAGCACTGTATTTAACATAATAATCAAATTTACCAGATGGTTCTCCATGGAAATCTATAAAAGAGTCTCTTTCTTCATATCTTTTTTGAAGAGAACATTAGGAGCCTTTTTTATTTTTCTTAGATCTTAGTCTATCATCTTCATTATCATTCTATGCAAGATAGTCTTCACAAGTGCAGGCTGTTAGATCATACCATTTATGGCCATTGCCAATAATAGCTTCATAACTATGATGGCCTTTAGAATTAAAGGCATATATAAGGATTTTAATGTTATCTAAAAGGATCATAGCTTGATCCTAAGCAATTAAGTTTGTTTGCATAGTAGCTTGCTTTGGAAAGATAATTTTACTTAATCCATCTTTATTTTTTTTGAAAGATGACTTAATAATTTAGAAGGGCTATTTGGAAGATTGGAACTTCTCATAATTAGTTACCCATTTATTAGGGAGTAACTGTATAAGATCATCTTGAGAAATTTATTTTGGAACAAAGTAATAGGTGAGATCTTGATTTGGATCAATGGTGATGTAGAGAGAATCTTCATTCTCTCTTAAGTAAGCAAGATCTATCAAAGTGGGTCTGAAGATGGTATGCAAATTAGGTATGAAGAGTAGCTGCGTAGGCTTTATAGGTCATGGGATAGCTAGTAATCCAAACTTGTACTTTTAAAAAAGAAAGAAGAGTTGGATCCTTGAGGGGTAAGTTGAAGTTTGGAAATATGGTTACAAAAATGGCTCCTGCATTAAGGGTAGATCGAATGGTAGCTAAATAGGCTTATTGATACTAGTCACAACAGGTATCAAGGATAACTATCCTAGAAACAACAGGTAATCCTTTTCTCCCATGAAATGTAAAAGTAACTCTGATGGCTCCAAAATGGATGTGAGTAAAGCCTTCAGCTCTCCATCCAAGAATCATTTCTTTGGCAAAAGAAATTGTAAATACTTGTTTTTTTGTTAAAAGCTTGGATAAGATATTGATCAAAAGCAAAGGCTTGAACATACTCTTTAACATGATGAGATTTTGGCTCGATAAGTGGTTTAATGATATGAGTGGCTAGACTTTGTTGTTACTCGTCAAAAACTTGGTATGGGTTTATAAGAGGAGTTTGAGTAATAGGGATTTTACTACCTTCAGAAATATAAGATACTTCATAAAGATAGTCTAATTTTTTAGCAGTGGATTTACGAAAAGAAAAGGTTTCAAAAATAGACAAATAATCAGAGGAAGATGAGGTAGCTATAGATAAGGAAGAGAATGTAGAGGATTTTAATTGAGTTGACTAGTTTGACATGGTTACTCTGATGAATTAATAGTAGTGGTATCAGGATATTAGCTAACAACCCGAGACATACATGCTCCATCGAGCTTCAAACTCTCAAGGGCACGTAGTTATCAATCCTAAATTTTCACTAGTTTTACACACACAATTATACTAAAAAATAATTATTTTTTATGTGGAAGATTAGTCTAGGCTACAACCACAAAGCATACATGACTATTCCTAGAGCAAGAAGACCTTTCAACAAGACCACCAAGTAATAACACCAAAAAAAGAAAAATTATATTGAAACAAATATAACTTTCTATATTACATTAGTTCAAAAACTTCTTTCCACATTCGTAATTTCTATTAAAATATATTGTAAAATTTACAAAAAAAAAATAGTTTGCAATGTTAAGAGAACATGCTTATAACATTGATTATTTACAAAATAGAAATTTGAAGATAATCAAAAGTTCTCCATTGAGGAAATAACAAATATAAAAATATTGATTTTGGGATCAATAAACATCGAATATGATGGCATTTCCTCCAAAACTAAAGATATCTAAATAAGTGGCATTTATGAAGAAGTCTTAAATGAATGGAATTAAAAATAACTAAATAAATGGAATTGAAGAAAAATGAATGGTATTTATAAAGATGAGGAACTTACAATATCAATTCCTTGTAGTTATTGTCATCTAAGTCCATTTCAATTCTCTTATTCATCAACAATTTATACATCATTTTAGTACTTCACTGATGTCTTAAGACATTGCAACTTACATATGATTAAACTTATGATATTAGTTTTAAATTAATAATTAACATCTAATTATTTGTTCTTAGCCTATAAATTGGGCTTTTCCTACCTATTTGAAACAAATTGATAATTTATCAAGATAGCTTTCCTTCCACTAGAAAGAGGGTTTCTTAGTTAGCAGATGTTGATATTTGTACTTAGTATCATTAGGGCTATTTGAAAGGCCAAGGGATCTTTTAGATTTTCTAATAGGGACTTATACCCATATTTTAAGCATGAACATAAGAATTCTACAAATTATTTGGAAGGATTTTGGATATGAATCTTTCCAAATGCTTTGTAAAATCCTTATACTCATTGCTAAAAGTGCTAGTTATGTCCTTGAAAAGATTCCTAAATTTTCTTAATAGTTTAGGTAATGTTAATACTATGGTCTACACTTTTAATCTTAGAAGCCTTCTTTATTAATGGATTCTAAAAATTGTTGTAATTAAAATGTTATGAAATCAATCAAAGTTTCTTCTAAGAACCCATACTTTGGCCATAAGAATTTTATAGAGCATTTGGAAAGATTTTAAACAACAATCCTTTTAGATTCTTTGTACAATACTAGCATTCATCGCTAAAATAAGGGATCAAGACCTTGAAAGGAACTCTAAGAGATTCTAGTACCTTCTTAGTATTGATTACCACAATCTATATCCTTCATCTTAAAAGCCTTTTAAGTTAATAGGTTACAAAATTGATAATAAATTGTAGTGAGAAGCCATCACTATAATTTATCATTAGTTTGCAACCATCTATACTCTTCAATGGAGAAGTCATCAAGCAAATGAAGAAAAGTCTATTGTTCATTATAAATTACCATATTTTTCATTGTATATATTCATGTACTAATATAGAAATAAATAAAATGATAAAATTGATTTTCATAATAAATTATTTCCTTTTCTCATTTCAATTTAATATATTGTTATTTATATCTATTTAATTATATAAGAAAAATATTGTAGTGCAAAAAAGGATTTTAATGCTACCAATTTCAATTGAAGTAAGTTCAATTAAAAACAAAACAAATCAGTTCATTAAATGATGTTAGAATTCCTACAAGATTTAGACTTAATTTATAAAATTATTGCTTATATATATGTGATATATATAAATTGGACTTTGGATTTTGGTTATATATATATATATATATATAATGCATATATAAATTGTTATCTACTTCTAGTCTAATATACATCTGGCCATTTTGAAAGTTCCAAGTTTGTTCAAGAATGGTTATAGAAAAAGTTGTAAAAGCAAAGCAAATGTGGTTGTCATAATATTATGAAGTTGACTCTTGTTTAGTAACCGATGTTAAACTTTACATAATAGAAAAGTTTTAAAAGATCATGACATTGGTTCTTTTTTAATAATGAAAATTAAAAATTACTTAGTGGGTGATGTCATAATATTAAAGATAATGGTGTCTTTTACTTAACCAGCATGGAAACTTCAATCGCAGTTGTGAATTAAAAATGAAATGGTTAAAGTATAGTACAATTTGAAAATTAAAAAAGTAAAGTACATCACCATTTGCAAATTTCATCTTGAAACCTTTCCAACCCTAAAATGATTATTTATCTAATAAGGTATGTCCTTTTTAAAACCATAAAAAGCTTCCTTTTATTTTTGTGTTTTTGTTCACCAATCACTTTCCAAGATTGAAGCTCTACTAGCTTTTTTGCTAAATATTTGTGAGCATGCACTCTCCAAAAAAATGTAGAATATAATAGTAAAGAGTTGTTAAGTTTTTATGTTTGTTCTTGTAATATAGTTTTTTTTTTTTTCATAATCAACCATATTTTATTGCCTAACTATGATTTTGATGCAACTATTATAGGTTTGTACAAGTAAGAGATTTAATCTTATACATCTTTTTTAGCATTGTGATATTATCTACTATTTATTTACAAAAAAATATGCAATATCATATACCAATTTTCCTTGAATGCTCATTGTATTTATGGGTGTTGTATTGAAGAGGCTTTTCTAGAAAGTCTATGCTTCAATATTTTGTTATTCAATTTATTCTTTAAAATCATTGAAATTGAGATACTATTAAATCATAGGAGATGTCGGTTTCTAGTTTTGGTTAGGAATGTAAGGGAAATAAGGATGATGAGGAAGCAAAAAATAGGGGGATGGGATTTAGGATGAGGGAGTGAAGAGTAAGGGGATAGGCTAGCTATTTTAGTTAGGGATAGAGTTAAGGTTTAGAAAAAGGCAATAAGGAATAGGGAGATGGATTGGTTTAGTCTGGCTGAAGGGTGAAACATCTCATATTAGTTATTAAAATAAAGCAACATGGAATCGTAGAAATTTAATGTTAGTTATTTGGAAACAAATAGCATTTAATGTTATTTTCCACAACAATAGGAAATTAAATGACATCGGTTGTTTTTTATATGAAAACTAGCATAATTATATCATTTTACAACAATTTCAAAAGTGACATTAAAATTGCATATATAATGACCTCGATTAAATGTTGATTGATTTTTTATGTGTAATTACTGACCACCTGACATTAATAAGTTATTTTATAGTAATGAGTATTGCATATAATATTTTTAGTAATAACAAGTCATTTCTTATAAATCTATTGGTAACACTTTTTGAGCATTGCTTATAATCTTACTTGCAATGGAAAAAAATTGTTGCCTATGATAAAACAGACAATCATTTTTCAAATGTTGCCAATAATTTCTACTTACAACACTTTAAAATCATTGCTTATAAGGTCTTTTGCAATAATTAAAAATGATTGCCTATATTTAGATAAATAACAACAAAAAATTGTCATTAGAGATAGTCACGGCCAAAACATTGAAAAAAATTGTTGTGTACAAGAATAAGTAATGTGAGATAGGACTACAATCAAAAACTAGTGCCCATTTTATAAGCAGCAAATTTTTAATATAAGCAACGGTTTTTAGCTGTTGACCTGGAGATATGGACTAAAAATGTTGCAGTGAGGAAGCAATGTGAGAGAGAATGCAATGAAGCAGTTCATAAAACACCTAAATGGTTACCTAATGTAATTACCAGCGGAATAAAAAATGCGCTTAAAATCCCTCCCACAATTGATCTATATGTTATTTCCCTCCTATAATTGATCTCTGTGTCCTTTAAAATAATGTGTCCCTCCTCAACTAATAAGACATGTTATTTTTTGGAACATATTTTTTATAGAAAAATTTCATTTTTTTAATATGAAAGATTATCACATATAAGTATATCTCATGATTAAAAAAATAATATTTAGAGTAATAATAATTAAAAAAATTGAAAAATGGAAAGTTGTTTTTCACCAAACTTCATATATTTAATATTGCAAATCTAGATCATTTTATACTATCTTTATATTTTATAACTATATTCCTAAATGCTTTCTATCAAAACAAGCCTTGATAAATAGCAAATTATGTTGACTTTCTCAAGTTTTGACTTAATTACATTCAACTCCTCTTATTTATTCAAAATATACACATCTATATTCTAAAGTATTTTCACTATTATGAAATGTATCAACATCAAAATTTTAAATTGTAATCTCTTATTTAATATTGTCCATCATGGATTAAAGATTATTTTCTTGTATTTTTATGTACAAATTTACTCTTCCTTTAAGGAATAAAAATATCTTTTTTTATTTATAATTGTGTTATAATATATATATATACACACACACAAATATATATATATACACGCACAAAAATAGCCATTTAGTCATAAAGGATGATTTTACAAAAAAAAAATGACAATGTGAAAGTTAACATAATTATATTTCATAAAGGTTGATTTACTTCAAAGAATGGAGAAATATAGAATTCTAAAAAATAGAAGTATCAGATATAATCCAACGAATATATGATTTAAAAAAGAAATCTCTGCGCGGGGACATCCATAGTCTTTGGTCAACACAATCACAACAAAATGGGACATTAAATAACTATTCCCTTCCTTGCACAGCTCGCAAAGGTCCTTTTCCGAGCATCTCCTCATGAACTCAATGGAAAAGCAACCCTAAAAATTTTCAAATCTTGAAACTGTCTCCCCGACAATTTTATCTAAGAAATTTCGTATATTCCAATGTTCATTATTCCATCAAATAAGAAGAAATCATTCATAATTTTCAATTCGTAACTAACAGATGAATGACAAAACTAGCAATTAACATTTTTTATTTGGTGAGAATAAGGATGCATACTATGATTAAGTATTTAAATATTTCTCATTCTGTCATGATTAAGAGGGAATATTATATAAGGTTAGCAATGAAGAGATGAATGGCCAACGTGCTAGCAACTAAAATCGATAGCTGCAGATAAGATGGATGTAATCACAGTAATCATCGTAGTGTTTTCTTGCTTTTCTGCTCTCATTATTGTATTCAGTCTGTGCCAAGCGATGAGAACACCCAGGCCTGACACTGGTCGCCACCGTGGCACCGAGATTGTTGGTGGCGGCGGTGGCGGTGCTGGTGGCTATTGAAACTACAGAAAATGAGTCTGTGGTGCAGCTGGTCCTTCAGACAGATCGCGTTTGTCATAACTGCATTTTTATGGTGCTTGTTCTTGCGGTGTGTACGTACACCAACTCCAAATTTATGTACTGCATTCTTATTTCTTAGTCACTTGTTGCCCTAAACTTAAGTTGTATTTGTATCCAGCCCTCCTTCTTTAGATAGCTTGCATTAGTGCCCTACTCATCTTATTACTTGAAAGTAAAGTTTATTTTAGAGTAAACCATTGAAAATATTATATCACTGAAAATGAGAATTAAATTTTAGATTTTTTTATATTCAATGAATTAATTTTTACAAATTTACTCCATTGTCTCATATTTAATTAATAATCTTTTATTTACATTTAAATATCAATTTCAGATTTCATTTTTAATGTATATAAATTGTACTAAGAAAGTTGTATCCATACTTGCCTTTTAATATTTTCATATATAAAGCCTTGTAAAATTTTCATTAAATATTGCAATTAATTTTAAAAATTCAAAAGAAATTATTGCAAATTTCAATAATAAAATTGTATGTTCGCATATATTTTTTGCAGACAAAACCTGTGTACAGTTGCAAGTGTGGAAAATTATAAATTTTATAATTTTTATGACAAAAATTTTATAGAAGTTTGCAACTTTTTTCAAGAGGGAAGAAACCCCTTTTTGTGATACCTAATTACCAAAAGATGGGGAGTCTTAGAAATAGAAAATATTTTCTATTCATCTCAATAAATAATTCAAGTGGTATCAGTCTCGATTTTAAGACTTTAGATTTGATGCGTGCCATTATATTTGTATGGAGTTCGATTTTCATAAATTCTATTTTTCTAATTTCCTATTACTCTATAATCCATGGCCTGTTCGTATCACACAAAAATATATAACAAAAAAAAAAAAAAATGGTTAAAGGCCAGACCCCTCTTCTCAGGAGAAGCTGGTCCATTTTTGTTGCAGGACAAAAACTTCAAGTTTAATTGACACTTTTTATATTATTTTACAATAATAAGTTAACTATTCTAATCATAATAATTAGTATACAATTATGATAAAAAAAATATGGATGTAGTTCGATGTTACTTTTATGAATTTTTTTTTCTTTTTAATATCTCCGATAATTGCGTCTAAGAAGCAGCAATTTCAAGTTGGATTAAATCTTTTTTTAATGGTAGTCAGTTTATTATTATTTTTTAATTGAACAAAGAATTCAAGAAGAGAAATTAAGAGTGAATAAACGGAAAAGAAGTTTGGAGAAGAAGAAATTTTGTCATAAAAGTAACGATAAAAATCGTAATAAAAATTCTTAAATTAATAACAACACAGAGTTAATTACTTATAAGAGAGGAAAAATCTTTGTTATTTTATTAAATGCATAAAAACTGGTAAGACACATAAAGTGATGCATTATATAAATTTCTTGGAGGTGTAAATAAAAGAAATTAACATTTATTTCTGATAAATATACATGTTAAATATTAAAATTGAAAATTTTGAAAGAACTTTATTGGATAAATGAGGCTTAAATTACACACTTAAATTTATTAATAATTATTTAATAATCAATTGTTATATTACTGCACTTTCAATATCCAGCATGCCAAGCAGCTTCCCATTACCTTGGCGGGAAATAAAAATATTTTATGTACTTTATAATTATAGTTTAAAAAACTCAATCATAGAAAAAATGTTTTATTAGTTAAATTTTAAGTGTAAGTACAACAAAAAATAACATGAACTTTTCTAAAGCAACAATTTTTTTCCATTATTATAACATCATGTTTTATTTTATTAATCGTAGAACATATAAATAACATAAAAATTTTATACTTTACAAAATACAAGTCAATGGGATTTGCAAAAGATATCTTCGACTAAAACAGCTAATAATCCTTCAAATTTTGAATTTTCATCTTTTAACTCTATTGTAAATAATTCTAAAGGTTAACAATTGAGAGAAAATGGGTATATTCTTTGACAAATGTCTAAAAAATGGGACCGAATTTGACAGTCAGAGACCAATCAACCATCAACTAATGCCTTACACAGTTTGAATGATCAAGTCGATTTGAATTGATCCAAATTGATCTAAAAAATGATCGGATTAAAGAAAATCATTTTGCTTCGACTTGAATTTTTACTTATTTCACCATTTTTAATGTCATTGGATCAGTCCAACCCATAGCCAAGTTTTTTTAAAAAATATCATTAGTAATTTTGAGAAACAATTCAAAGAGAATATACATTACCTCAAATCCATATCTTATGACAATCTTATTTATTAAACTAGATTGTAGTGTATGCATTGCATAGGCTGTAAATTTAATTACAAAAAATTAATAAACTATATTGTGAATACAAGAAAATATTTACTATTTAGGAAAAACATAATTGCTTGCAATATAGGAGATAATGAAAACTTCAAAATATACTTACATATTTTATCAATGTTGAAATATTTCTTTCAATACAATATGAGTGATCACATTTGAATTGCCAAACTTCCTATCGTGATTCAAGAATTTTAATCTTCTAACTCTAGATATAAAAATATATTGTTTACTATGACTAAATGCACAGAATGCATATTAGATCACAAATAATTAATAAAACTATATCATGTATACAAAGAATCAACATGAAATATTTAGTATATAATTTTTGTTTGTGAACGGTGATTCAATCTAGAGACTTAGGAGAAGAAAAGTTCAAAATACACTTTTATGTTTTCATTGACTTTTGGAAGACTTCTTTAAATAGAATATTAGTACTCACACTTAAATTTCTGATCTTTTTGTCATGGATCAAGATTTTTAATCTTTCTCTACTTCTACCTCTAGATACAGCAACATACAATTAATTGTGGTTGAATATAGGTCTAGGGAAATAAAGTTCCACTTTCTCTAGTGATTAACCTTAGCTCTTGTTAATAGACATAGCATATGAAACTATGATAAGAAACTATGCTCTTTGCAACTTGAAAAGTCATTTGGATTTTGATGGACTAAGAATCATGCCAGATATAAAGACTTTTGAACTAATATTTGTTTTAGTTAAAACTTCAACTTCGATGACATAATTAACTAATTATATGATTACCAATCTGGTTCCAATACAAAGACAATTGAATTAGCCTATATTCCTCATAAGCATAATAGGAACTCTAACCTTTAGCTTCAAATTATAGTTAAGCAATTTAGAATTATGTATTCCATCGAGAACTTTTGATGTTAATGAATCAACTTAGTAAAACTTGTTTATGCTTGTATAGATATTGAATTTGAGCTCAAGTACTCTCTTTTGTCATTGTCAATCAATAATAAGATGTAGGAATTGGATTCATCAACAATACTAGACTTCATTAGCAATGCCAAGTCTTGGGGAAAGAATTGTTGATTCACATAAGTATTCTTTGTTGTCATGTATAGAAGGATATGTCGAATGAAAAAAATGAATCAATTGGATTAAAAAACTTTTTAATCAGAAGATCCTTGAGAATATTTATGTCAACTTCTTCATCATTTGACTCAATAAGAGAACATGATTCTACTTGAAGTCACTTTTTTTTTGTCAAAGATAATGCATGAAATTATCCAAACAAATAAGAAGAATTTAATGTTGCATTGACAATATCTAAATGATTGCCTCTTGGGATTATAGGAAGGATCTATAAAAAATCACCATTAAAAATAATTATTTTACCTCTAAATGGTTGACAATGACTCTTAACATTATCAAACTAGAGAATATCTTGAAAAGTTCTATCAAGAGCCTCAAAACAATGCTTATGTACCATTGGAGTCTCAACCCATATTATAGCATAAGTCTTTCACAATAATTCTGCATGAAGACTCTCTTACTTTATTTTGCATGTTAAGTCTTCTTTGATTTCAAATTGAATAACAAACATTGAATGACCTATTGATCTACCCAGAAGCAAAATACAAGCTATCCCATTAAAAGTAACCATTGACACAATTTTACCTTGGGATCTTAAAGAGGTAGTTAGAGATTTCCATATGTAAGTCCTTCTAATGCCACCATAACCATATAGGAAGAAAAACACCACCATTACCATCATTAACAACATCCATAATAGTGTTAAAATTTTATTTTTGCTTAAAAGTCATTTTCTCTGATAAATTTGCTACCTTTGATTTTAATATTACCCATGATCACTGATTTCATTAGTTATCAATCAATTTTAAAAACGAGTAAGATCATTCAGATTTGAAATTGACATTGCAGGAAAATCACATAAATTAAGGCCATTATGTGTTATTGTGCTAAAATAAGTATAGAAAAATAAAAAATTAATTGCAAATAACAAAAAAGGAAAGAATAAATCCATTAAGTACTAATAAATATCTAATATATGTCCATCCATGAAAATAGCTTTAATTGATTACAACTATTGACTAAACTAGGCCTTATAACATTCCAAACCCAAATGACATGACCAATAATATTCCATTTGTTCCCAGATTTATTAATATAATGGAAATGATTTAAGAGCTATTCCATCTGGAAAACTGAAACATTGAAAAAGTAATTAAAATTTTTAGAATTAAGAAAATTAATATCAATTAAAGAAATACACCTATTGCTTCCTATAATAATATAGAACACAATAGATAAATAATGAAATCAATGTCGATTATCACATGATGTATATATGGGCATCATTGTATATCTGACATAATCAACATTGGTTTTTTATATGAAAACCAATGTGTTTAGTTCATGAATATTATTTAATCATTGACATGAAATGTCAATTTATAATTAACATTATAAATGATAATAAAATGATATGGAAAACAAACTATGACATTGATTTGAAAATCACAATTGAAAATTAACTTTCTTTTATAACTTAAATTTCACATAGAATGCTAGTTTGTGTTACATAATTGATGTAATATGTTCAAAGAAAATAATTTTTTTTATAATAACTAATATTATTTATTGTCTTTTTTAAAATCAACAATTTTCATACACAATAGATAGATAATCCAAATTTGATGTTGATTATTACATGATGTATATATGGGTGTTGTTGTATATCTAGCATAATTAACAATAGTTTTTTATATGAAATTGATGTCTTTAGTTCATGTATATTGTTTAATCATTACATCAAATGTTGGTTTATAATTGACATTATAACTGATAATAAAACAACATGGAAAACAAACTATGACATCAATTTAAAAACTATCATTGAAAATTAACTTTCTTTCATGACATAAATTTCACACAAAACACAAGTTTGTGTTAAATCACCAATGTAATATGTTCAAACAAAAAAAAATTATAATAATTGATACTATTTACTTTTTTAATCCAATAGAATTTATTTAAATCCCATTACACCCAAAGTAGTATTCAGACCTAATTTGGAATCCAACAACTATATTATTATACAAGTAGTATTATTATAGTCGATAATACTCAAGCCCTAGTATTATTACATTGAAGCAAAATTTTCATACATTTAATTGTGTTCAAATAATTGAAGACATATAATATGTACATGTTACAAAAAATGGAAACAATACCTCTAAATGCTAAAGAAGAAAGTTACATTATCTTCCAATGAAATGACATGGTCATTAATAGAAAACTTTTGAAATCCACTATGGCAAAAGAATGACACAAGCACGTTAGACTTGATGTAGTAGGTGTAATATTACTACTATATGATTCTTTTTATAAAAAAATTATTATGTGGCTTATACTATTAAACTTTGGTGGTATCATTACGACAAAACTGTAAAATTACCTTTTAACATCACTGCATTGACATTGGTTAAAGTAAAAATTAACTTATATAATGGTGTGATTGTATTTTTGGAAATAAATATAACTCACCATATCAATTCAAATAAAAAGTCGACATTATAAAATTACAATATCTAATGAGAGACAAAGAGTTAGAAAATAGGTTAGAAAAACTTTCCACCTTGATTGTTCAAAAATTGGCATAAAAAATGAAGGTGAACCATTAGATTTAAAGAGTAGCCAAATAGTAGATGTCAGTTTTAGTGACAACTAATGTGAAAATATATAGACATCAATTGTTTATTAATAATTGACATTTAAAGTACTAACTATAGCATATATGACGTTTCTATTTCTCATAACCACATACAAATTAGTAATATATGACCATTTAGACTCCATTTTTTTTATCATTCTCTACTTGATTTTCTCAAGTATTTGTTCAATCATTATGTAACATCAACCTTGTACCACCTTTATGTATCTATTCCTATCCATCTAAAGTATTTTCCTTGATTCTTTTACGCTTTATAAACATCTTGTGTTTCTATTTATGGTCTTCAGGATTAGGTAGGTAGCATTGTCATTTATTATTGAAAAGCATTATTTTTATGCTTTAAAATTGCTCTTAATCATTGTTTTCATGCTTGAAAAGCATTATTTAACATAAAGAGTTAATAAACTTGAATAAATATCCTATTTTATACTCATATTCTTGAAAATGTCATTTTTGCTTAGATAATACATTTTTTGAGTAACTTTCTACATTATATAACTTTGTTGCTTAGAAGCTATTTTTGAAAATATCAATTTATTATGGGTGAAGTTTTGTTCTAGGATCAAACCAAATGTGATTAAATGATATGCAATTATTCTTTGTTATTTACTTTATCACATGTATGTACTTGATTATTATTCACATATTGCTTGGCATATAAGTTAAATATTTTTGTTGATTTTGTTAAAAAATTTTAAATAAAAGCGACATGGATTCAATTAATTCTAATAAAGGTGGTTAGCAAAAACAAAAATGGAACTAAGGCTCTTATAATTACAAGGGACATAATCCTCAAGGGTGCTAAAGGGGATCATTCAAAAGTAGACTTCTATGACAATAGAGTTGCATGTGGGCTTAGTGGAACTAAATTCAACAACTAACTTAGTTCCTTAATACATACCAAAGTGTCCATTACTATTAAGCAATGGCATAAAGTGGGAAAAAAAATTATCGACTCCATATGAGATGATATATTTGTATAAAACATTAATACTTATCTCCATTTTAATTTTTACAAATGTATAATAAGAAGTCCTTAAAAAAAGAGTAACAATAACAATTTTTTACTAATAATTGACATGGATAATGCATGACAATGATTTAATACAAATATTTGATGTGAAAAAGTAAAATTATTTCTCACTCAAAATCAAGTACTAAAAGTAATGATTTCATAAAATGTAAAACAATGTAAGTTTATTTGTGCAACTAACATGAAAAAGTAAACTATACAACATCAATTTTACTCGATAATTGATGTGGAATATTTAAGCAATACCATTTTTTCTTTCCCTAAAAGGTAAATTTATGTTGATATGTATGGATCTTACATCTTTAGTTTCATTATTTAAAATTTTGGGTGGTGTGGACATTAATATATTCCTTACATAGTATTTCCTTTGTCTTAACATGAATCCAATATAAATTATTTTAATGAAGTTACTTGAATAAAAGCAAGTTTTTAATCTCACAAAATGGTTTAAATGGGATTAGTGTTTAGTTTTAAAGAAAAGACAACATGTCCTAATGCCAAATTGCATATTAGAAATTGAAAGCATCTTTTTTACAAAAATTCATAGTGCCTTACGATGAGATCAACCAATTGATTTTCTTTTACAAGTGAAAAGTGTGTTGTAATTTCTTCACATAGAAGATCACTTTAACTCGAGTTTAACCATTTATTTGATCTTATTGGCATTTTCTTCACCACGTTAAGGTTCATTTGAATACCTTATGTTTTATCTAAATATAATAAAGAAGGTTTATTTCTTATGTATTATGTTCATATGTTTAGATTCTATGTTTTTTATTTCACTATTTAGGGTTTTGAGTGGTGTCAATTTCTATTAAAAAAATGGAAAATTTCTTACTTATAAAAGTAAATCATTGGGTATTTCTATACAAAGGTTTAGGATGATAAAGGCACTTTGCAAATAACACATAATACCACTAAAGTTTAATGGTATAAATTAGGTAAAAGTTTCCCTTTACCAATAGCATATTGTATTAATGTTGCACCTATATCATTAATTCTAATGTGCTTACCATCATAGGATTTATAAGGATTTCTATCAATGATCAAGTCATTAGAAAATAAAGTAACTTTCTTTGTGCATTTAGAGGTATTAATTCTATTTTTTAAAATATGTATATATTATATGTCTTCAACTATTTCAACTCAATTAAATATATGAAATTGTTATCATTAGGAATTTATTATATTTAAGATATTATCTTTGACCATAAAGACATTAAAATATGGCTTGAATATTATCACCTTATTACTTGTATGATAATATGAGTTGTTGGATTCTATAATTAGATTTAGGTACTACTCTAGGGGTAATGGGGTTTAAGAAAGCTCTAACGGTAAATAAATAAATAAATATTGGTTATTTTATAGAACTATCATCCTATCAAGAATTAAAAAGAACCTAATTGAGTTTATAAAGTTTTACGTCTTTCCTAGTAACCACAACAATTAAAACTCTACTACTTCGTTAAAGATCTCTAAAGTGCTTATCAATATTTTTCTCATAAGTGTAGAAAAAGATAAAAAATCACTAAAAACTTAACTTTGTCTCTCCTTTCCTTTCTTTATCCATGCATGTCTTGGTGTTTTTTGAAAAATTTTATGCTTATCTTCCCCTTTATAAAGAGAGGTGGAATAATGCCTAAGTTTGATGATTTCATTAAGTTTATGTCACCTTGCTTACTTAATACTTTCATTATCAAAGAAATATTCTAAATTCTTTTCTTTATGCCCACTCACTCTCCTAATGTCACTTTTTCCCCTTAATTAACCTATTTTCTCCCTAATAAATCCCTTAAAATTGTGGCATTCATGCCACTTCTCCATAAAATTTCAATTTTGCCATTCTTTAAATTTTATAATGTAGTTTTTAGTGAAATCCTTAATTTACATTAAAATTCTACCAATCCTTGGATCTTAAATCCCTTATAAAATTATGCTAATCATTCATGAAAAATCTTATTAAATTTATATTACCAAAATTCATTTCATTTCTCTTGACACTGTTGAATTCTATCTATTAATTACCCATAATCTACTTTAATTCTCATAGTTTTTCTCCAAATAATTTCAAATAAATTTCTTATCCACTATCATTAATAAGTATTTTTACAAGCATAAATGAGTTATTCTACTAATTACCCAATTTCATACACATCTTGCTTCCATTCTATCAATGTCTATCCATTAATTACCCATAATCTCCTTTAATTCTCTTAGTTTTCTCCAAATAATTTCAAATAAATTTCTTATCCACTATCATTAATAAGTATTTTTACAAGCATAAATGAGTTATTCTACTAATTACCCAATTTCATACACATCTTGCTTCCATTCTATCAATCTTTATCTACTTTTTTTTATGAGTACTACAATGAAGGAATTATGAGTAATGGATATTCACTTTTTTTTCATTTGCGTAAGTATGCCTTGTATATTTATTATAAATGAAAAGTCTATTATTCATTATAAACAATAGTTTTTTAGTTGTATATGTCTATGTATTGATATAAAAATAAATAAAATGGAAGAATATATTTTTGTAATAAATTATCTCATTTCTTGTTTGTTTCATTTACACTAGTTTGTTATTATTCTATTTAATTGTATAATAGAAATGTCATAATGCAAAAAAGAATTTTAATGCTCCTAATTTCACTTAGAATAAGTTAAATTAAAAATGAAATAAATTAATTCATAAAATGATGTTTGTGTTCTTTATAAGATTTAGACTTAATATATGTTTCTTGTTACCTATATATATATGATATATATAAATTGTGTTTTGGATTCTATTTTGATATACATACATACATGTGTGTGTGTGTGTGTGTGTGTGTGATATATATGTAAATTGTAAATTCTAATGCATATGATGTGTATAATTGAATCAATTTTATTTTGGTGCACATATTTGTTATATTTAGCCATTCTAGAATGATTCTAGAAATGTTTTAGAATTCATTAGGAATAATTGTGGAAAAAGCTACCCAAACAAGGGAGATGAAATCTATTTTTTAATAAAAATAATTCATTTATTATAATGTCAGTTCTTATATGATAACTAACATTAAACATTACATAATTGGATAATACCATTGTATTAAAGATAATGATATTTTTTTCAAAATTGATGTCTAATATTTAACTTTGGATGTTAATTTTTAATAGTATCAATGTGGAAACTTAAGCTCCAAGCATGAATTGAATATGAAATCATAAAAAATAGTGGAATAAAAAATAAAAGAGTAAAATTTATCATCATTTGCAAATTTGACTCCAAAACTTTCCAATCCTAAAATAATTATTTGTCTAACGAGTTATGCTCTCTATCCAACCTTAAATGATTTTTCTTTAGTTTATATTTTTGCTCATTAATTATTTTGTAGGACTACAATAAGCCTATGGCTAAATACGTGAGCTTTAGCACTCACTGGAAAATCATAAAATGAAAATGTAAAGATTGTCTTACTTTTGTATTTATTCTTGCAATTTAGTGTCTAGTTTCCTAATCAATCTTATTTCATTGCTTATTGTTTTAATACTGCTTTTACAAGTTTACACCAATAAGAAATTTGATCTCATTCATCTTTTTTTGGCATTCGATCATATTATTTACTATTTATTCATATGAAAATGTGTCATATTATATACCAATTTTTCATGAATGCTCATTATATTTATAGGTATTATATTCAAAAAGCTCTTCTAGTAAGTGCAAATCTTATATATTAAGCAACAAGTATCAAGTAGATTCGGCAAAGCACCCATCACTAATTAGACTATTGTATATAAACTTTCACCATTTTTAATCTTTTGTTATTCAATTTATTTTTATTTCTTAAAATTATTTAAATTGGGATTCCCTAGAGTTATAGGAGATATTAGCTTTTATATCTAGCTAGGAATAAATAGAAGGATGAATGAGTAAGGAATAGGGGATGGAGTTAAGGTTTGAGATGAGGAAATAAGGAATTAGGGGATCAAGTTAGGTGGGTAGGATATAATATATTGGTTATGAAAATAAATAGATGTGGCATTATTGAAATTAAACATCACTTGTTTGAAAACAAATAATGATTAATGTCATTTCCCATAATGATAAGTTAAAAAATAACATCGGTTATTTTTTTATGATGAACTAACATTATTGTTATATTTGATGACAATTTAAAAATCAACATTAAAAATAGATATACAACAAGGCTCAATTAAACACCCATTATTTTTTTAGATTAAATCTTGTAAACATGCAATGTTAATCAGCTACTATATTATAGTACGTATACAATCATTAGGGCAAGCATGTATCTTCTTGTACTCTATACCTGTTGGGCATATGACTTTCTTGTCCTTATATGTATGATCTAGTAACTTATTACCTTTAGGAAGCATTCATTTCAACAATTGCAATAATGTTGTGAAATTCTTATCATTCCAATTATTCCCTACCTTCAAGCTGAACAATCTCAATGCAATAGATAATCATGTAAATTTAGTACAACTTAGATAAAAAAGTTTCTCCACATACTCAACAAGTTATGAAAGGCATGGAGGTGCTTAGTAAAATTATCTTCAACATCATGAATCATATCACCTAACTTATCATTTACTTCCACATCTATATCATTATCTTTGTAGAGAACTAGATAGCTAACCTTCCCTATGCCATACCCATTATGTATATCCCTTGTCAATGCTATTGAAAAATAAATGCTTTTTTATCCCTTATTGGATTGAGCATCCTAACAAAGACCTATTCCTCACAAGGACACCTAATAAGCACATTACTAATTTTCTTCTCTTTGCCTACAACAAATCAAAAAAGTTTATTAATCCCCTTGGCATATCCAAGGCATATACAATGAGCAAACATCCACCTATATTTCATAACTATCCAATCTAAAGCAGAAATGCAACAAAAACATAAGAAATATCCATAAATCAAATAATACACAAACACATGAACAATATGAGGGTTTTAATAAAGTTGCTAAATATATATCAACACTCACTCCACCCAAAATCCTAATAAATCAAACACATAGAATCCAAAAAATATAAAGGCATATAATCACAACATTTTTCTTTAGGTTTAGTAGCAAAATAAGCCTCATGAATACACTTTAACATAGTGAAGAAAACTTCAATGAGTTAAGGGATGAATAAGAGGTTGAATGCAAGCTTTGATGAATTTTGGTAGGAATATCTTCTTAGTATATAATAAATCTCATGAAGAAGATTGAAGAACTATGCACTCTAGTCTTTGGCACCAAGTCAAAGATTACCATCAATTTCAATTTTCATCTTTATTTTTTATGAATTATTTGAAAAGTAAAATGACGTCACTAGATATTCCATATTGTTTTATACTAAAACTAATGTAGTATATTCAACACACTATGTACAAAAATGTTAATGATTAAATATAACATGTTAGTTATAATTTACAACTAACTTGTTATATTAGAAAAAATACAATTTCAACATCAATTTAATAAAATCAATTAATGTTATTTAGTAGCTTTTTTCTACAACATAATAGTGCCTAAATATGATAAATCTAGTTTAATATGCTAATTTTCATAATAAGTGGACATTATGACATAAAAACATTAGTGTTAAGAGAGAAACTAATGTGGTTTCTTTTTTTATTATAAAATATCAAAATATTTTAAATTTTAGATGAAAGTTGACAACCAAAAAAGTTTTATGTTTAAATGTTTTCAATAGATGTACTGTTAATTTTATCTCATTTTGCAAACTATGTAAATGTTCTATTCTTAACAATATAAAGTTATTAATAAGCAAGAGTGAACATAAATTTTAGACAATATAAAATTATGACAAATGTAGAAGGAGATAATAAATAATTATGAAAAAATACAATTTTATATATTTATGTATACATTGTTACATGACTACATCCATAAATAAAATAAACAATTAGCTTTTTGTCATATATTTTATGAAACATTACATCAAAGACATTGACAAATATAATGTTCCATCCTTACTGCCAATTGACAAAGTTAACTAGATTCCTATATTTTTCATATTGCTTAAGATCACTTCTGAGTTAAAGGATATGGTTGACTATCCCACCTCAATTCCCAAGGAAAAGAGTCTCCTTCCATAATACAATTAAGCATATGAGAGCTCGATTATTCAATTTCTCCTCCTATTGTAACAATAAAAGGTGAAAAGTTAGTTTGTATATCATGTGCTTAATTACATCATGGAGGTAGATTTTCTTCCTATGGATTGAGGTAGGGTGTGGGGAAAGTCTAGGAAAGACACTGCTTCTAAGTTGGACATGACTCCCCTACCCTAATTTGCAAGATAGGATCTTCCTTGCATAGTACAATTAAGCATAGGAAAGGTCAATTTTTCAATTTTTTTCCCATTGAAACAATATGAAAAATGGAAGAATTAGCTTGTATTTTCTTATGCTTACACATGGAGAAAGAATCCCATCTCACAAATTCAAGTAAGGTGTAAGGAAGGTCTAAGCAATACATATGCCTTCATTACCAATTCAAAAATGTAGATCAAATACAAGGATAGCTCCCCTTCCATATCAAGAAGCACATTTAGAAATGCTTCGATTCATATCAAAGGATTTGTCTCCTTTTATATCTCTAGCTTCTTAAGGTAACATTGTGGTTCACCACCTTAAGAAACCTGAGATATCAAAAGAGGTAAGTCCTTTAATAAGATTTGAAAATTTTCCAAATGTTCTTCTTAAGATGGAAGGAAACCTATCACTAAATTCAACATAAACTCCATAATTAAATAATGAAGGCAAAGACATCATCAGAACTATTTGAAATGGAAACTACAAACTTAATTTATAAGCAAATTTGCATATCATTAGATATTATTATTAAATAATGACTAAGGATGTTTAACACACCTATGATCATATGCTTTTGTGCAAACCAATATTAAGCTCGTTAAAAAAAGGCATAAACAAGTTTGGCCTAGTGGCCTACAAACTAAAACAAATGGGGCCTTAATGGATAAGGTTGGTTCATGTGTCTAAATGAGTCTAGATTACTTTTTTCATTTAATGTTTCATGTTTAATCATTTAATAGCATATGTGTTAAAAAAAAGATAAGGTAGCCTATTAATTATTTTTAAATTGCAACTCAATATCAAACATAATTTAATTATCAAAAACAAAACTCAATATACTCAAAATAATTAAACATAACAAAAATAAAAATAGATAATTAAATTAATGAAGATGAAAATAAATATAAAAATACAAAAAGTAAAATTTAACAATATAAGAATGAAATAATAAATATAAAAATATAAAAATACAACAAATTGTAAAAGATGAAATATAAAAATGATTTTTTTAAAAAAAGGAAAAATAGGTTAATCCTTAGACTACTCAAAATAGACCCATTAAAAATGTAGATCTAAACAAATCAAGCTTGCATAAATTTTGGTCCAGCCTATCCATTAAGCACCCCTAATGATGATAGATAATTAAGGTTTGGCAATTATAATTGTGGTGCCTAAACTTCTTTAAAGTGTTAGCTATTTGAACAATTGACATTGTAAGTGTTCTCATGATCTCCCAAAACCTCATGAATGTTATAGCGTGGTTTAAATGAGCTAGCTATTGACAACTTTAAATGTTAATTATTAACTTAAATTGAAGTAGTAATTCATTTGAGGTTTCAAATAACATCATAAATATAAATATTTATTTACCTATAGATAACCTTTAAGCATCAATTTTTACTTATAGCTAGCATGCAAAATGCAAATATTCTTTACAGTTTCCAATATAATCATAAATAAAAAAAATTAATTGGCTATTGAATACTTTTAAATGCCAATTTTATATAAAACTAGTATCTAATCTTCCAACATACTTTCTGCCTTAACATTTGATATTCTTTAGATGACAAGTATTAAAAAAAAAAATAATGTGGTAAAATAGAAATAGGTTTCTTTTTTATATCCATGTTGGTTTTTATTAAATAATGAATATAGTTTTCTTCTATTTTCTTTAAATGAATGCAATACATTGTAAATACAATTTTACACAATGAAATCCCTAAAACATTGGATAATTCTTTACAACAATATTGCTATACAAGAAAGATTAAAGAAGACAATAAGAAAAAAATCAAATATATTTGAAAGTAAAGATCAAATGAAGACTTCAATCATAATAGATCATTATATAAAGAAAGTTACAAATGAAAATATAAAACACCTTTAGAGATATTTGTATTTAATAAAAAAACTTGAACTACACTTTATAACATAATCACTATTTATCTAAATTTAGACCCTAAAATAAATCCTTGTTACAAATTACCATCTACTAAAGAAAAATGATCACTAATTAAAAATTCTTTGAAATTTTGGAAGTATTTCATCCAAGATTGTAATGCCTTTTACTATTTGAAAGCAAGAGACATTAGAGTCTTAAACGAGATGATTCTATAAAATTTAAAGCATTTCTAAAAAAAAAATGAGTAAGTTGTACTTAAATTCAACATAAATATAAAAAAGATAGTGTGAGAGAAATTTTATAAATACTAAGAGTAACAATAGACATCAGTTACTAATGAAAGCTCGGCATCATATACATCACATTTTTCAAAGTAAGCAACAATTCACAAAACTATAGATGTCAACTAAATTTAAACTGAAATGTAAGTTGCAATAAATCTCAATTTTTACTAATAATTGTTACCTTAAGTTTTCAGAGGACTAACTCCTATCAAGTATCATGACTTTATAACATCGACTAATTATTTGAACTAATGTGGTGAGTTGCAATTATCTTAAAAAATCTACCATGCCATTATATATGTCGATTTTTACTTTAATCGACATTAATAAGTGGAATAAAAAATGTGTTTCAAAACCCTCCTACAATTGATTTATATGTTCTTTCCCTTCATCCCTCTTGAACTAATTAAGGCTCCATATGTTTTTTGGAAGATATCTTTCATAAGAAAATAAAATTTTCTTATACATAAATGAAATTGTGTCATGTGTAACAATGCTTTATAATTAAAAAAATTATATTTAGGATTATGGTAATAGAGAAAAATAACTTCCTCTTTAAAAAAAAGGGGAAGTTGTTTTCCACCAAACTTCTTGCATTTAATATTACACATCTAAAGTATTTTCTTCTATCTTAATATTTTATAACTATATTTCTACAAAAATATTTTTCACCCAAACAAATAGAACCTTAATATATGGCAAACTATATTAACCTCACTTATATTTTGACTTAATTACATTCAACACTCCCTATTTATTAAAAATATACACATCTGCCTTTTAAAAGCATTTTCACTAGTATGAAATACAATGGGGTTAAAATTTTAAATTAGAATTTAATATATAACATCATCTCTCATGACTAGAAGACTATTTTCCTATATTTTTATGCACAAATGTACTCTTTTTTTAAAGGATAAAAACACTTTATTTTTCATTTAAAATTGTGCTATAATATTTGTACATAAAATTATTGAAAAATAGTCCTTCTAACATAAGGAATGATATTAGAGAGGGAAAAAAAGGTGGCAGTGAAATCTAATTTTTCTTTAATTTGAAAAAGAAATCTCTACGCGGCAACATGCGTAGTCTTTGGTCAACACAATCACAACAAAATGAGACATCAAATAATCAATCCCTTTCGTGCACAACTCGTAGAGTTCCTTTGCCGAGCAGCTTCTCATAAGCTAAATGGAAAAGCAACCTAAAAAAATTTTAAATCTTGAAACTTTTCCTTAACAATTCTATCTGAGAAATTTTTGTATACTTCAGTGTTCACATTTCCATCAGGCAAGGGGGAATCATTCATAATTTTCAATCTCCACATGTACCACGGAACTAACAAAAAATGACAAAACTAGCAATTAAAATTTTCTATTTGGTGAGAATAAGGATGCAAATTATGATTAAAGTATTTAAATATTTCTCATTCTATCATGATTAAGAGTGAATATTACATAAGGATAAGTAATGGGGAGATGATTGGCCATCGTTTTAGCAACTAAAATCAATAGCTGCAGATAAGATGGATATAGTAATCACAGTATTCATCGTCGTGGTTGTTTGCATATTTGCTCTCTCTATTATATTCAGTTTGTTGTTCCAAGGGAGAACACCCAGGCCTGGTACTGGCTGCCACCGCGGCCACGATTCTGCTCACAACCACCATTTCCACAACAGAATGACGGGTGGAATTAAAGTAGGCACAAATGGGGGTGTTGCTGTTGCTGTTGCTATTAGTAGTGGCGGAGGAGGAGGTGGCGGTGGCGCTAGTGCCTATTGAAATTACAGGAAATGAGTTTGCGGTGCTCCTGGTCCTGCAGACAGATCGCATTTATCGTGGCTGCATTTTGAAGGCACTAGTTCTTGCGGTGTATGTAATGTACGCGAACTCCAAATTTATGTACTTCATTATTAGTCACCTGTCCTTAACCAAGGTTGTATTCTTTTTATTACTTGAAAATTAAATTTATTTTAGAGCAAACTGCGAAAAAAGTCACATGTACCAAAAAATGAAATTTAAAATTGAATTTCAAATTATTTATAATTATTAAATTGAATTTTATAAATTTTTATTTTTATTTTATACTCAATTAACATAATAGTTCTTAATTTATATTTAGATTTTGGAATTCAATTTCAGATACTACTTTTAATGCATATAACATTTACCTAAGAAGGTTACCTAAGAAGGTTGTATGATACTTATCTATTAATATTTTTATGTAAAATCTTGATGAATTTTCATTAAAAATTGCAATTAATTTATAGAAATTTAAAAAAATTTATTGCAAATTTCAATAATGAAATTGTACATTTTCTTTTGTTTTTTTCACACAAAACCTTTGTATAGTTGCAATTTTGTGGGGAAGATTAGATTTTATGATTTTTAAGTAAAAAGTTCTATAAAAGTTTATAACTTTTTTTTTTTTAAGAGGGCAGAAATCCCTTTTTATGGTACCAAATTAACAAGAGATGGGAAATGTTAGAAATAGAAAATATTTTCTATTCAATTCAATAAATAATTCAAATGGTATAACTCTCGATTTTAAAACTTAAGACTTGATGTGGCCATTATATTTGTATGGAGTTTGATTTTCATAAATTCTATTTTCTACTTTTCGGTTTCTCTAAAAAAACAATGGCCTCTTCGTATCATAGAAAAGAATATTTATTAAAAATAGGGAAAAAAAAGAGTTAAAGACTAGACCTCACTTCTCAAGACTATAATACTCCATTTTTGTTACGGGAAAAAAACTTCAAATTTAATTGCCAGTTTTTATATTATTTTAAAATAATTAGTTGAGAGCATTGCTATGTGTTCGGATGTTATGCACAGAAAATTGGCGGCAACTACATAGCAATCATAGGATTAAAATATATAATGCAATTTATATGGATAATCAATGCCCCAAAATTTTCAAATCCTTTATTTATCCCATTCTATTTAGGAGAATTAAAATTTTTCATTAGTTAATTATTATAATCATAATAATAATAAGCATAAAATTATGATAAAAAACCTATGGATGTTGTTCGATGCAACTTTTATGAATTTTTTTCTCTATAATATCCCCAATATTTGCATCTAAAAAGTTGCAATTTAAAGTTCGATTAAATCTTTTTCAATGGTAATCAATTTATTTTTTTTATTTTATTGAAGAAAGAATTTAAGAAGAGAAATTAAGAGTGAATAAAGGGGAAAAAAAGTTGGGAGAAGAAGAAGTTTTGTGATCATTACTTGTATGTAAAAATTGAATTAATAACGACACAGTTAATTATGAATGAGAGAGGAAAAAGCTTTGCTATTTTATTAAATACATAAAAATTGATGAGACACATAAAGTAATGCATTATATATATTTCTTGGAGGGATTGAATAAAAGAAATTATCGTTTATTTGTCATAAACATACATGTTATGTATAAATGTTAAAAATTTTCAAAGGACTTTATTAGACAAATGAGGCTTAAATTACACACTTAAATTTATTAATAATTAAATATTCTATTACTATACTTTCAATATCCAGCATCCCGAGCAGCTTTCCATTACCTTGGCGGGAAATAACTAGGTCGAAGTATCTCTATATTCTCAAAACCGTCGAAAAAAAGTTAAAAAAATGTACTTTATAATTAGTTTAAAAAACTCAATCATAGAAAAAAAATGTTTTATTTGTTAAATTTTATGTGTGAGAAGTACAACCAAAAATAACATGAACTTTTCTAAAGGAATAAACTTTTTTTATTATTACAACATCATGTTCTATTTTATTAATCCTAAAACATATAAATGACATAAAAGTTTTATACTTTACAAAATAAAGTTGTAAATGAGGTCTAGAAAAATATCTTTGATAAAAACAAATTAACCCTAACAAGACCTCCAAATTTTGAATTTTCATCTCTTAATTCTATCATAAATATTTTAAAAGGATAACAATCAAGAGAAAATGGATATGTTCTTGATAAATGTTTACAAGATCTGATCGAATTGGATGGTCAAACCAATCCAACCATTAACTAAGGTGCACCTTACATAGTTTGAATCATCTTTTAAAATTATTTTTACAATCAATCTATTTGAATTGATCTGAGTCCATTTGAAGTAGTATAAACTAAAAAATCAATCCAATCGGAGAAAATCATTTTGCTTCAATTTGGGTTGCTACTTATTTCATTTTTTTAATGTTATTGGATCAATCTAACCTATAGCAAAAATTTTTCAAAAAAAATATCATTAGTAATTTTAAGAAAGAATCGAAAGAAAAATACACATTACCTCAAATCAATATCTTACGACAATTTTATTTATCAAACCAGCCCATCCATTACATGAGCTACAAATCTAATTACAAAAAATTAACAAATTATGTTGTGAATATTAAAAAAATGTACAAAACCTACTTACTATTTGAGAAAAACATGATTGTATCCTACAATATAGGAAACAAAGAAAACTTCAAAACACACTCACATATTTTATTTATTTTGAAAAACCTCTTTCAATGCTACATTAGTGGTCATATTGAACACTACAAACATGCTTTCTAATGTCAATTGTTTAAATCATTCCACATTGGTTATTAATTGATATCTATATGCATGTCATTGTATGTTAGGTATATTCAACATTGAATTTGACCAACATTGAATATATGCAATGATGTCAGTTCTTTTATATGAATACTAATGTATTTTTTCAAGATGTTGTTGAATAATTGAGACAAGACATTGGTTGTTAGTTTAATAATTGACATTATTATTTATATAAGATGTCAATCCCTTAACCATCATTAAAAATTAACTTTTTGCATCTTAAATTCATATAATACAATGGTTTTTATTAAATAATCAACATTGAATGTTAAATAGGATAATAGTTTTATAAAATAACCAACTATTAATTCTTTTTATCTATTAGAACTCTTCTAAACCTTACTACCTCTAAAGTAGTATTTGAACCTATTTTCAGAATTTAGCAACTCATATTATTATACAAGCAGTAAGACAGTAGTACTCAAGCCCTATCTCAATATCTCTATGGTAAAAAATAATATCTTAAATATAATAAACTTCCAATGACAACAATTCCATACATTTAACTGGGTCCAAATAGAAAAAAACATATAATATGTACATGTTGTAAAAACTGAAAATAATGCCTTTAAATCAACAAAAGGAAGCTACATTATCTTCTAATGACATGGCCATTGATAGAAATCTTTATGAATCTCACTAAGGCAAAAGAAAGGTATAAGCATATCAAAATTTATGTTATAAGTGCAATATTAATACAATATGCAATTGTTGAGGAGAAATTTATTATCTAATTTATGTCATTAAACTTTGATGGTATTGTATATTGTTTGCATAATGCTCCTATCATCCTGACCCTTTTGTGTAGAAATACCTATTGATTTACTTTTGTAAGCAAGAAAGTTATCATCTTTTCTTCAAGAAACCCACATCACCTAAAGCCCTAAATAATGAAATCATAAACACAAAATATAAACATATAAATACAATACACAACAAAAAAATGTTCTTCATATATTAAAAGATACCATAGCTCAATTCCAAATTTTATTTGTTCATTCTCGCTAGCATTTTCTTTTTAATGTTAAGATATGTTCAAATAATGAGCATTTGATTTTGTTTGCAAACACTGAGCATTTTCTTTTTTTTTTTTGTTGGAAGACTTTTTTAAATACAACATTAAGGGTCACACTTGAATTTCTAGTTTCATTATCATGGATAAAAAATTTTAATTCTTCTTTATTTCTAAGTTAAGGTATAGCAATATGCAATTAACCATAGCTAAATATAAGTCTAGATAAACAAATTCCCACTTTCTTTAATGATTAACCTTGGCTCTTATTAATAGATATGACATATAAAATCATGATTAAAAATTGTGTTCTTCACAACTTGAAAAGCCATTTGGATTACGATGGACAATGAACTATTCAAGATATGAAGACTTTTGAATTGATATTTAGTATAGTTAAAACTTTAACTTCCATGACATAATTAGCCAACTGTATGATTATCAATCTAGTTCACAAAGACCATTGAATTAATCTATATTTCACATAACCATAATAGGAACTCTAACCTTGAGCTCTAAATCATTATTAGGCAATCCAAAAGAATGTGTCCTATTAAGAACTTCTAGTATTAACAAATCAACTTGGTAAAACATGCTTAAGCTTATTTGTTATATTGAATTTGAGCTCAAGTATTCTCTTTCATTATTGTCAATCAACAATACAATGTAAAAATTGACTTCATCAACAATACTAAGTCTTAAGGAAAGAATTGCTAATTCATGTAAACATTCTTTGTTATCAAGATTCTACAATAGAGAAGGATATGTTGAATGAATAAAGGCTTCAACTGGATTAGAAAACTCTTTAATCAAAAAATCCTTTTGAATATCATTTAGCTTAATAAAAGAGCATGATAAAAAGTCAATATAGAAATATAATCACACAAATAAAAAGAATCTAATATTGTATCGATAATATCATAATAATTGCCTTTTAGAATTACATGAAGGATCTATAAAAAATTGCCACTAAAAACAATTGTTCTACCTCTAAAGGGTAGACAATGATTATTAGTGTTATCAAAACTAAAGGATATCTTGAAGAATTCTATCAAAAGACTTAAAACAATGCTTGGATATCATTAAAGCCTTATCCAATATTATAAGATTAGTCTTTCACAATAATTCTTGTTGAGAACTTCCTTACTTAATGTTGCAAGTTAAGTCTTAATTGATATCCAACAAAATAGAAAACCTTGAATGAGTTATACATCCACATAGAAGCAGACTAGAAGTTATCCCACTAGTAACAATTGCCAACATAATTTTATCTTTGGATCTTAAAGAGACAATTAGAAATTTCTATATGTAAGTTTTCTTGATGCCATTACAACCATATAAAAAGAAAAAAAACCACCATTACTAACATTAATAGCATTTATAATAGTGTTAAAACCTTGTTTTTTTTCATAGAAGTCATTGAATTGAACTTGTTGCCTTTGATTTCCAAATTTGATGAACGAAGTCATTTAGATTTAGAATTGACATTAGAGGAAAATCACATAAAATATAACCATTGTATCTTATTACATTGAAATAAGTATCAAAAAATAAAAAAATTAATTGCAAATAACAAAAAAAATAAACAATAAACATAGTTAACCAGTAGTAAATGTTTAATACAAGTCTACTCATGAAAATAACTTCAATGGACTACAACTTATTGACTAAACTAGCCTTTATAACATTCTAAACCTAAATGGCATAACTAACAATATTCCATGTGTTCTTAAATTTGTTGATATAGTGGAAATAATCCAACATCCAATCTATAAGGCAAACTAAAACATTAGATAAGTAATTAAAATGTTTGCAATTAATTACTTAAAGAAATACACCTTTTGCTTCCTATAATAAAATAGAACATAATAGACAAATAAATTGCAAAAAAGGCTAATGCAAATTAATTAAAAATAGATGTTTTCAAAACACAAAGTAGATCTTAAAATTAAAATATTTCATCAATTTTAGCAACCTAAAAAAGGTGCCAATTCTTTAGATAAAATTTGAAATAATGGATAGGCAACTACTATGAAGGAATAAACACATATATCATAGAGAAGTGGTAAGGAGAAAAAAAATGGTGACCACCATTAGCAATAAGCATTTCCAAATAGGTTTTGATTTAAGATTAAAAAAATACAACTTTCAAAAATATCAACAAAGATTATATTCACAAAAAGGTTATAAAAATAAATTAAAGGTAAAAGTGTTCAAAAGATAAACACAAAACTTTCATAACATAAAATATAAATGATCAAAGCATTGGAAGTTAACTCTTCATTAGTACATTAAAGATCAATAAAAAAATAAAAACAATCTAATGAAAGGAATAATACATAAGAATCATGAAACAATATTAACCATAAATAACACATATTTATGCTGAACAAGTGAAAAAAGACAAAATATAAATGATCAAAACATCTAAACAACAAAAAATAAATAAGGCATCATCAACCAATAAGGAATAAATGATGAAAGCAAAATAAAATAGATCATTTGAAGAATACCTTACCTCTAAATATCAAAAAATGTAATGATACAATGAAATAGAACTTCCACACCTTAAGAGACAATATAAAAAAAAATAGTAAATATTGTTTACAATAAAGGTTTCCAAAAAGGTACTAGTTCAAGGGTTATCAAAAAAATAAATATTTAGAAAATAAATGTCTTCAAAATAGAAACTTAAGCATGAATCAAATTGAAATATCTCAAAAACAATGGCAAAACAAATACCATAAATGAATAAACATAAATATCTAAGAAAATAAAGAAGAAAAAAATGGTTATCACCATTTGAAATAAAAGGTCTCTAAGGAGATCCTATTTTAAGCATTTGCCAAAAACTAAAAGTTTTTAAAGTAAAAGTCTTAAAAATAAAAAGCTAAACTTCAAAAGTGAAACAATGGACAAATAAACATTAGGAAGAAAGAAACCTACATTTTGAAAAGAAGTAAGGAATAGGGTTGATAGTGACATTAATACAAATTTTCCAAAAGCAAAACATAAATGTTGAAGCATCTAAACAACAAACAACATATACATATGTTGAAAAGTGAAAATTGACATAAAATATAAATGGTCAATCGATTTGAACAACAAACAATAAATCAAGTATCATCAACTAATAAAGAATAAACTATGAGACCAAGATTAAATAGATCAATATATCAAATGACTTGCCTCTAAATAGCACAAAAAGTAAGGACAAAATAAAGTAGAACTTCCAAAACTCAAAAAAGAAGAACAAAGACCAATGCATCCTTAATAACAATGAAATAAGGCAATTAGAGAATGCACAAAATGAATACCATAAATTTCAATTTTCACTACTATAAAATAGCTTATTAACATTGAGTGATTGAAGGATTACATGTCAAAAATCAACTGATGTTTAATCAAGTATCATTATATACTTATTTTTAACATCGATTTTCAAATTGTTATAAAATATAAAAATAACATCAATTTTTATCAAAATAACTATGTCATTTATTTTTTATTATCATGGGAAACAATATTAAACATTATTTATTTTGAAATAACCAATGTTTGATTTCAATAATACCATATTGATTTATTTTAATAACTAACATGGTATGTCTCACCCAACCAAACCTTATCCCCTAGTTCCTCACTCCCTTATCCTTCCTATTCCCATTGTATTCTTAAACAAAAATAGAACCTATGACTTTATAGAATCCTAACTTAAACAATTTTAAAAAATAAATTGAATAATAAAATAATGAAAATGGTAAAAAGTTATATATAATCCTCTAATCAAAGATGAGTGCTTCACTAAATCTATCTTAATACTTGTGGCTTATTATGTGAAACTTATACTCTTTAAGAAAGATTCTTGAATACAATATTTACAAAGGCAATAAATATTCATAAAAAAATGGTGTATGATATTACATATTTTATATAAATAAATAGTACATAATACCACAAAATATCAAAGAAGATGAATGAGATCCAATTTCTTACTTGTAAAAGTTACATTAAAATGATAAGAAATAGAATAAGATTGATTAGGAAACTAGAAACCAAATCATAAGAATAAACATAAAAGTTAAAAAAAATCTTTACTTTTATATTTTATGATTTATCAGCAAGTGTTAAACCTTATATATTTAGTTACAAGTTAATAAAGCTTCAATCTTGCAAAATAATTAGTGAACAAAAATATAAAAATGAAGAGAAGTATTTTTAAGGTTAGAAGCAAAGCATACCTCATTAAATAAAGAATCATTTTAAGATTCAAAAAAATTTAGAATTAAATTTGTAAATGGTGTCATGATTTACTTTTTTTATTTTCAACTCACACCATGCTTTAAACTTCTCGATTTCAATTCGTGCTTAGGGGGTAAGTTTTCATGTTAATTAATACAAAAAATTGAAATCCAAGTTTATATTAGATGTCAATTACAATGATTTTGTCCCATTTAGTAATGTTTAACATGGATCATGAAACAAGAATCAATGTCATAATATAATGTCAATTATTAAAAATAGATTTCTTTTACTTGAGGGCAACATTTTACATAACTAATTTATTACAATCCTAGAACCTTTGTAAAACCATTCTAGAATGGCTAGATACAACAACCATGTATATTGGAATAAAATTAATTTAATTGTACACATCATATATATCAAACAAAAATCCAAAACATATTTGAAATTGGCACTAAAATTTCTGTTTACATTATGACATTTTTCTTATACAATCAAACAGATGCAAATAACAATAGATTGAATGTAAGTGAAACAAATAAGAAAGGAGACATCTATTACAAACAAACATTATATAAATGAAAAAGAAAAGTGGGTGACCTCTACTCGGAATTCCTTTAATGTTAATTTTAATTAATAGCTAAATGGTTCACAATGTTAATTTACTAAAAATAATTGACATGATTTTCCATTTTTTATTATAGAATAATCAGTGCTTGAATATAATAGATATAGTTTGATATGTCAATTATTATAACAAATAAATATCATAAAATAAAGATGTCAATTCTAAAAAAGAAATACCAACATGGTTTATTTTTTTTTTTTTATAGAACATTGATATATTTGACATTTTAAATGAAAAATGATAATAAAAAAAGAGTTATGTTCAAATTAAATAGACATAGTAAAAAATGATAACTAAAAACGATCATATAGAAACTTTAGACAGTTACACATAGAACAAATCATTATATTGAAACCTTTTGAACTTCAAATTGAAGATAGTAACTTAAAAAAATCAAATAGAAGGAATTATTTTTAATTTTAAAAAGAAATAGAGTTTTTTTTTAACTTGCATTTATATATTGAAATCATTACTTATTCAAAATAAATAACTTTAAACACTAAAAATAGAAAGTTATCCAAATGCAAAAAGCAAACGTAAATTATAGCAAATTGAAATTAAATAAAGAAATATATAAGACAATGTAGAATTATGAAATTGCAATTTTATTTATTTCTATATATATCTTTACATCTTTAAATTGAAAAAATACAATAAACAATCAATTGTTCGTGACATATATATCATTACATCATCAATAAATATACTAAAATACTAATACAATTAACAACCAATTCTCTATGCTTGAAGGCTTTTAAGTTGGAGGGCCAATTATATACTATTATATAATTTGGTAATGTTAAAAAAAGAGTTTTCCTCCAACCCCATAAAGAAACCAAGGTGGAGGAAGACTTATATCTTGATAATAATAAATATACTAATTTTTAACATATTTTTCACTATCAATTCTTTTTTATTGAATACTAAATTATTAGTCTAGGTAATACATTTACCTTTATTACTAATGCTAGAGTTTAGAATGAATTCAAGAATAGCTTTTCTTGCTTCTCACGAAGCCTGCTTAAAGATGTTATATATCTTATTAAAGGACTTGCCTCTCCTCTGGTATCTCTAGTTTCATATATTTGTCATTTATGGAAGGATCACACATTGTGAAACTTGATATATCAAAGAAAAGGCAAGTCTTTTGACAAGATTTGTAGCTTCTCTTTATGGGTTTTTCGTGAGATGAAAAAGGGTTATCTTTGAATCAAAATCAAACTTTAGAGTTAAATATTAGAGACTAGGATATTGCATAGATGTTTTAAATAGAGAATGAAGTAAACTTTATAGGCAATATAGGATATTATACGAAGATTATTAATATATATCTAATGTCTTAAAAATGAATGTTTTACATATTGATTCTATTGATATACCTTTTAAACATTAGTTATTTGAACAACCAACATTATAAGTATTCTCAATCTCCCAAAACATTTTGAATGTCATGGTGCAGTTTAAATGAGCTAACTATTGACATTATAAATTTGTAAATATAAATATTAATTAATTTTAGATAATCTTTAGACATAAGTCCTTGTATACAACCCATATCTAATACTTTATAGTTTCCAATAACATTGTAAATGCAAAACTTAGTTAGTTATATTGATATACTTTTAAACATTGATTCCCATATACAAGACTCTAATACCTCCTACTTAATGCCTCTTGCTATTTAAAAGTAAGAGACATTAGAGTCTTGAATGGAGTGCTTTCAATAAATTTGAAGCATTTTCAAAGAACTAGTGAGTTGTGTTCAAATTTAGCCTAAACATGAAAAAAAGTACAAGCAAAATTTATAAGCACTAGAAGTAATATTTACAAGTTAATTTTTAATTCAATAATTGGTGTCTGAACATATATAAAGTTAAAACAATATTAACAAAAACACTACTACTACATCAATTTCAACATCAATTGAAATAAATATTGACATGTCTTGAGATTGGTAGTATATTCAAACATCCAAATAAACATTAATTATAATGTTTGACTGTTGTCATAAATTTTTCATGAATTTTAAAAATGCTACTAGATATGTTTTGTTATCTATTTCTTTGATCTAAAAAATATCACTACATTGATATAAATATCAATTTTTCCTTTGATCAATTTCTATCAACTAACGTAAAATTATCGTTCTATAGTAATGTTAAATCGACCTAGTAGAGTTACTACATTATCAAACTCCAAAATGTAATTTTACACAATCATAATATTCAATTAGAGTGTCAAATAAAGAAATTAGAGAACTAATGCAGGTCTGACCAAAAGAGCATAAATGCAGGGATTTGCAAATATAACAAATCAGGAAATACAATAAAGGAAAAGAAATAAACATTTTATAATGAAATATCCATAAGAGTTGCGTCAAAAGCTCAATTGAGCAATTAGCAAACCTATCACACATAAATGCGAATTTAGTCTGTTAAATACAACAGATCATCAAGCCAAAATCAATCCAGATTTAAGGGATATGCTAAAGGTAACTAAATGACATAACCTTGAAAATCAACCAATATGCCTCTTCATAACACTAGAGTGCATGAACTTTCAACCAGAGGAAATTTTTAGGCAAGAAACACTATAAATTATAAGAGATTAAATAGAATATAGATTTCTTATGTTCTATGAGCTAAGTCTCATATTTTGAAAGTGGGTATTTGATTTATTTATTAAATATAAATAATATATATTTTTAATTATAACATCATCCGGTGCAATCATTAATCCAAATGATAACCAATTACATTGTTAGTAAAAACCTTTTTCACTTGAATGTTTTGATTCAATTTTTAAAACATCAATCACAACAGACAAACGGCCAAGACTAGTGAACGCATAAGGTAAAATGCAAAATACCCCATTCAACTTGAGAATAGTTAAGTTTTGTATCTTTCTATTTTGGAAATTTGGACAAAATTTAAAATTAACACCTACTATTAACTTAATTAATCATTTTATTGAATTGAATAAATTTTTCTCATGAATTTCTTAACCACAATTACAATATAATACTATACTTGTTTATTTCACCATTTTTCCCATATAGTTGAGCAATCCACTTTCTATTATTTAATTAAAATGCTATACATCTAATTTAATTTAATATAAAAAATTTTTTAAAAAATAATAATAAAAAACTAACATATTATAATATTAAAATTTTTATTTAAAAATATCATATAAAAATTATATAATTTGATAAAATGATAAATTAAATTAAAAATAAATATTAATTTTAAGTTTTATATAATTTAAAGAGATGATTTTCAAATTTTTCAAAAATGAAAAAATGTAAAATTTAACCATCGACATTTGCATTTTTCCCTTTTTATAATAGCTCCATGCTTTTACGCCATATGTAGTATATCGGGTTTTGCTTGCCATTGTAGACTTCACCTTCCATGTTCAGGCGGCCGCGGTGGTGTTAACATCCATTTTGGTGGCAGAAAAGCGTTGGAAATCGAATTGTACGTAGAAGACAAAGATACAAGTGGAGGAGCCAGTGGTGGCAGTGGTAGCAGATTAGCAATCCCATCCAAGTCAGGCAATTGTGATGACAGCGACGGAAGAGATTATGGTGGAGATATTTCCCGTTAGAATGCAATAAGAAATGAAGATAATATTCATTCATTACTGTATATCTAGTTTGTTTTGCCATATATATGCGAGCAACAAATTTACGTATTCCATTGTTTCATGAGGGATGTTTTGGTACCTTTCTTGCAAGATAGCATGGTCAATACTTGCTTGCAATTTTTTTATTAAAAATTATATTTTTAATAAAATTTTATAATATTTTATGAAAAATTTTGCCAATTTTTTAGAATCTGAAATATTTTTGCATTTTAAGTCTGTGTATTTTGGTGACAATTTTTTATAAAAAAATTGCAAAATTTGATGGAAATTACGAAGAGTGCTCTTTAGTCTGCGCCGCTAGCAACAAACAACTTGACTTCCTTTGTATTACTTCATCATAGCTACCGTGAATTTTAGATATACTCGCATTCTTGTCTCCGCGGGCTTGCAAGATCCAATGGATTTGATTACTTTATTTCTTATCTTACTAATTTTCTTTGATATAGAAAAAAAAAATGGACACAATCTTTTATATAAAATTGATAATTACTTTTTTTTTTTCGAAGTCACCACTTTAATATTAAAAAAATTATATTTATCTTTTTTTAAAATCATACCCTCGATTTCTTAAAGAAATTAAAGGAATCGATAGTCACGGTCTGCTAATGATTAGATTAGAATTATTAATGAATCGAATTGCATTGAATTCTTCAAAATTCAAACTCGACTTACTTTAATTTCTTTCCTTTTTTAGATCAGGCTCAATTTTAGTTAACTAACTCAAGCTCAACTCAAATTAAACGGGGGAAATATCTTCGGTGCAAAATATCTCTCCACTGAAAAATTTAGTGCAGATCGCATCATGAAGGAATCACTTCTCCAAAAAGCAGATAAAATGCTCTTACAGAAATGAAGACAGAGAATATGTAATTAATTCAGGGGTAAGTTTGGCATTTTGGGACAAATTTAGCCTTTAAGGGAAAAATTAACACCAAACTCACGGAAAATATTAAATTGAGTTTAGGCATTAATTTGTTTTTCAAAAGATATTTTCAATTGAAAATTTTTATTTCTTTGTTTATAAATAAGAGAGTATCACATGTAACTATATTTTATAACTAAAAAATAGGATGTAAAAAAACTTCTTTTTTTTTTTTAAAAAAGAAAGTTTGTCTTTTAGTAAATTTCATATATTTAATATTAAATATATAAATTATTTTATACTACGTTAATATTTTATAATTATATTCTTACAGAAGTTATCTTCCAAAAAAAAAAGGAGCTTAAAGTTAATGAATTTTAATATTTATAAAAGGTTTATGTAAATTTTAAAATTTTAAAAATAAGATTCATGTAATTTGGATAAGCTAAGATTTCAATATATTTTCCTCTTAATCTTCTGGTCAATAATAGCTTGACAGACTGATGCCCATTTAATGTACTAGATCTCTTAGGTTAATCTTCTAGACGTAAATGTAAAAAATAAAAAATAAAAAATAAAAAAGAGGCTACTATTTTAGTTGTCAATTAATATGGCATAAAATAAGTATTTGTTTAAATAACATAGAGATTTTTCTCGTGAAGAAAACATCTTTGAAGAGAAATATATATTCAATCTTAGGTTAGATTTGTTTCCTCGAGAAATATTATTTGTGGAAAATATTATTTCTATATAAATAAGTAATATGTCATATGTATATTTTTTAATTAAAAAAATAATACTTAAAATAATAATACCTTAAAAAAATAAATTCTCTTTTAAAATAGAAAATATTAAATTCTCCAAAGTCTCCATGTTTAACATAAAATAAATAAAATTTTTATTTTATTTTAGTATTTTATAACTATATTTTTATAAAAAATATTTTCTTCAAAATAAACGAACTCTTGTTATAATATTGAAATCTTAGTGATATTTCACGATTTATATTTCAATAACTAAACTATTTTAACATTATAATTGGGAATATTTTCTATTTTTACCGTAGTATTGGGATTTCCCGTACTACTTTCCACTGTGTTTTAACAAATTTTCTCTCTTAATTTTAAGAACCATTTAACTATTATAAATATCAATTTGTCAAAAGATAGTACTGAAATTTGTGTCACTATAAGAAAAAGAACCAACACCGACGACACTTTTAGCGGCGACAAAATTTCGATCGTCGCTAAAGGTATTTCCGGCGACATTGTCGTCGGTAAAAGTGACGTGTCTTTTTAGAGGGAATCAAAAAGTTGGGCAGAAAGGAATTAGGCTTTTAGTGGCGACAAAAGTCGTCGCTAAAAGTCTAAAAAATTTTCGGCGGTAAAATTTGGCCTTCAGCGGCGACAATTATCGCCGCTGAAAGTTCAAGACTTTCAGCGACGACAGTGTCATCGCTGATGGTCCCCCCTTTAGCGACGACATTGTCATCACTGAAAGTCTTGAATCTTCAGACTGAAGGCCAAGACTTTCAGCGACGACACTATTGTCGCTGATGGTCCTTCCTTTAGCGACGACAATGTCGTCGCTGAAAGGCTTAACTTTCAGCGACAACAATTGTCACCGCTGAAGGCCAAATTTTACCGCTGAAAATTTTTTAGACTTTTAGCGACGACTTTTGTCGCCACTAAAAGCCTAATTCCAAATTCTAAGACAAGGCTTTAGCGACGACATTGTCGTCGCTGAAAGTCTCTCGGTCATCGGTGAAGGCTTCAGCGACGACCGAAATTTTTTAGTCGTCGGTGAAAGTTTTGGCTATTTATTCGCGGCGCCTCCTCCCACCTCATTTGTGCATTTGAAATTTTTGGAGATGAGGTAAGTTTCTGAACTTTCTCTTTCTTTAATTTTTTTTATTTTAATATATTTATTTTTTATATATGTTGATATGTATTAATTTTGTATGTTGTATCTTTTAATTTATTAGTTATTATTAGTACTTAACTTAGTTCGTGGAGAGTATTCAGAGTTGATCAGTAGATTTTTACCATTGAAGTACGTGAATAAAAAGTTATAATACTTTTTTTGTATAATAATATATTTAATTTACTCAAATAATTTGTAATAAATTAATAGAATTGACAGTATGTTTAATTTAATATGAAATTTCATATTATTTAATTTTATATGTTGTAAATTTTAAATTTATTTATTTAAATTTAACTTAGCATAAAATTTGTAAATATAATTTACAATTAGGAAGTCCATATTATTTTTACCATTGCTTTATGAGTATTAATTTTTTATGTTGAATCAAATTGTTAGACATTATTAATAATATTATTGATATATTATAATTGTATAATTTATATTAAATTAAATTTAAAAAAAAAGATTGAACAATTCAAGTTAATTAAAATAAAGAATATTTTAGATAATATATTATTTGAAATATACGATAATTTAAATTTAAATTTTAAAAAAAAATTCAAAAAACCTTTAGCGGCGACATTTGTCATCGCTATAGGTAAAATGTCGTCGCTAAAGATCAGACTTTCAGCGACGACAAAGTCGTCGCTGAAAGTCAGATCTTCAGCGACGACTTCTTTCCCTATAGCGACGACAAGTGTCGCTGCTAAAAATTAAATTTCAAAATTTTTTGAATTTTGAAATTATTTTCTGCGACGACATTGTCGTCGCAAAAGGTCAGACTTTTAGCGATGACAATTTATCGTCGCTAATGACCTTTTCAGGGACGGACCTATACCGACGACATTTTTAGCGATGACTTTTTCTTTAACGACGATCGAATACTTTTTAGCGACGACAAATGTCGCCGCTAAAAGTCTTTTTTGTTGTAGTGTGTGTTACGGAAAAACTAAAAGTTTTTCCTCGTAAATAAGCAACTCCTAAAATTTGGGAAGTAATTTCTTTATTTATTAAAATATAAAAGATAATAGAATTAAAATTCTCAATAACACGGCGGAATTAAAAATACTGCCATTAAGATATAGATTAACTTTAATTACCTTACTTTTGTCGTTTCCTCTAAGTTTTCCTTAGGATTTTTCTTTTTTTGCTAAAAAAAAGAGAGAGCAGAGGCAACTAGCATTGACAGCCTTCCTTGAATGTTATCATAGAAGTACTCCTTCGTTGCAGAATGTTCAATTTGAGCTATAATTACTGCCTAAAAGGTGAGCTCGTCATTATAGTCCCACCAAAGTAATAATAGTCCCATGAGTCCTCCATTTTTTTATTGATCACAAATTAACGCCCTCTTTCGTCAAACTTATGATTTCTAAGATGAAGTAGTGGCCCGATACCACTAGGTTAGCCATCTTAGTTTCACCTTCTAATTGGAATCATTATCTTCTACATTTGTAGAAATTAACTACTCATTTTCCTCAAGGTTGTTGCGCTTGTGTTGCATAGAACGTTAGTGATCGTACATGCTTACATCGTAAAAAATAAAAATTATAGACAATTAATGCCAAAAATTATAATAAAATTATAAATTTCGTTTTTGAAATTATAAATTATTAGTGAAATGATTCTTAAATATACAAAATTGTAATTATAATTTTACTTCTAAATAATAATTTATACATATGCTTTCATTCTTACATATCAATTCATATAAATAATTTTATTTTTTTAATAATATAATTTAAAAATGAAATTATATATACAAATTATTATTTAGAAACGAAATTATAAACTTATGTAATTTAGAGAATATTTTACCAACATTTTATAATTTTAAGTACAAAATTGATAATTTTATTTATAATAATTGAGAAATAAAATTTTTAAAAAAAAAATAAAATTAGGAAATGTAGTTTAAACAATAGTTTACAGGATTCTCAATCTGGCTATCTTAATTGAGTATTTCAGTATTGTGTTGCAAAAATTTAATTTAAACACGAACATAACTCAATAAAAGAATAATGATTAATTTTTCATGATTAGAACTTGACTCAAATTTATTAGTATTTTCAGCGATACAACAACACCTTATGTTACCTTTCAAATTATATTTCTTAATAATTTGAATTTCAATTTAAATTTAAAATATTTAATATATATATATTTATATGTATTTAAATTAAATGATTTACTACTTATTTTGTTAAAAAATATACATTTTAACTCAAATTTGGGCATATGCTCTTGAAATTACTTTAGCAGATAAAGTAAGTTTTCTCCCGTCAGGCACCCATGTATTCTGTTGCATTAAATTTGCGGATATTAAGCATGCGCCAAAATTCGAAATGGTCAAAATGCCGACCGTACGCGCAGGGATTCTAATCCTGGTCCAATAACTTCGATTGCTTTGGTCAAGCCGTTTAACTTGCCAAGCAACCTCTCGAAAAAATTTTAGTTCTATTTTAGAACTGAAAACTCACTTTTATGTTTAAATTTTTTTATAATTTTAATTTTTATTTCTTAAAATACATTGAAGTTTATCTTGCAATTAGTTTTTATGAGAAAATTAATACTCGTAGAAATTTATATAAGAGTAATATTGAGTTCAAATGAAAAAATATTTTTAAATTATCATTGAAGTCCAATTTACCTGATTGACAAAATTACAAATAATTTCAAAAAATATGTCACTGAATAATAAAATTGTATAAAAATTATAATCATGTCCTTTGGTTGTAAAGAAAAGGAAAAAAAATTTAACAAGAAAGGAGTTTTCTCAGTTCTTGATTAGAAGTGAAGAATATAAAAGGGAAGGAAAAATGACTTTCTTTTATTTGTTTGGATAAAAAAGTAAGAGAAAAAGAGAATTAAATTAAATTAACTAATAATTTTACCCTTCAAATTAATAAGTTAAATTTTATGTTAAATAAAATTAATGATAAATTTATAATAAGTCATTTTCCCACTCTTTTTCTTTTCATATTTGCCTAGAAAACTTTTTGATACGTTTTTCTCTTTTTTTTTTTAACTCCTTTTTTCCCCTTCATTTTCTACTTTACAATTAAGAGAAAATATTATTTTCTATACCTTTTCTTTCCTTGATTTTTCTTTCCATCAATTTTCTATAAAAACAAACAAGGGGTACAATGTTGCAATTACAGATTGTAGTTTGAAATCAAAAAATGATGGAGGCTAATTTTAAAAATACTTTAAAGCTACTCCTCTTCACAAGAATATGCCTTAAATTTTGAGTTTTACTATATATAGTAAATTTTTACATATGCCCGCATCTATTAGAGGGAGCATGTGCGAAAGTGTCTCCAAAATATTTCTAACACCATTCTTTGAGACTGGTCAAAACTTAAATAGATAAGCATCGGACGAGAAAATAACTTCAAAGTTCAAACATTGAATTTTCTTCTCTTAGACTTGGGCAATATTACGACAATTCTATCCTAGTAAGGATGGAATACTATAAAAGGATAGCAATGGAAGAGATATTAGGCTTATAACTGAGCAACATATAGCTGCAGAGATGAATGGTTTCATAGTATTTGTCATAATAGCTGTTTGCTTACTTGCAGTATTTGCTATATTGGCTTTGTTGTGCCGAGGGAGAAGACTCAGGCCAGGCTTTGGTGGCGGCGGAGGCGGTGGCGGTTTTGCCCACCACCACCACCATTCTCATGGCGTAATGATGGGTGGAATTATAGGCACAGGTGCTGATGCTGGTGTTGGCAGTGGAGGAGGAGGAGGAGGGGGTGGCGGTGCTGGTGCCTGTTAAAACCAGTAAGAAATATGAGAAGTCAAGCCAGCATATTTCATTCCTCGGGATATTCGTAGCAGAAAAAAAAAATATGGTGGCTGTGTTTTGAGGACAAACTCCAAATTTATGTAGTTCACCCTTTTTATTTGGCAGCCTTTTACTAAAGAATTTATGTAGTCACCTATTATAGATTTTTATTGTCTTGGCTTTTATGATGTATACCCTTTTTTTATTTTTAATTACATTTCATCCATACATGGTTTCCATATTTTTCACTTAATTTATATATAGTTTTAATTCAGATATAATTTTAAATGTTAAAATTTAATAATATGCGTTTTAAATTTTAATATTTCGTTCATTTAACCTATTGTTATTTTTCTTCCAAGATTTAAAAGAAAGCTCAAACCTATCACACATAATCTCTATTTGCCTATGACTCAATCTAACATTCATTCACAATTAATTTATTCCAAAAGAAATCTAATTTTATTAGAATATATTTCTAATTCACTTCTCAATTGCTGAATAAATACTGTTAAATAGATTTTTTTATTAAATTAATTCTGAATAAATGTTAAATTAAGTTAAAAATATGAAAAAAATAGATATCACATTCAAAAGACATGAGTTTTCAATTAAATTTTAGATGAAAAATATTTAAATTACAAAGTGCTAAAAATTAAAAATATATATGAATAAATTTTAATACTTAAATTATAGATAAATTAAGTGAAAAAAGATGAAATTATATGTGAATAAAATATAATTTTCTTTTGGTTGGATTGCTTGTACCAGTGAATGGTATTCTTCCTATATTCCATTTTTTTTAATAGCAAGATGATATAGAAGTAGAAAACTTTTCATTACATTGTGAGGGATTATTTTATGCATATATATTCCCAATTTTCATCATCAAAATCATCTTAAATATTACTGAATTCTCAATTTTTTTATATATTTACATAATTTATAAAAAAGAGTGAGGCCAACGCTAATCCTGAGTTCGAATCTTCATCAACATTAGTAATTTTATTAGATGGTGTGCTCATTAATTTGTTTTGTTCGTTTAAAAATTGATTGCTTTCAAAATTAAATACTTATTTAATATTTTTAAGCGTTATTTGATTAAAAAAAATTTAAAGAGCTGAATTTGATTTTAAAAATATGAAATTAGAAAACCCAATTTATCACTCCTCTGGTGGAATCCTCGGCTATAATAGCTTCGGCGTCCAACCCAAAGCCAATTGGTCCGTACCATTTTCTTATACTCCTCCTTACTCGCACATGGGAACCTACCGCCTTTCCTATATCATTCATACCAGTTTTCCGCTATGTTTGACGAGAGCTCAATTGTCTTCTGTGCGTTGCTCTCCTGTTCGGTATTGATACGTAATTGATAGGTGTCCCTTGTTCCAGACAAAATGAAAAAGAAACCAGGGCTACAACAAAGCTTCACTTTCTAACAAACCGGCGGAAAACAGGAAACAGAGTTCTTTCTTTTACTTCTCTGAGGTAAAATTTCGTGTCTCCTTCGATGTATTGTTCTTTAAATTATCAATTGCCTTGGCCTTACATTGGTTTTCGACTGAGATTTTAATTTTTCTCTTCTACTTCTACATGCCTATCGACCTTTGTGTTCGCTAAGTTGAGTAAACTTCAGCCATGAGTGAGCTAGAGAAGAGGAGAAACCAGTTTAAAGTGGATTTAATCCGAAAACTTAAGAGAATTATTTGATCATGTATGGCCACTGGGTTATGTTTGTTTCTGTTGAAAAAAAAAAAAAGATCCGGAATGCATGTTAAGTGTTTGATATTATGTCTGACAGTAGCATTAGTGTTTGTTGTGTGGAATTTTATTTATCAGGTGTAGAGGCATGTAGGGGCCTTGTTTAATACAATGTTAGATACAACAACAACAAAATTTTATCTCACTAAGTGAGATTGACTACATGAGTCGCACAATGCCATTATGTTTAATTAGAAATCAGATTTTTAGTAATATTATTCACCAAAAGATTCCTTTTTATAACTTCTCTTCATGTCTTTTTTGACCTCTTTTTACACCTTTTCATAGGGTTAAAGACCATGTGATTAACTCTTTTCACTTGTGCTTACAATGACTTTCTTTGCATATGACCAAACCACCTTAATTGATTTGTTGTCATCTTTTCCCCAATAAGTGTTACAATATTAGATAATATCAAAAAATACCTTAACTATTTCAATGATTATTTCACTATTTTAATTAATGGGTTATGCTTTGCATTAGAAAATGTAATATGTCTAGACCCAGTAGCTCATGCTTTTCTTGCACCGGAAGAAGACACAGTATGCAAAATGCTGTTACTCTGAGTTTCCTGCCCATATTCCTTCTCTTCTAAACTTGTTTTTCAAAACTGTTCACATTTCCTTGGGCATGCAGACAGTGGAAGCAGCAATGGTGGATATATATTTTTTGTTGGCAGCTTTGTGTTGTTACGTGTGGAGATCATAGGGTCATCTGGGTAAGTTTATCATGTTACATTTTGTGATGGGATTGCAATAAATAATTGTTTATTGGAGTTCAAACTTCAAAATTTGCAGGTATGGGATGCAGTCACTCGTTGCGAAGCAGTATGCTTTTTGAGGGTCACAGAGCACTTGTGTATTCCGTTGGTCTGCACTATAAAGAAAATATTCAGGTAACATTCAACCTTTATATATCATACGTTAGTAGTAGCTTGAGAGCAATAAAGAATCTGTACTCATTTGCATTCTTTTCTTAGGTTGTATAATTGATTGTGTCAGAGAAAAGAGAGGAAAAGAAAAGAAGGGGAAAATTGTGTAAAGAATTCACACGCCCCCCCCCCTCCCCCCGGCCAAAAAAAAAATGGGAATAGACACACAACAATTAACAAATAAAAAATAAAAAAATAGGCATGTTGTTAATTTTGAAGCAAGTAGAGACCTTGCACAGATGATGAATGACTTCATATGGGAGTTGCCTTGGAGTCTTTGCTCAATAAATAGTTCAGGATACTTTCCATTTAGCTTTTAGCTGTACACACACACTTTCAGTACCCCTTATAATAATAAATCAGAAGAATTACCCCAAGGATCATTGTAATTTATCAATCAGGGTATTTCCAAACTACATAAAGAAAGAAAGAAAACAGCCACACAAACAACAACCTTTAGTTCAACTTCGATTACCCCAGTAGAATTAAGAGTTAAATTCAGAGTGTTCCCCATTTTTTTACTTTCCTTGGACCCCACTTAAACTCCTCCCCTTGATGGTTTGATGCCTGAATGGTGCAGTGTGACCTTTCCTCACCAGCATCACCACACAACTGCTGCACCCTCTGGGCACTTCTTCTTGGGGACACAGTTGAACTTGAAGATGGCCAGCAGCAGCACACCAGCTGTGGCCTCTTTATGATCATCATAATCTGGTTATACTTGTCTAAACAATTTAACTTAACTCATTGATGGTTTAAGAGTATGGTTATCTTTTTGATCTTGTTTTGTTCGAAGACTTCAATTGAGGTCACCTGTTTAGATCTCTGCCAAAGCCGAAGATAGAATTACTGGCCTAATTTGAATAATCCTAACCTAAATCCACGTAATCTAAAAGGTAGAAGTGTAAAAACAAGTAATCAGTTATAGTAGTTTGTTTAAAAGTTTTGAAACAAGTAATTGAAAAGGTAGAAATCAAAGTTGTATTAATTGCAGGATGACAGTCTGAACATGGAACAGCAACTATAAAATACCCTCGTTTTTTTGGTGCAAAAGCACATTTGCTTCTGTTATATTTGGAGATTGGACTATTTTCTGCTTGTAACATCTACCTATTTAGCTTCACCTAGTTAACAGAGTTTTCTTTCCATTTTCTTAGCTCCTGGGCAATCAAAGGAAAATGCTTTTTCAATATCTGATTCTAGTTTTTGTTCCTTAGATGGAAGTTTCTGCATAAAAAGTGAAAATTATTGTTTTTGGATTGATTTTGATTGTTTTAGGTAAATATATGCACTTCACATTCCGCTAGCTGTTTGGATCTTGTGGCCTCTGTTAGTATTCGTCCCGGAGCAGCTTGTTCTGAAAGAAACTTGTTTCGCTCTTCAGAAAATCATAGCTTGCATGTACATTAATGTTATCTGATAGCTGGAAGGTATTAAAAGTTGAGCAGCATGTATATGGATTATGTATGAATAAAATATGTCAGATTTGAAGCCCTATGTTAGTGTGTCAGATTCATTCTGTTTTCACGAATCTATCTTAGCATGCCAGTGAAATTATTGATACCCAATTTGACAGTGAAGCATCTAAATCAAATACATGCTCAACTCATCAGAAATCCCAAGCCTCAAATCCTTAATCCAGTACTAGGAATCCTAGCAAATTCATCCACGCCACAGAATGCCCTTCTTCTCTACAACCAAATGCTCCGTCACTCTTTGTCATACAACCACTACACCTTCACTCATGTGCTCAAGGCTTGTTCTTCACTGCGAGCTCACACAAAAGGCCTTGAAATCCATGCCCATGTCATAAAATCCGGTCACTATTCTGACACTTTCATCCAAAATTGCTTGCTTCATTTCTATGTTATGGAAAATGAGGTCATTTCTGCCTCCTCAATATTTGAATCCATATCTTCCCCTGATGTTGTTTCATGGACATCCATCATATCTGGGCTCTCAAAGTGTGGTTTTGAAACAGAGGCCATAAGGAAATTTTCAATGATCAATGTAAAGCCAAATGCTGCTACCCTTGTTAGTGCATTGTCTGCTTGTTCTAGTCTAAGAGCTTTGATAACTGGCAAAACCATTCATGCATATAGATTGAGGAACATGATCGTGAATAACCTGGTTTTCAACAATGCAATGTTAGATTTGTATGGAAAGTGTGGGTCTTTGGTTAATGCAGAGCACCTATTTGTAAATATGCCTGATAGAGATGTGGTCTCTTGGACTACAATGGTTGGAGCTTATGCCCAAGCAGGGAGTTTGGAAGAGGCAATTGCCGTATTTAAAAGGATGGTGCTAGAAGGGAAAGCTGAGCCAAATGAAGCAACCGTTGTCACTGCACTTTCAGCGTGTGCTTCAATAGGTGCTTTGAGTTTGGGGCAATGGGTACACTCTTACATCGACAAAAGGTATGACCTTGTGATTGATGGCAATCTAGGAAATGCCTTAATTAACATGTATGCCAAGTGTGGAGATATGAATATGGCGATTCAAGTATTTGACAATCTTGTACAAAAGGACATTATCTCTTGGGGTACTATTATTTGTGGCCTTGCCATGAATGGCCATGGCAAGCTTGTGGTGCAGCTCTTTTCACGCATGTTGATTCAAGGGGTTTCCCCAGATGATATTACCTTCATCGGCCTATTGTCTGCTTGTAGCCATGGAGGTTTGGTAGATGAAGGATTGATGTTCTTCAAAGCTATGAGAGATATCTACAGGATTGTACCGCAAATGCGGCATTATGGTTGCATGGTAGACATGTACGGACGAGCCGGGCTTTTTGAGGAAGCCGAGGCTTTCATCAACCTGATTCCGATTGAGGCCAAGTGGCCTATTTGGGGATCTCTTCTTCAAGCTTGCAGAATTCATGGCAATGAGAAAATGTTCAAAAAGGTGAAAGGACACATTCTGGAGAGTAAAAATATTGGTGTTGGCACACTTGCTTTGTTATCTAATGTGTATGCAAGTTATGAACAGTGGGAAGATGCTAATAAGATTCGTGAGAAAATGAAGAGAGCTGGATCGAAGATGGCAGGCTGCAGCTGGATTGAGCTCGATACATCCGCTGATATACTGTATGAAAGTGCTGAATTGTTACCCAACTTTTGAGTTTTGGTCTGATTGAGAAACCAAAAGAATAAGTCCCTCATCTGCAAATTTGGATTCCACACATACACATAAGAAACTGTGAATTTAAGAAAGATAAATGCAAAAGTCCTTTTTGTATTAAAATGATGGGTCTCATCAAAAAAAAAAAAAAAAAGAGAAAGAAAGAGTGAATTCCAAGGTAGAAGATTGTAGCTCTCTCTTCTATTAAATAATGAAATTGACAGAAAAGATATTGAGGAATCCAGATCCGTCTAGCAGTCATTGTTGCACTACATAATTTAAGTAAATGCCACATTGTGTTTATGCTTCTTACAATTTGAACAGTGATGAAAATTGAGGTAGCACCAGAGTTAAAAGGGAGAGACTGGGCTTTCTACATGTAAATTTAACACAGCAATACAAGTAATTTTATTTTTGGTAACCCAATACAAACGCTTTAATTATTTTATGAAGCATTTTACATATATTTATTCATTTTAATATTTTATGACAAAGTATATGTAATATATTAAATCATTGTTAAAATTAGGATAAATAGCACAAAACCTGCTTCAAATATTTGTGCTGTGTATCATCCTTAGATTATATGAATTCAAAATTTATAAATCGTGCTCTCCAAGTTTTTATTAACATTACAAAAAGTATGTGTGTGATTCATAGACACTTTTCATGATGAATAAATGTAATTGTATTTAATTGTCAAAAAATTGTAACTGTATTTACACCAATTGTGTGTAAAATATTATCACTTGTTCTTTTATCTCTTATTAGAATATTAGATTACTATCACTACTACCATGTTATCGCTATCACTCCTAGTCCTAATGTAAGGTTTTACCATGTTATCGCTATCACTCCTAGTCCTAATGTAAGGTTTGTGGAGTGAGTATTTTTTCTTTTCACTTTACAAGTATCGCTTTCTGGTTAAAATCTTTCCCTCCAATTTCTCCTTTTGTTTCCTATAATTCCAATAATGCCCTTAATTATACTATTGTTTACATTACATTTTTTTGCCCCGAAACTTTTTGCGCTAGCTGACTCTTGGCTCAAGCCCATCGATTTACTTGTTATTTTTCTTATTTCATGCACTTATTTTTATTTTAAAATTTTAAATCACATTTCAATTCTTCATATTACTTTATATTTTATATATCATTTTTTATTTACTTCATTGTAAGTTTTTCTTTTTATTTATTATAAAATATTTTAAATAAGTTAAAATTTTAACACATTTTATTTTTAACTCTTATTACTTTACAAATTATCAAATTATGTCACTTATTTTTATTTAGTACATTTTATGTTTTTCTTTTTTATTATCTACTCCTATTATTTAAAGTTCATACTCTAATATCTCTAAGTAATATAAAAATAATATAATATTTTTATTTTATTGTAAAAATATTTTAAATTAGTTAAAAATTTGACATATAAAGTATTGATTGAATTATTTTATATGTTTTTAAAAAAATTATTATATATTCTAATTTTAATATAAGTACATGAAAATTAAAATCAAATATATTTATTTAATTTTATTATCAATATTTTCTTAATATCAATTTTTAATTATTATATTTAAAAATAAATATATATTAATTAAGATTTTACAACTCACGCTTTTGAATGCAATACTATGACATTATCTTTTCTTTTTATCTAATAAATTGTATCAATATTTTGTTAATATTAATTTTCAAATACTATATCTCATGTTTTCCACTTATTTGTTACCTATTTAATAAAAAGTTTGGTCTTTGCCATGTGGCACCATGAAATAAAATATTTTCCCACCCCTTTTGCTTTTCAAATCTAATGCATGATCAAAGTTATATTTGTCATTTTACTCTTTAATTCTAATACATGATCTAGGTTATATTGTCATATAAGTTTATATGCTAATATCGTTATATAGTATAAAAATAACACGATTTATTTTATTATAAGAATATTTTTAAATAAGTTAAAAACTTAATATAAAAAGTATTAATTGAATTAATTAATTATATATTCTAATTTTAATAAAAATACTAGGAATTAAAATCAAATATATTTATTTAATTTTTATCATTAATATTTTGTTAATATCAAATTTTAAGTGCTATATTTCAATATAAATATACATCAATCAATCGAGATTTTAGTGAGGCATCACAACTCACACTTTTGAATACAATATTATTTCAAATTTTTTATTTTATCTGATAAATTTTATCAGTATTTTTGTGATATTAATTTTTGAAATATGCTGTAATAATGCTTTTGAATACAATATTATTTCAATTTTTTTCTTTCATCTAATAAATTTTATCAATATTTCGTGATATTAATTTTTGAATAGTATAGTTCAAATATATATCTATTTAAATTTGGGTTTGGTTTCTACCACATGACACCTTGAAGTGAAATATTTTATGGCCTCTTTTGCCTTGCAATTCTATTGCATGATCAATGTTATATTTATCATTTTACTCTTTAATTTTCGTTTCCTATTAAAAAGAGAAATTTGAGGATGAAACTACTAAACCAACCACTTTGGTGGTCATTGTACATTCTAATTTAATGTGACTAATATGTCCCAATGCTAAAACTTTAATTTTGCAACTTCCTATTACAATAAATAATAAATTATTATAAATAAATTTAAGAAAATTATTATTATAAATAAATGTTATAATAAATAATTTATATTAACAAAAAAATTAAAATATCAATCTTATTTGAATCAATAAAAAATTAATCTCAATCTTATTTAATAAATAAACCAGAATAAAATAATTTATTTAGTTTAGATTGATTTATGCAGAATAATTTTTTATCAAAAGAATATTATTTGACAATTTTCAATTTCATATGAATTTTTTTTATTAAAATATATAATATAAATATTAATAAATATAATTAAAAATATTAGTTAATTATTAATATTATAATTTATATTTCATCCATTGGATGTATACTACAACTCTTTATACTATTAATGAATAAAAAGATAATACATCTATATAAAAAGGTTTTAATAATGATAATGAATTAAAATTAAATGTCATGGTTGTCATAAAATACTATAGTATTAATTTTTAAAATTTGTATTTGTGATGACTGAATACAAAAAATATAATTTACATATTTTTATAACGATTGATAATGTATAATAAAAAAGTAATGGTTTCTCATGATAGTTATAATTTCATTATATTTATATTTATATGTAATATAGATGATATAAATTTTTTATAATAAGAAACCTAATTGAAAATATATTAGTTAGTTATTAATATTATAGTTTGTATTTAGTCCACTAGGTTTATACTGCTCTTTATACAATTAATGAATAAGAAGATATCATATCTTTAAGAAAGTTTTGATAATAGTGCATTAAATTTAAATCTTATAGTTACCAATAAATATAGCATTAACAATAAAAATCGGTTGACTCAATAGTAGCAAACTAAGTTCCAACATGTTTCAAATCTAAAAGATCTTGAATTCAATTCTTGAAGGTACTATTATAAGAAGAATTTATAATTTATTGCTCTCATCCAAAATAAAGATTAGTGTCATGCTAAAAAAATGTGGGAGTGCATGGGTGCGGACCAAAGTATGAATTTATTTGCCAAGAAATATAATAGTATTAATTTATAACATTTGTATTCTTTATAACCAAAAAAGAAAATGAAATTTGTATATGTTTATAGTGATTAATAATACATAATTGAAGAGTAACGTCATATTCTTTTTGCCCTTTATTTTAAAGGTTTTATAATAATTACTAATTTGATTATATTTATATTAATATGTAATATATGATGGTGTAAATTTTTTATAATGTTCATTAATAGGTCAAACCAATAAACCAATATAAAATAAAAAAGACTATTAACTTAAATTTCATCTTTTATCCATTTCATAATATCATAAAAAAGCTAACAAAAAATTAATTTAATTTTTATATCCATTACATAATAATCATGATATGTAAATTTTATCTAATTTTAATTTTATAATGAATTAAATACAACCCAATATACATGGGCTTGCTTACTAGTAAACATTAAAGGAGAAAAATCAGATCGGTACCATTTGATGTAATTTATTACAGCGAAGTACCCGAAACTTACTTTCTTTCATTTAAGTGCAACCACTTACGAGAATTTACCACGATACCCAAAAGATAGAATGAAACGGTTACAATGTGTTTCAAGAAGACCACATAACCAAAATAGAAACTTCTTTTACCATACATTAAAATTGAAGAATTTTTAATTTAATACAAATAAAAAATAAAAGATTAAAAATTTATAGGAATTAAAATTGAAAAACTTTTAACTTTATAAAAATTAAATTAATATAAAATTTTAATTATAAATAAAATTTATAAAAATTTAATTTTTTAGGAATTAAAATAAATTTTTAGCTAAGATAAAAATAAAAATAAATAAGAATTTAAAAACATAGTAATATATTATTATTTGACAATTTGGATGTTAATTAGACTTAATTTATTTATCTTTTATCAATTTCATAATATCATAAAAAAGCTAACAAAAAATTAATTTAATTTTTATATCCATTACATAATAATCATGATATGTAAATTTTATCTAATTTTAATTTTATAATGAATTAAATACAACCCAATATACATGGGCTTGCTTACTAGTAAACATTAAAGGAGAAAAATTAGGTCGGTACTATTCGATGTAATTTATTACAGCGAAGTACCCGAAACTTACTTTCTTTTATTTAAGTGCAACCATTTACGAAAATTTATCACGATACTCAAAAGATAGAATGAAACGGTTACAATGTGTTTCAAGAAGACCAAATAACTAAAATAGAAACCTTTTTTTACCATACATTAAAATTAGAGAATTTTTAATTTAATACAAATAAAAAATAAAAGATTAAAAACTTATAGGAATTAAAATTGAAAAATTTTTAACTTTATAAAAATTAAATTAATATAAAATTTTAATTATAAATAAAATTTATAAAAATTCAATTTTTTAGGAATTAAAATAAATTTTTAGCTAAGATAAAAATAAAAATAAATAAGAATTTAGAAACATAGTAACATATTATTATTTGATAATTTAGATATTAATTAGACTTAATTTATTCATTTATTTGAGATTTTTAGTTGATGTTATTGTTTTAGAACGAAATAATAACATGTTACTATTTGAAGAACAAATAGTAATATGCTATTATTTGATAATTTAGTTATTAATTAGACTTGATTAATCTATTTATTTAAGATTTTTTTATTAGTGTTACTGTTCTGAAATGAAACAATAACATCATCATTTTTAACAATTTAATTGTTAATTAGACTTAATTTATTTATTTATTTGGAGTTATTAGTTATTGTTACTATTTTGAAAATAGTAACTTGTTACTGTTTGTTCTTCAGATAGTAACATATTATTATTTAACTTGTTACTATCTGAAGAACAAACAGTAACAAGGTCTTCTTTAAAAGTTTGATTGTTAATTAGATTTTATTTATCTATTTATTTAAAGTTTTTTATTAATATTATTATTTAGAAAACAAACAGTAACATATTATTATTTAATAATTTAGTTTAGACTTGATTTATCCATTTGTTTGGAGTTTTTAGTTGGTATTACTATTTTGAAATAAAATAGTGATATGTTACTGTTTAGAGAACAAACAGTAATATATTATTTTGACAATTTAATTATTAATTAAACTTGATTTATACATTTATTTGAAGTTTTTGGCTAGTGTTACTATTTTGGAATGAAATAATAACATGTTACTATCTGAAGAACAAACAATAACATGCTATTATTTAGTAATTTAGTTATTAATTAGACTTAATTTATCCATTTATTTGAGATTTTTTGTTAATGTTACTGTTTTGAAATGAAATAGTAATATCTTCTTCTTTTGTATTTGATTATTAATTAGACTTAATTTATCCATTTATTTAAGATTTTTAGTTAGTGTTACCATTTGAAGAACAAATAGTAATATGCTCTTATTTGACAATTTGGTTGTTAATTAGATTTGATTTATTCATTTATTTGAAATTTTTTTGTTAGTATTACTGTTTTGAAATAAAACAGTAACATGTTATTATTTAGCAATTTGATTATTAATTAGAGTTAATTTATTCATTTATTTGAGATTTTTTATTATTATTACTATTTCGAAATGAAACAGTAACATCCTTTTTTTTTTGCAGTTTGAATATTAATTAGATTTGATTTATTTATTTATTTAAGATTTTTTGTTGGTATTACTATTTGGAGATAAAATAATAATATGTTACTATTTGAAGAACAAATAGTAACATATTGTTATTTAGTAACATGCTATTATTTAGCAATTTGGTTATTAATTAGAGTTAATTTATTCATTTATTTTAGATTTTTTATTATTATTACTATTTCGAAATGAAACAGTAACATCCTTTTTTTTTTGCAGTTTGATTATCAATTAGATTTGATTTATTTATTTATTTAAGATTTTTAGTTAGTGTTACTGTTTGGAGATAAAATAATAATATGTTACTGTTTGAAGAACAAATAGTAACATATTATTATTTAGTAATTTAGTTATTAATTAGACTTAATTTATTAATTTATTAGAGATTTTTTTGTTCATTTTACTATTTTGAAGCAAAATAATAACATCCTCTTTTTTAACAATTTAGTTATTAATTGAAATAATAACATGTTACTATCTAAAGAATAAATAGTAACATGCTATTATTTAATAATTTGCTTATTAATTAAACTTAATTTATCAATTTATTTGAGATTTTTTATTAGTATTACTGTTTTGAAACAAAATAATAACATCCTTTTTTTTTACAGTTTGGTTATTAATTAGAACAGTAACATGTTGCTATATGAAGAATAAATAGTAATATGCTATTATTTAGTAATTTAGTTGTTAATTAGACTTATTTTTTTTATTTATTTAAGGTTCTTTATTGGTGTTATTGTTTTGAAATAAAACAATAAAAAGTTGTTCTTTAATATTTAGTTATTAATTAGACTTGATTTATTCATTTATTTAAAATTTTTTATTAATATTACTATTTTGGAATAAAATAGTAACATATCACTGTTTGGAGGAAGAAATAGTAACATACTGTTATTTGACAGTTTGATTATTAATTAAACTTAATTTATTTATTTATTTTAAATTTTTAGTTGGTGTTACTATTTTAGAATAACATAATAATATATTTCTATTTAATTTATAAAGGATAATATATTATTCTTTAATAATTTTATTTATTAAGAAAATTATTATAGCACTACTAGATACCAAAAGAGTTATAGGTCAAAAGTTTAATATAGGATTTAAATGAATTTAAATTGATAAAAATGAAATTAAAGTTTAAAAAATGACAAGAAAATGAAGAAAAATCATTAAAAAAATCTTTTTTTCACCAACCAGAGTAGGAAAAATACCTTTGGTTTTGTAAGCACATAGATCTCAAAAAGTTACATGAAATTAAAAAAAAATTTCGCCTAAAATAGACTAACCGAGCATAAAGTTATGATCATTCAAAATTTTAAACTTAATTTATGAATTTTTTACTAGGTAAACCCTGTCAAACCTAAATTTTCTTATTTTCTATTCAAAGATCATGGGAATACAAATAAAAAAAAGTGGTCATATGCAAAAATTGATTACCTAATCATAAAGTTATGCCTTTTTAAATTTTTTTATTTATAACCGTATTCTCTTAGTTAAAAAAGGGTATTTTAGAAATATAATAGTAATAATTCATAAAATTGGCACCTATTTGAAATAAAGACCAGCATTAACACCTTATTCAAAAAAAGTTCAAGAAGCCTCACTACTATGTAACTTATCAAACATTAAATATCCAATTTTGCATAAAATGTGTGACTTAAATATCATAAATCATGTACCCATACATGGTACATCCTTAAATTAATAACATTTAATCACATGTTTTTTAGAAGGATAAAATATAATATACCCTCCTTAATTATGTGTCATATGCAAGAAATCCTTTGATTTTAAAATAAAGGTGATTTAACACAAACTATAATAAGTGAACAATTGACCCCTCCACATTAGCTTACCATCTGAATTAATGGAAAACACTATAAGTTCCTGGAACTTTTCTTTATTCCTAGACAAAGACGCAATCTTGTCTTTTCCTATTTCCTTCATAGTTAATCTGCATCCCATCCTTCCTCCTCTCCTCTCACTCATTTCCAATTAATTCATGGGTCTCATAATTTAGGACTTTAAAATTAACATAGGAGAAGAAGTGCCAAATGCTATCGCTGAAGGTTCCTGCTTCTCGACCACTTTTGGGGGAATATATATATATATAAATGGCATTGATTTGATTTAATTTGCTAAGAAAGGTTTAAACTTGTCTTTAGATACTGTTGAAACTTGATTCTTAAATGTTACAGGTCCGCAATCTTGATAATAATTGAGCATATTGTGCTCTGTTGCAGGTGCAGAAGTTCCAAAAATTTTGCTTAAGAAATACTATGAATGTACAATAGTTTTCTATTTATTTGGATATTTTTATTTCTACGTTGTGTTTTCTTTTTCCCATTTAGATATTGTAATGAATTTCTTACATGTTAGATTTGTGCAATGAATTCAAAGCATGTTCACCAATCTTCAAAACAATGGGAAACGCTATGTGATGGCTAGTTTTACTCACAAAATCAAAATATTACGAGTTTAGAAATCTTTTCACATTACTTCTTCGTCCGAAACAGGATAAAGAAGAATTTGTTAGAATTTTTGTATGGGCTACTATTAATTGTAAGTATTTTATTTTTGATAAAATTAGTTAAATAATGATCGAAGAGATTTTTATTTTCTAAAGCCTAATTTATTAATGTGATCTATTACTTGAACTTATAGATACTTAATTTTGGATTCATGCATTTAGTAATTAAAGTATAAATCTATACCTTTCTTGACTTGTAATGGAAGAGCTTGATAAAATTTTATTTATATTGGCTAAATTTCTTTTCTACTCTTAACCAAATTCATTCATTAGTTTGTTGCATTGAGAGCCACACACTCTAAAAAAAGAGAGAAAAATTTATGCTTATAGTATTTATCTGAATACTACCTTATCCAAAAGAATTAAATTCACAATAAAAGTATGCTTTTGCATTAATTTTATTTTATGGCATTCTAAATTCTATACAAGTTTTAATTTAAATTCTTACATATGGTATCAAAGCCTCCTTGTATAAATTTAAGATCTAATTAATTGTATGTTATTATATATACAAAATACTCAATAATAATTACTATCTATTTTTAATTTTGAATTATTCATAAATATTAAATTAGCCATGATGTAGAGTTTTGATTCAAGAATTTTATTTTGATAAAGGAAAAGAAATTTTTCCTTCTAAATAAGTCAAGTAAATAGGATTTTAGATATTATATATGTACAAGTATACATTAAATTTGAGCGATAATATATAAAGTATTTATAAAATAATGATTCAACATTCTTTATTTTCTTGAATTCAATTTTCATAATGGATAACAATAAAAATAAATTGTAGAGAAGACAACGAAAACCTTGTGGGTTGTATAATTTTTTTTATGCCAAACATTATATGCTCATATGATTTGATATAAGTAACTCCTATTTTATATGTTTATTTTATCATTTATTTTGATCTAATTAATTTTATTAGATTGTTTGAAATTATCTTCTATTTTGATTTAATTATTTTATCAGTTTTGTATGATCAATTTTTATGGTTACTTTTAGATAATTTCATGATTGTAAAATTATAATAATTTGAGATTATTATTATTATTATTTTGAAAATTAATTGAATGATGAGCAAATCCTAATCTTATGATTCCATAAGTTTGTTTAATTTTATTGGAAAATTTGGGAAAATCTTTCAAATTATTTTATGATAAATTTGGATTTGATGTATGTTAAGTTCAACAATTATCACTTTTATTTTATCATAAATACACTATTTTAATTTGTGATTTTTATGAGATTTATTATGCATAATTTATCCATTAATAATTAGGAATAAATTGGATGAATCAAGTTCTAATATATATATATATATATATATATATATATATATATATATATGATTCCTTTTTTATTTCAATGCATTACTTGTCATTAAAAATTAATTTTTTGGATTGAATTTTGCTATTTTTTTTTTGCTAACCTTGATTTATGCTTAAATGATAGAAAGTTGAAAGGAAATAGGAGGTAATATATTAAAATTACTCTTATCTTTCTCTTTTTATTAATTCATCATTTTCAGTATTGGTTATGAGTTATTGATTTTAGAAGTAATACAAAAGGCATTTTTAGCTAGTTAAGATGTGTGCAATTCAACCTTTATGGTTTATAAATTATATATATATTTAAATATTCAAAATAATTATTTAAATATTTTATATTGAATGAAGCCTAAAATTATGAAATTTAATATAATTTAGGGCTCTTATGATTAATATAGGTACAATTTGTATAATATCCTATTATAGAATGATCACATTTTGCTTGTTATTAATTTTAAAAATTATTTGAATGATAGTTTTAGGCATTTTTTATTATTATCCAAATTTTATTTAGGAGACTTCTAGATTGATTTTGAATAATTATCACTAAACTAATTATATTAATTTATAAGATCAACCTTGAGTTATTAATATTTACAGGTTTAATTTATGATTACTTAATACAATTACTTGGAATAGTTGTGTATTTTAATTATAAATTGACTTATTAAAATATTTTTGGACATATTTTATTATTGAGAATTTATCTACTCAAAGGAGATGAATTGCCACTATTAAAGTATTATCCTAATTGACTTCAATGATTAAAGGATCTTTATATACAATATTTTATATCCAAAGAGGAAAAATATAGTCATTTTTTATATGCTCCTAAATATTTTTATTATTTATGTGCCCACGAACTACCATATTACATTTTTTAATATTATGCACAACATTTTTGCTTTATTAATTAATTTTTATTACTAAAATTATTTTGGATAGTTACTATCTCAAAAAGAGTTTTATTAGTGAAAATTGAAAAATATTATATTTTCAATAGTTATCTATTAAGATTCTTATTTGCTACTTTTGCTTAATAATAATTTGTCATTAATTGATTTGATAGATTATTGATTTCTATTTCATCCTTATCCTAACAAAGTGATGACATTTTATAAAAATACTTGTTTAAAATAATTTTAGTAATGTGACATTGATAATCAAGTAATATTTTCTTTTATTAAAAAAACAAGTTCTAAGATTGTATTGCAATGTAATATGATTTTAATGATCAGTATTAGTACATATTATTTAACATCCTTTAATAAACTAATCATGTTATTATTATATCCAATAATTTAATTTATAATTTTGGATATAATTTAATATTTCAATTCCTTTAAAAAACTTATGGGTTAATTTGGATAATTATCATTAAAGTAAAATTATTTTATATTAATTAATAAGTCTTCCAGGCATTAATAAATACTTACGACATTAATTTTTAATTATTTTGTATATTTACTTACCCAAATAAAGTAAGTGTGTGTTATAATTAAACATGAGTTTAATAAAATAATTTTTAATTATTTCATATAATGAACTGCCTAAAGAAATTATAAATTATAATGAATTAATTTTATTTCTTAATTTATTTTATTATTATATATTTTATCTACCTAAAAAGGATAAATTTACAATAATATTGTATTATCTTGGTTAACTTCAATTTTAGTAGAATTTTTTACATACTACATTCTTTACCTAAATGAGAGAATTTAATGATATTTGCATACTCCTAAACATGATTATTTGGCATAAAATTAAAATATTACATTTAATTTTTTTACATAATCTCTTTTGCTATAAATATATGTTATTGAACATATAGTATTTGTAGATTTTTTTTATTTTCACACATGGTATTTATGTTTATAAACATTTTTCATTTTGCCATGGGTATGGACCAAGTAAGATATATTATTGAATTATGTTAATATTGTTTTGAATATTTTTATTTTAATTTCAAAAATTAATTGATATTTCTAAAAGAAATATGTTAAAGGGATCTAGATAGAATTATAAATTTATTCCTATATTGATTTTAATTTAATGATAGCTTTAATTTTAAAAATAAATCTAGATTTTAAGCCTCATTTTTTTAATTGCATAGATTTAAGACATGTTTATGTGTAAGAAAAAATTTTAAAATTAAGGAAATTTGGATATAACAATAATTTGATTTTATGATCATTTATTATTTTACATTAGAATTGATTACATGCTATTTGTGCTTAAAAAATATTGTTCTAAATAATTTTTTATATCCTGGATCTTTTGAAAAGTTTATAATTTTTTATGGATAATTATCATCAAAGTGAGATTATTCATATTAATCATAAAATCTTTAAGTTATATCATATAAGATTGATTTATGATTATTATATAAAACTACTTACTCAAAGAAGGTTGTTGTATATTTTAATCAAGGATGTTTTATGAAACATATAAATTTCTATAATTGCTTTGATTTTAAAAATATTTTTCCTTAAAAGGACATATTCTTAATGCTAAGATATTTTCTTGGTTAGGTTTATGATTAGGAAGGTATTTTACATGCTATATTTTTTGCTTAAAGAAAGACTGTAACAATATACATTACTCCTATGTCTATAAACTAAAAGTTACATTCTTATTTCCAATATTATTTCTTTTGCTTTTGTGGTAAAAGTGCTATTTCTTAAATTAATTATTTTTTAAGGCATAATCAAAATATATTATTTTACTTTAATTGTAAAGTTAAACTTGTTTAGAAGATCTATCTATTCAAAGAAAATAATTTTTTTAATATCATATTATCTTCTATATAATTGAGTAAATATATTGAAAGAGAACTTAATACATACTATATATTTTATCCAAAGGGCAATTTATAGTTATGTATTGAGAATTCTTATGTAAACCTTGTTCATATATAAGAAAATTTTCCTTTGTTTATTATGTGCTATTACATGATTTGTGCAACTAAATTTATCTCCCTTATAATTTGAAGAGTTATCAGATAAATCAATTTTTGAAAATGGCATATAATATTATGCAATTTAGTTATATGGTGATAAATTGAATTTTATATTATTTATGATATTATGGCACATTAATTATCAAATATAATTATTCCCTTTCCTTCTTTATGGTGGAATCATACATAACTTTCTTTAAAAAAATTATATTTGATAAATAAATTATTAAACAATTAGTGTAAATAATTATTTTTTGAAATAGTGTATATTTTTTGGCAATTGCACTAAATCTTCATATTAGTGAGAGTTTAATTTAATGTTACGAAATTTTATTTGTATTACAAAATGTGACATCTATGTGCAAGAGCTTGTTTTAGTTAAAGATTATTTAATAATATTTGAAATTGCTTTACTTTGTAAAAGTGCATTTAAATATTAAAATTTGTTTATATAGTTTGGTTTGTAATAAGTCATATGTTATTGCATATATTTGTTTCTCATAAAAATATGCATGGTAAATAGGTAATTTTTAAGTTCTCTTTTATGTACATAATATTTGAATTTTAAAGTAATTTTTATCAAGCATATTTTTACTAATAATAATGAATTTGACATATAAGTTATTGTGTATTTCTTTGAACATAGTATAAAATAAATTATAAAGTTCTTGACATATGCATTGTGAATCCATTTTTTAAAATTTTTATGAGATTCCTTTTTTTTTCAATAGTATATGTTGCTATCATAGGAATTTTCTAAATAATTTAAGTCAAATTTAAAATTTTTATTTATACTTTGTTCAAGTAATCTCTAGAAATATATTTTAAAAAATTCTCTTGTCACATTAACTTGGTATCAATTTTAGTATCTAATTTTTTATAGTCATGTAAATGATTTGCTTTAGATATCAGAGTTAATTATATAATTGATTTTTTATTATTAATTTATTTCATTTATATTAAATCAAGTTGAGGATTTAAGACATCATAATTTTACATACCACTAAGATATATACGTGGAATTTAAATATTTTTCCCTTAAACCAAGGTTCTAATATTTATAGGATATTTAAAAGCTTGTTAAGATATGGACATTCAATTTTATTTTCCTATAATATGCTTAGTTAGTGGGATTTCTTTATTATATAAAATATATAATCTTAGTTGATAATTATAATATATTTATTGGTACATAAGTTGCATATATCATGTATATTTTTACACAATTTTCTAATTTTTATCATATTTGCTCTTGATCATATTAGTACATTATTGTGTATTTATATATGCAATTTATGGATTATTTATCAATACATGTATCTCCATATTGTGAAATGTATAAATTATTATAATTATAAGGACTAAGATTTGATGCCAGTTGTTAACTCCTGAGCTTGTGTATATGGTTTCTATATGCACCAAATTGGAATAATGAAAATTACATTGATAAAGACTAGGTACAAGTTTAATTGTTATTTTTTATAATACTTTATTAGGACTAAAATTTATTATTTATTAATTAGTTCCTAATATATATCTTTATCTCTTAGTTGACATCATTTTTAAACTTTGAGGTATTCTAACAATAGATTTATCATGACTAAGATTTGGTAACAATCATTAGTTCCTAAGTTATATATTTGTCTCTTAGTTAATATCATTTTGAAGCTTAGAGACATTTTGGCTAAGAGATTTATAAGGACTAGGACTCAGTGTTAGTTGCTAGCTTCTATGTTTGATATTTGTCTTTTAATTGATACTATATTAAAATTTTGAGATAATTAAATTTATTGTTACTAGAGGATTTCTCTATCTTATTATTGAGCTTGTTATAAAGAAATCATTAAGGATTGACTAGAAAAATAGCATATTTATTAGATCACACCTTTGATGCTATTTTTCTTACTACACTTTTATATTAATAACTTATATTTAAGTAGTTGATAATATATATAACCATGGAAGATCTTGTGTTGATTATCATACAATTATCACCATGATTCGATATTCTTGGTTGCTTAAGTATGAGTCATGTTTAAAGTATCATCTATTGGATAGTGTGTTTTTAAAATTGTAGCCACATATTCAAATTTTTGTATTCAACTTGAAAGTCATTTTTATATAAAATATTTTAAAATAAACTTTTTACAATTAAAATTGCCTAAATGGGAGAATGTTAAAATTTTTACACAAGCTACTATTAATTGTAGATATTTTATTTTTAATAAAACTAGCTAAACAATGATATAAGAGATTTTTATTTTTCAAAACCTAATTTATTAATGTGATCTATTATTTAGACATATAGATACTTGATTTTGCATTAACGTGTTTAATGACTTAAGTGTAAGCTTATACTTTTCTTGGTCCATAATGGAAGGGCCTAATAATATTTTATTTATATTGACTAAGTTTCCTCTCCACTCCTAACCTAATTCATTTATTGGCTTATCTCATTAAGAGCCACACACTTAAGAAGAAGAAGAAAAAAATCTATACCTATAATATTCATCTGAATACCATCTTATCCAAAAGAATTAAATTCATAGTAAAGGTATGCTTTCAAATTAATTTTATTTTATGATGTCCTAAATTCTATACAAATTTTAATTTAAATTCTTATAGAATTCTTAATTAAGTGTCATCTCTTTAGTAGATTAGTCTTCATAAAAATGACTTAAGGTAATGAATAAAGAAAGTTTTAACAATATCTAGTGCATTAATTTAAATGATAAGATGACATGGAAGGATTAATTATCCCTTTATTATAATTTAGGCAATGTTGAAATTAGGAGGATTTTTTTTCATATGATAAATAGTTTAGGAGGATATGTTGTATTTTATCTTTTTTTTCAAATGATCTAAGTTATCTAAACATGATATAATTATCATCAATGCATATTTAAAGTAGGCAAAAAAAAAATCAAATGGCAATGAAAGTTGAGCTGCCTTCCTAGAAATGATTATAATCAATTTTGGTGCAGCAAAATTGCAAGAAATGAAAATAGTGTAAAATGGAAAATAACATTTGACTTTCTTATATTTTTATTCTAGTATGCTCAAAGATATACGAAAGAAAAATGGCATGACTCCATTTGTTGGAATATGCAAAAGGATTATGCTTAATACAGAAAGCTATTATGAAAGTTTAATGTAAAAGCTATGATAATTTTAACTTTTTGTTTAAATGAGTATATTGTAATTCTTTTATAAAATTTTAGTAGTGCAAATGAATTTTACACATAAAAAATACACAAAAAGTTATAATTTCATCCTTTAAAGTTTTATAAAAAAATTTTCAAACATTTTCTATTGAAAATTTTAATATAAAAATTAAAAAGAATATAATTTTTTATAAAAATCTAAATTTTCTTGAACATTTGGATTCCTACAATTGCCTTTTGAAGTGATTATCAATACAATCAATAAAAATAAATGTTGGATCCTAAATCTTTCACTGTGAACTTCTGATATTTTGATATATATGAATTTGATTCATATCCTTTTATTTTGCCTAACAAATACAATATTTTGAGGTAAATATCATTTAAAAGAAATTTTAATTACATTAATCCTTTTCTAAAGCTTTCAGAGAGAAAAGAAAAAGAGTTTTTTAATGATTCTTGATGAATTTTTCTTTTCTTTTTTTAACTAACCCTCTAAAATTCTTTCTTCTGCTCATTTATAGATATTTTTTAGGTTAGGGTATGGATTGAGTTATAGATCTATTTTGAGCAACCAGGACCTATGGTCTAACATCTCTCACTCGCATATAATGAGATCTATATTCTCTTAGCATTTCATAAGTAAACATCATCTTTTATACCCTGTAACAAATCATACAAAAAAATAGGTTATGTGACTAGCATACTTTGAGAGCTCTTTGCTATAAATTTGTTAGGAATATATAATTTTTCGATAAATAATGGATCTCAAGTAGATTTTAAGTATGCATCACCTTAGATTATTTTATCACATTTGAATTTCTAAAATGATCTCATTTATATGCATCATATACATTAGATATTGTATTCATAATTATAGACATACTATAAATGGTAAACTGGTGAATATAAACATAATGTGATACATTTAATGATCTTCCTCTTTTCTTGGATCTCTTAATTTTAATTTAATTTATTTTTCTAGTAATGCCCACTAGATTGAATCTCTCATAGTCTTTTGGTAGCATTCTAAAATATCAATCATTAAATTGAAATCTTAATAAATAGAATAAAGTTGTAAAGATACAAATATGAGGACTTTATTCCTTCAAAAGTCTCACACATTAAAGTTGAGATCAAGATTTTGATCATCTATATTGATCACAATTTGCAAACGTGGTATGAAACACGTGTTATAGTATTCTCTCATTTTCCCAAGGAGTATTGTTTTTATATAATGTATTAACTCCATACAGATAACAGTTTAGACATACTCAATGCCTAACTTGAGTTTGCCCATCTACTCTTTTTCATTTCTATCAAAACTCATATTTGGCTATTTAGACAGATGAAGTGAATTTCTCATTAATTCATTTATGATCTTACATATGACCTTATCTTGTTCATTAACAAGGCAACATTCATATTTTAAACTTGGCTCTTAATTATCACTTAAATAAGAAGCTTAAAAATTGTCTCATCTTTTATCAATTATAAAATAATAATAATAATAACAAGAGGTGATAACCCATATGAGAGGGCTAATCTTTTATCTATATGACATACTTTTCAATAACTTAAGAATTATCTAAGAAACATTCATACATCTATATATGTAAGTTTATAATAAACATAATTATTATTCAAAACTTAATATTATATAAACATTATTAAAAAATTATAATAATTGTATAAACATCCTGAGGAATAGGCTTAGTCATGGGATCTACTACCATTTCATACGTAAAAATATATTTTATATTTACTTCTTTATGTGCAACCATATCTCTCATAAAGTTACACTTTGTATCCATATGCTTGCTCTTGCAATGATATCTGGGATCTTTTGTATATGGGATTGTTACTTAGTTATTATAGTTTACTAAAACTAGATCAACAATGTTAGCATTTACAACCAAATGATTCAAGAAACTTTTAAGCTATACTGCTTCTTGTACTACTACTAAAAATGCTACAAATTCAGCTTCTATTATGGATAAGACTATGCATGATTGCTTCTTACTACTCCTAGATATGGTGCCATTATTTAGTAAGAAGATGTACCCACAGGTAGAGTTCCTTTCATGTAAATCTCCATCCTAATTAACATCATTGTAGCCTTTCAATTACAGATCATTGCCTTTATAATATAATGAATAGTCAACAGTACCTTTTAGATACCTTAATATCCTTTTAACTACTTTCTAATGTACTAAGCTTGGGTTAGATTGATATTAACTTACCACGCCAATGGTAAAATAAATATCCAATCTTGTACATATTATTGCGTATATCACACATCCAATTACACTTGCATAGGGAACTTTTCTCATATATATTTGTTATTGTGGAGTCTTAGGACACATCCTTCGACTTAGACTTTCACTTTTAGTAATAAAAGTATCTATAAGTTTATAGTGTTACATTTGGAATCGTTCAAAAATTTTATTGATATAATACTCTTGTGATATAGATAATAATTTCTTCGAATGATTTCTTGAAATCTTAACTCCAAGAATATATGCAACTTCACCCATATCCTTCATTTCAAAATTAGATGATAACCATCATTTAATTTCATTGACATGCTCTTTGCTATTTCCAACTATAAGTATATTGTCAACATATAATGATAGAATTATAAATTTATCCTTGAACTATTTTGTATATACACAATGATCTTCATCAATCATAATAAAATCATTTGATACAATCAAATTATCATTGTCTTGAAGGCTGCTTCAAGCCATGTATAGACTTCAAAAGTCTACAAACTTTGTTTCCATAACTTTCTTTGATAAAACCTATAGGCTATTACATATAGATTTCCTCATCCAAATATCTATTGAGAAATGTAGTCTTTACATCTATTTGATATAATTCAAGGTCCATATTAGCAACTATAGCCAGTATCAAATGAATTAAGGTAAATCTAACAACAGGTGAAAAAGTTTTCTTATAATCTATTCCTTCTTGTCATGTGTAGCTTTTTGTTACTAGTCTAGTCTTATATTTTTTAACAGTACCATCAACCTTACGCTTGATTTTGAGAACTCATTTATTTCCAATGGCCTTACATTTGTTTGGAAGATCAACAAGTTCCCAAACTTGATTTGATCTCATAGACTCCATCTCTTCCTCTAATACTTTTATCTAATTTTTCTTATTAGGGCCAGAGAGAGCCTCTATAATATTTCTTAGCTCATTTTCATCTTGTGTAATGGCTATAAAGGTTTCACCACCTTCAATGTCAAAATGATGACAAAGAATGCTTTTTCTGCCACTACGTCACAATTAAGGCTTTAGAGAAATATATTTCTCAAGGATCCTCAAATTATTGCCATTCAGATTAAGATCATTAGTCATTTAAGTACTCCTATTTAGATTACTCTTATTTTGATCAAGATTACTATCATTCACACATGGAATCGGAAACATATTCCCTAAAATTTTCCCACTCGAAGGAAATGAGTCTTGAGCACTTTCATCCATAGTCTCATATAAGGATAAGTTATGATTTATATCACCATATTTAAGAAAATCCTCTAATAATGTGCATGTGATGACTTAAATTTTCTAAGACTCCCACTGTCATGTTCACCAATAAACACATAGCTTTTTGAATGTTTTAAATATCTAATGAAGATACATTTCTTTCTTCGAGCGCTTAATTTGCCATCTGGGTTCAAGGTATCTAAAACATAGGCCGCACATCCTTAAGGTTGTGAAATACTCAAGTTAGGTTTTGGTTTCATCCATAACTCATATGGCATAATGGGAACTGATTTACTAGGCACATGGTTAAGGATAGATGTGGCAGTTAAAGTATATCAGCCTAGTAAATGATAGGCAAATTTGCTTATACCATCATAGATCTAACTATTTCTAAGAGCATTCAATTTCATCTCTCTGCAACACCATTTTTTGAGGAGTGCGTGAATTCATCAACTGATGTTAAATCTCTTTTTTTATCACATAGTTGTTTGAATAGAACAAAAAAATACTCATGACCATAATCAATTCGTAATAATTTTATCTTTTTATCTAATTAATTTTCAACTATGCTCATATAGCTTTGGAAGGCACTCAATGCTTCATATTTGTGTGTTATCAAATAGATAATACCAAATCAGATGAAATCATCTATTAATATGATGAAATAGAAAGTTCCATGCTTAGCTCTTACATTCATTAGACCATATACGTTAGAATGGACTAATTACAAAGGGAAGTCAGCTCTAGTTCCTTTTTCAAATGATTTTCTGGTACTTTTGCTAGCTAAGCAATACTCACAAGTAGATAGATCTACTTTGTCATAAATAATCCTTTTTTAGCTAGCCTATCCATGTGATGTTGGCTAATATAGCTAAGTTAAGCATACCAAACATTTGCATCAATTTCAAAATTATGGGACAATGTAAATATGGAATAACAAAGATTACATTTATAATGATTAGTATCCATGATAGTAAAACCATTTATTATATAACCAAATTTATAATGAGTTATTCCTAAAGATAATTCAATATTGTTATTAACAAGATACAAATTAAAACCAAGTTTTGACAAAATTAACATAGAGATCAAATTTTAGTAAATATAAGGTGCATATAAAATATCATGTAAGAGTATAGTTCAATTGCCTTGCAAGACTAAATTGCATGTGCATATTCCTTGAATTGCAACTCATGCATTGTTTCCCATATAGATCCATTTTTTTGCATACGGTATTCACCAAAATTTCACAAAGGTGTCTCAGTCCTTCACTACATGGTCCATTGCCTTTGAGTCTACGATCCACAAAGGATGATAATCCGTTAAAAAAATAGAACTAGTTACATAAAGTTTACTAACTTAAGTATAGCTTAATACCTTCTTAAGTCTAAGGTAGTCATGAGAAAAATACCTTTTTTTATTGTAATTAAAACATTTGACCTTGGTCGTGTTCTTCTTCTTAAAAAGACGTTTTCCTTTCTCATGTTGATTATTTATTGATTTCTTATTGAAATAAGCCACCTTCTTTCTTACATCCTAGGATCCACTTTTATATTTGCACTTTTACCTAAATTTTTTTTTTGAGATGGATGAACCTAAATACATATCTATATTAAGCTTAGTAGCCTTTAAGCTTTTCTTTTTCTAGCTCAAGGTGGTGCATAACATTATCCATCATTCGAATGTTTTCATTATAAGTTAAATGCATCTTTATATACTCCTAAGAATGAGGCAAGGAACAAATTACAGCTTGGACTTATTACTCATCGATTAACACATAACCTATATCATTTAATTCATAGATCATATTTGACATTTCCTATAAATATTTCTTCATTGAATGTTCAGGTTTCTTTTTATAAGTGTCAAATTTGATTATAAGAGATCTTAGTTTGGTTATAGATGTTCCAACAAACTTATTTTTTTTAAATAAACCACATGTCCTTAGCCAAGTTGTAATTCCTGAATTCTCACATGATGTCATTCTCTATACTACTCAACAATGTAATGCAAGCAAGAGAATTCTTTCTTTTCCAAGCTTCATAAGCTTCTTAATTTTTTCTATGTCTGGTCATGTTTCCTATCTCAGGCTTTTCTAAAATAATATTAAGTGCTTCTAAAGCCTCTTACTCTTTTAACACATATTAGATTTTCATGTTCTAAATTTCATAATTGTCACCATTCAGTTTCTCACCCTTATTGAGTTCAACAAAAAATTTTTGGAAGCAGTAGCTATTATGTATGTAGACATGAAGTTCTACATATAGATAAAATTGCATGTAATTAATGTCTAGCCATACATATATGTCTACTTTGGCTCTAATTAATTATGTTAGGACTAGTTTACATGTAGGGTTTAGAGTCAAAATGCCACTACATTTTCAATCATCGTCTAAATTCCTAATGCAAAGCTAATATCAAAATAATTAATTAAGCATAGTATACTAAATAAAAGAATTTATGGATATGAAATTTCAATTAAAAATTAGATAAATTGAAACAAATTTCAATAATATAATACATAAAAAAGAAATTATATAAAATATCATATATCAAACATCTAGCTAAAGTTTACAATGTTTTCAAATGTTTGACTCTATGTGAAAAAGAGCTAACGAACCTATCATATAGCTCTTGAGAAAACTTAATTTTGGTATTAGATTTCTTGTCTAACTGATAGCACTTGTAAATATTTAGGTCACGTTTGTGATTTTTACACTCTAATTAATCCAATACAAATCTATAAACAACACTATTATATTGTTTGTGCCCGCTTGTTTTTTCTAATAAAAAATCTAATATATTTTTTTAGTAATATGTGAGTAAGACATTTTGTAACACTTTTAATTTCTTCGAATTCTGATTCATCTTTAAAACACCAACTCATATTAAGTTTTGCACTTTTCCATAAAATTTGATAATATGATTTACAAAATGTACAAAATTACCTTTATAAACTTCTAGGTCAGATTAAAGATTTTTGAGCTTGACAGTCAATTTATTGACTTCTTATCTTTATACTAAAGTTCGCATAACTCTTGGTGTACATATGAGTTTCACCATAATTTTTTGTAACATATACCAAAAAAAAAAAAAAGAACTCAATTAGATTTTCAAAGCAATAATTTGCACAAAAAAATTATGCTTACAAAAGTCCATCAATTTTTTTAAAAAATTTTTGTACATCATATAAATAGTATGTAAAAAGTTCTCACAATAGTTATATAAAAAAATTCAGGGTGCAAGAAGTATGGTATATCAATATTATTAGGCAAATTTATAACATGATAGTAAAGGATGGTTGAGTGGTCTAAAGTGCCAAAGTTAAGTTTTGGGTTGTGGGTTCAAGTCCTACTTTTGATAATTTTTTTTAATATTTTTAGGTAATTATTTTTTAACTATTTTTTCAACTAAATTTTGGTAACTATTTTTTGACAGTTTTTCAACTACTTTTCTTCTTCTTCTTCTTCTTCTTCTTCTTTTTTTTGCAGTTTTTCAACTGCCTTACAGTTTCTTTTAACTGTACAAATGACTTTTAAATCAACACTTCTTTTCAATGCAAGACGATCTCAAATAAACCAGAAATAATGCCATACATGGAAGGTGTAAAGGAATTTCATATAAAATGAAAAAAAAATAATTAATGTATTACGAAAACCATCTCCTTATAAGTTTTTCTTATTAATGGAATCACATCCATTAGGAGCAGGCGTAATGGTCAACTGTACTGGCATATCTTTATTTGTGCGAACTATAAAAAAAATTACATAATCAACTAGAAACTAACCATGAATACTACTCCTTATGTCCAAGAAGCAAGTGTTCGTCCATTTCTACCACATATTGGTAGAAACCAAGGCAATTAAAATACACTTTTTTTATATAGGTTTTATGGAAGAAACCAAGGCAAGACAAAGAGGAAGTTTTAGAAAATGCAATAGTGCCATTTGCATATATAACCATATGATATTGCCATCCAAAAATAATACAAAAACATTGCCAGTAATTAATGACAGAATATTAGAAGAGGAAATCCACACCATATTAAGTCAAATGAAGTACCACAAAAAAAATGGACAATGGCAGTAAAAAAGAATCTCTTAAAAAATCATCATTTTCATAAATGTTGGGAGAGACTAGAAAAACAAACAACCTCATGCTCTGATACCAATGTTGAGCAAAATAAAAGGATATAAATGAGATTCATACATACTAAAATATCAAAAATTTATGGCGAAAGATTCAGGATCCAACATTTATTTTTACTGATCGTATTAATAATCACTCAAAAAAATAGTCTTATTTACTACTTAAATCTCCTTTTATGCATAAAGAGAAAAGAGAAAGAATTTCTTAATGATTCTTGATAAATTTTTCTTTTATTATTTTAACCAACCCTCTAAAATTCTTTCTTCTGCCTATTTATAAATATTTCTCAAGTTTGAGTACGGATCGAGTTATGAACTCATTTTCGATGATTTAGATCCATGATCCAACATTATTGATTAACAATGAGGGGGTACCTATCTTCTTGAATTGTATGGGTAAACTTTTGAATGTAGATCCCATTCTATTATATCCTTAAATATTTGTAGTTGTTTCCATCCTCATTTGTATTTAAATATTTTAAATAATGCATATTTATTTATATTATATTGTAATTCTAATAAAATAAAATTTCATTTATAATAATAAAATAATAGGTATTCAAAATAGGCTAATAATATTATAGAAAACATATAATTATAGTTAAAATTCATCTTAAAAAATTTAATATTTAAATCAAATAATTAATCAGATGGTTTTAATTTCTTCATTATATAGTAATTAAATTTATATACAAATATATAATTTTATATTACATCATATAATCATATAATATGGATATAAAAAGGTTGGATAGTATAATTTCTTCATTGCACTGGTATATGATAAGATACATGCGAATTTTATTTTATTTTTCTTGCATCAATATTTATTTGTTAATATTCATACTTGTATTTAAATGCGTGAAAATTATAAATATTGTCTATCGAATCAACCTGGCCCGCAGAAAGTATGAAATTGTTCTTTACTATACCAAGAAACAGTTGACGCAGTCAAAGTCGACTTCCTGCATATAATTTTGTCACATGTAGATCTTTGTAATGGAATGCCGACCGAATGTTATTTTCGCAAAACAAATGATCAAAACCACTAGTTTATGCTATCGTGCCCATTAATATTCTTTGCCAGAGTGCCAAAACTAATAATCAACGAAGAGGATGATAATGTTATGACCTTAATTGAGTCAATATCCTCATGATTTTTCTTTTTAATCCACGTTCTCCAAGGAAAAAATAAAAATATAATGATTTTTAATTTTAATGCCACCTTCTCGAAGGAAAATTAATAAAAATAAGAATATGAATTTTGTTATGACATACCCTAAAAAGGTATTTGAGTTTTTATGAAAGCCTAATCTAAAACTCTACTTGCAATTTTCATATAAAAGCTAACAATTTTTCATATAAAATCTTGTAGTTATTAATTTTAAAAAAAATGAAAGTGTGTGAGCCATAAAAAATTGCAATCCAGTCATACAATGTTCCAACAAAAAAAAAAAGAATATTCCAAAACTTCGAATTTTTATAAAAACATTTAAAATTATTGAATGCAAGATCATACCCAAATGGAACTCAGTTTTCTAAATTTTAAAGAGATAAGAGGAAATATGAGCAAACGCTAGCTATTATAAGTTTATATATCCTTATTGCGGAATATTCAATTGTTGATCTATTGTGTAAATAATAAACACATCACCATAACACTATTAAATGTTTGCCGTTCCAGAGATTTTGCCCTTCTTAATTGATTATAAATTAACAATTTCTGACGTTAAATTTATACCCTCTAAAATAAAAGAGAGGCCTAGTACGGTTAAATCAGCCACATGTTTGTGGTATGAATGCAACTTAATTTAGATAAATACTTCATCCGTTCTTCACAATTAATTAATTTCATATATATTATAAAAGTAATTTGATTTATGTATTTTTAGTAATTTTTTAAGGCTATCTTTTATGTAAAAAGTTCAAGATAGTTAAAAATAAAAATAGAAATATGATAGAATAAATATAAGTGAATTAAGAATATTGAATAGTATAGTATTTATTAATAAAAATTAAATTAAAATTTTAATATTTTATTAAAATTCTAAAATGATAAATAAAAAATAAAAAATATGATAAATAATAAGAAATTAAGGAAATGACGATCGATTTGCTTAGCATATTTTATATTTTCATCCCATTGAACGGTGAGTAAAGTACCCAAAAAGAATTTAGCAGAGTTCACACGACACTTAACAAAGAAGGCAATTGATTTTATTTCCAGAACATAATACGAATCATATTATACGGATACTTCGTTCTAATTAACTGTTTTAGGGAAGGGCTGCATATGTATAGTACATTTCTTTCTTCTTAAGTAACTTCAGCAAATCCCCATCTAAATTATAAATATTCTTTTGTGAAAATTTTCTCATATGTTTTGGAAGATTTATACCAAATTTTATAATTTTTCATAAAAATTAAAAGTCTAAAAAATTTTGATTTAAATTCATGAAGTTGTAATTTTTTTATACTTATTATGCTACCCCCAAGTTCTGTTTAATTCGTAATTTTTTGTGAGAAAAATTGTACCTATTATACATGTTGTTGCACTTTTAAAGCTTCAAGGGGAAAAAATGGTGTGGGGAGAAGGGGCAAAACTATATATATATATATATATGATTCGGATCTTAGAACATCAATGCGAACCAAATAAAATAAATGAGAGGTTAAGATTGAGTTGCCTTCAAAAGGATCCTTATGTATATTAGACTATAACCCTAATTATGGAGGTACTTTTATTGGATTAGACTTACCGTAACCTTCAACATGGATTAATTTCATTTGTAGTAAGAAAAGGTATGAAAATATACTGAATGTAAAAAAAAAACGACAAAACCCTATTTATCCAATTATTATTTACATATCAATCAAAGAAATTTTTAATTGCACTGTGTAACAGCACCTAGTTGAAGGCACTACGTTATACATCATTTTTTAATTTTTTAATATTACATATTAATATATTATCTCTAAAATGATGTACTTATTGTGCAAAGAAACTAAATGTACATAATATAATTAAAAATCTATCGATGAACAAATAAGTGGAGGGACATGATATAATGTGACAATAGCAGAGTCAGAGGAGGCTGACAGCTCCTCCAAAAATCTTAATATTAATTTTACATTGGCCCTTAAAATTTAAAAGGTTGTATATATTCTAAAAAATTGTTTTGATAGTCGACCCGTGTAAAAATTTTTGTCGCTACCATAATGTGAAGGTTAGATGCTTATCTATTTATTAACCTCTCGTAATGATAATCCAAATATTATGTCAGCTTTTTTTTTTTTTGGACTTTCTGAATTTTTAAGTAAATAGTGAAAAAATTTTTAAAAAATATTACTTATAATAAAAAAGTGCAAGTAGTTCAAATTTTACTTACCTTTATTTTTTAAAGTTTATTTATTTAATAAATCATAATATTTAATTACTTTCGCAAATTTATTCCTTATAAAAGAATTTAAAGTTTCTTACTAAAATTGTAATCATTAAATCCGATCATTAAAATATGAGTGCTTCAGATTTTGTTAATTCTACTCCTAAGAGTTATATTTAAAAATTAATGAATATCTTTTATTTATTATTATTTTTAATTTTTGTGATAATATTAATTAAGAATAATTGTAATATATTTATAATATATTTAAAAATAAAATTATTAATTAATGTTATACATAATATTCTCTTGAAAATTAAAAATATTAAAAATGTGGGGTGTTTACAAATTTTTGTGCATAATCCTTAGGGTTACGTTAGGATTTGCTTAAAAAAATGATTTACTTCTTATAATTCATAAAATATATAAATTTTAAAAATAAAAAGGATAAAATTAAAAAATTGGTGCATTGCTTTTTTTTTTATAAATAATAAATTTAAACAATTAATTTATAATTTATTAAAATTTTAAAAATTAAAATAATAAAGTTATTGGCTGATTACACTTTTTTTATAAGCAACAATTTTAAAAAGGATTATTTTTTTATAGTTTAATAAAAGAAACTTAAAAAATAAAAAAAATAAAAATTGAATATGAAAAATATGTATAATTGATAAATTAAAGAAATGTTAAAAATAAGATAAATTATTTCTTGGAGACAGTTACCGATAGAATGCATCATTATTGTAAATGAAACTATGCGTTAACGATGTATGGAATAAAATTCCTTTTCTAAAAGGTCAGAGTTTCTCCCTTAGGATGACCTAAATACCATTTTTTCCATTAAATTCCTAAAATTGACCATTTCCACACATTTTCGTTTCAGATAAGGTTCTCATGTTTCTGGTTTGAAAAGAATAATCTTGCAATTTCCTTTAAATTACTTGGTTCTTACTTTCTTGATTTGGCCATGTATATAAATGCAAAGATAGAGATGTAAAGCCAAATGAATAAACAACTCTGTGCACTTGGTTCATATCAGAGATTTAAATTACGGTTGCGGTTGCGATCGCAGTCGCGTCACGATGCGGACGAATGCGAAAAAATGCGGCCATAACGATATAAAATTATGAAAAATCACAGATGTGGTCTCCTCCGAAAACGCAATATTGCGGTCGCACTCTGTTTTTTAGATCCTAGGTTCGTATATATGGGCTGCTTTTGCTTTGGAGGTAGCAAGAAGAAACACCGGAGGAACACCGGAAAGCCCCAAGCTCACCGGAATACTAAAGCCGGGGGCGGTGCGACTAGAGATGGCGACATGGTTGTCATGATTGGAGCGGGGGCTGCTCCTGCTAATTGTGACAGTGGTGGAAGCGGTGGAAATTGTGGCGGAGGTGGAGGTTGTTCTAGTGGAGGGGGTGGAGGCTGCGGTGGCGGTGGCGGGGGCGGAGGTTGCGGTGGTGGCGGCTGTTGAAGCTAAGCAGTCGATGATTCTGAAGGGAACAACTCTCATAATCATCTCATGGATTCTGAGTAAATTTCCATTGGTTTGTTAATCGAAAGTAAAACGAATTTATGTAATATGGATCGTTGTTATAGAGTTCGTAATCATTTTTAGCTCCCTCTTAGAATTTCCCTCTTATTGTTAGCAAGAGCTAATAACATCAGAAAAATGAAAGAGAGGCACTTTTAGCATTGCAACGACACTTTTTATACTGTAGCGAGATTCATTGTTTATGATCTGTATGTTTTAAGTGATTTATTATTTTTATCTGTATGGAGTATAATTTGTATCAATTTTGTTTTTTAGAAATTCATCTATTGCTAATCCAATTTTGTCCAATTTCATCTCTCAATTCATATATACATTAAATTGTTAGTGAAGATTGCTAAACACTTAACAACTAAATTTTTTTAACCAAACGTCTAGGCGAAGGCGGTTTCTGTCCATAAAATAACATAATTTTAACATCCTATGATTTTAATTTTACGTTAACTGTTTCCCATGGTATAATTAGACAAACTATCGAAGAATAGCATGTTACTATTTAGTCTTTAAATAATAATATCAAACAAAAATCTAAAATAATTAGACAAATCTACTCTCATTAATAATAAAATTATCATAGAACAACATGTTATTATTTAGAGAATAAATAGTAACTTGTTGTCATTTGATATCCAAATAATAACATCGACCAAAAATTTAAAATAAATGAATAGATCAAATTTCGTTAACAATCAAATTGCTAAAAAATAACATATTAATGTTTAGTCTCCAAACAGTAATATCAAATAAAAATTCAAAATAATCAAATAAATGTACTCTTATTAACAACAAATTTGTCAAAGAACAATTGTTACTGTTTGGAGATCAAATAATAATGTGTTGTTATTTAATATCCAAATAGTAACATTGATAAAAAATTTAAAATAAATAGATAAATTAAATCTCATTAATGATTAAATTGCTAAAAAATAGTATATTACTATTTGGTCTCCAACCAGTAACATCGATAAAAAACTCAAAATAATTAAATAAATGTACTCTTATTAATAATAAAATTGTTAAAGAACAACATGTTACTGTTTGAAAATCAAACAATAACATATTGCTATTCGGTATCTAAACAATAACATCAATCAAAAATCTACAAAATAAATGGACAAATGAAGTTCCATTAGCAATCAAACTGCCAAAAAAATAACATGTTACTGTTTGCAAATCAAATAATAATATGTTGTTATTTAGTATCTAGAAAATAACATTAACTAAAAATTTAAAATAAATAAATTAAATCTCATTAATAATCAAACTGTTAAAAAATAACATGTTATTGTTTGGTGTCATTAAAATAAATATTGAAAAAATACATGATGTGATATTTTTTAAATTCATGTTGAAGCATAATCCTAAACTTAATGTTTTAGATTGGCTATTCTTGTAGTATTGTATTGTTGATCAGTATTTTAATTTTAGGATTTTAATAAAATATAACATTCAAACATTATTTTTTTAATATACCATTAGTTGTGTTTAATAATAATATTCGAATATGGATTGATAATGATATAAAATCATCAAAAGAAATATTTAATTAATAAACCTAACAAAAAATTAAATTTGATTCATAGTAGGTGTTAAATATTCTATTTTTTAATGAATGAAAAGAAAATATATAATAAAAAATAAGAATTAAGGATTTTTAGTAATAATAAAATAATTTTTATATTTTTATTGACATGTTAATACATAATAAATGATAGAGTCAAATTAATTTATATTAAAATTAAATCAAATTTAATGTTATAAAAAATTTCATATTTTAAGAGATTAAGAATTTTATTATTAGATTTTTAAAATTTTTAAATGAATATATTGAAACTAAAAATATAAATTTAAAATACTAAAATTTAATGATAAAAATATTTAATTTTTAAAAAAATAGAAGTTCAAGTAGCATTATTTAAAAAACTGCAAGATGAATTGTAAGTCATTGAATGGTAGTGTCATTTTGGTCTTTTGGTCTTTGCGGTAATTCATTATTTGTAAGTAAATTTAAATGAAAAAAGTGGATTTGGAGTGTCTTGTTGTAATAAATTGTAATAAATAATATCAACCTAATTTTTTTCCCTAAAAGTTTTAATCTAACTAGCTCGGCCCATAATAAACTTGTACGCTTGCACTTTCCATAATTGAATAAGACATGCATACTTTAAACATGGGCCTTGTTTAACAAAGATTATATTAATAATTAACTTATGATTATTTAGTTAATTTAACCATCTAATAACATTAATTATTGATCTAATGTTGGATAATATTAGTTATTTACACATAAAATGATCTAAGAATATGAATATAATTTATAAATTATTTAAATATTTTTTACTTTAGTCCATTTTAGATTTCAATATATTAATTATTGGATCATATTTTCCTTTAAGAAATAGATCATAATAATTTAATATTAATTAGGATTTTCCTCAAAATAATTATAATTTATCAATCGCAAAAGCATAAAAATTGCACAAGCCATAAAAATGGCCATATTCTTGCACATTAACTATAAATTCATGATAAAAATAATTATGGACACCTCAACTTTTTGTAATTGGTAGATTGAGGGAAATCTACTAATTTAAACCTTTATTCACCAAATAGTGCAATTGGTATATTTACTTAACAAATCCACTAAAATGGTAATAACAAAGCCTTTTACCTATGAAGGACAAATAAAAAAATGTTACTATTATGTAGACCCTAACCCTAAAGCTATTGAATGGAACCATCCAATCCGTTAGCAAACCCATCCATGCGGAATGGTTATAAACAGATTGAATCGATTGAATCCAAAAAATTGTGAACTCCTTTAATGGCAGTTTGAAAATCCTAACATTTATAGATTGTGGACTCACAGACCGGGTCCGCAGACTATTTCTTTTTTTTTTAAAAAAATAATTGTATTACTTGTTAAGAAATTTTGAGTGTAAAATAACAATTATAAATTCAAAATTTACATACTAAATACATTCTTAATTTATGCCAACAATTCAAGGCAAAATAAATTATAATAAAAATTTATTAATTTTAAAATTATTAATTTAAAAATAAAATCATTAACTTTGAAAAAAATTATTTAAGTTGGATTGAATTAGAAGATAAAAAATTGATTTTGGAATTAAGTATTGGATTGGTTGAATGAAATTGTGTAGAATGTTAATTTAGTTTAAAAATGAAATTATTAAAAAAAAATACAAACCTATCTGCAGACTCAAGGAACAGGACCACTTTAGGTTCGTATTTAAATGAACTTGTATTTTACAGATCCTAATTTGCATTTTTTTGCAAACTTGTGAACCTATCCACAAACCCAAAGCCATTTCAACGGCTCTACCTATTTACCATATGAGAAAGAACGTTGAAATAGGAAATTGTACATGTAGCCAAGGGTAAAGTAGATCACTTAATTTATAAGCCTCCGGTGCCCTAACCTATTTCTAGTGTAATTTAATCTATCCTATTTATAAAATATAATATGTTTAGCCCAAACTTTTGTCCCATTTTATAAAATAAGTTAAATCATATTATTTAAAGTTTAACATATTGGCCTACTAGGCTAGCTCATATTTTTATGTATTAAACTATATAATATATAAATACATATATTATTTGAAAATTTTTCATATACATTTAAAAAGAGAATGAAAAATTCTAACACATTCTTATTATCTAAATTTTAGCTTATATTTTAATTTTTAAACAATTGATTTATAAGTGTTAGTTGTGTTATTGTGATATTTTTATCTGTTTTAGGATTGAATTAAACTGAAATTGAATTCAAATTGAGTTGAACTTTATACTTTAAAAGTTTTACTCATGTTTAAATTAAAATATTATTATTAATTTGAACTTGAATAACTTTCTCTGTTAGTTGTGTTATACATGATAATATTTAAACTTGATTTGACTTGACTTAATTATACTCCTAATATTTTTTTCATTATTTACTAATTATTAATAGGTCTTTATTATAAAAAAATTACATAACTCTATTTATCCAATTATTGTTTACATCCTCAATCAAAGAAAATTTTAATTGCACTGTATAACTGCACCTAGTTGAATGCACTATGTTATAAATCATTTTTTTAATTATCTAATATTACATATTAATATATTATCCCTAATTTATTTAATGATGTACTCATTATGCACAGAAACTAAATGTACATAATATAACTAAAAAATCTATCGATGAACAAATAAGTGAAGGAACGTGATATAACGTGGCCATGGCAGAGTCAAAGGGGATAGGAGTTGCCCTCAACCCTCCAAAAATCTTAATATTAATTTTACATTTGCCCTTAAAATTTAAAAAGTTGTATGTATTCTAAAAATGTCTTGATACTTGACTCGTGTAAAAAATTTTGCCTACGCAACCGTAATGTGAAGGTTGGTTGTTTATCTCTTTATTGATCTCTTATAATGATAATCCAAATCTTATTTTGGATTCTTTCTTCATGAATAGTTGGTGTAGTTTCATTTACATTAATGATACATAAAATTATACTACATATCTTATATGTAATTACCTTCAAGATAAGATAATTTACCGATTAAATATGTTACATTTTATTTTTATATCTTATCATTTTATTTTTTAAAAATTTTTTTGTGTAATTAGTGAAGTTATTTTTTCCAAAAAGTTACTGTTGGTAAAAAAGTGCAATTATGTCAGCTTTTTTTTTTGCCTTTCTAAATTTTTAAGTAAATAGTGAAAATTATTTTTTTAAAAATATTATTGATGATAAAAAAGTGCAAGTAGTGCAATTTTTAGTTATCTTTATCTTTTAAATTTTATTTTTTTAATAAATTATAATATTTAATTATCTTTTCACAATTTATTCCTTATAAAAGAATTCGAACTTTCTTACTAAAATTATAATTATTACATCCGATGATTCAAATATATATGAGTCCTTCGGATTTTGTTAATTCTAATTTTAAGCGTTATAGTTAAAAATTAATGAATATCTTTTATTTATTATTTTTTAATTTGCATGATAATATTAATTAAGGATAACTATAATATATCTAAAAATCAAATTATTAGTTAATATTATCTATAATGTTCTCTTAAAAATTGAAAATATTATAAATATGGGGTGTTTACTAATTTTTATGCATAATGCTTAGAGTTACGTTAGCATTTGCTTAAAAAAAAGGATTAGTTCTTATAATTTATAAAATATATAAATTTTAAAATTAAAAAGGATAAAATTAAAAAATTAATGCATTGCCTTTTTTATAAATAATAAATTTCAACAATTAATTTATAATTCATTAAAATTTTATAAATTAAAATAATAAAGTTATCGATTGGTTGCACTTTTTTTATAAGCAACAAATTTAAAAAGGATTAATTTTTTATAATTTACTAAAAGAAATTCAAAAGATAAAAAATGATAAAAATTGAATATGAAAAATATGTGTATAATTGATAAATTAAAGAAATTGTTAAAAAATAAGGAGATAAATTATTTCTTGGAGACAGTTACCTATAGAATGCATCATCATTGTAAATGAAACTATACTTTAACAATATATGGAATAAAAATCCTTTTTTAAAATGTCAAAGTTTCTCCCTAAGTATAATCCAAATACCATTTTTCCATTAAATTGCTAAAATTGACCGTTTCCACACGTTTTCGTGTCAAAGAAGTTCGGATGCTTCTGGTTCGAAAAGACCAAGCTTGCAATTTCCTTTAAATTACTTAGTTCATAACTTCTTGGCTTGGCCATCTATGTTAATGCAGAGATAGAGATGTAAGGCCAAATAATAATAAACAACTTTGTGCACTTGGTTCGTGAATATGGGCTGCTTTTGCTTCGGAGCTAGGAAGAAGATTGAAAATAAACACCGGAGGAACACCGGAAAACCCCGAGTTACTCAATCAAGTAATACAGGTGGGTTTTCCGGTAAAAATCAAGCTCAACGGAATACTAAAGCCAGTGGCGGTGCAACTAGAGATGGCGACATGGTTATTATGATTGGAGCGGGGGCTGCTCTGGCCGCTGCAGCCGGAGCTGCTAACTGTGACGGTGGTGGAAGCGGTGGAAATTGTGGCGGAGGTGGAGGTTGCGGTGGCGGCGGCGGAGGTTGCGGTGGTGGCGGCTGTTGAAGCTAAGTAGTTATTGATTCTGAGGGGAACAATTCTCATAATCATCTCATGGATTCTGAGTAAATTTCCATTGGTTTGTTAATTGAAAGTAAAACGAATTAATGTAATGTGTATCGTTTGTTATAGAGTTCGAAATCATTTTAGCATTCCTTTTTTAGCTTCTTATTGTTAGCATGCGCTAATAACATCAGAAAATGAAAGACGGGCACTTTCAGTATTGCAATGACACTTCTAATAGTGTAGGAAAAAGTATCAATTTATTGTTTTCTTGCAAACTTATTTCTATTTTATCGTTGTTTCAAAACATATTATCAAAATACGCATGTGGGGCAAAGGCGTCAGGCCGGAAGACGTCCTCGGGAAGGAGGCGCCAGTCTGAATGGCACCTCCGGAGTAGTTTGAGGGCGCCAAATTGAATGGCGCCCTTACTCTGTCATTTCAAAATGAAAATTTTAAAAATAAATAATATATGATTGTAATTCAAAATAAATTTTTAAAAATAAATTACTCATTTTATAATTATATTTGATATCATAAAAAAATATTTTATTCCACTTTGATATTTAATACATTAATTTATTATAGGAATCAAATAAGAAAGTAGTTAATGATAATATATTTAATAAAAATAATAAATATTTAGTAAATAATTAAATATTATTAAAATAAAAGATAGGATCAATAAAGAATAATTACGTAATTTATATTAATGTCGCTCAAATTTTGATCCAATGACACTTAATATTTATCATTTTTTGGAATTATACACTTTCACCGTTCGGAATTATAATATTACAAGTAATTATTTAATACTTTATTACACATAAGCAAATTTATTGAATTACTCAATAATATTCTTCATATACGAAGTTGAAGATTGTTGAAAATGAATAGAAATATAACGAAATAAATATATTTCTTTTTATTTTGTATTTATTTCAATAATATTCTTGCTACTTTGTATTTATTTCAATAATATTATTTTTATTTTGTAACAAAATAAATACGAAATAACGAAGTTGAAGATAGTTAAAAATAAAAAAAATGTGGTTATTTCGTTGCAATAATCTTTTCATTTTATAATGAAATTAAAATTATAATATGAATTAATTCCTTTTTATTTCATCACAATAATAAAATATTTTGGCAACGAGATGTGGAACATGGACTAATCCTTATCATTAGAAAAAAATAAACACACATTATTGTAAAAAATTTATAATTAATTTATGTTAGTTAATAATTTATAATAATTAAAGTAATGAAAATAAAATATCAAAGGAAAGAATAAAATTCTAGTTAGAAGGATGTTATTAGAAAAAATTGTATATATTTGATGTGTTATATGAGAATTAAATTGATTGTGTATTTGTGAGAAGATTTGGTAATTAAAATTGATATAAGTACCTATGCAAGAAGATAAAAATGTCGTAATAATCAAAATCATCCTAAATTTTGATGTTTGACAATAAAGTAATAAGATAGATGTGCATAAATATACAATAAACATGAAAAAGAAAGCTAATATCTACGTAAGTGATGTCCAGTCCCACATCCAGGATCGGTAATGTGACGGCCATATCTACTAACCCTCTGCGCAGGCTCGGGAGTCACATCTCCGGTGTCTGTGGCTCCTCTACCTCCAACTCCCACTCTGTCTCTGTCTTTGGCTCCCGCTTTGCCTCTACCTCTACCTCTATCTGCAAGCACTGAGTCATCTGTCATCATGCCACCAAGTGCTGATCCCTGATCCTAAGTATGTAGATCAAATGCAGGACGATATAGTTGTGATGGACCAGTTTCACCGGAAGGAAAGACATGGAATGAAGATGAAACTCCTGGTAAAAGTGGAAATGCCTGAAATGAGGATGGAACACCAAAAGTAAACTGGTACATTTGGGATAATGACAGAGCATATAGTGCAGCCGGGAACATGGTGGAGGATGAAAGAACATCTAGTGCAGTAGGGTACATATGAGATGAGGCAGTTATATCTAGTATCATCATCATGGTGTCTTGGGCAATCGATGATGGAGTTTGTTGCATTATCGAAGTGGACGGAATATCAGCTTGCGACATAGGTCGTAGACTAGTGCGATGGCGTCGACGAGTACGAGGCTGATCATAGTTACCCTCTGCAGGGTCAGGGATATAATGGGCATGAGGAGCTAGCTCCACATGTGAGTCAATAATCACATGATCAACCTCCTAAATGGCATGAAGGATGGAGTCCGTCACTGATCTAAGCGAATCGAAGGTGAACCTAGACTGCCCCTCAGGTGTAGTGAAGTCGTGTAGTGTGGACACCTCATCTATCTGTGCAAATTTTTTACATTAAAGTTAGTTACAATACTAATGCACAGGAAGAAAATAAGACACAGATAACTAGCATGTAGTATTACCACAAGGTCTAATGCTCCCCCAACGGGTGTAATAAATCGCCTAGTAACCTGTTTGTACCATGCCATGTACTCGGACTATGGGCCTAGGACTAGTCGTGTGGTCGGCTCGGCGATAGCACACAAGTCTTGGCGGATATCCTATAGTGCAATGTACAGCTGATGCCGGATGTGCCATTCCTTATCATGCCGATCGGACAAGTGAAGGCAATGGACCTCTGCCACATGCTTTGGTGGCTTAGGAGTAGGCTGGTGTAGTCCAAACTACCGTAAAACTCTATCTGGCTGGTGCCACTCGACAATCTAAAAGTGTATGAGTAGCACCACTATTGTCCACATGTCACTCCTGTCAAAATAGTACTGAGGAAGTATGCAGTGACCATCTCAGTGTACAGGATCCAAGTGATTTGAAATTACACATTTATGTTGTCATTTAAATGCGACAATGAAATGGACAAAGGAATGAAATAAAAATATACATTATCCCCTTCATACCTGGTCGAGACGAAGACGATCCAGCACGTATCTATAATAGGTAGGCTATGTGCCGGACTATCCTGGAACGTTTTTTGATAGTGCCACCTACCAAGTATAATAACTAAGTTAAACAACTTAGAATTCAACTAAATTACAAGTGTAAATTGAAAAATTTTCTAACTTGCGGGCTAAAGGCCAATCCCTGCATCCCCCTCTGGTATGTCTGAAACAGTAATCACGGGGGCAATAGTGGGAAATCTATCCCATGCCGAAAGCTGCAGTAGTAGGCAACACCCTCCTATCTTCCTATAATCTGGAGTAGTGGCCTTACAGAGCTCTCTGTACAGATAGGCCAGGCAGACAAATCCCCAACTATACGTCCCAGCCTCGTGGAAGTCTCCAAGCAAGGGTAAGTGCATGAGGTGGACATACATGCTGGAGTGGTCAGAAAATAACATCCCACCAATGAGATGCATAATGTAAGCCCGGGTGAATCTCTGTACTGTCACCTCATCTGCATCATCTGGAAGATGAGTGAATTGCCTCTCCAACTAACTCATCCTCAGTCGCCCCCTTTTGATAACATTTTCGTCCACCAGTAACTGCAATCCCAAATACTCCTCTATGAGGGCTCCCCATCCCTACACAGTGGGGCCCGTCACTGCTTGACTATCAATGGGTAGGCCAAGCTGAAAAGCAACACCTTGCAATGTAATAGTTATCTCCCCCTATGGCATGTGAAAAGTGTGTGTCTCCGGCCTCCATCGCTCTACAAAAGCACTGATTAATTGATGGTCAATCAGCACAAACTCGCACATCGCCAGGTTGTAAAAACCTGCCTCTCGTAACAAGGGGACAATCAACTCCAGGGGGTACTGGTGATGGTAGTGATGAGCCCGTCGAATCTTCAGCACACAGTTAGGCTGTAAAAAAAATTAATTATTGCATCTGACAATACAGAAAAGTATAACTAACTTTAAGATCTAACTATTTACATACATGGCCTGCCCAAATCAATTGGGATATGTGTGAGTCCTGAGTTGTCAGAAGTGAAGGATCTCGTGGTCCAGGATCGATGCGTCGAGAAGTGGATGTCATCTGCCATTAACTAAGTTACATTAGGCTAGAATTTAAATACACACTAATATAACATACGTGTGCAATTTAACTACAAAGATCCACATAAGAATTTATAGTACTTGGACGTTTGAAGTAATTTGTTAACATTACTAGTAATGGGGTCACATATATATCTATAATGGCATGCAATTTTACAACAATCAAACAAATCACATTATCCAACCATTATACTTATGACATTGGTTAACATATTTCGTAACACCTTTGTAAAAGTAAAAATTAAAATTAACATGAAGAAGGGCCTTCATCTCCATGGAAAAGTGGGCAGCGCCTACGATTATGACCTTCCATCTTATAAAGACCACATTTTTGCCTGACACCACTCTCTTGAGGCCAATCCATCTCATTCCTGATTCATGTCAACTTCGGTCGTCCTTTTTCATGCAATCTTCCATAATTTGGAACCAGAACAGGAAATGGTGATAGGTTATTACATTGCGACCACTCCCCGATCGGCCACCACTCATATTTGTAATAATTAAGTAGGGTGTCAAGTTTGTATACAGGATCGACATATGGTTCCCACGATATGTTGATTGAGGCACAAGCAGCAATAATATGAGTGCAAGGATACCTATATGCTTGAAATTGTCCACATTCACACTGGTCTTTGTTTAATAGCACTTGGACGACTTTTCCACATGATCCATTGGCCATATTAGGGCCCTCCACCACTTTAAACCTAGTTCCTTGTCTATTATATGCATGAACATGGTAAGAAGAAGCACGTGACTGGATAGTTGCAAGCTCCTGTCTGAATCTGATTGCGTATATGGGACCTTGTTCTAGTTCAGCATGTGTTTCTTTTGCCCTCTCTACAAAGCACTTGACACATCTATAGTATATTTGTTGAATAAGGCCTATGATTAGTAGCTTCCTTAATCCTTTGAAGAGGCCATTAATGCACTCTACTATATTAGTCGTCATATGACCATATCTTCTTCCTGCATCATAAGCAAGTGTCCACTTGTCCATCGGAATAGCAGTCAACTTATTGTGGATCTCCTAATTGACTTTGCTTAAGTTGTCCAATCTCTCATGACCTTTTCTCGATTTGGCTCATAGGATGAACATAAGGAGACAAATAGTTTAACCAGATTGAACTACCAGATAGAAAAATTTACAGATGAAAGGTTTAACATAAAAGTTGTGCTATAAGGCGTACCAATCTTAAGGACAGCTTTCCTGACATTGTCATCCTTACATTTCTTGCAAATGTCTTAAGGACAGCTTTCCTGACATTATCATCCCTACATTTCTTGCGAACGTTGCTGACAATATGTCTGACACAGTACCGATGAAAAGCATGAGGAGGCTGCCATCCTAGACTTTCGTTGGCTATAACATCTTTTATAGCTTGGTGTCGATCAGATATCAAGCATATTTTTTGCTGGTTCGTAACATTTACCCTTAATAATGTTAAAAACTAGTTCCAGTTTTCATAGTTCTCCTTTTCAACAATGGCAAAGGCAAGAGGTACGGAACATTTGTTACCGTCCTGGGTTGCAGCAATTAGTAGCACACCTCTGTACTTGCCATACAGAAACGTTCCATCAACTTGTATGAATTGCTTGCAGTAGGGAAATGCGGCAATACATAGCTTGAAAGCCCAGAAAACTCGGTTGAAAATATGTTTTTGTGGATCAACATGGTTGTAAACTGTGACGAATTCTTCTGATTCTAACTTGAATAGAACTTGGTCACAATAGCCTAAAATGTCCAACCATTTGGAGAGCACTTCATATGATTTATCCCAATCTCCATACACCTTGACAATTGCCTTCTGTTTTGCCTTTTATGCTTTTCTGTACGAAATCTTGTACTGATACATGCCTTCCACCCTCTCTTGTATAAGCGAAATTGAAACATCTTGCTTTACTTTAATTATCTCCAGTATCAAGGAACTATATACTCGGAGTCAAGAGACTTGTGATCTTGTGTTAAACTGGCATTAACACATGTGTGAGGCCCTAAAAATCTAGTTATTGTCCAAGTGTTAGAATTCTTCAAATTAGTCGCTCTAAGGCAGAATTTGCATTCATCCCCATAATTATCACACTTCACACTCAATCTTCTAGTATCTGATTCCTCCACGTAATAACTATGGTACCTTCTGATGTGGTAATACTTGGTTGCAACAATCAATGCCTCCTTGCAATCAAACTCTTATCCAATATGTAAGTCCTCCATGCCGTAGTCATAGCTCGATTTCATTATTTCTGAAAATTCATTAGCATTCCTTACGGCATCCCAATCAATATAAGAGAAGACAGCAGCTTGAGGGACACCACATGATGTCTATATAGCATTGTCACTCCTCACACACCGAGCTGCAACACTGTCATCATGTGTAGTTGTACGTTCTTCATCATCAGTGTCACGATCATCACCACTATTGCAAGACACCTCATCGTCTTCAAAACCAGACTCAAGGTGGGCATCCATGATTATAGGATCATTGGATTCTTCCTCTACAACCGATAAGGCACTTGTTAAACCCATCATGGTATGTGATACATTTCTTGGGAAAACACCTACAACAGATGAGTCCAATGTAGGAGTATAACTATCAGAAATGTGGAACTCAATTCCACCCGTGTAAGGAGGGCCTTTCCTCACTATCGAACAACTAGTACTGACATGAGCTATTGGATCTACGGGTGGTCTAATTATTGGGACTTTTTCTTGTGAATCAAGGTTGGTAGCGTGTAGTTCGGATGTGATCACCTCCACGTACAATTTCATTGCTGTCATCATCGGATGTTATTCGTAACTTGCTATGGCACATGCCAAGTCTTATTCATCGTCCAATTCGTATGCCATATATTGAGCCTTTGTTTGATGTTGTGGAAACCTATAAATAATTCTCCCAATAGCTTGATCTTGGGAAAGCTTCAGTCGAGTATGAATTTTCTTTCGCAATACATCCATAGTACTGCATCCTCTCAATTTCAATGCCTTTGGGGGAGGTCCATCGTACATTACCCCCATTGATCCCTCAATCATTGTACCATTTGAATATATAAAAGCAATTAAACTTTTCTTTATCTTGTTACTTCTAACTGCAAAACATTCACTGCACCCTCACAACTGACACATATTATCATATACAATTTTTGTACTTATAAACGAATGAACTAGTATTTAATATTACAAGTAAAAATGAACAATATGTATTACTATTTTTGTAAGGTATATATTTAATAGTACGTAATAATTTAAATAATTTAATTCTAATTCTTCTTTTTTTGCATAATTTTTTATGTAATATAATTAAATTATTACAAAAAAATAAATTTATATTTAAAATAATGATTTCAATTTTCACTTACCTGCACACAATTGAAAAAAAGCTTAATTTTTAAATATTATTGCATAACAATTTTTCATATATAACAAATATATCATATACTAAGATAATTTTTTCCGGCCAAATAAATGTTATTTCTTTTTAAAACTAATATAATGTTTGGTTATATAATCTTATCTATATTTTAATTTATCTTTTTCAATTGTCATTTTTTTGTTTATTTGGCACAAATTATACTTATTAGATTGATTAACTTTTTCAATACATTACATTTATTATTCTCATGACAATTTTCTCTCTTCATACCTATTATTAAATAGCAATAAAAAATATTTACATATTATTGTTTGTATATTTTTATGATTACAATCATGAGTTCTTTTTTACATACTGACTTCGTCTAATACTTATATTACAGTACCTCCTTATATATTTTAATACTTTCTGAATAAACCTATGTATAGTATAATTTTTTTTGCTACATTTATTATTCTTGCATTTATAATATCTACTATTTAAATAGAAAAATATTCATATTTTCAATAACAATATCCTATTATTTAAAACTTCTGGTTACATTCATATATCCAAAAATTTTATTTTTATTACTTCTCTTATGATATATTAAAATTTCACATGAAAACATTCTCTAAATATAACTTTCACCTAGGTCCTAAAACCTATTTTAGGACACCTTTCTTTATTTCATTTATTCTTCTTTTAACAACACAACCTATCGTAGTACATATAAATTTCTATAAATTTTTTATAAATTATAATTTCACATCATAAATCATAATAATCAATATAAAATAAAAATACTCATATTATTTATATCATAATATTCTAAATAAATTTCTCTACTACTATAAAAGATATTTTCATGATGACTAATAAAAATTATAATATAAGTATAAAATTTATAAAAATATTAACCGGTAAGTATTAGGAAAAACAAACAGAAAAGAGCCTTTGCATGAAAGAAAAAACTGTTAGATATTTCAATAACTTTAATCTCTAAGTAAAAATTATTAGATATTATTGTATCATTAAAAAAATTATACAAAAATCACGCTAAATTAAATATATTTTACAAGACAATATATAAAAGGAACAAAAATAATAACATAGATAAAATTTTATTGACGTGTACTTAATTTTAAATATAGTGCTTAAAATTTTATATTAAGAAAATATTAATAAATTTTAAAAGGGAATTAATTTTTATTCTTAAATACTTTTATTAAAACTGGAATATATAAATAATTAATTCAATTAATGCTTCCCATAACATTAATTTTTTTAAATTATTTTAAGATAAAAATAAAATATGTTACATTATGTCAATATTATGTAATTATCCTAATATTTAAATCGTAATTAATATGAGTCAATATAAAAAAATTATAACAAAATAAATTTAAAAAAATGCTATGTGAAAGATAAAGTAATAAGTGTTAAAAATTAAATATATAATCAATTAATTTTATTAAATAATGTATTTAATTATTATAAATAATTTTATGTCAAAAATAAATTAAATTACATTATATTTATATTATTCAATATATTACATTTGAACTTTTAATAGAATGATTGAAAAAAGAAGGAAGAAAAAAATTAGACAAAGTAGATGAAATGAAGAAAAAATAATGTAGGAATTGTAAACCCTTGGAGAAATCTTAGTTGATGTATTTTAAATTTAAAACATAATATTTAAAAATTATTATTAGCAAAAAAATTAAAAAAATTTTATAAATAAAATTTATTTTAATTACTAAGTATTTTTTTCAAAAAATATAATATGAAATTAATTATTTTTATTAATAAAATGTATATTAAAGATTTAATTTATTTAAAATATTATAATAAGCTAAAAAAATATAACTTATTATATTTATGTTAATTAATGATGTTGATGTTTTAAACCATAAACAATACGAGTAGATATAAAAAGAATACAATAGAGTCAATAAGAAATAAACAATACGTAAGGCATAAAGTAATAAAAATTTGATTGTATAATAAATTAATTAATTAAATGAATTATATAATTTATATAGAATACATTTATAATCAAAAAATTAATATATCTTACTGCTAAAAAATATTGGTGTATATGGTATAAATACCATGAGTTAACAAAAAAGAATAAGAAAAATGTACAATAAAAAAGATAAAATAAAGAGAAATAATACATAAGATATCAAGTCTGTACAAAATTTTCTCAATTGATATTTACTTATTTTGACATATATTACTTTAAAATTAATATAAAAATATTGATTAATAGGACAATATATTCTTGTAATAATCAATATATAATAAAAATAATCTTATTTTTATCATATCCTATATCCTAAAAAATTTTATATTTAAAAAATTTTTAAACATAATTTTTACCTAAATCGTAAATTTTATTTTAAGATACTTTTCTTTATCCCCTTTGTTCTTTTTTTAAAATCACAAACTATTACAGATCATATAAATTTGTACAAATTTTTCCTAAATCCTACATCATAATTTCACATTATAAATCATAATAATCAACATAAAATAAAAATTTTCTACCACTGTAAAATATATTCTTATAATAACTAATAAAAATTATAATATAAATACAGAAATTATAAAAATACTAACTAGTAAAAATTATAAAGTATCACAAATCATATAAATTTTTACAAATTTTTTCTAAATCTTATATCATAATTTCACATCATAAATCATAATAATCAACATAGAATAAAAATTTTTCTACCACCATAAAATATATTCTCATAATAACTAATAAAAATTATAATATAAATACAAAAATCATAAAAATACTAACCAAGGAAGAGTAAGGAAAGAAGACCAGATCTGAAATCCAAAGAAGAAAATATTGCCGGATGAAATGCACAGAAGTAAGAAAGGATGAAGATTTGTGAGTGAAAAAATAGGGAATGGTGCGAACAAGAATAGGTGCGAACGGTTACAGAGAGTGAAGGGCAGAGGGGCTGCGAAGAGTGAAGAAGAGTGAAGGCCGAATTGCGGTATAAATAGGGTAGGAGGCGCCATTGCATTTGGCGCCTCCCAAATTTTTTTTGAACCAATGGCACCACCTTGAATGGCGCCTCCAAGGTTCAATAGCGCCAAGTTAGATTGCGCCTTCAACCTTAGAACGCCACAGTGTGGCGCCTCTATGTGTTGCGGACGCCATTTTGAATGGCGCCCTGCGTACTTTGGTAATATATTTCGAAATCACGGTAAAATAAAAAAAAGTTTATAAAAAAACTGTATATTGGTATTTTTGCCAATAGTGTAACCAGATTCGTTGTTTATGATCTATATGTTTTAAGGGATTTACTATTTTTATCTGCATGGAGTATAATTTGTATCAATTTTGTTTTTGGAGAATTTCTTTGGCTTTGAATTCATCTATTGCTAATCCAATTTTGTCCAATTTCATCTCTCAATTCATATATACATTAAATTGTTAGTGAAGATTGATGTAACACATAACAACTAATTTTTCTAACCAAACGTCTAGGTGAAGACCGTTTCTATTACATTAACTGTTTCCCATGGTATAATAATAATAATAATAATAATAATAATAATAATAATAATAATAATAATAATAATAATAATAATAATAATAATAATATGTTGCCTTCACTTGCCGGTGGAAAGAGATGCCCAAATAAAAAAAAAAAATTCATGCTCATTGAGGCAGTATTGAGAGTAGTACATCGGCTCATTATTATCTATTTAACAAAAACACAAACGAAAGATGAAATTTGGCAAAATAACATGAATTAGTGATGAAATTGATTAAAAAAAATTCTTCAATTACAAAATTCAAATAAATTATATGAATGAAAATGATCATTTGCCGGACTAGCACGGTAAATCATGATCGTCAACCAGGGACTGCAGGAGTTATACTGTCCAAAAACACATTTTAAATAACAAAAAATGATATAGGTATTGAAAATAGGATTTAAAATTAAATTTTAAATATTTTACATCTATTAAATTGAACTTTACTTATTTGTCCCATTATTCTATATTTAATAACAATCTTTAATTTGCATTCAAAATTCAATTTGAAATTTTATCTTTTATTCATATAATATTATTACTTAACTAATATATTCTTACATGTTTATGACCAAGGAAAATCTTATCTTCCTCTCATGTAAATTTAACATTCCTTTTCATGAAATATTTTCTAGTTAGGCACTCGTTTATAAAGATTTTCGAGGAAATTGATTTGAAGATTTTTGAAAATGTCAGAAATATAAAAGATTTAGCTTCACTTTTGCCCATTTGTTTTCAAAATAGTTATGATTTTAACATCTTATTTTCAACTGGAGCAATCAGGTCTTTTTTTTTTTTGGGAAGTCACGGAGTTTTTAAATAAATATCGACCTAACTTATTAATTATATGACGTGAGTCGTAGGAGAAATTCACATGGCTTGAAACTTTGCCATGTGACATATGCTACATCATTATAGAGACAGCAATATCTTCACTAAAATAAAAGAACTATTTTTAAACGTGCGTCTCACTCCATGTGATAACTTTTCCTGACTAAGGAGTTGACTTAGTATGACAAATTATTATTTGAGCAACACTTCCGCACCCAGATAATTCTGAATAAAATTTTAACATATTAATAAGAAATTATAATCATCATTACTGTACTTAAATGAATATAAATTTTTTTATTAATTTACCTCTCTATGCATTTTAATTTCAAAATTGTCACTAATATAAGTAAAATGATAAATTTTAAACAAACTAATTCTAATGTAATAAATTAATAATAAAAAATAATTATTTATTATTGTAATTCTATAAAAATTTAGGCATTATATTTAAGAAGAAATAAATATAATATATTATATTATTTCATTATTACAAACATAAAATATTGACATCTATCTGGCCGAGGGACTTACGATTCTCCTTTTGAGTTTAAGCAGTAATTTTAACATGAAGAGTCTTCTTACTTCTTACGTTTGCTACTAAAACCAGTCCTCATATTCTTTTGGTCACTACCTATGATTGGTCTTGGTTCAATATTATTTTCTACCAAAATCAATTCGGTTTGCTTCATTTGCATCATTATCAATTTCCATACGCTTTGAAAATCACAAATATTGATCCACCTCCAATTTAATTACAATGACAGTAATATTCTTACTTGAACTACATAGAAAAAACAACCCTAGTTTGTGGTTTTAAACTAGATCATCATTTTAGGCGCTAAACCAGCATTCTCGAACCAAAAATCAATTATTACTCAACCCTCTCGTGTCAATTACTACTGAAAATGTAATTATTACTGTAGAGTTACAGTTAGAATGTAAATTATTATAAAAATTATAAATCGATATAGTCTGAAATGCAATTAGATAAATTTTATAATTAATACTTTTTAACAGTAATCTCTAACAATTATAAAATACACAATAGATTGGATAGGATAAGTGTTATATATCTAATCTCTTTTTAGAAAAAAAAAAAAGCAAGCTATTACCTATGCTTGTAAACTTGGTAAATTTGTTTCTTTTGACAAAAAATGAAAAATGTATTTAGTAAGAATTTACTGAATTATTTTGTGTTTATAATTATAAAGCAATAAAATAACATAAAATATTACGTCTATTTAATATTAAATATAAAGCCTGAGTTTTTATATAACAAACATTTAAAATTATAATAATTTTTATAAAATATAAAATATCGTATTTTTATTTTTAATTATTACAAACATATTTTTATAATAATTTTAAATAAAACTACATTTGTATTTGCATTATAAGCTTAGACCCATTCAAAGGTTGATTAATCTCTATAAATCAACCAATCTTTGAATTGTCCTAAAAAATTAGACAGTTTGAGATATGTCATGTGATTGTTATTAACAATTTATTTAGCTCTTATTTAATATTGTGAAAATATTTTAGCATCTTAACTATTCTCCGCGTATAAACTATACGGACGTATAGTTTACACACTTGGAGAACCATGGGAAGATATTACCGAAATTTCTGAACGAAACAAATGATAAGCATGGATAAATTAGAAAAAATCACAAATAAAGAAATATCTCGAATGGGATAGGAACTTACCCTTCAGAGTTGGGTGATGCGGTGTATTTAGGATACATTTTAAATATTAATCACAACACTTTATTCCACCTAAAGCTATTTTCTTTCTATTCAGTGATACAATATTTATAGATAAAAGTTGAATACATATACCAAATCGCTTGTCAGATGAGTATTGGAATGGTGCAGTGACATTTGTTCAAACGACTAAAAACTTTGTTAATAAAAAGGGTTTGGTGAGATGTCCATGCAAAAAGTATGTGAATTTATTATTCCAAATATTACCAATATTAGAGGCACATATTATAGATAATGGATTTCATCCATTATACATAAATTGGGTACACCATGGTGAAGCGGATGTTTCAACTTCTAGAGGAGCTTGGGGGGCATCTCTTAACAATAGAGATGAGCTTGCAAATATTATATATGATTTCATCAGCTCTCATGTACTTGAAGGAGTAGTTCACATTGATATGGGAGGGAGTGAGAATGCACTTGTCGGAGATAGTGGAACAAATTATAGTGGTTGTGATAACCTGTTCGAGCAAGTAGAAATAGAATTGTATCTAGGATGTACATCGTTTTCAGCCTTGAACTTTCTGGTGAAACTCATGTACTTGAAGGTTTTGCATAAGTGGACAAATAAGTCATTTGATACTCTTTTGAGGTTGTTAAAAGAGGCATTTCCAAACAATAATAAATTGCCCAAATCGTACTAGCTCAATAAGTTAGGGTTGAGGTATGAATCAATCCATGTGTGCAAACATGACTCCACACTTTTTTGGAAAGAACATGCTTCCAAGGATAATTGTCCAATTTGTGGGGAAAGCTAATGGGTAGATAAAAATACAAAAGGAAAGAAGATGCCTTAAAAAGTGGTTCGATATTTTCCATTAACTTCTCGGTTAAAGTGTTTGTATGGGTCAAGACATACTGCAAAGAATATGATATGGCATCACACTGGAAAGTCATAAGAGGAGGGGGTAATGCGACATCTCGTTGATGGAAAAGCTTGGCAGGAGTTTGATAAGAGATATCCTAATTTCTCTGTTGACCCATGAAATGTTAAGTTGGGTTTAAATGCAGATGTATTTAATCCTTTTAGTGATAGAAACCTATCATATAGCATGTGGCCAATGGTGATGACCACTTATAACTTGCCACCATAGATATGTGTGAATCAATCTTTTTTCATGTTAACCCTATTAATCCCAGGTTCACAATCGCTAGGCAAGGATATCGATATCTTCTTACAACTAGTTGTAGAAGAGTTAAAACATCTTTGGGAGAGGGGAGTTGAAACTCGGGATGTGAATACAAATATGATGTTCAACATGCGGGTAGCTTTGCTATGAACTGTAAATGATTTTCCTACTTGAAGTAGTCTCTCTAAGTAGAGCAGACAAAGATATAAAGCATGTCCTATATGCAATTTGGATACTCCATCAATTCAAGTTAGAGGAAAAATAGCTTATGTTAGTCATCACTATTAGCTTCCAAGAAGTTACACATGGAGAAAAAGGAAAGAATTTAATGAGAGGTCAGAGAGGAAAGCCCCTCCTCATCCTCTTATCAATAACATTATCACGGATCAATTGGGAAAGGTGGCACAGAGACTTCCTGGAAAAAATGTTCAATTTGGTGGTGTAAAGCAAAAGAGGGGTGCCGATAAACTTAATTGGAGCAAGAGAAATATATTTTTTGATCTCCCATATTGGCCGACAATGAACTTAAGATATAACATTGATGTGATGCATGTTGAGAAGAATCTATGTGATAGCATTCTAGGTACATTATTAGATATTGATCACAAAACAAAAGATATGAATAATACAAAATGAGATCTAGCAAACATGAAGATAAAGCTTAGCTTACATCTATATGAGCAAAGGGGTCAACTCTTTAAGCCGCATGCTACATATACGCTTAACCAGGAAGAACGAAGACAATTTTGCCAATATATACAAAATGTGAAATTTTTAGATAGGTTTGCTGGGAGTCTCTAGAAGAATGTTATAGATCATAATGTGAAGTCGAAGGGGCTGAAATCACATGACTATCATGTTATTATTCAAAGATTGTTAAGACTAGGAATTTGAGCTTTTTTACTAAAGGAATTATCATATCCATTTGTTGAATTATGCAACTTCTTTAATTAAATATGTGCTAGAACTCTTAACATGAAGGATATTCTGCAAGCCAAATAAGATATTATCATTATTTTATGCAAGCTTGAGAGGATATACCCTTCAACATTTTTTTGACATAATGGTTCACTTGGTGATGCATTTGCCAGATGAAGCATTAGAGAGAAGACCTATTCATTTTCAATGGATGTACCCATACGAGAGATATATAAAAAAGTTGAAAGATTATGTCCGAAATCATGCTCGACCGGAGAGTTCAATTATAGAAGGGCATATTATTGATGAGGCATTAACATTTTTCTCTATGTACTTAGAAGGAATGGAAACTAGATTCAACCAGCTTGATAGAAATCAAGATGTAGCACTTAGTCAAACAAGAAGAGCATTGCTAGTGTTCTGATCCCAATGTTGACTAATGGGGAAGAAGATTGTTTCTCACTTCGATAGAAAGGATCGAGATGTTGCAATATGGTACATCTTGAATAATTGTATTGAGATTGAAAAGTATATCTAGTAAGTTTCTATACTCATTTGTGTTTTTCTCCTAAATAACTATAATAGACTAAAATGCCTATGTTCTATAATAAGCACCGACTAGAACTCGAATGAAGTGGTGTTGGAAACATTGACAACTTATAGAAAACCAAATTCCCCTCGTAGTTTTACTAGAAGGTAAGGGTTTGTTCTTCCCAGATGCATTAAACCAATTTCCCAAATATTATTCATTACTCTTAGTGATCTAGTGATTTAATTTTTTGAAAAATTGCTATTTTCGTAGATGTATCATTTACATAGGAACGGTTCTCCAGAGGCCATCGAAGAGTTACTATCATTAGTCTTTAGTCCCAATTTTATTATCATGATATACTCTACATGTATTGTAAATAAAGTGTACTTTGTAGTCGAAATTTGAGATGCGAAGCATAAAACATAAAACAATGGCATTTCTATTTCAGGTACTGATGGTAATATGTTCTATGGTGTACTAGAAGAAATCATAGAGTTAACTTATTTAAATAAGTGCAGTGTGACTTTATTTAAATGCAAGTAGTATGACGCTGATCCCACAAAGAAAAAACTTTACATTGACAAGAATATTACAAGCATCTCCATTAATGGGTAATGGTATAGAAATGATCCTTATATACTTACTACCTAAACAAAATAAGTATTTTACACTAAGGATCCCTTTAATAAACTAAATTAGAGGGTCGTCCATAATTTGATGCATCATGACATATGGGATTTACCTAGTGATGGAGACAATGCACAGGACTTATTATTTCTGCAAAATAGTAACTTATTCAATTTCAACCTCATAGTTGATCTTAAAGATTTTCATTTAGTAGATCTAAGTAATTAAAGAAATGGTCTTTCAATCGTTCCACCTTCCAGGAATATTGGATCTAGTGCTTATGGAGAAGATGCCTTTATCGATGATGACGGTAGTTTCAAAGACGAAACGATTGAGGATTATATAGAGGAGGAGCCTTGACAATCTGATAACAAAGGAGAAACTGATGACCATAAGCTTATTAGGTTCACCGACACTGATTCAAATTAGGAAAAAAATAAGATATTTGAACTACAACTCGTAATCATGTAAGCATAATTTTTTAAATAATCTGTATGATTGCAAAAAGTTGTACCCTTTAATCATTCAATTTTACTATGGATTTTTCATTAACTACTTGTATAATATGTATTATTTTAGTCATGGCAGATGTCGAGGCATGATACTACAGAAGTGATGCTAGAGGTGACCTACCGCAGCGACCCACCCATATTCCATCACAGTGTGAGGCATCAGGTATCTATTCTTAATTGTATGTACTTAAGATTAATTAAATATCATGTTTATAGTCTTAATATTTTTTTTTATCTATTGAAGTGGCAACTGCGAGAAAGAGGGGTCCGAATAAATCCTTCAGGTTGCATAAGAAGATAGGTAGGGGTGGGGAGAGACCGATGCCTGTACAATTCGATACGACTGGTACATGGCATGCGGTTAGTAAGAATGCTAGCCATCTCCCTCATGATATTGGTAGCATGATTCGAGCCCACGTGCCGCCATGTTATAAGTCATGGCGGGTTATACCTCAACAGATTCGAGATAGAGTTATGTAGGAGGTTTGCACAAGTATCTATCTCCTCCATTTGCTAAATTAATCCTTTTGAGATTTGAATTTCTAAATATATTACTCACAAATTTGTTAAATGTCTTCTAATGTCCTACTTTGAGTTCCAGAGCATCTTTGAGGGTGACTAGGATAGAGCGATCTCCGATTTGATGCAGACTGCTACAGACCTATATAGATATTGGAAGTATAGGTTGAACAAGGATTTTTTAAAGCATGAGGGCAATCGGGACTAGGACTACAATTTAGATCATATTAGATGTTGTATGCCCCGATCTATCTCACCACAGACATGGCAAAGGTGCATGGACTTTTTTAACAGCGATAAGTATATGGTAAATATGACATTTTATGGAATTAGCTCATTATTTCACATATCTAAATTATAAACATAAAAATTTAATATTATTTTTTCTAATTTACAGGAGTTGTCTAAGAGGAATGCAAATAATAGAGCGTAAAAGGTCGTGAATGATCGACATGGGTCAAAGTCTATTGCTGCATATCGTTTTGATAAAGTAAATTAACATTTTGTTTATTTTTTAAATGTACACTTTGTTAGTTAGCTTTTTGTTCATTATTTATTTATTTTCATCCTTTTTTTCTCTTACAAAAAATGAACAGAGAAATTGAGATACTAGTGAGCTGCAGTCAGTTCCTAAGAATTTTAAGGACCGACATATGTATAGGTTGGGAAAGTGGGTGCATCTGATCCCTCAAGGATAATATGTAAGTTCGTTGAATTTTATATTTTAAATAGAATTTCATGAATATATCTTGTAATATTTATTATTGAATTTTTTTTAATAATTTATGGTAAGGATGACTGAGTTAGTGACTCAGCATGCGTAGTCACAGTCTAATATATCATCCATTAGCTTTCCTAGGACTCTAGTACAGACAGATGAGGCTGCCATTGCCGATGAAGTGTGTGGCACTCATCAAGGGTACAGGAGGGTTGTTGGGCATGTATTGGCTAGTCAGTCATATCATTTGGCGGACACTTCTAGCGCTAGAGGGAGCTCACAGTTCGTGTCTTAGGTCGGTGAGTTGCAATAGCAATTATAGCATAGTCGAGACCAGTTTTAGCAGAGCTAGCAATTGATTTAGGAGCAATAGCAGCTGCAAATTACTCAGCAACGTCAGATATAGCAACAGTTTGGGACTTACCTTACTGAGATCACCTCCATTCTTAGACAGCAGGATATTGTCCTACTGTCTCCTCCATTTATTGCTACTACATCGCCTGGACAGAGTAGATTTGTGATTGCACCTCCCGCTTAGCCACCTGGTTCATTTTATCATCCTCATTGCTAAGGTGATGATGATAGTGCTGGCACTGATGAGGATGCATCGACATACTTCCACCTTCCCTCCCTATAATATATATATATATATATATATATATATATATATATATATATATTTCATATGTACACATTTACATAGATTGTGTATATATAATTTATTCATATAAATACTGTTTACACAATTGCTTTATGAGTATTCATTCTTTTTATGTTAGATTAAATTGTTATACATTATTATTAGTACTATTAATGTATTGTAGTTGTATAATTTACATTAAATTAAATTTAAAAAAGATAAATATAATTCAAATGAATTCAAATAAAGAATATTTTAGATTATATTGCTAAATATAATATATTATTTGAAATATACTAAATTATAATAACAGTTTCAATTCAAATTTTTTTAAAAAAATTCAAAAAACCTTCAACAACAACATTATCGTCGCTATAGGTGATCTTTCAACGATGACAATGTCACTGTTATAGATGGAAATATCGTCACTGAATCTTGGACTTTCAATGACGATATTTTTACCTATTGTTGTTGCTAAAAAATCAAATTTTAAAAGTTTTTGAATTTTGAAAATATTTTCTATAGTGATGACAAATTGTCGTTGGTGTTGGTTGTTTCACCTATGAAGCTATATGACGACATTTTCACCAACAACTTTTGCATTTACCGATGACCAAGCGTTCTATATCGACGACAATTGTCGTTGCTAAATGTCTTTTTTGCTGTAGTATTATTAGTGAAATGATTCTTAAATATACAAAATTGTAATTATAATTTTACTTCTAAATAATAATTTATACATATGCTTTCATTCTAACATATCAATTCATGTAGATAATTTCATTTTTTTAATAATATAATTTAAAAATAAAATTGTATATACGAATTAGTATTTAGAAATAAAATTATAAACTATAAACTTATGTAATTCAGAGCATATTTTACCAGCATTTTATAATTTTAAGTACAAAGTTGATAATTTTATCTATAATAATTGAGAAGTAAAATTGTTAAAAGAATTAAAATTAGGAAATGTAGTTAAAACAATAGTTTACAGGATTCTTCTCAATCTAGCTATCTTAATTGAGTATTTCGGTATTGTATTGCAAAAATTTAATTTAAACACGAAGATAACTCAATAAAAGAATAATGACTAATTTTTCATTATTAGAACTTGACTCAAATTTATTAATATTTTCAGCAGTACAACAACACCTTATGTTACCTTTCAAATTATATTTTTTAATAATTTGAATTTAAATTTAAATTTGAAATATTTAATATACATTTATGTGTATTTAAATTAAATGATTTCCTACTTAATTTGTTAAAAAATATATATTTTAACTCAAATTCGGGCATACGCTCTTGAAATTGCTTAGCAGATAAAGTAAGTTTTCTTCCGTCACGCACCCTTGTATTCTGTTGCATTAAATTTACAGATATTAAACATGCGCCAAAATTTGAAATGGTCAAAATGCCGACCGTACGCGCAAGAGTACTAGTCCTGGTCAATATAGTCGCAACAAATGAGATGAGAGGACATCATCCAATAACTTCGATTGCTTTGGTCAAGCCGTTTAACTTGCCAAGCAACCTCTCGAAAAAATTTTAGTTCTATTTTAGAACTGAAAACTCACTTTTATGTTTAAATTTTTTTATAATTTTAATTTTTATTTCTTAAAATACATTGAAGTTTATCTTGCGATTAGTTTTTATAGGAAAATTAATACTTGTCAAAATTTATATAAGAGTAATATTGAGTTCAAATAAAAAATTGTTTTTAAATTGTCATTGAAGTCCAATTCACCTGGTTGACAAAATTACAAATAATTTCAAAAAATATGTCACTGAATAATAAAATTGTATAAAAATTATAATCATGTCCTTTGGTTGTAAAGAAAAGGAAAAAAAATTTAACAAGAAAGGAGTTTTCTCAGTTCTTGATTAGAAGTGAAGAATATAAAAGGGAAGGAAAAATGACTTTCTTTTATTTGTTTGGATAAAAAAAGTAAGAGAAAAAGAGAATTAAATTAAATTAACTAATAATTTTACCCTTCAAATTAATAAGTTAAATTTTATGTTAAATAAAATTAATGATAAATTTATAATAAGTCAATTTTTCATTTCTTCTATTTTCATATGCGTTAAGAAAACTTTTTGATAGGTTTTTCTCTCTCTTTTTTTTTTTTATTCTCCCCCCTCCCTATTCATTTTCTACTTTACAATTAAGCAAAAGAAAATATTATTTTCTATATCTTTTCTTTTCTTGAATTTTCTTTCCATCAATTTTCTATAAAGACAAATAAGGGAAGAGTTTAACACGACAATAATGTTGCAATTGCAGATCGTAGTTTGAAACCAAAAAATAATGGAGACTAATTTTAAAAATACTTTAAAGCTACTGCTCCTCGCAAAAATATGCCTTAAATTTTTAGATTTACTGCATATATTTTTTTAATAGGCACTTCAAATTTAAAACCCCATAGAAACAGCAGAATTTATTATTCTATAGATCCCATTAGGAGAAGAGTATGATATATTAAAAAAATTGTATCAAGTATTTGGCTCAAATTTTTATTTATGCTTGCATCTATTAAAAGGAGCATGTATATGTTGGATCATGAATCGGAATCACTCAAAATAAATTTATAACTTAATCCATACTCCAATCTAAAAAATATCTATAAATAAGCAGAAGAAAAAAATTTCAAGAATTAATTAATATTATTATTTATCAAAATGTTAAGAAATTTTTTCTCTCTTTTTTCTCTCAACACACAAAATGAGATTTAGATTATAAATAAAATTATCTTTTTGTATGATTATTAATACAACCAGTGAAAACAAAGATCGAATCGAAAATTTTTTACTGTATAATATTTTTTTATCTTTTAGTACGTATGAATTCGATTAATATCCTCTTATATTTTTTCTACAGAAAATGTCTCCAAAATATTTCTAGCACCATTCTTTGAGAAGTCAAAACTTTAATAGATAAGCACCAGACGAGAAAATAACTTCAAAGTTCAAACACTGAATTTTCTTCTCTTAGACTTGGGCAATATTACGACAATTCTATCCTAGTAAGGATGGAATACTATAAAAGGACAGTAATGGAAGAGATATTAGGCTTAAAACTGAGCAACATATAGCTGCAGAGATGAATGGTTTCATAGTATTTGTCATAATAGCTGCTTGCATATTTGCCGTAGGTGTTATATTGGCTTTGTTGTGCCGAGGGAGAAGACTCAGGCCAGGCTTTGGTGGCGGCGGAGGCGGTGGCGGTTTTGCCCACCACCACCACCATTCTCATGGCGTAATGATGGGTGGAATTATAGGCACAGGTGCTGATGCTGGTGTTGGCAGTGGAGGAGGGGGTTGTGGTGGTGGCGGTGGAGGAGGAGGAGGGGGTTGTGGCGGTGGTGGTGGTGCAGGAGGAGGAGGGGGTTGTGGTGGTGGTGGTGGTGGAGGAGGAGGAGGCGGCGGTGGAGCTGGTGCCTGTTAAAGCTGGTAAGAAATATGAGAAGTCAAGCCAGCATATTTCATTCCTCGGATATTCGCAGCAGAAAAAAAATATGGTGGCTGTGTTGAGGACAAACTCCAAGTTTATGTAGTTCACCTTTTTTTTTTTTTCAGCCAAACTAAAGAATTTATGTAGTCACCTATTATAGATTTTTATTGTCTTGGCTCTTATGATGTATACCCTTTTTTTATTTTTAATTACATTTCATCCATACATGGTTTCCATATTTTTCACTTAATTTATATATAGTTTTAATTTAGATATAATTTTAAATGTTAAAATTTAATAATATGTGTTTTAAATTTTAATATTTTGTTCATTTAACCTATTGTTATTTTCTTCCAAGATTTAAAAGAAAACTCAAACCTATCACGCATAATTTCTATTTGCCTATACTTTGATTCAATCTAACATTCATTCACAATTAATTTATCTCAAGAGAAATCTAATTTTATTAGAAATTTATTTCTGATTCACTTCTCAATTGCTGAATAAACAGTGCTAAATAGATCCTTTTTTTTAGTAAATTAATTCTGAACAAATATTAAATTGAGTTAAAATATGAAAAAAAAAAGAATCACATCCAAAGGACACGAGTTTTTAATTAAATTTAAATGAAAAATTATTTATATTGCAAAGTGCTAAAAATTAAAAATACATACGAATAGATTTTAATATTTAAAATTATAAATAGATTAAATAAAAAAAATGAAATTAGATGTGAGTGAAATATAATTTTCTTTTGGTTGGGTTGCTTGTACCAGTGCATGGCATTCTTCCTACGTTACATTTTTCATTTTTAATAGCAAGATGATATAGACGTAGAAAAATTTTCATTACCATTGTGAGGGATTATTTTATGCATATATATTCTCAATTTTCTCATTAAAATCATCTTAAATATTACTGAATTCTCAATTTTTTTTATATATTAACATAATTTATAAAAAAGAGTAAGGCGAACGCTAATCCCGAGTTCAAATCTCCGTCAATATTAGTAATTTTATTTGTTGGTGTGCTAATTAATTTGTTTTGTTCGTCGAAAATTTTATTGCTCTCAAAATTAAATACTAATTTAATATTTTTAAGTGTTAATTGATTAAAAAAGAGTTTAAAAGCTGAATTTGATTTTAAAAATATGAAATTATAAAACCCAAGTCATCACTCCTTCGGTGGAATCCTCGGCTATAATAGCTTCGGCGTCCAATCCAATGCCAATTAATCCGCACCATTATCTTATCCTCCTTCTTCCTCACACATGGGAGCCTACCGCCTTTCCTACATCATTCATACTAGTTTTCCGCTATGTTTGACGAGAGCTCAATTGTCTTCTGTGCGTTGCTCTCCTGTTCGGTATTGATACGTAATTGATAGGTGTCCCTTGTTCCAGACAAAATGAAAAAGAAACCAGGGCTACAACAAAGCTTCACTTTCTAACAAACCGGCGGAAAAACAGGAAACAGAGTTCTTTCTTTTACTTCTCTGAGGTAAAATTTCGTGTCTCCTTCGATGTATTGTTCTTTAAATTATCAATTGCCTTGGCCTTACATTGGTTTTCGACTGAGATTTTAATTTTTCTCTTCTACTTCTACATGCCTATCGACCTTTGTGTTCGCTAAGTTGAGTAAACTTCAGCCATGAGTGAGCTAGAGAAGAGGAGAAACCAGTTTAAAGTGGATTTAATCCGAAAACTTAAGAGAATTATTTGATCATGTATGGCCACTGGGTTATGTTTGTTTCTGTTAAAGAAAAAAAAAATCTGGAATGCATGTTAAGTGTTTGATATTACGTCTGACAGTATCATTAGTGTTTGTTGTATGGAATTTTATTTATCAGGTGTAGAGGCGTGTAGAGGCCTTGGTTAATACAATGTTAGATAACAACAAAAAATGCCTTAACTATTTCAATGATTATTTCAGTATTTTAACTAATGGGCTATGCTTTGCATTATAGAATTTACCTAAAATGTAATATGTCTAAACCCAGTAGCTCAAGCTTTTCTTGCACCGGAAGAAGACACGGTATGCGAAATGCAGTTACTCTAAGTTTTCTACCCATATTCCTTCTCTTCTAAACTTGTTTTTCAATACTGTTCACATTTCCTTGGGCATGCAGACAGTGGAAGCAGCAATGGTGGATGTATATTTTTTGTTAGCAGCTTTGTGTTGTTACGTGTGGAGATCATAGGGTCATCTGGGTAAGTTTATCATGTTACATTTTGTGACGGGATTGCAATAAGTAATTGTTTATGAGAGTTCAAACTTCGAAGTTTGCAGGTATGGGATGCAGTCACTCGTTGCAAAGCAGTATACTTTTTGAAGGTCATGGAGCACTTGTGTATTCCGTTGGTCTGCATTATGAAGAAAATATTCAGGTAACAATCAACCTTTATATATAATACATTAGTAGTAGCTTGAAATCAATAAAGAATCTGTATTTATTTGCATTCTTTTCTTAGGTTGTATAACTGATTGGGTCTGAGAAAAGAGAGGAAAAGAAAAGAAAGGAAGGGGAAATCTGTGTAAAGAATTCACAGGCATGCGCTCCCCCCCCCCAAAAAAAAAAAAAAAAAGAAAAAGAAAAGGGGAATAGACACACAACAATTAAAAAAAAAAAATAGGCATGTTGTTAATCTTGAAGCAAGTAGAGACCTTGCACAGATGATGAATGACATCATATGGAAGTTGCCTTGGAGTCTTTGCTCAATAAATAGTTCAGGATACTTTCCATTTAGCTTTTAGCTGTACACACACACACTTTCAGTTCCCTTTATAATAATAAATCAGGAGAACTACCCCAAGGATCATTGTAATTTATCAATCAGGGTATTTCCAAACTACAAAAAGAAAGAAAGAAAACAGCCACACAAATGACAAGCTTTAGTTCAACTTCAATTAGCCCAAGAGAGTTAAGAGTTAAGTTCAGAGTTTTCCCCATTTTTTTTTATCTCCATTGGACCCCACTTAAACTCTTCCCCTTGATGGTTTGATGCCTGAATAGTGCAGTGTGACCTTTCCTCACCAGCATCACCGCACAACTGCTGCACCCTCTGGGCACTCCTTCTTCTTGGGGACACAGTTGAACTTGAAGATGGCCAGCAGCAGCACACCAGCTGTGGCCTGTTTATGATTATCATAATCTGGTTATACTTGTCTAAACAATTTAACTTAGCTCATTGATGGTTTAAGAGTATGGTTATATTTTTTATTTTGTTTTGTCCAAAGATTTCAATTAAGGTTACCTGTTTAAATCACTGCCAAAGCCAAAGATAGAATTGCTGGCCTAATTTGAATAATCCTAACCTAAATTCAAGTAATCTAAAAGTTAGAAGTGTAAAAACAAGTAATCAGTTATAGTAGTTTGTTTAAAAGTTTTGAAACAAGTAATTGAAAAGGTAGAAATCAAAGTTGTATTAATTGCAGGATGACAGTCTGAACATGGAACAGCAATTATCAAAAACCTTCTTTTTTTTATTTTTTTCTGAGTGGAAAAGTACATTTGGTCCCATTATATTTGGAGATTGGACTATTTTCTGCTTGCAACCTCCATCTATTTAGCTTCACCTAGTTAACAGAATTTTCTTAGCTCCTTGGCAATCAAAGGAAAATGCTTTTTCATTATCTGATTCTGGTTTTTGTTCCTTAGCTGGAGGTTTCTGCATAGAAACTGAAAATTTTTGTTTTTGGATTGATTTTGATTCTTGTAGGTAAATTTGTGCACTTCACATTCTGCTAGCTGTTTGGATCTTGTGGCCAGTATTTGTTCGCAGAGCTGCTTGTTTTGAAAAAGTTGTTCCACTCTTAGAAAAATCATAGCTTGCATGTACATTAATGTTATCTGATAGCTGGAAGGTATTAAAAGTTGAGCAGCATGTATATGGATTATGTATGAATAAAATATGTCAGATTTGAAGCCCTATGTTAGTGTGTCAGATTCATTCTGTTTTCACGAATCTATCTTAGCATGCCAGTGAAATTATTGATACCCAATTTGACAGTGAAGCATCTAAATCAAATACATGCTCAACTCATCAGAAATCCCAAGCCTCAAATCCTTAATCCAGTACTAGGAATCCTAGCAAATTCATCCACGCCACAGAATGCCCTTCTTCTCTACAACCAAATGCTCCCCAACTCTTTTTCATACAACCACTACACCTTCACCCATGTGCTCAAGGCTTGTTCTTCACTGCAAGCTCACACAAAAGGCCTCGAAATCCATGCCCATGTCATAAAATCTGGTCACTATTCTGATATTTTCATCCAAAATTGCTTGCTTCATTTCTATGTTATGGAAAATGAGGTCATTTCTGCCTCCTCAATATTTGAATCCATATCTTCCCCTGATGTTGTTTCATGGACATCCATCATATCTGGGCTCTCAAAGTGTGGTTTTGAAACAGAGGCCATAAGGAAATTTTCAATGATCAATGTAAAGCCAAATGCTGCTACCCTTGTTAGTGCATTGTCTGCTTGTTCTAGTCTAAGAGCTTTGATAACTGGCAAAACCATTCATGCATATAGATTGAGGAACATGATCGTGAATAACCTGGTTTTTGACAATGCAATGTTAGATTTGTATGGAAAGTGTGGGTCTTTGGCTAATGCAGAGCACCTATTTGTACATATGCCTGATAGAGATGTGGTCTCTTGGACTACAATAGTTGGAGCTTATGCCCAAGCAGGGAGTTCGGAAGAGGCAATTGCTGTATTTAAAAGGATGGTGCTAGAAGGGAAAGCTGAGCCAAATGAAGCAACTGTTGTCACTGCACTTTCAGCTTGTGCATCAATAGGTGCTTTGAGTTTGGGGCAATGGGTGCACTCTTACATCGACAAAAGGTATGACCTTGTGATTGATGGCAATCTAGGAAATGCCTTAATTAACATGTATGCCAAGTGTGGAGATATGAATATGGCGATTCAAGTATTTGACAATCTTGTACAAAAGGACATTATCTCTTGGGGTACTATTATTTGTGGCCTTGCCATGAATGGCCATGGCAAGCATGTGGTGCAGCTCTTTTCACGCATGTTGATTCACGGGGTTTCCCCAGATGATATTACCTTCATCGGCCTATTGTCTGCTTGTAGCCATGGAGGTTTGTTAGATGAAGGATTGATGTTCTTCAAAGCTATGAGAGATATCTACAGGATTGTGCCGCAAATGCGGCATTATGGTTGCATGGTAGACATGTACGGACGAGCCGGGCTTTTTGAGGAAGCCGAGGCTTTCATCAAACAGATGCCGATTGAAGCCAAGTGGCCTATTTGGGGATCTCTTCTTCAAGCTTGCAGAATTCATGGCAATGAGAAAATGTTCAAAAAAGTGAAGGGACACATTCTGGAGAGTAAAAAAGTTGGTGTTGGCACACTTGCTTTGTTATCTAATGTGTATGCAAGTTCTGAACAGTGGGAAGATGCTAATAAGATTCGTGAGAAAATGAAAAGCGCTGGGTCGAAGATGGCAGGCTGCAGCTGGATTGAGCTCGATACATCCGCTGATACACTGTATGAAAGTGCTGAATTGTTACCCAACTTGAGTTTTGGTCTGATTGAGAAACCAAAAGAATAAGTCCCTCATTTGCAAATTTGGATCCCACACATACACATAAGAAATTGTGTAAATTTAAGAAAGATAAATGCAAAAGTCCTTTTTGTATTAAAATGATGGGTCCTACCAAAAAAAAAAGAGAGAGTGAATTCCAAAGTAGACGATTGTGGCTCTCTCTTCTATTAAATAATGAAATTGACAGAAAAGATATTGAGGAATCCAGATCCCTCGTTTGCGCTAGCAGTCATTGTTGCACTACATAATTTAAGTAAATGCCACATTGTGTTGATGCTTCTTACAAATTGAACAGTGATAAAAATTGAGGTAACACCAGAGTTAAAAGGGCGAGCATGGGCTTTCTACCTGTAAATTTAACACCGCAATACAAGTATTTTAATTTTTGGTAATCCAATACAAAGACTTTAATTATTTTATGAAGCATTTTACATATATTTACTCATTTTAATATTTTACGACAAAGTATATGTAATATATTAAATCATAGTTAAAATTAGGATAAATTGCACAAAATCTGCTTCAAATATTTGTGCTGTGTATCATCCTTAGGTTATATGAATTCAAAATTCATAAATCGTGCTCTCCAAGTTTTTATTAACATTACAAAAAGTATGTGTGATTCATAGACACTTTTCATGATGAATAAATGTAATTGTATTTAATTATAAAAAAATTGTAACCGTATTTACACCAATTGTGTGTAAAATATTATCACCTGGTCTTTTATCTCTTATTAGAATATTAGATTACTGTCACTACTACCATCGTTATCACTATCACCGTCCTAATGTAAGGTTTGTGGAGTGAGTATTTTTTTTTCTTTTTACTTTACAAGTATCACTTTCTGGTTAAAATCTTTCCCTCCAACTTCTCCTTTTGTTTCCTATAATTCCAGTAATGCCCTTAATTATACTATTGTTTACATTATATTTTTTTTTTTTGCCCCGAAACTTTTTGGGCTAGCTGACTCTTGGCTCAAGCCCATTGATTTACTTGTTATTTTTCTTATTTCATGCACTTATTTTTATTTTAAAATTTTAAATCATATTTCAATTCTTCATATTACTTTATATTTTACATATCATTTTTTTTTTATTTACTTCATTGTAAGTTTTTCTTTTTAACCTCTTATATTAAATATTAAATTATAACTTACGCACTATTCTTTCTTATATTTACTTCATTCTATTTTTTTTTGGGTCATGTTAGCAACTACTATTTACAATTAAGATGTTAATATGACAAAATAGTATGGATATAAAATAATATATATTCTTCTTATTATAAAAATATTTTAAATAGCTTAAATATTTTATTTAATTAAATTATTTAATTACATATTCTATTTTTAACTCTATATTTTACAACTCACACACTATTTTTCTTCTTTTTCATTTTTCCCATTGCATGCTCTTTATTTTTTATTTGTTGGTCTATTTCTGCTATTTATGCTTCAAATGTCAATATAAATAAAAGTGAAATAACACAATATATTTTATTTTTATTATAAAAATATTTTAAATAAATAAATTATTTAATTACACATATTCTATTTTTAATTTTTATTACTTTACAACTCACACATTATTTTATTTCTTTTTATTTGCTCCATTGTATATATTTTTTGTTCATAGCCACTCCTATTACTTAAAGTTCATATATTAATATTACTAAATAGTATAAAAATAATATGGTATGTTTTATTTTTATTATAAAATATTTTAAATAAGTTAAAATTTTAACACATATTTCATTTTCAACTCTTATTACTTTACAAATTATCAAATTATTTCACTTATTTTTTGATGTTTTTCTTTTTTATTATCTACTCATATTATTTAAAGTTCATACTTTAATATCTCTAAGTAATATAAAAATAATATAATATTTTTATTTTATTGTAAAAATATTTTAAATTAGTTAGAAATTTGACATATAAAGTATTGATTGAATTATTTTTTATATATTTTTCAAAAAATTTATTATATATTCTAATTTTAATATAAGTACATGAAAATTAAAATCAAATATATTTATTTAATTTTATTATCAATATTTTCTTAATATCAATTTTTAATTATTATATTTAAAAATAAATATATATTAATTAAGATTTTACAACTCACGCTTTTGAATACAATACTATTACATTATCTTTTCTTTTTATCTAATAAATTGTATCAATATTTTCTTAATATTAATTTTCAAATATTATATCTCATGTTTTCCACTTATTTATTTACCTATTTAATAAAAGGTTTGGTCTTTGCCATGTGGCACCATGAAATAAAATATTTTCCTACGTCTCAAGTCTAATGCATGATCAAAGTTATATTTGTTATTTTACTCTTTAATTCTAATACATGATCAAGGTTATATTGCCATATAAGTTTATATGTTAATATCGTTATATAGTATAAAAATAACGCAATATATTTTATTACAAGAATATTTTTAAATAAGTTAATAACTTAATATAAAAACTATTAATTGAATTAATTAATTATATATTCTAAATTTAATAAAATACTAGGAATTAAAATCAAATATATTTATTTAATTTTTATCATTAATATTTTGTTAATATCAATTTTTAAGTGCTATATTTCAATATAAATATACATCAATTGAGATTTTATTAAGGCATTACAACTCATACTTTTGAATACAATATTATTTCAAATTTTTTCTTTTATCTAATAAATTTTATCAATATTTTTGTGATATTAATTTTTGAAATATGTTGTAATAATGCTTTTGAATACAATATTATTTCAATTTTTTATTTCATCTAATAAATTTTATCAATATTTCGTACATATATCTATTTAAATCTGGGTTTGGTTTCTACCACATGACATCTTGAAGTGAAATATTTTATGGCCTCTTTTACCTTGCAATTCTATTGCATGACCAATATTATATTTATCATTTTACTCTTTAATTTTCTTTTCCTATTAAAAAGAGAAAATTGAGGATGAAACTACTAAACCAACCACTTTGGTGGTCATTGTACTTCTAATTTAATGTGATTAACATGTCCCAATGCTTAAATTTTAATTTTGCAACTTCCTATTACAATAAATAATAAATTTAAGCAAATAATTATTATAAATAAATGTTATAATAAATAATTTATATTAATAAAAAATTAAATATCAATCTTATTTGAATCAATAAAAAAATTAATCTCAATCTTATTTAATAAATAATATACAATAAAATAATATATTTAATTTAGATTGATTTATACAGAATAATTTTTATCAAAAGAATATTATTTGAAAATTTTCAATTTCATATGAAAGTTGTTTATTAAAATATATAATATAAATATTAATAAATATAATTAAAAATATTAGTTAATTATTAATATTATAATTTATATTTCATCCATTGGATGTATACTACAACTCTTTATACTATTAATGAATAAAAAGTTAATAAATATTTATAAAAAGATTTTAATAATGATAATGAATTAAATTTAAATGTTATGGTTAAATAAAATACTGTAGTATAAATTTTTAAAATTTGCATTTATGATGATTGAATACAAAAATGTAATTTATATATTTTTATAATGATTGATAATGTATAATAAAAAAGTAATAGTGTCTCATGATAGTTATAATTTCATTATATTTATATTTATATGTAATATATGATTATATAAATTTTTTATAATAATAAACCTAATTGAAAATATATTAGTTAGTTATTAATATTATAGTTTGTATTTGGTCCACTAAATTTATACTACTCTTTATACAATTAATGAATAAGAAGATATCATGTCATTAAGAAAGTTTTGATAATAGTGCATTAAATTTAAATCTTATGGTTATCAATAAATATAGTAGTAATAGTAACAATTAATTGACTCAATGGTAGCAAACTAAGTTGCAAGGCATTTCAAATCTAAAAGATCCTAAATTCAATTCTTGAAATTACTATTATAAGAGAAATTTATAATTTATTACTCCCGTCCAAAATAAAGATTAGTGTCATGCTAAAAAAAATGTGGGAATACATCGGTGCAAAGCAAAGTATTGATTTATTTACCAAGAAATATAATAGTATTAATTTATAACCTTTGTATTTTTTATAACCAGAAAAGAAAATGAAATTTGTATATGTTTATAGTGATTAATAATACATAATAGAAGAGTAACAGTGTCATATTCTTTTTACCCTTTATTTTAAAGGTTTTATAATAATTACTAATTTGATTATATTTATATTTATATGTAATATATGATGGTGTGAATTTTTTATGATATTCACTAATAGGTCAAACCAATAAACAAATATAAAATAAAAAAGAATATTAACTTAAATTTCACCTTTGTGTACATTTCATAATATCATAAAAAAACTAACAAAAAAATTAATTTAATTTTTATATCCCTTACATAATAATCATGATATGTAAATTTTTTCTAATTTTAATTTTATAATGAATTAAATACAACCCAATATACATGGGCTTGCTTACCAGTAACATTAAATATCCAATTTTGCATAAAATGTGCCGACTTGAATATCACAAATCGTGTACCCATACATGGTACATCCTTAAATTAATAACATTTCATTACATGTTTTTTAAAAGGATAAAATATAATATACCCTCCTCAATTATGTGTCATATGCAAGAAATCCTTTCATTTTAAAATAAAGGTAATTTAACACATAAACTATAATAAGTGAACAATTGAACCCTCCACGTTAATTTACTATCTAAATTAATGGAAAACACTACAAGTTGCTGGAACTTTTCTTTATTCCCAGACAAAGACCCAATCTTGTCCTTCCTTCGTTTTCCCGTTTCCTTCATAGTTAATCTGCATCCCATCCCTCCTCCTCTCCTCTCCTTTTGTACTCATTTCCAATTAATTCATGGGTCTCATAATTTGGGGCTTTAAAATTAACATAGGAGAAGAAGTGCCAAATGCTATCGCTGAAGGTTCCTGCTTCCCGACCACTTTAAAATTAACATAATTTGGGACTTTAAAATTAACATAGATACTGTTGAAACTTGATTCTTAAATGTTACAGGTCCGCAATCTTGATAATAATTGAGCATATTGTGCTCTGTTGCAGGTGCAGAAGTTCCAAAAATTTTGCTTAAGAAATACTATGAATGTACAATAGTTTTCTATTTATTTGGATATTTTTATTTCTACGTTGTGTTTTCTTTTTCCCATTTAGATATTGTAATGAATTTCTTACATGTTAGATTTGTGCAATGAATTCAAAGCATGTTCACCAATCTTCAAAACAATGGGAAATGCTATGTGATGGCTAGTTTTACTCACAAAATCAAAATATTACAAGTTTAGAAATCTTTTTACATTACTTCTTCCTCCGAAACAGGATAAAGAAGAATTTGTTAGAATTTTTATATAGACTGCCATTAATTGTAAGTATTTTATTTTTGATAAAATTAGCTGAATAATGATTTAAGAGATTTTTATTTTTTGAAGCCTAATTTATTAATGTAATCTATTATTTGGATTTATAGATACTTGATTTTGAATTAATGTATTTAACAGTTAAAGTATAAATCTATACCTTTCTTGACCTGTAATGGGAGGGCTTAATAGACTTTTATTTATATTGGTTAAATTCCCTCTCCACTCCTAATTTAATTTATTCATTGATTTATCCCATTAAGAGCTGCATACTCTATGAGAAGAAGAGGAAGATCTATGCCTATATTATTCATCTGAATATCGACTTATCCAGAAGAATTAAATTCATGATAAGCGTATACTTCTGCATTAATTTTATTTTATGGTATCCTAAATTCTATATAAGTTTTAATTTAAATTTTTACATATGGTATCAAAGCTTTCTTATATAAATTTAGGATCTAATTGTATGTTATTATATATACAAAATACTCAATAATAATTACTATCTATTTTTAATTTTGAATTATTCATAAATATTAAATTTCCCACAATGTATAGTTTTGATTCAAGATTTTTATTTTGATAAAGGAAAAGAAATTTTGCCTTCTAAATCTGTCTGGCAAATAGGATTTTAGATATTCCATATGTGCAAGTATACATTAAATTTGAACAATAATATATCAAGTATTTATAAAATAATGATTCAACATTCTTTATTTTACTTGAATTCAATTTTCATAATTGGATAGCAATAGAAATAAATTGTAGAGAAGACGACAAAAACCTTATGAGTTGTATAATTCTCTTTTATGCCAAATATTATATGCTCATATGATTTGATATAAGTAACTCCTATTTTATATGTTTATTTTATCATTTATTTTGATCTATTAATTTTATTAGATTATTTAAAATTATCTTCTATTTTAATTTAATTATTTTATCAGTTTTGTGTGATCAATTATTATGGCTACTTTTGAAAAATTCATGATTGTAAAATTATAATAATTTGAGATTATTATTATTATCATGAAAATTGATTGAATGATGAGCAAATCCTAATCTTATGATTCCATAAGTTTGTTTGATTTCATTGGATAATTTGGGAAAATCTTTCAAAATTATTTTATAATAAATTTGGATTTAGTGTATGTTAAGTTAAAAAATTATCACTTTTTATTTTATCATAAATACTCTATTTTAATTTGTGATTTTTATGGAATTTATCGTGCATAATTTATCAATTTATAATTAGGAATAAATTAGATGAATCAAGTTTTAATATATATATTTATATATGATTCCTTTTTTTTTTATTTCAATGCATTACTTGCCATTGAAAATTACATTTTTTGGATTGAATTTTGCTATTTTTTTTACTAATCTTCACTCATGCTTAAATAGTAGAAAGTGGAAAGGAAATAGGAGGTAATATATCAAAATTACTCTTATCTTTCTTTTTTTATTAATTCATTATTTCCAATATTGGTTATGAGTTATCGATTTTGTAAGTAATACAAAAGACATTTTTAGCTAGCCAAGATGTGTGCAATTCAACCTTTATAGTTTATAAATTATATATAAATATTTTGTATTGAATGAAGCCTAAAATTGTGAAATTTAATGTAATTTAGAACTCTTATGATCAATATAAGTACAATTTGTTTAATACCCTATTATAAAATGATCACATTTTTCTTGTCATTAATTTTAAAAATTTATTTGAATGATAGTTTTAGGTATTTTTTATTATTATCCCATATTTTTATTTAGGAGACTTCTAGATTGATTTTGAATAATTATCACTAAACTAATTATGTTAATTTATAAGATCATCCTAAGTTATTAATATTTATGGGATTAATTTATGATTATTTAATATAATTACTTGGGATAGTTGTGTATTTTAATTAGAAATTGACTTGTTAAAATATTTTTAGACATATTTTATTATTAAGAATTTATCTTCCTCTAGGAGATAAATTGTCATTATTAAAGTATTGTCTTGATTGACTTGAATGATATGGGGATCTTTATATACTATATTTTATATCCAAAGAGAAAAAAATATAGTTATTTTTTATATACTCCTAAATATTTTTATTATTTATGTACCCATGAACTACCATATTGCATTTTTTAATATTATGCATAATATTTTTGCTTACTAAAATTATTTTGGATAGTTACTATCTCAAAGAGAGTTTTATTAGTGAAAACTAATATATATATATATAGTAGTTATCTATTAAGATTCTTATTTACTATTTTTGTTTGATAATAATTTGTCATCAGTTGATTTGATAGATTATTGAATTCTATTTCATCCTTATCATAACAAAGTGATGACATTTTATAAGAATTCTTGCTTAAAATAATTTTAGTGATGCGATATTGATAATTAAGTAATATTTTCTTTTATTAAAAAATTAAATTTTAAGACTGTATTGTAATGCAATACGATTTTAATAATCAATATTAGTGCATATTATTTAACATTCTTTAATGGATTAATCATGTTATTATTATATTCAATAATTTAATTTGAAATTTTGGGTATAATTTTAATATTTTGATTTTTGTAGAAAACTTATGGGTTAATTTAGATAATTATCACCAAAATAAAATTATTTTATATTGATTAATAAGTCTCTGAGGTATTAATAAATATTTATAGAATTAATTTTTAATTATTTTGCATATTTACCTACACAAAGGAAGTAAGTATGTGTTATAATTAAAAATGAGTTTAATAAAATAATTTTTAATTATTTTATACCTAAAAAGGGTTATTGTATGTTGTAATTAGAAATTAGTTTAGTAAATTAATTTTATTTATAGATTTATTTTATTATATATTTTATCTACCTAAAGGGGATAAATTTGTAATAATAATATATTATCCTAGTTGACTGCAATTTTAGCAAAATTTTTTACATACTGCATTCTTTACCTAAAGGAGAGAATGTAATGATATTTGTATACTCCTAAACATGATTATTTTACCCAAAACTAACATATTACATTTAATTATTTTTTTACATAATCTCTTTTACTATAAATATATGTTATTGAATATATGGTATTTTTAGATTTTTTTTATTTCCATACATGGTATTTATGTTTATAAACATTTTTCATTTTGCCATGGGTATGAACCAACTAAGGTATATTATTGAATTATGTTAATATTGTTCTAAATATTTTTAATTTTATTTTAAAAAATTAATTTATATTTCTAAAAGAAACATGTTAAAGGGATCTAGTTAAAATTATAAATTTATTCCCATATTGATTTTAATTTAATGATAGCATTTTAAAAATAAATCTATATTTTAAGCCTCATTTTTTTAATTGCATAGATTTAAGACATGTTTATGTGCAAAAAAAAAGATTAAAATTAAGGTAATTTGGATATAACAATATTGTGATTTTGTGATCATTTATTATTTTACATTAGAATTGATCACACATTATTTGTGCTTAAAAAATCATTGTTCTAAACAATTTTTTGTATCCCAAATCTTTTGAAAAGTTTATAGTTTGTTGTGGATAATTATCACCAAAGTGAGATTATTCATATTGATCATAAAATATTTGAATTATATCATACAAGATTGATTTATGATTATTATATACAACTGTTTACCTTTGTTGCATATTTTAATCAAGGATATTTTACGAAGTATATAAATTTCTAGAGTTACTTTGCTTTTAAAAATATGTTTGCCTAAAAGGACATGTTTTTAATGCTAAGATATTCTCTTGATTGGCTTTGTGATTATGAGAGTCTTTTACATGCTACATTTTTCACCTAAAGAAAGATTGTAGTAATGTACATTACTCCTATGTTTATGAACTAAAAATTACATTCTTACTTTCAATATTATTATTTTTTTACTTTTATGGTAAAAGTGCTATTTATTTAATTAATTATTTTTAAGGCATAATCAAAATATATTATTTTACTTTAATTATAATGGCAAACTTGTTTAGAAGGTCTATCTATTCAAGAAAAATAGTTTTTTAATATCATATTATTTTCTATGTAACTAAGTTAATATATTAAAAAAGAACTTAATACATATTATACATTCTGTTCAAAGGGCAATTTATAGTTATGTATTGAGAATTCTTATGTAAACATTGTTTATATATAAGAAAATTTTCTTTTGTTTATTATGCACTATTACATAATTTGTGTAACTAAATTTAGCTCTCTTATATTTTGAAGAGTTATCAAATAAATCAATTTATGAAAATGGCATATAATATTGTGCAATTTTAGTTATATTGTGATAAATTGAATTTTATATTATTTATGACATTATGTCACATTAATTATCATATATAATTTTTCCCTTTCCTTCTTTAGGGTGGAATCATATATAACTTTCTTTAAAAAAATTATACTTGATAAATAAATTATTAAACAATTAGTGTAAATAATTATTTTTTGAAATAGAGTACAATTTTTGGCAATTGCACTGAATCTTCACATTAGTGAGAGTTTAATTTAATGTTATGAAATTTTATTTGTATTGCAAAATGTGATACTTATGTTCAAAAACTTATTTTAGTTAAAGATTATTTAATGATATTTGAAATTGCTTAACTTTGTAAAAGTGTATTTATATATTAAAATTTGTTTATGTAGTTTGGTTTGTAATAAGTCATATATTATTGCATATATTTGTTTGTCAGAAAAATATTCATGGTAAAGAGGTGAAAAAAAATTATTTTGAGTTATCTTTTATGTATATAATATTTAAATTTTGAAGTAATTTTTATCAAGCATATTTTACTAATAATAATGAATTTGACATATAAGTTATTATGTATTTTTTTGAACATAGTATAAAATAAATTATAAAGTTCTTGACATATGCATTGTGAGTCCATTTTTTAAAATTTTTATGAGATGCCTTTTTTTGTCAATAGTATATGTTGCAATCATAAGAATTTTCTAAATAATTTAAGTCAAATTAAAAAATTTTATTTATGCTTTGTTCAGGTAATCTCTAGAAATATATTTTGAAAAATTCTCTTGTCACATTAACTTAGTATCAATTTTAGTATCTAATTTTTTATTGTCATGTAAATGATTTACTTAAGATATCAAGGTTAATTATAATTGATTTCTTTTGATTATTAATTTATTTTATTTATATTATATCAAGTTGATGATTTGAGATGTCATAATTTTGCATACCACTGAGATATATATGTGGAATTTAAATATTTTTTCCCTTAAACTAAGGTTCTAATATTTATAGGAGATTTAAAAGTTTGTTAAGATGTGAACGTTCAATTTTATTTTCTTATAATATGCTTGGTTAGTGGGATTTCTTTATTATATAAAACATTTAATCTTAGTTAATAATTATAATATGTTTATTAGTACACAAGATGCCTATGTCATGTATATTATTACACAATTTGCTAATTTTTATCATATTTGCTCTTGATCATATTGATAAATTATTGTGCATTTATATATGCAATTTATGGATTCTTTATCAATACATGTATCTCTATATTGTAAAATGTATTAATTATTATAATTATAAGGAATAAGATTTGATGCTAGTTGTTAACTCCTGAACTTGTATATATAGTTTTTATATGCACCAAATTAGAATAATGAGAATTCCACTGATAAAGACTAGGTATTAGGTTTAATATGTTATTTTGTATGATACCTTATAAGGACTAAAATTTATTATTTATTAATTAGTTCCTGATATGTATCTTTATCTCTTAGTTGACACGATTTTTAAACTTTAAGGCATTTTAACAATAGATTTATCATGACTAAGATTTGGTATCAATCATTAGTTCCTAAGTTATACATTTGTCTCTTAGTTAATATCATTTTGAAGCTTAAAGACATTCTGCCTAATAGATTTATAAGAATTAGGATTTAGTGTCAATTTCTAGCTCTTGTGTTTAATATTTGTCTCTTAATTAACACTATTTTAGAATTTTGAGACAATTAAATTTATTATTACCAGAAGATTTCTCTATCTTGTTAAAGAAATCATTGAAGACTAACTACAAAAATAGCATATTTGTTATATCACATTTTTTATGCTATTTTTCTTACTATACTTTCACATTAATGACTCATATTTAAGTAGTTAATAATATATGTAACCATGGAAGATCTTGTATTGATAATAATACAATTATCACCATGATTCGATATTGTTAGTTGCTTGAGTATAAGTCGTGTTTCAAGTATCATCTCTTGGATGGTGTGTTTTTAGAATTATGGTTATGTATTCAAAATTTTATGTTCAATTTGAAAGTTGTTTTTATATCAAATATTTTAAAATAAACTATTTACAATTAATGTTGCCTAAGTGGGAGAATGTTAGAATTTTTGTATGGACTACTATTAATTGTAGATATTTTGTTTTTGATAAAACTAGCTAAACAATAATCTAAAATTTTTTTGTTTTCTGAAACCTAATTTATTAATGTGATCAATACTTGGGCTTATAGATATCTGATTTTACATTAATGTATTTAGCGGCTAAAATGTAAGCCTATACCTTTATTAACCCATAATAGGAAGGCCTAATAAGGTTTTATTTATATTGACTAAGTTTCTTCTCCACTCCTAACCTAATTCATTTATTGGCTTGTCCCATTAAAAATCGCACACTCGAGAAGAAAGAGAGAAAAATCTATACCTATGGTATTCATCTGAATACTACCTTGTCCAGAAGAATTAAATTTATAATAAAGGTATGCTTTCACATTAATTTTATTTTATGATATCCTAAATTCTATTCAAGTTTTAATTTAAATTCTTATAGAATTTTCAATTAAGTGTCATCTCTTTAGTAGATTAATCTTAATAAAAATGACTTAAGGTAATGAATGAAGAAAGTTTTAATAATATCTAGTGATGCCGTTAATTTAAATGACAAGTTGACATGGAAGGATTAATTATCCATTTGTTATAATTTAGGCAATTTTGAGATTAGGAGGATTTTTTTGCACATGATAAATAGTTTAGGAAGGTATGTTGTATTTTATTCTTTTTTTAAATGATCCAAGTTATATAAACATGATATAATTATCATTTATGCATACTTAAAGTAGGCAAAAAAATCAAATGGCAATGAAAGTTGAGCTACCTTCCTAGAAACAATTATAATTAATTTTGGTGTGGCAAAATTGTAAGAAATGAAAATAGTGTAAAATGGAAAATAACATTTGACTTTCTTATATTTTTATTCTAGTATTCTCAATGATATATGAAAGAAAAATGGCATGACTCCATTTATTGGAATATGCATAAAAGATTATGCTTGATATAGAAAGTTATTATGAAAGTTTAATGTAAAAGCTATGATAATTATAGTTTTTTGTTTAAATGAATATATTGTAATTTTTTTTATAAAATTTTAGAAGTGCAAATGAATTTTACACACAAAAAATATACAAAAAGTTATAATTTCATCATTCAAAGCTGTATAAAAAAATTTTCAAACATTTTCTATTGAAAATTTTAATATAAAAAATAAAAAGAATATAATTTTTTTTACAAAAATCTAAAAAATATGCATCTATATAAATTTTCTTGAACATTTGGATAATCCCTATAGTGGCAATGGAAAGCTTTAGAAAAGGATCAATGTAATTAAAATTTGTTTTAAATGATATTTACCTAAAAATATTGTATTTGTTAGGCAAATAAAAGGATATGAATTGAATTCATATATATCAGAACATCAGAAGTTCATAATGAAAGATTCAAGATCCAATATTTATTTTTACTAATCGTATTGACAATCATTCAAAAAAGCAATTTTATTCACGGTCTAAATCTCTTTTTGTGTGTAGAGAGAAAAGAGAGAGTATTTCTTAATAATTCTTAATGAATTTTTCTTTTGTTGTTTTAACCAATCCTCTAAAATTCTTTATTTTGCGTATTTATAAATATTTCTTAAGTTGGGGTAAGGATTGGGTTATGGACTTATTTTAGATAACTTGGATCCATGATCCAACATCTCCTACTTGCACATAATGATATTCATACTCTCTTAGCATTTTATAAGAGAACATCATCTTTTATACTCTATAACAAATCATACAAGAAAATAGGTTGTCTAACTAACATACTTTGAGAACTCTTTGTTATATATCTGATAGGAATATATAACTTCTTGATAAATAATGGATCTTAAATAGATTTTAAGTATGCATCACCCTAGATCATTTTATCATATTTGAATTTCTAAAATGATCTCATTCATATGCATTAGATATTGTACTCACAATTATAGATACTCTATAACTGGTATACTGGTGAATACAAACACAAAGTGATACATTTAATGATCGTCCTCTTTTCTTAAATCTCTTGATTTTAATTTAATTTATTTTTCTAGTAATGTCCTACTAGATTGAATCTCTCATAGTCTTTTAGTAACATTCTAAAATATTAATCATTAAATTTAAATCTTAAGAAATAGAATAGAGTCATAAAGGTACAAATATAAGGACTTAATTCATCAAAAGTCTCATACATTAAAGTTGAGATCAAGACTTTAATCACCTATATTGGTCACAATTTGCACATGTGATATGAAACACATGTTACGGTATTCTCTCAGTTTCCCATGGAGCATATGTCTTTATAAAATGTATTAATATCGTACAGATAATGATTTAAATATACTCAATCTCTAATCTAAGTTCATCAATCTACTCTTTTTCATTTCCGTTAGAACTCATATCTGACTACTTAGACAGATGAAGTGAATTCCTCATTAATTCACTTATAGTTTAACATATGACCTCATCTTGTTCGTTAACAAGGCAATATTCATATTTTAAACTTGGCTCTTAATTATCACTTAAATAAGAAGCTTAAAAATTGTCTCATCTCTTATCAATTACAAAAAAAATTAACAAGAGGTGATAACCCATATGAACTAACTAATCTTTTATCTATCTGACATACTTTTCAATAACTTAAGAATGATCTAAGAAACATTCATACATCTATATATGTAGGCTTATAACAAACATAATTACTATTTAGGCATCAATATTATATAAACATTATTAAAAAAATTATAATAATTGTATAAACATTTAAGTAATCTTTAAGATTTCACATGTTTTATAAATACATTCCTTTATGGGACGTGCTACTATCTCATGTGTAAAAATGTATTTCATGTTCACTTCTTTATGTGCAACCATATCTCTCACAAAGTTGCACTTTGTATTCATGTGCTTGGTCTTGCAAAGAAACTTGGGGTCTTTTATGTATGCAATTACTGCTTGGTTATTATAGTTTACTAAAACCAGATCAACAATGTTAGCCTTTACAACCAAATGATCTAAGAAACTTTTGAGCCATACTACTTCTTGTACAGCTATTGAAAATGCTATAAATTCAGTTTCCATTGTGGATAAGGCTATACATGATTGCTTCTTACTACTCCTAGATATAGTGCCATTATTTAGTAAGAAGATGTATCCAGAGGTAAACTTCCTTTCATCTAAGTGTCCTCCCTCATTAGCATCATTGTAACCTTTCAATTATAGATCATTTCCTTCATAACATAATAAATAGTTAGTAATATCTTTTAAATACCTTAGTATCCTTTTAACTACTTTCCAATGTACTAGGCTTGGGTTGGACTAATATCGACTTACCATGCCAATGGAAAATAAATATCCGATCTTGTACACATTATTGCATATGACATCCAACTATACTTGTATAGGAAACTTTTCTCATGTACATTCCTTCTTATAGAGTCTCAGGACACATTCTTTAACTTAAACTTTCAACTTTATCAATAAGAGTGTCTATAGGTTTATAATGCTGCATTTGGAATTGTTTAAGAATTTTATTGATATAATGCTCATATGATACAGATAATAATTTCTTTAAATGATTTCTTAAAATCTTAACTCCAAGAATATATGCAATTTCACCCATATCTTTCATTTCAAAATTAGATGACAACATCCTTTAATTTTATTGACATACTCCTTGTTATTTCCAGCTATAAGTATATCATCAACATATAATGATAAAATTATAAATGTATTGGACCATTTTATATATATGCAATAGTCTTTATCAATTATGATAAAATCATTTGACATAATCACATTGTGAAAGTGAATATGTCATTATCTTGAAGACTGCTTTAAGCCATATATAGACTTCAAAAGTCTACAAACTTTATTTTCTTTGTCTTCTTTAATAAAACCTATAGGCTATTACATGTAGATTTCCTCATCCAAATCTCCATTGAGAAATATAGTGTTTACATACATTTAATATAATTGAAGGTCCATACTAGTAACTATAGCCAATATTAAAAGAATTGAGGTGAATATGACAACAGGTGAAAAGGTTTCTTTATAATATATTCCTTCTTGTCATATGTAACCTTTGGCTATTAATCTAGTCTAGTCTTGTATTTTTCAACAATGCCATCAACCTTGCGCTTGATTTTGAGAACCCATTTGTTTCCAATGGCCTTACATGTGTTTAAAAAATCAACAAGTTCCCAAACTTGATTTGATCTCATAAACTCCATCTCTTCCTCCATTGCTTTTGTCTAATTTTCCCTATTAGGGCCAAAAAGAGCTTTTATAATATTTCTTGACTCATCTTTATCTTGTGTAATGGTCATAAAGGCTTTACCACCTTCAATATTGAAAAGATGATAAATAATGTTTTTTTGCCACTACATTCATAATTGAGGCTTTGGAGAAATATATTTCTCAAGAATCCTCAAATTACTCTCACTCAAACAAGAATTATTAATCATTTGAGTACTTGCATTAGGATTACTCTTATGCTGATCAAGATCATTATCATTCACACTCAGAATTAGAAACATATTCCCTAAAATTCTCCCATTCGAAGGAAGTGAGTCTTGAGTGCTTGCATCTATGGTCTCATATAAGGATAAGTCATGATTTATATCGCCTTGTTTAAGAAAATCATTCTTTAAGAATGTGACATCTCATAATTCAAATTTTGTAAGACTCTCACTGTCATGTTCACCAATGAACACATAGCCTTTCGAATGTTCTAAATATCTAATAAAGATACATTTCTTTCCTCGAGTACTTAATTTGCCATGTGGGTTCAAGGTATCTAGAACATAGGTCGCACATCCCTAAGTTCATAAAATACTCAAGTTAGGTTTTTGCTTTATCCATAACTTATATGACATAGTGGGAATTAATTTGCTAAGCATATAATTAAGGATAAATGTGGTAGTTAAAACTACATCACCCCAGTAAATGATAGGCAAATTTTTTTATGCCATCATAAATCTAACCATTTCCAAAAGCATTCAATTTTGTCTCTCTATAATACCATGTTTTAAGGAATACGTGGATTCGTCAACTAACATTGAATCCTTTTTTTATCACATAGTTCTCTGAACTGATCAAACAAATACTCACAACCATAATCAGGTCATAATGCTTTTATCTTTTTATCTAATTAATTTTTAACTAAGTTCATATAACTTTGAAAAAAACTCAATGCTTCAAATTTATGTGTCATCGAATAGACAATACCAAATCGAGTGAAATCATCTATGAATGTGATGAAATAGAAAGTTTCATGCCTAGCTCTTACATTTATTAGATCACATATATTAGAATGGAATAATTGCAAAAGGAGGTCAGCTCCGGTTCTTTTTTCAAATAGTTTTTTGGTACTTTTGCTAACTAAGCAATACTCGTAAGTAGATAGATCTACTTTATCATAATTAGGTAATAATCCTTCTTTAGACAATTTATCCATACAATGTTGACTAATATGGCCGAGTCAAGTATACCAAATAGTTGCATCAATTTTAGAATTATGGGATAATGTAAACATGGAATAACTAAGATTACATTCATAATGATCATTATCCATGATAGTAAAACTATTTATTATATAACCAGATCCATAATGAGTTGTTCCTAAAGATAATTCAATATTGTCATTAACAAGATACCAATTTAAACCAAGTTTTAACAAAATAACACAAAGATTAAATTTTGGCAAATATGAGGTGCATATAAAATATTATGCAAGAGTAGAGTTCAGCTATCTCACAAGACTAACTTGCATGTGCCTATTCCTTGAATTGTAACTCATACATTGTTTCCCTTATAGATCCATCTTGCTCCATATGATATTCATAGAAATTTTATAAAGGTGTCTCAGTCCTTCACTATATGGTGCATTGCCCTTGAGTTTATAATCTACAAAGGATAAGAATTTATTAAAAAAAATTAGCTACATGAAGTGCATTAACTTGAGTATAGCTTAATATCTTCTTAGGTTCAAGGTAATCATGAGAAAAATGCCCTTTTTATTGTAATTGAAGTACTTGACCTTAGTCGTGTTCTTCTTGAAAGGACGTTTTTCTTTCCTATATTGGTTATTTGCTGATTTCTTACTGAAATGTGTCACCTTTTTTTCTTACATTTTAAGACCTACTTTTATGTTTACACTTTCGCTCAAAAACTTTTCTTGAGCTGGATGAAGCCACATACATGTCTATATCAAGCTTAAAGCCTCAAGCCTTTCTTCTTCTAGCTCAAGGTGGTGCACAACATCATTTATCATTCAAATGTTTTCATTATAGGTTAAATGCATCTTCATATACTCTTAGGAATAAGGAAAGAAATGAATTACAACTTAGACTTGTTGCTCATTAATCAACACATGAACCGCATCCTTTAATTCATATATTATATTTAACATTTCTTGTAAATATTTTTTCATTGAATGTTTAGGTTTCTTTTTAAAGTGTCAAATTTGATGGTGAAGATCTTAGTTTGGTTATAGATATTCTAACAAACTTATTTTTTAGAGCAGACACATGTCTTTAGCCAAGTAGTAATTCCTAAATTCTTGTGTGATGTCATGCTCCATGCTACTTAACAATGTAATGCGAGCAAGAGAATTCTTTCTTTTCCAAGCTTCATAAGCTTCTCGATCTCGACTATGTTAGGCTATGTTTCCTATCTTGAGCTCTTCTAAGATAATATTGAGTGCTTCTAAAGCCTTTTTGCTCTTTCAACACATTGAATTTTCATGCTCTAAATTTCATAATTGTCACCATTCAATTTCTCACCCTTATTAAGTTCAGCGACAATTTTTTGGAAGCAATAGCCATTATGTATGTAGAGACATGAAATTCTACATATAGATAAAATTGCACATAATTAATGTTTAGCCATACATATATGTCTACTTTGGCTCTAATTAATTATGTTATGACTAGTTCACATGTAGGGAGAGTTCAAAGGTCATTACGTTTCCAATCATCATCTAAATTTCTAATGTGAGACTAATACTAAGATAATTAATTAAGCAAAGTATACTAAATAAAAGAATTTATAGATATGTAATTTCAATTAAAATATTACACAAATTGAAACAAATTTTAATAATATAATACATAAAAAAGGAACTATATAAAATATCAGATATCAAACATTTAGCTAAAGTTTACAATGTTTTCAAGTGTTTGACTCTATGCAAAAAAAGAGTTAACGAACCTATCATATAGCTCTTGGGGAAACTTGGATTTTAGTACTAGATTTCCTGTTTAACTGATAGAACTTGTAAATATTCAGGTCATATTTGTGATTTTTACACTCTAAATAGTTTAATACAAATTTATAGACAATACTATTATATTGTTTGTGTTTGCTCTTTTTCTAATAAAAAATTTAATATATTCCTTTGGTAATCTGTAAGTAAGGAATTTCATAACACTTTTAATTTCTTCGAATTTCCATTCATCTTTAAAACACCAACCCATATCAAGTTTTGCACTTTTTCATAAAACTTGATGATATGATTTACAAGATGTACAAAATTACCTTTATGAACTTCTGGGTCAACTTGGAAATTTTTGAGCTCAACAATTAACTTATTGACTTCTTGTCTTTGTACTAGAGTCCGTATGACTCTTAGTGTATATATGAGTCTCACCATAATTTTTTGTAACATACAAAAAAAGGAACTCAATTAGATTTTCAAAGCAATAATTTGCACAAAAAAATTATGCTTAAAAAGGTCCATCAATTTTTTTTAAAATTTTGTATATCATGTAAATGGTATGTAAAAAGTTCTCACAATAGTTATATAAAAGAAATTTAGGGTGCGAGAAAAAAAAATTCTGCTATGTGCCAATATGATATATCAATATTATTGAATAGTTTATAATATGAAAGTAAAGAATGGTAGAATGGTCTAAAGTGCCAAAGTCAAGTTTTGGGTTATGGGTTCAAGTCCTACTTCTGATAATTTTTTTTAATATTTTTGGGCTATTATTTTTTAACTATTTTTTCAACTAAAATTTGGTAATTATTTTTTTTTGACAGCTTTTCAACTATTTTTTTTTATTTTATAGTTTTTCAATTGCCTTATGGTTTCTTTTAACTATACAAATGACCTTTAAATCAACACTTCTTTTCAATGCAAGACAATCTCAAATAAACTGAAAATAATGCCATACATGGAAGGTGTAAAGGAATTTCATGGAAAACGAAAAAAATAATTAATGTATTATGAAAACCATCTCCTTAGAAGTTTTTCATATTAATGGAATTGCATCTATTAGGAGCAAGCGTAATGATCAACTATACTGGCGCATCTTTGTTTGTGGAAACTATAAAAAAAAAATTACATAATCAACTAGAGACCAACCATGAATACTACTCCTTATGTCCAAGAAGCAGGCATTCGTCCATTTCTACCACATATTGGTAGAAACCAAGGTAAATAAAATACACTTTTTTATATGAGTTTTATAAGAAGAAACCAAGGCAAGATAGGGAGGAAGTTTTTCATAGCGCAGTAATGCCATTTGCACGTATAACCATATGATATTGCTATTCAAAAATAAGACAAAAACATTGCTAGTAATTAATCACAAAATATTAGAAGAGAAAATCTACACCATGTTAAGTCAAATGAAGTACCACCAAAAAATGGGCAATGGTAGTAAAATTTTTTTTTTCTAAGAAATCATCATTTTCACAAATGTTATATATATATATTTGGGAAAGACCACAACCTCATGCTCTGATACCAATGTTAGGCAAAATAAAAGGATATGAATTAGATTTATACATACTAGAATATCATAAGTTTATAGTGGAAGATTCAAGATTCAATGTTTATTTTTATTTATCGTATAAATAATCACTCAAAAAGGCAATCTTATTTACTACCTAAATCTCCTTTTATGTGTAAAAAGAAAAGAGAGGGAATTTCTAAATGATTCTTGATGGATTTTTCTTTTGTTGTTTTAACCAACCCTCTCAAATTCTTGTTTCTACCTATTTATAAATATTTCTCAGGTTCGGGTATGGATCGGGTTATGAATATATTTTGAACAACTCAAATCCATGATCCAACATTATTGATTAACAATGAGGGAGGTACTTATCTTCTTGAATTGTATGGGTAAACTTTTGAATGTAGATCCCATTCTATTATATCCTTAAATATCTGTAGTCATTTCCATCCTCATTTCTATTTAAATATTTTAAATAATGCATATTTATTTATATTATATTGTAATTCTAATAAAATAAAATTTTATTTATAATAATAAAATAATAATTATTCAAAATAGGCTAATAATATTATAGAAAACATATAATTATAGTTAAAATTCATCCTAAAAAAATTTAATATTTAAATCAAATAATTAATCAGATGGTTTTAATTTCTTCATTATATGGTAATTAAATTTATATACAAATATATAATTTTATATTACATCATATAATCACATAATATGGATATAAAAAGTTTGGATAGTATAATTTCTATATTGCACTGGTATATGATAAGATACATACGAATTTTATTTTTTTTCTTGCATCAATATTTATTTGTTAATATTCATACTTGTATTTAAATGGGTGAAATTGTAAATATTGTCTATCGAATCAACCTGGGCCGCAGAAAGTATGAAATTGTTCTTTAATTAACAACCAAGAAATTGTTCCTTACTTAACTACCAAGAAACAGTTGACGAAGTCAAAGTCGACTTCCTGCATATAATTTTGTCACGTGTAGATCTTTGTAATGGAATGCCGACCAAATGTTATTTTCTCAAGACAAATGATCAAAACCACTAGTGCTATCGTGCCCATTAATATTCTTTGCCAGAGTGCCCAACTAATAATCAACGAAGAGGATGACAATGTTATGACCTTAATTGAGAATATATCCTCATGATTTTTCTTTTTAATTCCACCTTCTCCAAGGAAAAATAAAAATATATATAATGATTTTTAATTTTAATGCCACCTTCTGGAAGGAAAATTAATAAAAAGAATATGAAGTTTGTTATGACATACCCTAAAAAATTCTGAGTTTTTATGAAAGCCTAATCTAAAAGTCTACTTGCAATTTTTATATAAAAGCTAACAATTTTTCATATAAAATCTTGTAGTTATTAATTTAAAAAAAATGAAAGTGTGTGTGAGACAGAAAAAATTGCAATTCATTCATACAATATTCCAACAAAAATAAGAATATTCCAAAACTTTGAATTTTTATAAAAAAATTTTAAAATTAATGAATGCAAGATCATACCCAAAATGGAACTCAGTTTTTTAAATTTTAAAGAGAAAGAGGAAATATGAGCAAACGCTATTGTAAGTTTATATATCCTTATAGCGGAATATTCAATTATTGATCTATCGTGTAAATGATAAACACATCACCATAACACTATTAAATGTTAGCCGTTCCAGAGATTTTTCCCTTCTTAATTGATTATAAAATAAAAGAGAGGCCTAGTACGGTTAAATCAGCCACGTGTTTGTGGTATGAATGCAACTTAATTTAGATAAATACTTCATCCGATCTTTAATGTTCGTCACAATTAATTAATTTCATATATATTATAAAAGTAATTTGATTTATTTATTTTTAGTAATTTTTTAAGGCTATCTTTTATGTAAAAAGTTCAAGATAGTTAAAAATAAAAATAGAAATATGATAGAATAAATATAAGTGAATTAAGAATATTGAATAGTATAGTATTTATTAATAAAAATTAAATTAAAAATTTAATATTCTTTTAAAATTCTAAAATGATATATAAAAAATAAGATAAATAATAAGAAATTAAGGAAATGACGATCGATTTGCTTAGCATATTTTATATTTTCATCCCATTGAACGGTGAGTAAAGTACCCAAAAAGAATTTAGCAGAGTTCACACGACACTTAACAAAGAAGGCAATTGATTTTATTTCCAGAACATAATATGAATCATATTATACGGATACTTCGTTCTAATTAACTGTTTTAGGGAAGGGCTGCATATGTATAGTACATTTCTTTCTTCTTAAGTAACTTCAGCAAATCCCCATCTAAATTATAAATATTCTTTTGTGAAAATTTCTCATATGTTTTGTAAGATTTATACCAAATTTTATAATTTTTCATAAAAATTAAAAGTTCTAAAAAATTGTGATTTAAATTCATGAAGTTGTAATTTTTTTATACTTATTATGCTACCCACAAGTTCTGTTTAAATTTGTAATTTTTTGTCAGAAAAATTGTACCTATTATACATGTTGTTGCACTTTTAAAGCTTCAAGGGGAAAAAAATGGTGTGAGGAGAAGGGGCAAAACAATATATATATATATATATATATATATATATGTGAACCAAATAAAATAAATGAGAGGTTAAGATTGAGTTGCCTTCAAAAGGATCCTTATGTATATTAGACTATAACCCTAATTATGGAGGTACTTTTATTGGATTAGACTTACCGTAACCTTCAACATGGATTAATTTCATTTGTAGTAAAAAAAGGTATGAAAATATACTGAATGTAAAAAAAAAAGACAAAACCCTATTTATCCAATTATTATTTACATATCAATCAAAGAAAATTTTAATTGCACTGTGTAACAGCACCTAGTTGAAGGCACTACGTTATACATCATTTTTTAATTATTTAATATTACATATTAATATATTATCTCTAATTTATTTAATGATGTACTGTGCAAAGAAACTAAATATACATAATATAATTAAAAATCTATCGATGAACAAATAAGTGGAGGGACATGATATAACGTGACAATAGCAGAGTCAAAGGAGCTAGTAGTTGCCTGACTCCCCCAAAAATCTTAATATTAATTTTACATTGGCCCTTAAAATTTAAAAGGTTGTATATATATATTCTAAAAAATGTTTTGATAGTCGACCCGTGTAAAATTTTTTGTCGCTACCATAATGTGAAGGTTAGATGCTTATCTCTTTATTAACCTCTCGTAATGATAATCCAAATATTATGTCAGTTTTTTTTTTGGACTTTCTAAATTTTTAAGTAAATAGTGAAAAAAATTTTAAAAAAATATTACTTATAATAAAAAAGGTGCAAGTAGTTCAAATTTTACTTACCTTTATTTTTTAAAGTTTATTTATTTAATAAATCATAATATTTAATTACTTTCCCAAATTTATTCCTTATAAAAGAATTTGAAGTTTCTTACTAAAATTGTAATCATTACATCCGATCATTAAAATATATATGAGTCCTTCAGATTTGGTTAATTCTACTCCTAAGAGTTATATTTAAAAATGAATGAATATCTTTTATTTATTATTATTTTTAATTTTTGTGACAATATTGATTAAGAATAATTGTAATATATTTATAATATATTTAAAAATCAAATTATTAATTAATGTTATACATAATATTCTCTTGAAAATTAAAAATATTAAAAATGTGGGGTGTTTACAAAGTTTTGTGCATAATCCTTAGGGTTACGTTAGGATTTGCTTCAAAAAATGATTTACTTCTTATAATTCATAAAATATATAAATTTTAAAAATAAAAAGGATAAAATTAAAAAATTGGTGCATTGCTTTTTTTTATAAATAATAAATTTAAACAATTAATTTATAATTTATTAAAATTTTAAAAATTAAAAGAATAAAGTTATTGGCTCATTGCACTTTTTTTACAAGCAACAATTTTAAAAATGATTAATTTTTTGTATTTTAATAAAAGAAACTTAAAAAATAAAAAAATAAAAATTGAATATGAAAAATATGTATAATTGATAAATTAAAGAGATGTTAAAAATGAGAAATTATTTCTTGGAGACAGTTATCGATAGAATGCATCATTATTGTAAATGAAACTTTGCGTTAACAATGTATGGAATAAAAATCCTTTTCTAAAAGGTCAGAGTTTCTCCCTAAGGATGACCCAAATACCATTTTTTCCATTCAATTGCTAAAATTGACCATTTCCACACATTTCGTTTCAGATAAGGTTCTCATGTTTCTGGTTTGAAAAGAATAATCTTGCAATTTCCTTTAAATTACTTGGTTCTTACTTTCTTGACTTGGCCATGTATATAAATGCAAAGATAGAGATGTAAAGCCAAATGAATAAACAACTCTGTGCACTTGGCTCGTATATATGGGCTGCTTTTGCTTTGGAGGTAGCAAGAAGAAACACCGGAGGAACACCGGAAAGCCCCAAGCTCACCGGAATACTAAAGCCGGGGGCGGTGCGACTAGAGATGGCGACATGGTTGTCATGATTGGAGCGGGGGCTGCTCCTGCTAATTGTGACAGTGGTGGAAGCGGTGGAAATTGTGGCGGAGGTGGAGGTTGTTCTACTGGCGGGGGTGGAGGCTGCGGTGGCGGTGGCGGTGGCGGTGGCGGGGACGGAGGTTGCGGTGGTGGCGGCTGTTGAAGCTAAGATGATTCTGAAGGGAACAACTCTCATAATCATCTCATGGATTCTGAGTAAATTTCCATTGGTTTGTTAATCGAAAGTAAAACGAATTTATGTAATATGGATCGTTGTTATAGAGTTCGTAATCATTTTTAGCTCCCTCTTAGAATTTCCCTCTTATTGTTAGCAAGAGCTAATAACATCAGAAAAATGAAAGAGAGGCACTTTTAGCATTGCAACGACACTTTTTATACTGTAGCGAGATTCATTGTTTATGATCTGTATGTTTTAAGTGATTTATTATTTTTATCTGTATGGAGTATAATTTGTATCAATTTTGTTTTTGGAGAATTTTGTTTTTTAGAAATTCATCTATTGCTAATCCAATTTTGTCCAATTTCATCTCTCAATTCATATATACATTAAATTGTTAGTGAAGATTGCTAAACACTTAACAACTAAATTTTTTTAACCAAGCGTCTAAGCGAAGACGGTTTCTGTCCATAAAATAACATAATTTTAACATCCTATGATTTTAATTTTACGTTAACTGTTTCCCATGGTATAATAATAATAATAATAATAATAATAATAATAATAATAATAATAATAATAATAATAATGTTGCCTGGAAAGAGATGCCCAAATAAAAGAAAATCCATGGTCATGGGGGAAGTGTTAAGAGCGTCAGTACATCTGCTCATTATTATCCATTTGGCAAAAACACAAACAAAAGATGAAATTTGGCAAAATAACATGAATTAGTGATGAAATTGATCCAAAAAAAAATTCTTCAATTACAAAATTCATATAAATTATATGAACCAAAATGATCATATACAGGACTAGCACGGCAAATAATGATCGCTAACCTGGGACTGCAGGAGTTACACTGTCCAAAAACACATTTTAAATAACAAAAAATGACATAGATAAAGGAAATAGGATTTGAAATTAAATTTTAAATATTTTATATCTATTAGATTTAACTTTACTTATTTACCTCATTATTATATATTTAATAACAATCCCTAAAATTCAATTTCAAATTTTATTTTTTATGCATATAATATTATCACTTAACTAATATATTCTTACATGTTTATAACCAAGGAAAATCTTATCTTCCTTTTCATGAAATATTTTCTAGTTAGGCACTCGTTTATTAAGATTTTCGAGGAAATTGATTTGAAGATTTTTAAAAATGTCAGAAATATAAAAGATTTAGCCCGCGTTCGGCCGCCAGCGTTTTAAAACAGCGGATTGACGTCAATCCGCTGTTTTGCTGGTCAAACAGCTAAACGCTAGAGAAAAAATTTTTTGCCAAACGGGGCCTTAACTTCACTTTTACCCATTTGTTTTCAAAATAGTTATGGTTTTAACATCTTATTTTCAACTAGAGCAATCAGGTCATTTTTTTTTTGGAATCACGGAATTTTTAGATAAATATTTACCTAACTTATTAATTACATGACGTGAGTCGTAGAAGAAATTTTGCCATGTGAAATATGCTACATCATTGTAGAGATATCAATATCTTCATTAAAATAAAAGAATTATTTTTAAACATGCAGCTTACTCCATGTGATAACTTTTCCTGAGTAAGTCAACTCCTTAGTACGACAAATTCTTATTTGGGCAACACTTCCGCACCCAGATAATTCTGAATAAAATTTTGACATATTAATAAGAAAATTTAATTATCATTACTATACTTAAATGAATATAATTTTTTTATTAATTCACCTCTCTACATTTTAATTTCAAACTTGTCATTAATATAAGCAAAATGATAAATTTTAACAAACTAATTCTAATATAATAAATAAATAATAAAAAATAATTATTTGTTATTTTAATTCTAAATGCCATTATAAAAATTCAGGAATTATATTTAAGAAGAAATAAATATAATATATTATATTATTTTATTATTACAAAAATAAAATATTGACATCTATCTGTCTAAGAGACTTACGATTCTCCTTTTGAGTTTAAGCAGTAATTTTAATATGAAGCTTATTTCTAACTGCATAGTCGTCTTGCTTCTTACCTTTGCTACTACAACCAATCCTCATATTCTTTTGGTTACTACCTATGATTATCCTTGTTTCAATATTTTCTACCAAAATCAAGTTTGCTTTATTTGCATCATTATCAATTTTCATACTTTTTAAAATCAGAAATCTTGATCCACCTCCAATTTAATTCTAATAAGAGCAATATTCTTATTTGAACTACTTAGGAAAAACAACCTTAGTTTTTGGTTTAAAAATAGATCATCATTTTGAGCGCCAAACGGGTATTTTCGAACCAAAAATCAATTATTACTCAAACACAGACAAAACCCTTTCACATATCAATTAATAGTGAAAATGTAATTATTATTGTAGGGTTACAATTAGAATGTAAATCATTATAAAATTATAATTTTTTATAAGAGATGAAACTAAGTAGAACTTACATTACAAACTTTAAATCTAGAAAATAGAACAGGAGATACGATTATGTTTAAGGAAGCATAAAACATCCTTTGAGGGACTACAAAATATGGTAAGGGGAGGTTTTTTTTTTTTCCCCCTAACTAGACAATTTAAACTTTGGTTGACTTCTTTGAAGATATGCTCCATACTGCCATGCAAAATTAAATCCATGAGTTTCCTATATTCATTAATCAAGACATTAATAGTTACATTCTCATGACCCTTTTTCTATAATAGATGAACAACAATTTTAGCATCCATTTGAACATACACATGAGAAAGTATTTAATCTCCTTGCTAATCTAAGACCTTTTAATAAGGCCTAAATTTCAACCATCACATTGGTTGCATAACCAAAACCTTTACAAAATCCAACAATTCATTTCCCATTATGATCTCTAATAAGACTATCAGCACTAGCCAAATTAGATTTTCTACTAATTGATCCATCCACATTTAGAGTGAACCACTCTTACTGAGGAGGATACCATTTGACTAACAACATATATGGAATCCTCTTAAAGCAACAAAAGTTTCTAATGTTCTTTCTAAAATTTTTCTCGGAAGTTGTTCTAGAATAGGCATGCCATTCTCACCATTCTTGAAAAGTATTCAATTTCTCTCAATCCAAATGCACCAGAGAACTATGCAAAAAATAATGTTTTAGGATAAACTTCCATGGCTTTGTTTTAGACATTTACCATTCACTTTTAACCAACTAATGAAATCTCTATCAAAGAAATATGAAGCCTTCCGAGGAAAATTCAACTTATGCCAAATCTTTTTAACAATATTACAGTCTCTAAACAAATGCTCTGCAATTTCCTCATTTTGTCTACAAAAGTTACACATTGGATTAATATTCATAACTTTATCAACCAAAAAATGATTAGTTTTCACACTTCTTCTAATCAAAAGCCAAAGTAGCATATGATTTTTTGGTGGAACAAGAGTATTCCAAACTTGCCATTCCTTGTTCACACTTTTACTTATATGAGCATCAATCACAACATAAGTACTTGCTAAATTTAATTGACCATATAAGGAAACATTCTAAGAAATTTTATCACCAACACTATGATCATTTGAGACTATTAAAGTTTGGATTGTGAAAAGAACTTCATTATTGAAATAATTTGCAAGTAATTGAATATCCCAATTACCATTCTTATGTATACAATGAGAGACGCTCCATTTATCATGATCTCTTTCAAAAGACTCAATAAATTTATTTCTTATAGTCCCTAGTCCTATCCAATTAACCTCCTAGAACTTAATATTGTTTCCATCATGAGGAATCCAATGCAAACCCATTTTAGCATACACCTTTGCCTTTCTTAAAACTTTCCACGTGAAAGAAGCTCTTAACAGTGGTTGGGATCTATTATGAACATACCTCTAAAATAAGCATTTAGCCCAAGGCTTATCTCGTTCATTCAAAAGTCTCATTCATTTAACCTAATGCAAACTCTAAAATTATAAATTGATATAGTCTGAAATGCAATCATGTCATGTGATCCATTTTATAATTAATATTTTTTAACAATAATCTCTAATGATTATAAAATACACAATAGATTGGATATGGATAAGTGCTATATATCTAACCTATTTTTTTTTTTAAAAAAATAAGTTATTACCTATGCTTGTGCACTTGGTAAACTTGTTTCTTTCAACAAAAAATGAAAAATATATTTAGTAAGAATTTATCAAATTATTTTGTGTTTATAATTATAAAGCAATAAAATAACATAAAATATTACATCTATTTCATATTAAATTTAAACCCGAATTTTTTATATAATAGAAATTTAAAGTTATAATAATAATTAATTAATTTATTATATTAGAATTATCTTGTTTAAAAAATTGTTTTATTTATATTAGTGGCAAGTTTGTAATTAGAATGTATAGAAAGATGAATTGTCAAGGCCTTCTACATTCATTTAAGTAGAGCAATGATGATCTAACTAATTTGCTCATATATCAAAATTTTATCCATTGATCTTTATGTCCATCTATGCCCTGAAAAATTATCTAAGCATGGAAGTCTTGCTCTTATTATATTGCTCAAATTAATTAACATTCATTTAAAAAATTGGACCAAAGTGTCATGATTATAAAAGCATATAAACTTAATAATCAATGGTAGAACTGGAATCCAAAAATTAGTGTGGGGCAAATATTTATTAATATCTTAATTTGGTAAAATTTAATGACTAATAAGGATATTTTAAATGATACATATTATTTTATATGAAATTTTAAGAAAATTAATGAATACACACACCTATATTAAATTACATATAGCTCCACGACTATACTTGTTTCATACAAAAAAATTGATTGATTCAATTGAACATAAAACGCTAATATAGTGATTAGAAGTGGAATAAAGTCTAAATCACGTGAACCAAACAAATATGCATTTGCTTTAACTATTTTCATTTTTATTGAAAAGAGAAAAATTATAAAAAATTTAATGACTTTTATCAATTTTATTTTTAAAAAAATATAGAGTCTATTCAGATTCTATTTTTAAAAACATGAGCAAAAACATTGAAAAACTTGTTTGGTAATGTGTTCTTGAATTTTTTTTTAAAAAAAATACTATTTTTGAAATTCTTCTTTTAAAACAAAAAAAAAATAAAAACAAGTTTTAGATATTTTCTAAACTTGTTCCTTTGTTCTTAATGGCAATTTTATAATTAAATCAAATCTTTTCTTATTTACTTCATCTAACATTCTTTATTCTTTATTTTCCTTGAATTTGGAAACTATTTTTGAAAAAAAATTAGAAAACAACTTTTAGGAAAAAATTTTAAAAAATAAAAAATAAAAGCATATCCAAACATGCTCATAACATTTATTTTTAAAAATTTCAAAAGTAAAAACAAAACTTTCTTAATTTTCAATTCATTTCTATGTTGTGATAATTTTAAACTTATTAGAATAAAATATGAGAATTGTTATTACCATCATCAACTTTTATGAACGAAAAATCCTCACCTTAATCGATGATGTTATTACAAAGCTTAATTTGTATTTGAGTTAAATTAACTTAAGCCAAACTTGTATAATTGACAAATTGAATTCAAACTTCAAAACACAAAACCTATGATGTTCACAAGATTAAACAAGCTTATATATATATTATTTGTTATGTTATTTGTGATTTTATTAAATTAATGGCTCATTTAACTAATGATGATTTTGATATCAACTAAAATTATTGTTATTTTTATTTTACAAAAGAAAAAAGCCAAAAAAAAATTATATCCAATGTCTTAAATTCAAATGTTTTATATTATGAGTTGCATGAAATTTCTAATAATAAAGTTCCTATTGGATTAGAACAATAATATATATATATATATATATATATATATATATATATATATATATATATATATATATATGTATGTATGTATATGTATATGTATATATTTTCGTGTGTGGCACCATTTGTTTGTACTAGGATAGTGTCTAACATGGTTTTTTATTGTTATTTAGTTAAAAAAAAAAAGTATAATGTGTTCATTCTTGTTTAAGTTCATTTATATTCTATTAAGCTTAATTTAACAATCAAGCTCTAACTTGAATTTTAAAGGCTTGACAAGCTAAAACATGTTTATCTTTATTACGTCTGGACTCAAACAAGCATATGTCCAATTTGACTTGTTTAGAGACCTAGTCAATGCCATCATCACCCCTTTCAACTCCAACTTCATAACTATCATAGCCACTACCACCTCAACTTCTATCGCTATCATTATTACCATCACTTCCACCTCCACCTCCACCTACTATAACCACCACCACCATCACCTCTACTTCTACGATTGTCTTAACTATCTATCATTAACCATCATCACTATCTACAGTTACTAACCATTACATGATCACTTATCACCATTGCACACCTATTCCACTTACATTGCCACTCGCTACCACCATTCATTGCCTTTGTCACCATCACCCACATCTGCCACTATCAACATCCACTTTCATTATCATTTGATAAAATTAGTATTTTAAAACCTTGACTAGATTAGATGATTGAATCAAGCCAACCACTAATTGTTGTTATTATTTAGCTCAAGTTGTTTAAAAAATCATTTTAGCAGTTGAACTAGTTTGAATTAGTATGAATTGGCAAGAGTCAAGAAAATAAAAAAAAATTGCCTAATTTTCAAAAATTGATAGTTAACTTTTTTTAATTCTCGGGCTTTTTTTTTTAGGATCAGTTAGCTTAATTTGCCTATATGTAATTAAAAAATTAACAAAAGAATAAATTTAGCACCTAATTAACTAAAAATTAACTAATTTACTTCATTTCTTTTAGGTTTTTTTATTTTTTATATAAATTATGAGTTCTTCTATATAGTGTAAATTAACTATTATTTAATTTCTTTAATAAATTCATATGAATTTTTTATTTGTAACATCATTCAGTTTGACCATTGATTTAATTGACTAAACCAATCAAACCATAACCTATCACAAATCACATATATTGAACTAAGGGCCCAGTCTGTTCTATGCTTAATGTTAAAATATAAAACTAATTACTTAAATAAATATTCTAACAAATTAATTAATGCTAATCCATATAAAAAATATCTAATAAATTATCTATTTTATTTTAATATAACAATCTCCTACTTGGATAGCATTAATTAATTACATGAAATATTTGAAATAGTAATAATTAAGCAATTAGTATACATTAAGCTTTCAACTTAATTTAGAGAATGAGACCATATAGAATCACGATAGGAAAATAAGTGATGTTTAAATATAATTATCTCATAATATGAAAAGAATAGATTATATAAAGTTAGTCTTTCGACCACAACTCAGAAAAAAATAACTTAAAATCATTGAATCTAATAGGGAAACAAATAATATATATGTATAAACACATCACCAATGTTTCAAAATTCAAACTGAGCAATGATTACATAAGTGGTCTCAGACAAATAAAACAAGTATATCTCAGACTTCTATTAAACCTAGGCTTTCTCAAAAGATTTAACAAGCCCTATATGAGTTACATGATTCTTAAATACTCCTATAGGTAAGCCTTTAGTCAACAGATCCACTAAGATGTCTCCACTAGGGATGTATTTAATACGAGTTTAAGATTCAACAATCTTATCTTTAACGAACAGGAGTCTAACATTAAAATGTTTAGTACAATTAGAATTCCTATTGTTCTAAGAGAAGTACACAACAAAAGAATTATTTCAAAAAAATCATACATGATAGATTCTGCTTAACACTTTTCCATAAAACAACTCCTCCAAACATCATAAAGATGTATCCAGATGTTAACGTATAATCATTTATACATGAAGCATAATCCGAATCTAAATAACCAATAACCTTAAGTGATTAAATCTTCTATAAGTTAACATGTGATTCTTGGTACCTTGAAGATGCCTCATTACCTTCTTGGCTACCTTTCTAATGATCCATCCCAGGATTACTCAAGTATCCACTAAGCATACTAATAGCAAAAGCTATATCTAAATGAGTGCAAACCTATGCATATATAAGACTGCCAATAATGAAAGGGTAAAATTTTTTCTCCATTTTAATTTTTTTAATATTAGTTTAAAGGCATTATGATCGAGACAATATATCACCTTCTTAAGTAAGTGCTGGACTGGATGCACATGTATCCAATTTGAATCTTTTAAGCACCTATTCAATGTAACTAGCTTGGGATAAACCTAAAATGCCTTAAGTTCTATCATGATGGATTTGAATTTCAAGAACAAAGGATGCTTCGCCAAGATCCTTTTTATCAAAATAGTACAACAACATGCATTTGTTACTCATCTACGATCATTAACATAAAGCACTAAAATGATAAAATTACTCCCATCAAATTTCTGATAGATACATTAATTTGAAACATTCTCAATGAATTTAAAAGAGGTAAAGACCCCATGAAATTTTAGTTACCACTGCTTAGAGGATTGTTTTAGCCTATATGAGGCTCTTCTTCCATATAATTCAAATTTTCATCGTTATCACCTCTAATAAGTGAAGCTATTAGATAAGTATGGGCAAAATGATGCTCTCATCATGTAAATTAATAGCCCTAGGTACCAAACTCTCACTATCCAAGTTATCCTCAAAATAAAATGCTCAATCAGACTTGATGATCTTGGCAGTGTGAGTAGAATAATAAAATCTACAACCTCATTTTGTTATAACGTGCCAAACATTGTATAATAGGCCTCAATACCATGTTCTTATAGAAATAAAGCAAATGAACTAGGATTTCTACCTACCTCAGTATATCTCCCATAATATTCTCCACTCTTATCTAATTTGATACATTTTATGGCTTTGCCAATCCTCAAATTAATTGTTACCTTAAAGTTCTTTAAAGCATCTAGAGAATCTAACTTTTCATGTATAAGCTCAATCCAATCATATCTAAAATGGTCATCTATAAATGTAATGAAGTATTTAAAACCACTAATAGTTGCTAGTGTAATCGGTCCATATATGTCGATATGTATTAGGTCCAAGATGTTTTTAGGCCTTCGCATCCCCTAGTTTCTTGCTCTAATGGGAAATTTTCCTTTAATGCAATTAATGCAAGTCTCAAAATCTATCTAAATCTAACAACATACCTTTCTTGACTAATTTTTCAAATCTTTCTTTAGAAATATAATATAATTGTCGATGCCACAAAATAGAAAAATTCTCATACATTTTAATATGTTTATGCCTAATCATAACATTGATGGCAATATCAGAAGACACAGCAGGACAATCATTTAAATTCAAATAATATAGACCATTTTGTAAAGTAATAGTATCAACAATAGTAGAATCATAATAAATTTCAATCTTTCCATTTCTTTGCCAAAAGGAATAACCACAATTGTCCAAAATAGAAATAGAAATTAAATTCCTTCTCATAGAAGGTACATAAATAACATTATTCAAATTTAAAATATGTCCAAAAGATGAAGACAAAGAAAATGATCCTATATATTCAACTTTAACCTTTTTCCTTCTACCCCCAAGACAATATTCTCTTTTTCACTTAGGATTCGCTAGTTTTTTAGCCCTTTCCTTTTCACACTTGTTCTTTAGCTTATAGCACTTAAACATCTTATGTCCAAGGATACCACAATAATTGTACTTGCCCTTGAATTTCTTATATTGTCCTCTGCCTTTTTCACCATTTTTTTTAAACCTAAGCTTTCCAGATATTTATGTATTTGATTTCTTTCCTTTCTTATCATTACCACTTGATCCACTATTGAAGGCCGGAGACAAGCAATTCACAAAAGGTGGTTGTAAGTTACTTTCCATAGTCTCTTCTTCCTAAGTTACTATAGAGATCATCTGGTCTACTAACTACTCTACCTTTTGTGAATTGTAAGAAGTCCTAGGTAGCTATATTTAGATAGCAATGATTGAAGGACTTTGTAGACCAAAGTACTCTATCCTAAATCAATGTCATATTATCTTATCTTATTATAATAATGAATCATCTTCATGATATACTCTTTAACACCTAAGACTCCATCATAGCGAATGTTATCAAGCAAGGAAAGGTAGTATATCTTTTGAGTTTTGTCAAGCTTCCTAAATTTCTCTTTAACAACTTTCATGTATTCTATAGTAGTGTCCTTGTCTGGGATACTATCTCTAATTCTTTTCTTAATAGTGAACTTAATTACTGTCAAATAGATCCGCTTTGACTCATACCGTTATTTATAATAGGTCTTGTATGCAGTACTAGACTTAGGCAAGAGATTAGCTGACTTTGGTTCTTTAAGAGCTAAATCTTCCTTAAAAATTGTAAGGTACATGTTCAAAGATTCTTTTCATTTATCATAATTTATTCCATTAAGAGTTTTTACCACATATAGTTATTGAAAAGCCAAGACTGATGTTGCAAAATTAGAAAATTTTAATTATGCATGCACAATATAATTATAACACAAGATTCTCAATTGAAATAAAAATCAATCAAGTAACTATATAACAAAGTGGTATTAATCAAATTACATATACCATATGATTTGACTTGTACAAGAGTCTATACAAGAATATAATTAATATAGCCATATCAATAAGGTACAAGAAACATTGAAACATTATAAATATTACATGCCTATTTAAAAAAGTCTAAACCTTAAAATTACATTAACAATATCACACTGATAAGGTGCATCCATCATCAATGCAATATGATCCTAAACATCCTAGAAGGATAATATTTTCATGTAAAACAGTCTCATTATAATCCTAATCTATCATTGATGTGCATCAAATAATTTTGGTATCCTTACATGTATAAAATTATACAATTAAGGATTAAACAATTTATTAAATATAGCAATACTCACAATCTGGGAAAGTGACTTTTCATCAAGCCTAAAAATACTATGAAGAACATTCATGAATTTTTAGAGGCTAAAATTTCATAAATAAAATGTATTTTCATATAGTATAAATATTATAAAATTCAAAATAAAAATTTTTAGCCACAAAATTTTGAAAAATAAATAAATAAATAAAATTTAATAATTATAGGCAAAAAATAGGTCAAAAAAATTTAGGGTGTAAGGCTCGCATGCTCTCACATTTATGACCTCACAAGTGGGTGAGCCAGCAGTAGCTGGCTGCCAAAACAAGTATAGCAGTAGCTGGCTGCCAAAACAAGTATGTGACGCTGAAGCGCTACTTAATGTGTAGTGCCCCCGTGGCAAACTAGGGTGCTGGTTGCTCCAAAATAGGCGCGTGAAACTCATGCTTTCAAGCACGTGACATCCACACGTTATGAATCAATAGAGCTCATTACTCCAAATTAGCATGTGACATTCATGCACTTTCAACTATGTGACATCCATGTGTTGCGAACCAAGTTGCTCCAAACTGGCTCATGATGCTCACGCGCTCTTAAGCACATGGCACCCACATGTGGCATACTTGTAGAGTTGGTTATCTTCAACCTTTGCTCTAGGTTCATTGACAACATTTTTTTTTCCATTAATGGAGCTTTCAAGCTCCAAAAAATTACCTTTTAAGGCTATTTTAATGCAGAAAACATCATCTATCCCATTCTTGACATAGATTCATGTATTAATTAGAAGAAAAACTATACAAACAAAGGTCACAAATTTTTTTCAAAATTTTTCATGCTTTGATCCATAATAATCACAGGATTTAAATGCAATCAAGTAACAACATAATATTCCACATGTCCATATGAACAGAATACATAATTCAATTAAAAACAAAACAAATCCAAATTGTCTTAAAATTAAAATCCCAATTTTTGATAATTTTATGTACGAAAAGAAAAGGAAAAATTTGATAATTTTATAAATTTTGTCAAGATTAATTAAAATCACTCATAATCTGATAATTCAAACTATCAACCTTGCCTCTGATACCATATGTTAATAATATGATCTAAAAATATTGAACAATGTGAACTAATCATAATTTGAATTAAGCGTAATATGATGAAGCGATGACCTGTCTAGATGATGATGATGATGATGATGATAAAGTTTGCAACCTACTTTACCCCTTAGGTCATTTAGATAAAGAGAGAGAAAATATTTTCAAGAGTGGTAATCCTTGTTGTTCCTAAATAACAATCTAATCTCTCTATATATGATTAGACTTATGATAGAAAATCACTGACCACTAAAGAACTATAGGTTAGGACCTCCACCTATATGAACTCATGCATAATCTAACCTATCACAGACCATATACATTGAACTAAGGCCCAATTTATTTTATGTTTAATGTTAAAATATAAAACTAATTACTTAAATAAATATTCTAACAAATTAATTAATGTTAATCCATATAGAAAATATATAATAAATTATTTATTTTATTTTAATATAACACTTTCATCTCCATTCTTTTCTCCTTCATTTCTTTTCCTCTTAATGTTTCTTATTATTTTCTAGTTTAACATTGTCTTTCAAGCATTCTATCTTGTTCTAACATTTTGGTATCAAGAGCTTTGCCTATGGCAGGAACAGGCACTATGTTTCCTTCAACATTCCCTATTTTGGATGGAAAAAACTATAAGAAATGGTGTGTTCAAATGAAAATTATATTCATTTATCAAGATGTTATGGAGGTGATTGCAAATGGAGTTTTAGAAGTTCCTAAAATGACTTTGAAGCATAAAAGAAGGAGTACAAAGAGAATAAATAGAAAGAATATAAAGGGTTATACTTGATTTTTTAGAGTGTGAACATTTTGATATTAAAAAAGAAAGCAAGTACTTCAACATCAAAAGAGGCATGGGAGATTCTTAAGAAATGCTATAAAAGGGGCTAATAAAATTAAGAAGGTAAAATTGCAAACTTTGGGAAAACAATAGGAACTATCACTAATGGATGTTATCAAATGAAGAATAATGAAAATAAGATAGAAGATCTTGCAATCATAGAGAAGATTTTAAGAATTCTACCAACTAGATTTGACTACACTATCATAGCAATTAAAGCATCAAAACACCTTACTAAGATGACAATTAACAAATTACAAAACTCACGGGAGGTACATGAGTAAGTGATGGATGAAATATCCAATGACAAGATAGTAAAGCAGGCTTTATCATCTCAAGTTAGAACAAAGATTGAGAATGGCCAAGAAAGATTTAAAAATAAGAAAGTATTTTAATTTATTTATTTTTAATGCCTTTTAAGGCTATCCTTTATGTATAAAGTTTAAAATATTTGAAAATAAAGATAGGAATATGATAGAATAAATGTAAATGAATTGAGAGTATAGAATAATGAAGTATTAATTAATAAAAAGAAGGGTGAAATTAAAAAATTTTAAAATTTTATTAAAATTTTAAAATAATAGATAAAAATATTTTCTTAAAATACGATAAATAACAAGAAATAGAGGAAGTAATAATTAATCTGCTGAGCTTATTTTATATTTGCATCTCATTGAACGGTGAGTAAAGTACCAAAAAGGAATTTAGCAGAGTTCACACGGCACATTACAAAGGCAATTGATTTTATTTCCAAAACATAATATGAATCATATTATGCGGATACTTCGTCCTAATTAACTGTTTTAAGGAAGAGCTGCATATATATAGTACATTTCTTGCTTCTTAAGTAACTTCAGCAAATCCTCATCTAAATTATAAATATTCTTTTGTGAAAGTTTTCTCATATGTTTTATAAGATTTATACAAAATGTTATAATTTTTTCATAAAAATTAAAAGTTCTAAACATTTACGATTCAAATTTATGAAGTTGCAATTTTTGTATACTTATTGTGTTGCCCACAAGTTCTGTTTAAATTTGTAATTTTTTGTGAGAAAAATTTTGCTTAGTATACATGCTGTTGCACTTTTAAAGCTTCAAGGGGGCAAAAAAATTGGTGCGAGTGGAAGGCGCAAGCACAGACAAAAAAGAAATTATATATATATATATATATATATATATATATATATATATATATATATATATATATATATATATATATATATATATTAGAACATCAATGTGAACCAAATAAAATAAATGAGAGGTTAAGATTAGTCATCACATGAGTTGCCTTCAAAAGGACCCTCAAGTATATATTGGACTATAACTCTAATTATGGAGGTATTTTTATTGGATTAGACTTATCGTAACCTTGAACATGGATTAATTTCATTTGTAGTAAAAAAGGAGTGAAAATATACTGAATGTAAAAAAAAAAAAAAAAGACAACCCTATTTATCTAATTTTTGTTTACATCCTCAATCAAAGAAAATTTTAATTGCACTGTATAACTGCACCTAGTTGAATGCACTACGTTATATATCATTTTTTTAATTATTTAATATTACATATTAATATATTATCCCTAATTTAATTAATGATGAATTCATTATGCACAGAAACTAAATTTACATGATATAACTAAAAATCTATCTATGAACAAATAAGTGGAGGAACATGATATAATGTGGCCATGGCAGAGTCAAAGGGATAGCTGTTGGCTTCAACCCTCCAAAAATATTAACATAAATTTTACATTGGCCCTTAAAATTTAAAAAGTTGTATGTATTCTAAAAATGTTTTGATACTCGACTCGTGTAAAAAATTTTGCCTACGCTATCGTAATGTGAAGGCTATTTGCTTATCTCTTTATTAATCTCTTGTAATGATAATCCAAATCTTATTTTGGATTTTTATTTCATGAATAGTTGGTGTAGTTTCCTTTACATTAATGATACATAAAATTGTACTACACATCTTTTATGTAATTACCTTCAAGATAAGATAATTATATAGTAATTTTTTAATTTATCAATTAAATATGTTACATTTTGTTTTTATATCTTACCATTTTATTTTTTTAATTTTTTGTGTAAATTAGTGAAGTTCCCTTTCTTTCAAAGGTTATTGTTAGTAAAAAGTGAAATTATGTCGGCTTTTTTTCTGGGCCTTTCTAAATTTTTAAGTAAAGAGTGAAAAATTATTTTTTAAAAAACTTATAAATAATAAAGAAGTGCAAGTAGTTAATTTTTTACTTATCTTTATTTTTTAAAATTTATAAATTTTATTTATTTAATAAATTATACTATTTAATTACTTTTCATAATTTATTCCTTATAAAAGAATTTGAAATTTCTTACTAAAGTTATAATTATTACATCTGATCATTCAAATATATAAGTCCTCTAGATTTTGTTAATTCTAATCCTAATGGTTATAGTTAAAAATTAATGAATATCTTTCATTTATTATTATTTTTAATTTTTGTGATAATATTAATTAAGAATAATTATAATATATTTATAATATATTTAAAAACCAAATTATTAATTAATTTTATCCATAATATTCTCTTAAAATTTGAAAATATTAAAAATATGGGGTGTTTACTAATTTTTATGCATAATTCTTAGAGTTACGTTAGCATTTGCTTAAAAAAGGGTTACTTCTTATAATTTATAAAATATATAAATTTTAAAAATAAAAAGGATAAAATTAAAAAAATTGATGCATGGCATTTTTTTATAAATAATAAATTTCAACGATTAATTTATAATTAATTAAAATTTTATAAATTAAAAGAATAAAGTTATTGATTGATTGCACTTTTTTATAAGAAACGAATTTAAAAAGAATTAATTTTTAATAATTTACTAAAAGAAATCATAAAGATAAAAATAATAAAAATTGAGCATTAAAAATATGTGTATAATTGATAAATTAAAGAAATCGTTAAAAAATAAGAAGATAAATCATTTCTTGTAGATAGTTACCTATAGAATGCATTATCATTGTAAATGAAACTATACTTTAACAATATATGGAATAAAAATCCTTTTTTAAAATGTCAAAGTTTCTCCCTAAGTGTAATCCAAATACCATTTTTCCATTAAATTGCTAAAATTGACCGTTTCAACACAATTTCGTATCAAAGAAGTTCTCATGTATCTGGTTTGAAAAGAATAAGCTTGCAACTTCCTTTAAATTACTTGGTTCTGAACTTCTTGGCTTGGCCATATATGTTAATGCACTCAATCAAGTAATACAGGTGGCTATTCCGGTAAAAATCAAGCTCACCGGAATAATAAAGCCGGTGGCGGTGCAACTAGAGATGGCGACATGGTTATTATGATTGGAAGGGGGGCTGCTCTGGCCGCTACAGCCGGGGCTGCTAACTGTGACGGTAGTGGAAGCGGTGGAAATTATGGCGGAGGTGGAAGTTGCAGCGGCGGCGGAGGTTGCGGTGGTGGCGGCTGTTGAAGATAAGTAGTTGTTGATTCTGAAGGGAACAATTGTCATAATCATCTCATGGAAGTAAATTTCCATTGTTTTGTTAATTGAAAGTAAACCAAATTTATGTAATATGTATCGTTGTTATAGAGTTCGAAATCACTTTGGCATTCCCTTTTTAGCTTCTTATTGTTAGCATGAGCTAATAAGATCAGAAAATAAAAGACAGGCACTTTTATTATTGCAATGGCACTTTTAATAATGTAACCAGATTCATTGTTTTTTATCTATCTGTTTTAAATGATTTTTTTTTTATCTGTATGGAATATAATTTGTATCAATTTTTTTTAATTCGTCTATTGCTAATCCAATTTTGTCCAATTTCATCTCTCAATTCACACACACACACACACAAATATATATATATATATATAACAGTCGACAACTAACTTTTTTTTAACCTAACGTCAAGGTGAAGAACGTTTCTACCCATAAAATGACATCAATTTAGCATCCTATGATTTTTAATTTTACATTAACAGGTTCCATGGTAATAATAATAATAATAATAATAATAATAATAATAATAATGTTGCCTTCACTTGCCCATGGAGGAAGTGTTAAGAGTATCACGTCACCCCATTATTATCTATTTGACAAAAACACAAACAAAAGATGAAATTTGGCAAAATAAAATGAATTTGTCATGAAATTGATTAAAAGAAATATTCGATTACAAAATTCATATAAATTAGATGAATGAAAATGATTATTTACAGGATGCACGGTAAATAATTGTAGTTAACCTATACCGTCCAAAAACATATTTTAAATATCCAAAAATAACATAGGTATTAAAAATAAAATTCAAAATTGAGTTTCAAATCTTTTATATTTATTGGATTAAGTTTTATTTATTTACCTCACTATTTTATATTTTTAAATTTTATTTTTATGCATATAATATTGTTGTTTAACTAATATATTCTTGCATAAATGTTAATAACCAAGGAAAATCTTATCTTCCTTTCATGTAATTAACATTCCTTTTCACGAAATATTTTATAGTTAGACACTCGTTTATGAAGAATTTCGAGGAAATTGATTTCAAGATTTTTGAAAATGTAAAAATATAAAAGATTTAATTTCACTTTTAACCTTTTTTTTGGAAAATAATTGTAACTTTAACATCTTATTTTCAATTGGAGTAATCAGGTTGTTTTTTTTTTTTTTTTAATTCATGGAATTTTAAGTAAATATTGACCAAACTTATTAATTATATGACGTGAGTCGTACGAGAAGTTCACATGGCTAGAAAATATATTATATGCTATATCGTTATAGAGAATATCAACATCATCACCCAAATAAAAGAATTATTTTTATGCTTGGAACTCATTCAATGTCATAACTTTTTCTTACGTCAACTCCCCGTATTACAAATTATTTTTTGGGTAAGACTTCCGCATATAACTTTTATTTATTTTTCCTTTTTTGGCATAAATGCCCGTAGAAATTAACAAATAATATTTTGATATATTAATAGTAGAAATATACATGGGCTGGATTATTAGGTTTCGAACTGAATTTTTCAATTGCATAAAAATTTTTAGAAAAATTTTACCCCGACCCAATCTGATTAATTTTATACATGACTCAAGACTCAGTTTAAAATTTTGATTATTTTTATTTTTATTATTATTTTTAAAAATATATAAAATTAAATATTTAAAGAGATAATAAAATATTTAAACATATAAATTATTTACTTATATTAAATTAAGTTTTTTATATTAAAAATAATTACATATAATTTTTAATATATAATTATATTATATATATATATATATATATATATATATATATATATATATATATATATATATATATATATATATAATTATTTCAGTTCGAACAAATTTGTTTCTTATTATTATAACCCAAATCCAACTTAAATATCAGTGCAATCATAAGAAAAATGTTTGATAACATTCAAATTATAAAAAAGAATTCAAATTTTATATTCTTTTAGTTTAAATCTTTTAGGTCGTGCAAGTGTCTTAACTTATATAAAGGTCTAATTAATAGAGTAATTTGATCATTATTACTTTACTTAAATAAATGCGTAGAAGGTTTTGTTAATTCATCTCTCTATAAATTTTAATTATAATTTTGTCACTAATATAAATATAATGAAAATTTTTTAAACAAATTAATTCGAATGTAATAAATTAATGATAAAAATTGATTATTTATTATTATAATTTTAGATGTCCATTAAATAAAAATTCAGGCTTTATATTTAAGAATAAATATATATATATATATATAATATTTTATATAATATTATTATTACAAACATAAAATATTGTCACTATCGCCATCTACCCGACTAAGGAGTTAACGAATCTCCTTTTGAATTAGAGTGGTAGATTTATGAAACTTATTTCTAATATATATAGCCTTCATGCCTCTCGAACAAGTCCTTATATTCTGTTGGTTGCTGCCTATAATGGGTCTTCTTTCAATATTATTTCTTACCAAAATAAGGTCGGCTTTCATTTTTACCATTATCAATTTCTATATTTTTAAAAATAAAAAATCTTAATCCTCTTCCGATTTAATTTCAGTATGAGTAATACTGTTATTTGAATTAGTTTTAAAATAGATCAACTTTTTGGGCGGTAAACTAACATCCACATACCAAAAATCAATTATTCCTCAAATACAAAGACAAAACTAATTAAAACGCAATTGTTGTTTTAGAATCACAATCAAAATGTAATTCACTATAAATTGATATAGTCTAAAAAGCAATTACGTCATGTGATAAATTTTATAATATATATATATATATATATATATATATATATATATATATATATATATATATATATATATATATATATATATATATATTTGCAATGGTTATCTTTATCAATTATAAAATACACAATAGATTCAGTGTCGCAAGTGTTATGTATTTAATCTCTTCTGGAAAAAAAATGTCATTACCTATGCTTGTGCACTTTGAAAACTTGTTTTTTAACAAAAAAAGAAAAACATATTTAGTGAGAACAAGTTGAATTATTTTGTTTTATAATTATAAAATAATAAAATAACATAAAAATATATTTATTTCAAATTAAATATAAAGTCTGAGTTTTTATATAACAATGATTTAAGGTTGTAATAACTGGTTGGTAATTGTGGACAATGGTAATGGTTAATGATAGGTAATTGAGAAAGTGGTAAAAGTAGGGGTGATGATCATGGTCGTCATAGTGCAAATAGAGGTGGAAGTGGGAGCAATAGTAGTAATTTTAGCAGTATAAGTCAAGGTGGTAATGCTTATGACAATCGTAGAGGTAAAAGTGAAAGTGATGATGATGGCTGCGATTAGCTCTGTAAACAAGTTAAGTTGGGCAGAAATTTGTTTGAGTCCAAACTCAATAAAAATAAACAAGTTTGAGTTCATCAAACTTTCAAAATTTAGGTTCAAGTTTGAGCTCAATTGTTAAATAAGCTTAATAGAATAGAAATGAGATTAAATAAGTTCTGATGCATTACATTTTTTTCATTAAATAATAATAAAAAAATATAGCAAATAGTTTTTTGGTACAAACAAATAGCACAACATAAATATATCACATTCTAATTCAGTAGAAAATTTGTACAAGTTTCTTTAATTTTTTTATACAACTCAAAATGTAAACCATTTGAACTTAAGATATCGGATATAAAATTTTTTGGCTTCTTTTCTTCTGTAAAATGAAAATAACAACAATTTTAGTTGATATCAAAATCATCAATAATTAAATGAACCATTATATTAGTAAAATTATAAATAATATAATAAATAAAAATATATATAAAAGCTCATTTAATTTTACCAACATCACGAGTTTTGTATGTTAAAGTTTGAATTCAATTTGTTAGTTATACAATTCAGCTTCAGTTCATTCAAACTAAAATACCAATCGAGCTTTCTAATAACATCATCCACGAAGGTGGGGATTGTCAGTGCATAAAAATTGATGATGGTAACGACGATTCTCATATTTTATTATATTAAATTTAAAATATTTTAAAGTCATCACAATTTAGAAATGGAATTTAAAATTAAGAAACTTTGTTTTGATTTTGAAATTTTCAGCAACAGAAAATATATTTTTTGAAAAATAAAAATGATAAAAATCGATCAGATATTTTGTTTAAAATTTTTCTCTTTTCAATAAAATTTTACTCACTAACTGTTTAAATTTTCTTATTTAATATGTATTATTTAAAATATTTCCACTAATCTTCAAATTTTACCTCTACTAGAATATTAATAAACATTTGTCCCCACTGATCATTGAGTCTTGACTTTACCATTGCGTTATCTTTTCATACTTTATAGTTATGACATTTTAATCTTATTTTTTAAATGAATGTTAATTAATTTGAGTAATATAATGAGGGCAAGAATTCCCCACCTAAGTAATTTTTTTTGGCATAAATGATCATAAAGATCAATGGATAAAATTTTGACACATTAATAAAGTGGTTAGGTCATCATTACTCTACTTAAATAAATATAGAAAGTTTTTTAATTCACCTCCCTATACATTCTAATTACAAAGTTACTATTAATACAAATAAAATAAAAAAAATTTAAACAAGCTAATTCTTATGTAATACATTAATAATACAAATCAATTATTAAACCACACCATCCAAAATCATAATTATTTCTATCATTACTATTCATACCAACCATAAACCTTTCCATAATTATTGTTTCAAAACCAAAATAAAAATTATATTTAAATAAATAAAAAACATAATTTCAAAAAAATTAAAAATAAAAATATTTTCATAAAGTAAATCATCCTTTGGTTTCAACCTACCTTCATCACATTCAACCCCCACGTATTACAATGGAATTTTGATCTCATTTGTATTACAATAATAAATTAGATTTCTAGAAAAGAAAAAAACCAATTAGTTTGTTAGCAATGCTATTAGCTAGTTCGTAGTTGTCAAGTTCTTAAAAGAAGGGTTATAAACAACAACCTATTCATAACTATATAGCATAAATGTTTGCAATAAGAGTAGAAAAGAAATTTATAATCTTTCATCCCCATTTTTCCCACCTTAATTCATTTCTTATCCTCTCTACATTTTTTATTCTTTTTTTATTTAGCATTATTTTTCAAGTGCTCTGTGTTATTCCAACATTTTGGTATCAAGAGTTTTGGGTATGGTGGCACAAGCATCACATTTTTTTTATATTCCCTATTCTTGATGGAAAAAACTATGATAGATGGTGCATTCAAATGAAGGTGCTATTCTATTAACAAGATGTTATAGAGGTGGTTCAAAATGGATTTTCATTGGTTCCTACAAATGCCTCTAAAACTCAAAAGAAGGAATGCAAGAAGAATAAACAAAAAGATTATAAAGGGTTGTACTTGATATATCAAAATATGAATGTTTTGATATTAAAAAGAATGCCAAGTACTCTAACATCAAAGAAGCACAGGAAATTCTTAAGAAACGTTATAAAAGGGTCGATAAAAGTAACAATATAAAATTACAAACTTTAGAAGACAATATGAATTATTACAAATGGATGTTATCAAATAAATAACAATGGAGACAAGATAAAAATATCTTGTAGTCATGGAGAAGATTTTGAGAACTATGTTAACTAGATTCAATTACATAGTGATAGTAATCGAAGAATTAAAATACCTATCCAAGATGACAATTGATGAATTACAAAGCTCACTAAAGGTACATTAGTAAACAATGGATGGAAGATCTAGTGATAAGATACTAGAACAGGCTTTATCACCTCAAGTTTGGAACAATGATAGAGAAAGGTCACAAAAGATTTAGAAATAGGAATTCTAAAGATAGAGGAAAGGAAAGAAGTAGACATAACATATTTAATGAGAAGAATAGCAGGGACCATAAAGGTTTATATGAAGAAAGAAAACAACTAGCTTATAAGCACTCTAACAAGACCTTACAAAAAGGAAGAGGCAAAAGGAGAGGAAGAAAATTTGACAAATCTCAAATTCAATGTTGGAATTGCCAAACATTTGGTCACTTTTCTAATAAGTGCAAGGCAAAAAAAATAATGAAAAAGATAGAAGAAAAAGCTAGTTTTGTTTAAGAAAATGAAGATAATGAACATATTCTTCTCATGGTAACCACAAAAATAGAAGATTGTGAATCTAATTCATGGTTCTTGGACATAGATTGTTTAAACTATATGATTGGAAAAAGAGATTGATTTGTAAGATTGGATGAGAATGTGAAGACAAAAGTGAAGTTTACAAATGACTCATCAATTCTTGTGGATGGCATTGGAAAATTTTTTATTGAACTTGCATTCTAAATGTTCCTTGTATTCCTACTATGAAAACAATCTTATTAGCCAAGGATAACTCCTTGAAAAATAATATATGATGAAATTAAAAAATGGCTAGTTAATGGTATTTGATAAAATAACTTGACTGATTCTAAAAGCATCTTTAACTAAAAATAGAACTTTTAAGATAGAAATTCAAAATGGTATACATAAGTGCTTTGTTATTGTGGTAAAAAAATGAAAACCAATTATAGCATCTACAATTTGGGCTTTTGAACTTTCATAGTTTATGGTTACTTAGCCAAAAGAAACTAGTGATGGTCTTTTATATATTAACTAGCTAGAAAAGCTGTGTGAAAGTTGTCTAATAAGCAAATAACATAGGAAACCATTTACTAAACAAATTGGAAATAAAACCTTTGATTTACTTGAATTAGTTTACTTAGATGCTTGTAAGCCCATGAGTGAACCATCTTTGGCCCAAAATCACTATTTTATCATCCTTGTAGAAGATTATAGCAAGAAAATGTGGGTTTACATAATAAAAAAAATCTAAATCCTTACATTTTTTAAGCTTTTCAAGAATATGGCTAAGAACTAATTAGGATTATCACTTAAGGGATTAAGAATAAATGGAGGTGGTGTCATAACCCAACCCCAAGTGTGATAGGCATAGAATCCTTTATCTAATTTCCATTAACCTAAAATACATTATTAATTTAACATAATAATTGTATATATAAATCTAGAAAGTTCTCAACATTAATGAGCAAAGATAACATTATTATTTAGCAATTTAAAATTTAAATCCATAAGGGATTAAACATAACTATAACCATTAAATCTAAAAAAATGTTACAAGATACTATTCCATTACCTTTTTCTACCCTACTCAAATGAAGGCCTAAACATATCTACAATCGAATATGAAATGAAAACCATGCTAGATGAACTCCCAAGACTTTAACTCTAAGGTAGTGATGAAATATCGACCTAAGGATCTATAAATATAAAGCACATGAAGGGTAAGTTCAGAACTTAGTGAATGAACATTCTAGTATAATTAATCATAAACAATCAATAAATGACTTCCTAACCAAATTTACCCACCTACACTAACACTTAACTATACTTGTCACAATATCACTTTCAATAGTATTATCATAATCATAATTAAATATTTGTACCCCTTAGTGCGACTGTACAAGGCACAGCTTTATTCAAGCCATAATTACGAAATATATAATCAATTATGCTCCTTTATGTTAACAAGCAATTTATACATTTATTCAAGCCATATCATTATTGCATAAAGCATAAATAATCAAAACAAAATTGCATTTAAACCTTATTATGACTCCTAGTCAACCTTATATCCTTCACAAATCCATCATTGTCATTGTCCTTTCAAGGTTAGTTTTTTCGCTTCACAAACTATTACTAAATCTGGTGTTCATATATCATATCACCTTATGAGATTTTTCATGATCTCAACATATTCATTCTTTTTCAATATGTATATATTAATTCACAATCATTCCATATCTCTCTTGCATGGCCACATATTTGATATTCCATAAACATTAGTTCTGACTATTTCAAGTCACATAAGCAATATAAATATAAAGCACAATTATAATCATCAACAACATTACACCCTTATCTTGATGGCAAATTTATCATTAAATGAAATGTTTTACTATTTATTCCACTGACTATTTTTTGTTCTTTATTTTCTTTAAAAATTAGATAAATAATTTTTAAAAAATAATTTTTGAAAATAAAAAATAAAAACATATCTAAATGGAGACTCATAAATTCTTGATTGAAAATAAAAAATAAAAACATATTCAAATAAACTTATAAATTCTTGATTGGAGGAAAGAAAAAGATATTATTCATTGTTTTTTTCATTCAAAAGTCATTCACTAAATAGTAGTTGACAATTTATCATGCACAAACACCAAATGTTGCATTTAAGGCTTTTCCATTATCATAGTATCATACCTAGTACCTTATATGTATGTTAAGTGACTTGTTACTCTTACTATTATTAAAAACAAATAAATAAAAAAGAAGAAATTAAAAAAGAATTAATTATAAATTTAATTCTTTTAATATACACTTTAATTACATTTAGTTGTCTTAAATGTTTAAATTATGATTTGATCATCCTAATTATTTAATTAGATCAAATTACAATTGTTTTCAAATGGATGAAAGTTGTTCAATTGAATCTAATTTAGTTTAATTTAATAATAATGATGAAGAAAATAGAATTTCATTCAAGGGACTAAATTGTTGCAATAACACAAAATACTTGAAAAACAATGTTGAATTATAAAATAATAAGAAACATAGAAAGAGAGAAAAAGGGAGATGAGAGACTATAAATTTCTTCTTTTCTCTTATTGCAAAACTCATATACTACATTATGAATAGGTTGTTATTCATAGAACATATTTTAACACCTTAATAGTTACAAACTAACTAATTCTTTTTCTTTTCTAGAAATCTAGTTTATTATTATAATACTCCACATTAAACTAGAGTTTTCTATGATTCCATGCCTATCATTTTTTTAACTCTTCAAATTTGTTTAACTTTAAAGACTTAGTAAGAATATTAGTCAACTATACTTCTAACTTGCAATACTTTAACTCAAGGTTGCCATTTAACACTTGATCTTTCAAAAAGTGAATCCTTATTTTATTATGCTTACTTCTTTTATGAACTAAAGGATGCTTATATAGACTAAATGTTAATTTGTTATCTATAAGGATTTTCATTAAGCCAAAGGCCTCCACATGCATTTAAGTAAGTAAATCTTGTAATCATAAGGCCTAACATGCTACGTTTAAGGTAGCAATGTATTTTGCTTCATATGATAACAATGTAACAACTCGTTATTTCTTATAACATTATGAAAAAACTATACTAGCAAGTTTAAACACATACACTGAAGTGCTTTTCCTATCCACCTTGGCTTTACACTAATCATTATCTAAAAAGCCAACCATTTTACACTTGCTACCACATTGACCGTCAATAGATAACTAATTTTGTTTCTTATAAGATAATAACAAACTAATATTCAAAGTACCTTTTATGTATCTAAGAATCCTCTTAGTTGCAATAAATAGGATTTCATAGGATCTTCCATAAACCTACTAGCTAGATCTGCAACATACGAGATGTCCAACCTAATATTACACAAGTATATTAGGAAGCCTACCATTCGTTTGAACAAGGTTAGATTGACTAGTTTCTCATTCTCTGTTTCTATCAATCTAACTCCAATGTCAATTGGTGTGTTTGAAGGATTACATTTTGCCATATTAAACCTCTTTAACAAGTTAATGGCATATTTTGTTTGGTTCACAAGAGTTCCTTTGGATGTTTGCTTGAATTCCATCCTAAGAAAATAAGAAAAAGCTCTTAAGTCTATCATCTCAAATTCTTCCATCATATTTAGCTTAAACATCTGAATTTTTTTTTCTTCATTTATCCATGCAGCTAGCAAATCATTAACATACAGACATATTCTTAGCAAGTCATTGTAACTTTACTTTTTAACATGTAGCCCATGTTCATTAATATAATTTTCAAAACCCTAATCCTTGAAGATTTGATCTATTTTTTTGTTCCAAGATTTTGGTGTTTGCTTCAACCAATAAAGAGCTTTCTTCAATCTATAATCCATATGTACCTGTCCAATAACTTCAAAACTAATCAATTAAGCTATATATACCTCTTCTTCTAGGGGCCCATTTAAAAGGAATAATTTAATATCTTATTAGTGAATAAGTCAACCCTTATTAGCAGTCATTGCCACTACCAATCTAATAGTCTCTATTCTTGTAATAGGTGAAAATAGTTTAATGAAATCAAAGCTAAAAAGAAAGCCTTTTACTACTAACCTTGCTTCTATACTTCTTAATTTTTCCCTATGATTTTTTTAATTTTAAACACCTATTTCACATTAATAAGTTTATGTTGTTTGGGTAACTCCACCAATGCCTAGATTTCATTTCTTTTAATGGACCTGATTTCTTTATTTATTTCTTTTATCTACTGTTTACTTTTGGCTACTTGATCAAAGCTAATAGGATTACTATCTGCACACAAAATTAAATGCACCAAATTTGCTTTATCATCAATGCTGTCATAAGGAACAATTCAAATATTTTTAGTTTCACTAATAGTTGTTTCATTCTTTAGGGTCTTGTTTGTATTAGTTGGTATGATAGTTACTCTAGCTTATGTTGCTAGTTATTTTTAATTATATTTGTCAATTCCAATGTTTTAACTCCATTATCTTTCTTTTTCAAATCATCCTTATCCTAATCCTAGGTTTTTATTTTATCAACATCAATATCTTTGCTAATGATGATTTTATTTTATAAAAGGTTGTATAACTTATAACCACTAGTTAGATAATATCCAACTAGTATAATTGTTTCACTTCAATCATTAAGCTTTCTTTTTCTTTCTTCTAGGAAATGTACATGAACAGAAGAGCTAAAAATCTTAAAATGATTTATTAAAGGTTTCTTTCTTGACCATAGTTCTTTTAAGGGGGTTCTACCTTTTTATTTTGTAAGACATTCATTAAGCACATAGATTGCATTGGAGATAGCTTCACCATAAAAACAATTTGGCATTGATTTGTTCTTTAGCATATCTCTCAGTATGTTTATTATAGTCTTATTCCTTTTTTCTGATATCTCATTATGTTAGAGATTGTAAGGCATTGTAATCTCATGAATGATGCCTTCTTGATCATAGAATCTTTTGAACTCACTTGAATTAAACTCACCACCTGTTACACACCTCCTTAGGATTTTAAAGTTTTGTACCATAAAGGAATTAAATTAAATATTTTTTATCTTTAATAGAAAAATAGTTTATTTTAAACTTAATAAATTACAATGAAAATTCTAACAAGGGCAAGAATAAATTTTAATAGAGAAAAGGATGATTAAGGTATTAAGGGAAAGTGAATTAATTGATTATACAAGTTTCAAATAAAAATTTTAAGTAGAAATAAATTATTTGAATAAGTTTAAATTCAATAACTTGTATGATTTATTTAGAAGAAGGTTTGTGAAATAATAGAATTAAAAGGATATGAGTGATTAGAAGTGAGTACATAAGTATAAAAATAATTTTTAAGTAAATGAGAAAAAAATCCTTACCCATTTATAAGCTCAACATCAACTAATTTCCCTTATTTTTCCTATCACAACCCTAATCCCTCTTTTTCCTTTCATTCCTCTTCTTTATTTCTTCAATTAATTAAGATAAAAGGAAGCAAGCTTTGTAAAATTCTTCACATAATTAAGGTAAGGGCAGCTAAACTATCATTGATCTTAAGATTTTCTTCCATTTTCTTTAAGCTTTGTTAAAGCTCAAACCTTGAGCTTAAATCCTAATGTGAGATCTTTGAAATTTTAGATGAATAAGATTAAGAAATAGGGGATTTAATTTTTCCAAATCCTCCTTTATATCAAGTGAGTAAAAATCCTAACCTTAGTTTTAAGATTTGAAAGATTTTGCCTAATTGTTCAAGTTTTGGGTTTTGTGATGCATGTAATGAAAATGATGATTTAAGATAAATAAAATAGTGTATAAAGGTTAGAAATGACTTAAATAAGATTCCTATGAAATAAGCTCATGGTTTAGTGAGGAATAGTTAAATCACAAAAAGGATAGGAAAGTGTTTTTGAATAGCAACTTCATGTTAAGTAGAGCTATCAAATAGGTCTTGATTTGCGGACCGACCTGCGACCCATTTTTATGGATATGAAATTTTAAAATTTAATCCATTTTTAATGTAGATAATATGGATCGGCCCGTTACAGACTCGGTCCACAACGAACCGACCTGTATCTATGGAATCTGTAGGTTTTTAGTTAAAACTCACAGATCGACTTGTACTCGCTATAAGTTTTGGAGGATTTGGATATCTAAAATTGAACCCATTTTTTAATGCGAATAATACGAACCAACTCATCACAGATTCGGCCCGTCGAAGACTAGCCCGTATCTGCACGAACCGACTCATTTGACAGCCCTAATGTTAAGAAAATCTATAAAAACCTAATTTAACAATTGAACTCTAGGCCCTAATAGTTTACTATTATTTTAGGAATTCATCATAATTCTCTTCAAAAAGCCAATAGTTGACTATTGGAAGCCTAATGGTTAGGTGTTCAAACATAATGTCCTGAACTAATTTTTATCTATTTAAATCAAATGCATTATCCTTAGTAATGTGTATTTATCTATTAAATGAATGTGAAGCCTAAAATGGTAATCTTAACTCCATATATATATAAAGATGACTAAGATATATATTAAATCTAATGAAGAATGATTAAGATAAAAAATAATAATAATAAATAAAATGTATAAGCTATTTAAGATCAAAATAAAACTTATAAGTGTTCATAGATATGGTTCAATTGAGATCGTGTTGCTATGAACTTAAATTGATTTAAATATTATGTTAGCTAGTTATGCTGATTGGAGATACTCTAATACATACCGCTAAATTACTTAAAGCCATAAGATGATTCAAAATAAAAAATGAGTTAAGAAAATATCTAAATATTTTTTTTAATTTTCTTAAATTATACACTTAAAATTATAATTTTAAACATAAATAAAAATAATTTTCAAATATTAATTTTTATTTTTAAAAAATATATAATAATAAAAAAATTATTTTTAAAATTAATAAATAAAAAACCTTGTGATAGGTATCATTACACGTTTTTAGACACAATGGCTGAACTTCATGCCCACTTATAATGATTAAAATTTAAAATCATATTTTGACAAAATAAGCCTAACTCCCATCCTAAGCCTATTTGGCAATCAAGTTAAAATTTTCAATGAATTGCATTGTGGTACCACTTCCTACACTTTCTTTTAAAGAGGTGCTAGTATTGATTTTTATTTCAAAGAGGTACTAGTTTAATGAATTATTACTATTATATTCCCAAAATGCTCTTTTTTAATTGTTTTCTATTTTATCCTTTTTATGTGAGATTTTTTGATGTTTCTCATCCAATTTTAATGCTTTATGTGTCTATTTTAGTGTCATTGTCAGGGATATTCTTTTCCTACATATTAATAGCGGTATATTACACAATCATTCAAGCATTTCAGTTAGTAGATTACATCTGTTATTGCCTTACTTGCATTTTACATTAGCTATAATTTTCTGCATATACCTACATCCTTTTGCATTCTATGATTTCTGATTCTTTCTCCACCTTAATTCATCATATTTTATCATAATTAACATCATCCAACATTTAAACAGAGGTTTTTGATCCAAAAAAATTAGTTTTTAAGCATTTTTAAGCTCACTCCCTTAGAAATTATATTAAGTCCCATTAGTTTCGATTAAACTGAAATTTTTATAAGAGATAGTTTTAATTTTTCTCATAAAAAATCATTAACTTTAGTCATGAGGTGGGGTGTTTTTTGGCCAAATTTCACTATTTTAACAACTTTTTTTAATATTTTTATTATATTTTTAGATTCTGCATGATTATAGAAAACTTTCCATAATGGTCCTATAATTTTTAAAAACATCTAGATAAGTTAATTAGATGTGTTTAGATTAATTTTTCATACTATATTTACATTTTAGTGTTTCTATGCTCATATAGCCTGTTTTGTGTGGTATTATGCAATGACAGTGTATGACTCCTTCAAACAAATTAGTTAATATATCTACTATGAATGAAGTAAATCTTGGTAGTTGCATTATGGTGGACATGGATAATAGTAATATCAATTAAAAAATGTCATGTTACTATTTCATACAAGATAGTAACATCAATGAAAAAATAAAGTTACTGTTTGTAATCCAAATATTAACATCATACCAAAAAATACAAAATATGTCTAATGTTAACAAGTGTATTGCATTTACCTAAGAAACACAATTATCATGCATGTTACTATTTAGGTAACTTTGTTGCACCAGACAATAACATCAGTAAAAAAAATAAAATAAAATTATGATAAAAACAAGATATGTACTATCATGATGAAGTTTGCATTGGAAAATAAATTGATTAAGTTAAAAATCAAAGTTCCTTACAAGATGTAATGTGAATATCAAATGAAAGATTACATGTTACTAATTGGTATGCAAACAGTAACATGATGCCAAAGAATACAAAACATACACATTTTCAACATATGTGCTTCTATATTTCTTTTTATCATACAAATAATAACATGACTAAAATAATATATTATTATGACTTTCATTATGATGCTTGAACTGAAGATGGAGTGATGAACTTAAAACTAAAGTTTGTTATGAGATATAATCCATAAAAAACCCGTTGGATTACATGTTTCTATTTAATATCGAAAGAGAAACATTATGTTCTATTTGGTATTGAAAGAGTAAAATTATGGATAAAACAAATCTTATTAATAATCAAACTACTAAAAAGAAGTATGTTACTATTTGGTGTCTGAATAGTAACATCAACCAAAAACTTAAAATAATTAGACAAATATACTTTCATTAACAATAAAACTGTCAAAGAATAATATATTACTGTTTGAAGACCCAATAGTAACATATTATTGTTTGGTATCCAGATATTAACATTAACTAAAAATCTAAAATAAATGGATAAATCAAGTCTCATTAACAACCAAACTACCGAAGAACAGCATAATACTATTTAATCTTTAAATAATAATATCAAACAAAAATCTAAAATAATTAGACAAATCTACTCTCATTAACAATAAAATTATCACAGAACAACATGTTATTATTTAGAGATCAAACAGTAACTTGTTGTTATTTGATATCCAAATAATAACATCGACCAAAAATCTAAAATAAATAAATAAATCAAATCTCATTAACGATTAAATTGCTAAAAATAGCATATTAATGTTTGGTCTCTAAACAGTAATATTAAATAAAAATCCAAAATAATCAAACAAATGTACTCTTATTAATAACAAATTTATCAAAAAACAATCGTTACTGTTTGGAGATCAAATAATAATGTGTTATTATTTAATATCCAAATAGTAACATTGATAAAAAATCTAAAATAAATAGGCAAATTAAATCTCATTAACGATTAAATTGCCAATGAATAGCATGTTACTATTTGATCTCCAAATAGTAACATCGATCAAAAATTTAAAATAATTAAATAAATGTACTCTTATTAATAATAAAATTGTTAAAGAACAACATGTTACTGTTTGAAAATCAAACAATAACATATTGCTATTCGGTATCTAAACAATAACATCAATCAAAAATCCAAAATAAATGGACAAATGAAGTTCCATTAGCAATCAAACTGCCAAAAAAATAACATGTTACTGTTTGCAAATCAAATAATAATATATTGTTGTTTAGTATCTAGAAAATAACATTAACTAAAAATTTAAAATAAATAAATTAAATCTCATTAATAATCAAACTGTTAAAAAATAACATGTTATTGTTTGGTGTCATTAAAATAAATATTGGAAAAATACATGATGTGATATTTTTTAAATTCATATTGAAGCATAATCCTAAACTTAATGTTTTAGATTGGCTATTCTTGTAGTATTGTATTGTTGATCAGTATTTTAATTTTAGGATTTTAATAAAATATAACATTCAAACATTATTTTTTTAATATACCATTAGTTGTGTTTAATAATAATATTCGAATATGGATTGATAATGATATAAAATCATCAAAAGAAATATTTAATTAATAAACCTAACAAAAAATTAAATTTGATTCATAGTAGGTGTTAAATATTCTATTTTTTAATGAATGAAAAGAAAATATATAATAAAAAATAAAACTTAAGGATTTTTAGTAATAATAAAATAATTTTTATATTTTTATTGACATGCTAATACATAATAAATGATAGAGTCAAATTAATTTATGTTAAAATTAAATCATATTTAATGTTATAAATATTTTCATATTTTAAGAGATTAAGAATTTTATTATTATATTTTTAACATTTTTAAATGAATATATTGAAACTAAAAATATAATTTTAAAATATTAAAATTTAATGATAAAAATATTTAATTTTTAAAAAAATAGAAGTCCAAGTAGCATTATTTAAAAAACTGCAAGAAGAATTGTAAGTCATTGAATGGTAGTGTCATTTTGGTCTTTTGGTCTTTGCGGTAATTCATTATTTGTAAGTAAATTTAAATGAAAAAAGTGGATTTGGAGTGTCTTGTTGTAATAAATTGTAATAAATAATATCAACCTAATTTTTTTCCCTAAAAGTTTTAATCTAACTAGCTCGGCCCATAATAAACTTGTACGCTTGCACTTTCCATAATTGAATAAGACATGCATACTTTAAACATGGGCCTTGTTTAACAAAGATTATATTAATAATTAACTTATGATTATTTAGTTAATTTAACCATCTAATAACATTAATTATTGATCTAATGTTGGATAATATTAGTTATTTACACATAAAATGATCTAAGAATATGAATATAATTTATAAATTATTTAAATATTTTTTACTCTAGTCCATTTTAGATTTCAATATATTAATTATTGGATCATATTTTCCTTTAAGAAATAGATCATAATAATTTAATATTAATTAGGATTTTCCTCAAAATAATTATAATTTATCAATCGCAAAAGCATAAAAATTGCACAAGCCATAAAAATGGCCATATTCTTGCACATTAACTATAAATTCATGATAAAAATAATTATGGACACCTCAACTTTTTGTAATTGGTAGATTGAGGGAAATCTACTAATTTAAACCTTTATTCACCAAATAGTGCAATTGGTATATTTACTTAACAAATCCACTAAAATGGTAATAACAAAGCCTTTTACCTATGAAGGACAAATAAAAAAATGTTACTATTATGTAGACCCTAACCCTAAAGCTATTGAATGGAACCATCCAATCCGTTAGCAAACCCATCCATGCGGAGTGGTTATCAACAGATTGAATCGATTGAATCCAAAAAATTGTGAACTCCTTTAATGGCAGTTTGAAAATCCTAACATTTATAGATTGTGGACTCACAGACCGGGTTCGCAGACTATTTCTTTTTTTCCAAAAAAATAATTGTATTATTTGTTAAGAAATTTTGAGTGTAAAATAACAATTATAAATTCAAAATTTACATACTAAATACATTCTTAATTTATACCAACAATTCAAGACAAAATAAATTATAATAAAAATTTATTAATTTTAAAATTATTAATTTAAAAATAAAATCATTAACTTTGAAAAAAATTATTTAAGTTGGATTGAATTAGAAGATAAAAAATTGATTTTGGAATTAAGTATTGGATTGGTTGAATGAAATTGTGTAGAATGTTAATTTAGTTTAAAAATGAAATTATTAAAAAAAAATACAAACCTATCTGCAGACTCAAGGAACAGGACCACTTTAGGTTCGTATTTAAATGAACTTGTATTTTACAGATCCTAATTTGCATTTTTTTTGCAAACTTGCGAACCTATCCACAAATCCAAAGTCATTTTAATGGCTCTACCTATTTACCATATGAGGAAGAACATTGAAATAGGAAATTGTACATGTAGCCAAGGGTAAAGTAGATCACTTAACTTATAAGCCTCCGATGCCCTAACCTATTTCTAGCGTAATTTAATCTATCCTATTTATAAAATATAATATGTTTAGCCCAAACTTTTGTCCCATTTTATAAAATAAGTTAAATCATATTATTTAAAGCTTAACATATTGGCCTACTAGGCTAGCTCATATTTTTATATATTAAACTGTATAATATATAAATACATATATTATTTGAAAATTTTTCATATACATTTAAAAAGAGAATGAAAAATTCTAACACATTCTTATTATCTAAATTTTAGCTTATATTTTAATTTTTAAACAATTGATTTATAAGTGTTAGTTGTGTTATTGTGATATTTTTATCTGTTTTAGGATTGAATTAAACTGAAATTGAATTCAAATTGAGTTGAACTTTATACTTTAAAAGTTTTACTCATGTTTAAATTAAAATATTATTATTAATTTGAACTTGAATAACTTTCTCTGTTAGTTGTGTTATACATGATAATATTTAAACTTGATTTGACTTGACTTAATTATACTCCTAATATTTTTTTTTCATTATTTACTAATTAAATAATTATTAATAGGTCTTTATTAGCTAATCGGTCAAAATAGGCTTTTGGAAAAAATATACATAAATTAGGCCAAACGAAATTTTCAACCTATTATGCATTTATAAGCTAAGGCAAACCAAATCTTTTTATGTAAAGCTGGCCTATTTTTTTTAAAGCCTAACTTATTCTAACTAACCTACTTTCACCCCATATGTAGCAAATAACAAATTGTTGTGCATCACTTATAATATAGTGTAAATTTGCACTGGTAAAATTTAAACAATTGGGAGATAGTCGGATTCAATCTAAAGGTTATTACATCCTAAGTCTAATACTCAGGATATCCTTTTAAAAAAAAAAAGTTCCACTTCGGGTACTAAAAATCCAATCAAATCAACGTGAAGAAGTGCACTAAGATTTGGAAGAATAGATTAACTTATTTGTTATGAGAAAGTAATTAATCATTGCTTTAAAAAATTCAAGAGAAAGTGAAAAAGCTATTTAATTAGAATATATTAGAAATTACCTCCATTTAAATGCAACTTTTCATTCTTTCAACAACTTGAAGTCTTCAATGATAAAATTAGAATAAAACTTTCTCGCTCAATGATGAAAACATACAAAGGAAAAGTATACACTCGTACTAATATGTCTGAATTGAAGACATTGGCAACCCGTGCTTTGTCATCTTGGTTCATATGAAGCTAGTCCTCTTTTACTATGTCTATTTTTCTCCATTAATTGCTTGTCCTGTCTGGTCTGTTTGTTAGAGAAATGATTTGCGAAAAAAATTAATTTCATTTAACTGGTCATAGTCCTTAGCTTCCAATATTTATGAAAGACTTTCTACTTTCCCACCCAGCAAAGCAGTGTATCGTAGTATTCTAAAATGAGTCGAAAGTATGGTTTCATCTTTCATGTATCTTCCTTGAGGTTTATCCAGACAGATAGTATATAGAGGCCGCCACCCTGATAAGACCCGAACATGTGTTATTACAAGGATGATGGAGGTGTTGTGGAGGGAATTATTCTAATTTTAACCTGTACTAAAATTTGAATGTTACTGTTTCATTATATTTTAATAAATCAGTTGTCTTGACGTTATGGTTGAATGAATTTTAAAATTTAGGAAAAATACTTTTTATTTATCAAAATATAATATATAATAATATTAAAAGGTTCAATATTTCGATAAGACTCAAGATGGTTTCATTTTAGTGCTAATTAGTGATCACGTAACCCAGGCATGAAATCAATATCAATCAATATTAAACAAACAAGATTTTTCTTCTCTTTTTTATTATTATTTAAGACCCATGTCAACTTTTCTAATTTTTGCAATTTTCATTTTCCCACCAAGAGTACTCCCATCTTCTTCTTTTCTTTTTTTTCCCTCCTTCATAATTTATTTTCTTTTACACAGTTTCTTTTTTTATTATTTTATTACATTATATACATATTATTTCTTTTTAACATATATTATTTTATATTTTTTACTTATTCATAATATTTACAACTTAGACATCAATATTATAAATTAATATAATATAACACAATATATTTTATTTTTATTACAAAAATATTTTAAATAAATGAAAATTTTAATTTAATTGAATTATTTAATTACATATTTATATTTAAATTTCTTCAATATTATCTTGATATGAATTTTCAAGTATATATTTTAAATTAAATATATATCAATTAAGATTTTGTCTAAATTTTATAACTTACACCTTGTTTCACGTCATTTTATCTACTTTATTGTATTCCTTTTTTTTTCGGATGTTATCTATAATTTAGACGTCAATATAATTAAGTAGTATGGGTGTATATGATAGGATACATTTTATTTTTATTATAGATATTTTATATAAGTTAAAAATTTACTTTAATTACATATTCATTTTTAATAAAATATTAAAAAAATTAAATCAAATAATTTATTTGAATTTTGTAAACATTTTCTTTATATCAATTTTCAAGTATTATATTTCAAATTAAATAGACATCAATTGAGATTTTGTCAAATTTTTATAGCTCAAAAAATATTTTAAATTAAATAAACATAAATTAAAATTTCTTGATATAAAATTTGCAATACTATGTTCCATTGCATTTTTTTCAGTCATTTTTATTATTTACGACTTAAAAATTGATATCATTGAGTATTATTAATTTAACATAATATTTTTATTATAAAATAATTTAAATAAACTAAAAATATTATTTAATTAAATTTAACTATATATTCTATTTTTAACATTTATATTACATTTAAAATTTTTATTATTTATAAATTTAAATATATAATTATTAAATAAATATGATAAATTAAATTTTAACACTTTCATAATTTTTTCTTCTATTTATACAGTTTATCCTGGTGTTAGTAGAAAAAAAAATATAGGTATCCGTGCGAATGTACAAGCCAAAATGCTTGCTTGCTACAGAGATTTGTTTCCGTGCCAAGTGTCAATTTCCCGAGCCTTTCTAGCTCTCTCTTTTCGGCCTAAACTTTGGCCTTTTTTTAAATTTATGCACTTTTTTTACGTAATTTATCTTCCCTTTATTTACCATATCACTGCTATATTATATTATAATATATTATTTTTTATCTATTTTATTATTTTTTATTCTGTTATTTGTAACATAGAGACTAATATTATTGAATAATATAAACATAATATAACATGTTTTATTTTTACTATAAATATTTAAAATAAATTAAAATTTTAATTTAATTAAATTATTTAACTATATATTCTATTTTTAATTTTATATTACTTTATAAGTCATCATTTACTATTTCCAAGTACATAGTTAGTGGTAGTCATATCTTTATACATCATTGTTTATTTTTTATATTTTTCAACTAGCTGATTGAAATACTTATGGATGATAGTTATATGCAAAATTAACATTTTAAATTTTTTTAGTTTCTAATAATCTTGTAAATATCATCACTTTAAACATCAATTTGTTTCAAAACCGACATATTAAGGTTTAACTTTTTTTACCTAAGTTTTTTACAATACCTTTAAATATTGGGCATTTTTAAAATTAATATTTTAAGTTTACTCATTTTTTTCAACAACTTTTAAATACTATACATTTTAATGTTGGTTAAGTAAAGGAATGATATCTTCAATTTTTTTTTCATTTTTCTAATAACCTCTAAAAAGTTATACATTTTAATATCAATTATGTAAAAAAAAATAACATCTTAAATTTTGTAATAATTTTAAAATGCCACTTCATTTAAATAGATTTTAATTAATTTTAAAATTAATATATTAGGTTTTTCTCATTTTTATGCCCTATATTATGATATCAGTTAAATAAAAATTAACATTTTAAGTATTCTAATAATTTAAAAAATAATACCACATTTAAATAGATGTTCGATATATTTATGACTCATCATCTTAATTTTTTAAATAGTTTTAAAAAAGTCATTGCATCAAAATAAACATCAATTATGTCCATCCACTACACCATAAGTCCCATATTTTTGTTTTTGCTATAATTTTTCCATTAACAAAAGTAAAAATAAAAGTTAATGGTTCTAGTTATAAAAAATTGAAAAATATAATAATCACCCCTTCTATAGATAAATGAAGTAAAGTTTTGTGTTTACTCAATTATATGCCATATATTTGATATTAACAAAGCTTCTATATTCTTTTATTTTAATTCAACATTTGTTTGCCTTTTCATTTTTTAATAATAATAATTAAAAAAATTATTGATAAGTGGATTCTTACTAGCTCTATATGATGAAAGGGGAAGAGATCAATTTACTATATTTATAAATAGCTTTATTTTCTTATACTTTTTAAAAACAAAGTGCATGTTTGACAAATTGTTTTAAAATCTGTACTGTAACGATAAAATTATAATTTAAAAAAATAAAAAAATTCTAGATTTTTTCTAATTTATTCTGCTATTCTTTATGCTAATTTTGCATTTAAAGAAATATTTTCTTAGTTATTCCTCTAAGCACTATCTATTCTTTATTTCCTTTAAATTCAAAAATAATTTTTGAAGACAAAGAAATGGTTTTTAAGGGTAGTTTCTAAAAATAAAAAAATTATATATATCCAAATAGACCCAAATAATTTAGTCCTAACCCTATTTAAATGTCAATTTTGATGATAAAAACATATTTTAATTTATTTAATTGTAATTCAAAATCACCTATTGCACAGACCTACAATAAAGCTATATGGTTATTGAAAATCTTGGTAGGATTTTCATTTAAATAGGTTTAATTGTAAAAGAAGAAATTAGGTTCATAGGATTTTATTCATAATTGGAGAAAATGTTTTTCGAAATTAATTTATGTGTTAAACCATGGTTTTCTGAATTGGTACCAAAATTAGGGCAAAAACTTTTGTTTTGAAATGCGAAATTAATTTGGAAGTGTTTAAGCAATGGTTCAAAATGATCTAATTTATTTTGAAATTGCTTTGAAACAAAAATTGCAAATTAAAAGGAAAGAAATACTTTGCAAGGTGCTTCTCCCCTCTAGGATAGCTTGGAGAAATGCTTCGGAAGACACTTTTTGTGCCTATTTAAAAATTGGATTTTACCTTTAGAAAAGTGTTTCGCAAAACACTTTAGCTTTTGAAAATATAAACTATTTTAGCACAAGAATTGCTTCATGAAACAATTACTTGTGTGTTTAGGTACTCATAACAGTTTTTTAATATACCTAACAAGGATTTAAGAGTTCCAACTAAAGCTTATAATTTGTTTTTAAACATTAAAAGCATTCATCGCCTACGTTGACACAAGTTTATCATCTTTTTGCTTTCCAATAATTAAAATCTCGAGTCTTCTAGATCCAAATTTCTTCTTATAACTTTTTGAGACACTATAGTAAAAAAAACTTTTAGCAATGACAATTGTCATCAGTGTAGAAAGTTCGATTATCACTAAATACAAAAGTCGTCGGTGAAAACATTGTCGGATATGGCTTCGTAGGTGAAACCTCTAACATCAATGACAATTTGTCACCGCAAAAAGTATAAACTTCACCGACGATAAAGTCATCGTAAAAAATATTTTCAAAATTCAAAAAAATTTTAATTTTGATTTTCACCAACAACATTTATCATCGTTATAAGTCCAATTGAAAAAATAAAAAAATTTGAAAATACTTTTCATCGACGATAAGTGTCGTCGTTGAAAGTCTAGAACCTTCAGTGACGACTTTGATGTCGCTAAAACTCAAGCTTTCAGCAATGATAATGTCGTAACTAAAAGTTTTTTAAATTTTTTTTTAAAATTTAAATTGAAATTGGAGTTATAATTAAGTGTAATTCAAATAATATATTATATTTAACAACATAATCTAAAATATTCTTTATTTCAATTCAATTGAATTATATTTATCCTTTTAAATTAATTTTAATTTAATGTAAATTATACAACTGCAATACATCAACAGTACTAATAATAATGTATAACAATTTGATCCAACATAAAAAAAATGAATACTCATAAAGCAACTGTATAAACAGTATATATATGAATAAATTATATATACACAATCCATGTAAATGTGTACATATGAAAATATATATATATGTACATAATATACTACGGGTAAAAGAGATACAAATATGTCGATGCATCCTCATCTGTGCTAGCATTATCATCATCATCATCATCATCCTAGTGATAAGGACAATAAAATGATGGTGATGACTTAGAAAGACCAGGTCGCTGGGCGGCAAGTGCAGTAGCAAATCTACTCGGGCTAGGCGGTGTAGCAGCAAATGGAGGCAGTAGCAAGATGATACCCTAATGTCTAAAAATGAAGGTGATCTCAGTAAGATAAGTCCAAAGCTGCTACTGCTGAGTAAGTTGTAGCTACTTCTGCTGCTGCTACTGCTGAGCCAGCTGCTGCTACCGCTGAGCCAGTTGTTGCTGCCGCTACTCCTAAATCAATCGTTGGCTCTGCTATAACTGTTCCTACAACTTACTGACTTGATACATGTACTATGAGCTCCCCCTAACACTAGAAGTGCCTGTCGAATGATAGGACTGACTAATCAACACACGTCCAACAACCTTCCTGTACCCTCAACAAGTGCCAAGTACCTTATCAACAATGGTAACCTCATCTATTTGTATAGGAGTGTCAGGCAAGCTAGTGGATGATACACTAGACTGTGCATACTGAGTCACTAGTTCAGTCATCCTCGCCCTAAATTATTAAAATAAAATTCAATAATAAATATTACAAGATATATTTGTAAAATTCTATTTAAAATATAAAATTTAACTAACTTATATATTACTCCTAAGGGATCGGATGCACCCACTCCCCCAACCTAGACATGTTTTAGTCTCTAAAATTCTCGAAAACCAATTGTAGCTTACTAGTATCTTTATTTCTCTGTTCATTTTTTATAAAAGAAAAAAAAGGATGAAAGTAATGAAATAATGAACAAGAAGTTAACTAACAAAATGTACATTTAAATAATGAACAAAAAAGTTAAATTACCTTATCAAAATGATGTGCAGCAATAGATTTCGATCCATGTCGATCATTTACTACCTTTTGCACTTTGTTATTTGCATTCCTCTCAGACAATTCCTGTAAATTAAAAATAATAATATAAAATTTTTATGTTTACAATTTAGATATGTGAAATAATGACCTAATTTTATAAAATGTCATACTTACCCTGTACTCGTCACTATCAAAAAAGTTCACGCACCTTTGCCATCTTTGCGATGAGACATATTATAGCACACAGCATCTAACATGGTCCAAATTATGGTCCTATTCCCGATCGCCCCCATGCTAAAAAAAGTGTTTGTTCAACCTCTACTTCCAATCTCTGTACAAGTCTATAGTAGTTCATATCAAATCGGAGAGCGCTCTATCCTAGCCACCCTCATAAATGCCCTGAAACTTAAAGTGGGACTACATTAGAAAACATTTAACAAATTTATGAGTATTATATTTAGAAATTTCAAACTCAAACATAACTAGGTCAACAAATGGAGGAGATAAATACTTACACAAACCTCCTGCATAACTCTATCTCGAATCTGCTGAGCTACAGCCCACCATAACTTATAATAAGGTGACACGTGGGATTGGATCATGCTGCCAATGTCACGGGGGAGATGGCTAGCATTCTTACCAACCACATGTCATGTACCAGTCGTATCAAACTGTATAAGCACTAGTCTCCCCCCACCCCTCCCTATCTTCTTGTGCAGCCTGGGGGACCTATCGGACCCTTTTTTCTCGCAGCTGCCACTTTGATAGATAATGAAAAATATCAATACCATAAATTCATATTTAATCAACCTCAAGTATGTATAATAAGAAAAGATACCTGATCTCTTGCACTATAATGCGGGTGGGTTGATGCGGAGGGTCTCCTCCAACATCACCCTTATGGTGTCGTGCCTCAACATTTGCCATGACTAGGATAATACACATTATACAAGTAGTTAAGAGAAAATCTATAATCAAATTGAATGATTAAAAGATACAACTTATTGCAATCATATAAATTGTTTGATACTTACACGATTATGAGTCATAATGCAAAAAAAATTATTATTTCACTAGTCTGAATCAGTGTCAGTGAACCTAACAAACTGATCTTCATTGATTTCCCTATCATTATTATATTGTAAAGGCCCTTCCTCCATATAATCCTTAATCGTTTTATCTTCGAAACCACCTTCATCATCAATGAAGGGATCTTCTCCATAAATGCCAGATCCAACATTCTTAGAAGGTGGAACGATAGAAGGACCATTTCTTTGATCACTTAGATATACTATATGAAAATCTTCAAGATTAACCATGAGATTGAAATTGGATGAGTTACTTTCCTGCAAAAATAGCAAGTCCTGTGCACTATTTCTATCACTGGGTAGATTCCATATGTCGCAATGCATCATATTATGAATAACCCTCTAATTTGGTCCATTAAGAAGATCCTCGATGTAAAAGACTTGTTTTGCTTGGGTAGCAAGTATGTAAAAGTCATCTTTGTACCATTGTCCATTAACGGTAATGCTTATAATATTCTTGTCAATGTAAAGTTTCTTCTTTATAAGATTAGTGTCATACCACTTACATTTAAATAAAGTTATACTACACTTATTTAAATAAGTTAACTCTATGATGTCTTTCAATATACCATGGAACATGTTACCATTAGTACCCGGAACAAAAATGCTACTATTTTGTGTTTTATGCTTCGCATCCCGAGTTTCGACTACAAAGCGCACTCCATTTACAATACTCAAGAGTATATCATGATAGTAAAATTGGGACCAAAAGCTAATGATAGTAGCTCTTTAATGGCCTTTGGAGAACTATTCCTATGTAAATGGTACATCTATGAAAATAGTATTTTTTCTAAGAATTAAATTGAAGGATCAATATGAGTAATGAACAATATTTATAAGATTGGTATAATGCATTTGGGAAGAACAAACATTTACCTTAGAGTAAACCACGTGGGGAATTTAGTTTTCTATAAGTTGTCAATGTTTTCAACACTATTTCATTCAAGCTCTCATCGATGCTCTCTATAGAACATAGACATTTTAGTCCATTATAATTAGTTAGGAGAAAATTATAAATGATTATAAAAACTTACTGGAGATACTTTTCGATCCTAGTACAATTATTCAAGATGTACCATACCATACTGCAACATCTCGATCCTTCCTATCAAAGTGAGAAATAATCTTCTTCCCCACTGGTGGACATTAGGACCAAAACATCGACAATGCCCCTATTGTTTAGCTGGGTGCTACATCTTGATTTTGATCAAGCTGGTTGAATCTAGTTTCCACTTTTTCCAAGTACATAGAGAAAAATATTAATGTCTCATCAACAATATACCCTTCTATAATTGAACCCTCAAGTCGAGCACGATCTTGGACATAATTCTTCAACTTTTTTATATACCTCTCGTATAGGTACATCCATAAAAAATGAAGGGTCCACCTTGCAATGCTTCATCTGGAAAATCCATTATCAAGTGAACTATTATGTCAAAGAATGCTAGAGGGTATATCCTTTCAAGCTTGCATAAAATAATATCTTGCTTAGCTTGTAGAACATCCCTCCTATTAAGAGTTCTAGCATATATTTGATTGAAGAAGTTGCACAACTCAACAATTAGATATGATAACAATCTTTGCATAATAATATGACAATTATGTGATTTCAACCCTTTTAACTTCATATCACGATCAGTGACATTCTTCTTAAGACTCCCAACAAACCCATCAGAAAATTTCATATTCTTTATATATTGGCAGAATTGTCTTTGTTCTTTCTAGTTAAGCGTATATGCAGCATGTGGTTTGGAAAATTGACCCCTCTCTTCATATAGATGTAAGTTTGGCCTTATCTTCATGTCTATCAAATTTCATCTTGCATTGTTTGTATCTTTTATTTTATACTCAATATCCAATAATGTACCCAGAATACTATCACATACATTCTTCTCAATATGCATCACATCAATGTTATGTCTTAAGTTCATTGTCGGTTAATACAAGAGGTCAAAAAATATACTTTTCTTACTCCAATTAAGTTCATCGGCACCCCTCTTTTGCTTTACACCACCAAATTGAGCATGTTTTCTAGGAAGTCTCCATGCCACTTTACCTAATTAATCCATGGTAATATTATTAGTAAAAAGACGATGAGAAGCTCTCTTCTCCAACCTCCTATTGAATTCTTTCTTATTTCTCCATGTGTGACTTCTTGGCCAACGATGATTACCAACATAAGCTATTTTTTCCCTAACTCGAATTAATGGAGTATCCAAATTGTATGTAGGACATGCTTTATATCCTTATCTACTCCACCCAAAGAGACTGCTTCAAGTGGGAAAATTATCTACAGTCTATAGCAAAGCTACCTGTATGTTGAATATCATATTTGTATTCGCATCCCAAGTTTCAACTCCCCTTTCCTAAAGATGCCTCAACTCTTTTACGACCAGTTGTAAGAAGACATCGATATCCTTGCCTAACGAATGTGGCCCTAGGATTAATAGAGTTAACATGAAAAAAGATTAATTCATGCATATCCATGGTGGCAAGTTATAAGTAGTCATCACTATGGCCACATGCTATAGGACAAGTTCCTATCATCAAAAGGATTAAATTCATCTGCACTTAAACCCAACCTAATATTTCATGGGTCAGTGAAAAAATTAGGATATCTTTTATTGAATTCCTGTCAGGCTTTTCCATCAATAGGATGTTGTATTACCCCATCCTCTATTGACTTTCCAGTATGATGCCATATCATATTATTAGCAGTATGCCTTGACCCATACAATCGCTTTAGTTAAGAAGTTAATGGAAAATATTGAACTACTTTTTGAGGCACCTTCCTTTCATATTTTTATCTACCTATCGGCTCTTCCCACAAATTAGATAATTATCCTTTGAAGTATATTCTTTCTAGAAAAGTGCGCAATCATATTTGCATACATGAATTGATTCATACCCCAACCCTAACTTGTTGAGCCATTTCCTTGCACTGTAGTATGGTTCGAGCAATTTATTATCATCTGGAAGTGCCTCTTTTAATAACTTCAAAAGAGCATTAAATAACTTATTTGTCCACTTATATAAAACCTTCAAGTACATGAGTTTCACCAAGAAGTTCAAGATTGAAAATGATGTGCATCCCGGATACAATTCTGTTTCTACTTGCTCAAACAAGTTATCACAACTACTATAATTTGATCCAATATCTCCGTCAGATGCATCCTCATTCCCTTTTACTTCATTGCAAACTATTACTTCAGGTACACGAAGGCCCACAAAATTGTGTATAATATCTACCATCTCATGTTTATTGTTAGAAGATTCCCCCCTTGTCCCTCTAGAGGTCAAAACATCTGCTTCACTATGGTGTACCCAATTTATGTATAATGGATGAAATCCATTATCTATAATATATGCCTCCAACGTTACTAATATTTGGAATAATAAATTTACATACTTTTTGAATAGGCATCTCACCAAACCCCTTTCATCAACAAAATGTTTAGTTCTTTAAACAAACACCACCGCACCATTGCAATACTCATCCGACAAGCGATTTGGTAGATGTATCCAACTTTTATCTATAGATATTGTATCACTGAATAGGAAGAAAATAGCTTCAGGTAGAATAAAGTGTAGTGATTAATATTTGAAATGTATCCTAAATACACTGTATCACCTTAACTCTGAAAGGTAAGGTCCTATCTCATTCAAGATATTTCTGGAGTTATGATTTTTCTAATTTATCCATGCTCATCATTTCTTTCATGCAGAAATTTCAGCAGCATCTCTCTATAATTCTCCAAGTGTGTAAACTACACATCATATAGTTTATACCCGGAGAATAGTTAGGATGATAAGATATTTGTACAATATCAAATAAGAGCTAGAAAAATTGTTAATAATAACTATAAGACATATCTTAAACTATCCAACTTTTTAGGATAATTCAAGGGTTGGTTGATGTATAGAGATCAACCAACCCTTGAACAGGTCTAAGCTTACAATGCAAATACAATTCTATTTAAAATTATTGTTAAAATATGTTTACAATAATTAAAAATAAAGATACGACATTTTATGAGTATTGTTATTTAAGTATCAGTATTGTAATTTAAGTATCTTATTACTTGAATTATTGAATTTTTTAAATATCCACAACAATTGTTATGTTTCACAATTTGCAATTGGGAATTCAAATGTGTAATCTAGTCTACTATATTCATAAGATACACAATTCAACTCTTTTAGAGAGACATGCATTTTATAAGTACTTATAAATTTTCAAACGTTCAAAATTTTTAAATTTCTATTATTATATGATCGTTTTGATTATTTTATCAGAAAGTCTTTTTATAAGAAATATTATATATATTTTTAGATGCATAATATGTCACATATTATTATAATTAAATAATATCATTTATCATTATAATAATAAAAAAAGTAAGTTTCTACTCACAAGAAAGGTAACCATTATTTTTAAAATTTTTATTTAATATTAAATAAATAAAATAATTTTTTATCATTTCAATATTTTATAATTCTATTTTTTCAAAAAAAATTTGGCAAATTTTGAAAAGCTTTAAAGTAAATAATACCAAATTAATATCCAAAATATTGTACCATTAGTAGATTGGGCTTAAAAAATATTTTATTATACATTTACTGTTAATTTTATAAGTTATTCATTAATATAATGTTATTATAATTTTAGCTATTAGAATTATGTACATAACATATATTTTCTAAAATAATTAAAAAATATTTCATTATTTTTAGAAATTATATTCCTTATTTTGAAAAAATAATTTTTAATCAAAGAAAAAAATTAGATCAAAGAGTGGTTGAAATTGTAAATAAAAAATAATTCACTTAATTATAAAATTGACATTGAAAATAACAAAATAAAATTCAAAAATTAATTAAATATTATTTAGTTTGATTCTGTTTAGGGTCTAGCTTTAAAAAATGATTTTGACAAACAGATTTTAAAAATAGATCAATTACAAATTTTATTATTTTTAAGAATAAATAATAAATTTATTTTATCCAAAAAGGGGATGATTTTCATGTGGGCTCAAGTTTAATTAACTTTTTCTTATTGTGTGGTGTAAATAATATAATTTAGATTGTTAGGTTTCGATTTCAATTTTAATTAAGAAAGAGATTATATTATTACAATATCTTATTTTCAAAATATGCTTACATAATTATTTTAATTTCCTATGTGATATTATTTCAACAAAATTAATAATTTTGAAATCTCCTAAACTACATCATAAATTTTAGATTTTGTGAAGAAAATATCATAACAACTCTATCTGACATTAATCTAACTAAATAGTCCATACATATATCGTATAATATAAAGTTATAATTTAAGGGATACATAATAACAACAAAAATTATATTTATAAATTTTATGTTAAGATAAATTTACGTAAATAAATTTCATGTTTACAACATATAAAACTAAACAAGATGGAGTTTCACATCAAAATAAATATACTATCAACTTCGTTCTTTCATTGCAAATTATTCATCCCACAGATTACATATTAAATGAAAATATTATAAAATTTAATTCGCATACCTCAATGGTAAAAATCTACTAATTAAATATACTCTGAATGCTCCTCATGAACAATGATAAATAACAACAATAACTAACAAATTAATACACATAAAAATTTGTATAAATTATAAATATACTAAATTAGAAAAAAATTTATAAGACAAACTTACCTCAAGTCCACTACTTCTCCCTTATAATCATACAAAATGAGAACTAAAAGATGCCAGTGGCATATATATAATTAGACTGTTTAGCGATAACAAAATTTTAGGTCGTTGCTGAAGAGTCGTTGGTAAAACATCAAACCCTTCAATGACGACTTTGTCATCGTTGAAGGTTCTGTCTAGGAAATTGAATCAAACCTTCAACAACGATAAAAGTCATTGCTGAAAGGTTTAACCTTTTATTAATGACAGATGTCATCGCTGAAGGTCTAGGAAATTGAACCAGGCCTTCAGCGACAACTAATGTCGTCAATAAAAGGTCAAATCTTTTAGCGACAACCTTTATCGCCGCTAAAGCTCCGCCCAATTTCCCGTCAAAATTTCTTAAGCTTTCAGCGACAATAAATGTCCTCACTAAAGAGTTAATCTTCTTGCCCAATTTTTTTAGCTCTTTAGTGACAACAATTGTCGTCACTAAAAATTTTATTTTCCTGTCTTTTTTTTTTTTTTGAGTCCCTCCAAATATCATTTTAGGCATTACTGATGACTATATCATTAGTGATACCTTTAACAACGATCGAATTTTTATCTTCACTAAAAATGTCGTCATTATTATTTTTTTCTTGTAGTGAGAGCTTATAAACTTAAATGTGTTATATTAAAGACTCTTTCATTATATGTAGGATAAGGTCTCCTAAATTTTTCAATAATGGGACATCTCTTAATTAGAGAATACTTTGAGTAAGGAAATTTAAAGGAATTTTCTTATATTGAAATAAACTTCTTCAAGCACTTGTATTGAAATAAACTTCTTCAAGTGCCTAAATTAACTTAAAGATATAGTAGATTAGCAAATTCTAAGTTAGATAGACACAATAATAGATATAATTATTAAAATATTGAATCTTCAAAGTCAAATTACAAGTTGTCGCATTTGATCTCCTCACTCATACTATTATATTTTTCTGTATAATTTTTCTAATTTATGCGTGATGGTGTGCTGATTAATTTGTTTTGTTCGTATAAAAATTGGTTGCTTTCGAAGTTAAATACTTATCTAATATTTCTAAGGGTTAATTGACTAAAAAAAATCTTTTAAAGTGCTGAATTTTATATTAAAAATATAAAATTTTAAAACCCAATGCATCACTCGTTTGGACGGAATCCTCGGCTATGATAGCTTCGGCGTCCAATCCATCGCCAAACAATCCGCACCATTATCTTATCTCCTTCCTACTCATACCAGTTTTCCGTTATGTTTGACGAAAGCCCAATTGTCTTTTGTGCGTTTCTCTCTTGTTTGGTATTGATACGTAATTGATAGGTGTCTCTTGCTCGAGATAAAATCAACAAGTGACCAGAGCTACAACAAAGCTTCACTTTCTAACAAACCGGCGGAAAAACAGGAAACAGAGTTCTTTCTTTTAGTTCTCTGAGGTAAAATTTTGTGTTTCCTTCGATGTATGTGTCTTTCAATTTTTCAATTGCCTTGGTTTTACATTGGTTTTCAACTGAGATTTTGTTTTTTCTCTTCTACTTCTACATGCCCATCGATCTTTGTGTTCTCTAACTTGAGTAAACTTCAGCCATGAGTGGGCTATAGAAGAGGAGAACCAGTTTAAAGTGGATTTAATCTGAAAATTTAAAAGAATTATTTGATCATGTATGGCTACTGGGTTATGTTTGTTTCTGTAAAATAGCAAAAAAAAAAAAAATCTGGAATGCATGTTAAGTGTTTGATATTATGTCTGGCAGTAGCATTAGGAGCCGTTTGGTTCAAATTGGAAAAAGAAACTGTAATCAGGAAAGGAAATTATGGGGAAAGGAAAGGAATGACTCTTAATTATCCAATCTATTTGGTTCAAACAGGAAAGCGAATCAAGTATTTTTAATTTATTTTATTAATAATTATTACATTAAAAATAATATATTTATAATTATTTTAAAATAATTATTATAATTATTATCTTATTATTTTTATTTTATTTACTAATATTATCATTTTTATAATTATTTATTATTAATTATCAACATCTTATTAATATTAATTTTATTAATACTCTATTTTAACTATTATTAATATTATTATAATAATTTTAATAATTATTATTTATTTTATTATTATTTTTAATATTTATAATTTTATTAATATTATTAATTATTAATAATTTAAAAATATTATAATATTAAAAATAATAATTATTAAAAATATTATAACATTATTAATATAATTGAATAATATTATAATATTTATTATTTATTTAGTATTTAATAATATTATAATATTTTTAATTTATTAAAAATTAATATTATTAAAATAATAATTAAATAAATAATTATTATTATATATTAATAACATTATTAATATTTATTTAATAATTAAATAAATAATTATTATTAAATATTATTAATATTATTAATATTTATTTAAAAAATAAATAATATTAATTTTTAATAAATTAAAAATATTATATTATTATTAATATAATTAGATAATATTATAATAATAATTTATTTAATAAAAATTATTTATTTATTAAATATATATTAATAATATTATAATATAAAATATTTATTTTTTATTTTTTATTATTTATCCTAATTATTATTTATTAATATCATTAATTTTTAATAACTTAAAAATATTATAATATTATTAACATAATTAAATAATATTATAATAATTATTTATTTATTATTATTTATGGTAATAATTATTATAAATAATAAATATTTATTATTTATTATTTATTATTTATTTATTATTATTTTATTATTATTAATTATTAATATTAAAAATATTACAATATTAAAAATAACAAGTATTAAAATATTATAATATTATTAATATAATTAAATAATAATAAAATATTTATTAAATATTTAATATTTAATAATATTATTAGATAAAATAGGAAAAGAGAATGGGATTCCCCAATGAGTAGGGGGGAATTACCATTCCCTTAAATGGGGTAATCCCATTAAGGGAAAAAGTGGAAAGGGAATGAATTTTTTTTCAACCAAACAAAAGCAAATAGATTTTTTCTCAACCAAACAAAAATAAAGGGAATCACCATTCCCTTAAATAGGGTAATCCCATTAGTGTTTATTATATGGAATTTTATTTATCAGGTGTAGAGGCCTTGGCCAAACCAATGTTAGATAATAACAAAAAATGCCTTAACTATTTCAATGATTATTTCACTATTTTAACTAATGGGTCATGCTTTGCATTATAAAATGTACCATGTCTAAACCCAGTACCTCAAGCTTTTCTTGCACCCGAATAAGATACGGTATGTGAAATGCAATTAGGTTACGTTTTGCACAAATAATTGATACTTGATAGCAAATAAATTAGCTAATAGCTAATAAATTAACTAAAGCATTTCGTAAAATTAACTGTTAAATTAGTTGAAATTGTAAAATGACATAAAAGAATATATTAATAAAAATATATATAATTAAAATAATTTATATTTATCTAAAAATTAAATTATATTAATATAATTAAAAAATTTTAAATAAAATTATAATTTATAATATTTAATTAATTATATTTTATAAATTTATATATTTATTTACTTATATAATTTTTATTTTATTATTTATTATAAAATTATAATTATTTAAAATATAATTAATTATATTTTTTAAAAATTACTTATATTTATATTACAAAGGTATGAGTTATAAATTAATAAAAAGAATCAGGATAGATTTTAAAAAAAATTAAATGAAAGCTTATAAACTACCTAGAACAACTTATAAGTTAGTACGAGAAATACCTTTAAATGTTAGTTTATAATTCCTTGACTAAGTCAATAAATTATAAGGTAGCTTATTTATTACGTAAAATGGAGCTTTAAAAAATATTAATTTTTTATAATTTACTAAAATGAATTTAAAAGATAAAAATAATAAAAAGTGAATATGAAAAATATGTGTATAATTGAAAATTAAAGAAATTGTTAAAAAATAAGAAGTAAATTATTTCTTGGGGAGACAGCTACCTATAGAATGCATCATTATTGTAAATGAAACCACGCTTTAACAATATATGGAATAAAAATCCTTTTTTGAAATGTCAAAGTTTCTCCCTAATGATAATCCAAATACCATTTTTTCCATTAAATTGCTAAAATTGACCGTTTCCACACATTTTCGTATCAAAGAAGGTTCTCACTTTCCTGGTTTGAAAAGAACAATCTTGCAATTTCCTTTAAATTACTAGGTTCTGAACTTCTTGGCTTGGCCATATAAGTTGATGCAGAGGTAGAGATGTAAGGCCAAATAATAATAAACAACTTTGTGCACTTGGTTCGTGAATATGGGCTGCTTTTGTTTTGGAGGTAGGAAGAAGATTGAAAATAAACGCCGGAGGAACACCGGAAAACCCCGAGTTACTCAATCAAGCTCTGGTAAAAATCAAGCTCACCGGCATACTAAGGCCAGTGGCGGTGCAACTAGAGATGGCGATATGGTTATTATGATTGGAGCGGGGGCTGCTCTGGCCGCTGCAGCCGGAGCTGCTAACTGTGACGGTGGTGGAAGCGGTGGAAATTGTGGCGGAGGTGGAGGTTGTGCAAGTGGTGGTGGTGGTGGAGGAGGTTTTGGCGGCGGCGGAGGTGGAGGTGGAGGTTGCGGTGGCGGAGGCGGAGGCTGCGGTGGTGGCGGCTGTTGAAGCTAAGTAGTTATTGATTCGGAAGGGAACAATTCTCACAATCATCTCATGGATTCTGAGTAAATTTCCATTGGTCTGTTAATTGAAAGTAAAACGAATTTATGTAATATGTATCGTTGTTATAGAGTTCGAAATCATTTTGGCATTCCATTTTTAGCTTCTTATTGTTAGCATGAGATAATAACATCAGAAAATGAAAGACAGACACTTTTAATTGCAATGGCACCTCTAATATTGTAACCAGATTCATTGTTTAAGATCTAGATGTTTTTAAGTGATTTATTATTTCTATCTGTATGGAGTATAACCTGTATCAATTTTGTTTTTAGAGGACCATTTTTTTTTTTTTCAATCCATCTATTGCTAATCCAATTTTATCCAATTTCCTCTCTCAATTCATTTATACATTAAATTGTTAGTGAAGATTGATATAACACTTCACAACTAATTTTTCTAACCAAACGTCTAGGTGAAGACGGTTTCCACCCATAAAATAACAATTTTAGCATCCTATGATTTTAATTTTACATTAACTGTTTCCCATGGTATAATAATAATAATAATAATAATAATAATAATAATAATAATAATAATAATAATAATAATAATGTTGCCTTCACTTGCCCATGGAAAGAGATGCCCAAATAAAAAAAAAATCCATGCTCATTGAGGCAGTGTTGAGAGTAGCACATCAGCTCATTATTATCTATTTGACAAAAACACAAAAGATGAAATTTGGCAAAAATGACATGAATTAGTGATGAAATTGATTAAAAAAAATTCTTTAATTACAAAATTCAAATAAATTTTATGAACGGTAAATAAAGTTACTGGACTAGCACGGTAAATAATGAACGTCAACCTTGGACTGTAGGAGTTATACTGTCCAAAAACACATTTTAAATAACAAAAAATGACATAGGTATTGAAAATAAATTTTGAAATTTGATTTTAAATCTTTTACATCTATTAAATTGAGCTTTACTTATTTACCCTATTATTTTATATTTAATAACAACCCTTAATTTGTATTTGAAATTTAATTTTAAATTTTATTTTTTATGCATATAATATTATTACTTAACTAATATATTTTTACATTTTTATAACCGAGGAAAATCTGTCAATTTAACATTCCTTTTCATGAAATATTTTCTAGTTAGGCACTCGTTTATAAAGATTTTTGAGGAAATTGATTTGAAGATTTTGAAAATGTCAGAAATATAAATGATTTAACTTCACTTTTACCCATTTGTTTTCAAAATAGTTATGATTTTAACATCTTATTTTCAACTGGAGCAATCAGGTCTTTTTTTTTCTTTTTTGGGGAAGTCACGGAATTTTTAAATAAATATTGACCTAACTTATTAATTATACGACGTGAGTCGTAGGAGAAATTCACATGGCTAGACGCTTTGCCATGTGACATATGCTACATCATTATAGAGATATCAATATCTTCACTAAATTAAAAGAATTATTTTTAAACATACAGCTCACTCCATGTGGTAACTTTTCCTGACTAAGTCAACTCCTTAGTGCGACAAATTATTATTTGGGCAACACTTCCGCACCAAGATAATTCTGAATAAAATTTTGACATATTAATAAGAAAATTTAATCATCATTACTATACTTAAATGAATATAAATTTTTTTATTAATTCACCTCTCTATGCATTTTAATTTCAAACTTGTCACTAATATAAGTGAAATGATAAATTTTAAACAAACAAATTCTAATATAATAAATTAATAATAAAAAAATTATTTATTATTGTAATTCTAAATGCCATTATAAAAATTCAGGCATTATATTTAAGAAGAAATAAATGTAATATATTATTTTATTTTATTATTACAAACATAAAATATTGACATCTCTCGGGCTATGGGACCTACGATTCTCCTTTTGATTTTAAGCAGTAATTTTAATATGAAGCTTATTTCTAACTGCATAGTCTTCTCACTTCTGACCTTTGCTACTAGAAACAATCCCCATATTCTTTTGGTTACTACCTATGATTATCCTTGTTTCAATATTATTTTCTACCAAAATCAAGTTTGCTTCATTTGCATCATTATCAATTTCCATACTTTTTAAAAATGAGAGATCTTGATCCACCTCCAATTTAATTCCAATAAGAGCAATATTATTATTTGAACTATTTAGGAAAAACAACCTTAGTTTGTGGTTTTACAATAGATCATCATTTTGGGCGCTAAACCAGCATTCTCGAACCAAAAATCAATTATTACTCAAATACAAAGACAAAACCATCCCACATGTCAATTACAACTGAAAATGTAATTATTATTTTAGGGTTGCAATTAGAATGAAAATCATTATAAAATCAGAAATTGATATAGTCCGAAATACAATTACGGCACATGATACATTTTATAATAAATATTTTTAACAGTAATCTCTAACAATTACAAAAAAAAAAAAACACAATAAATTGGATATGGATAAGTGTTATATATCTAATCTCTTTCAAAAAAAAAAAAAGAGGTTATTACCTTTGCTTGTGCAATTAGTAAATTTGTTTCTTCCAACAAAAAACGAAAAGCATATTTAGTAAGAACTTACTGAATTATTTTGTGTTTATAATTATAAAGCAATAAAATAACATAAAATATTAAATTTATTTCATGTTAAATATAAAGCCTGAGTTTTTATATAATGGACATTTAAAATTATAATAATAATCAATTAATTTCTGTTATTAATCTATTATATTAGAATTATCTTGTTTAAAAAATTATTTTATTTCTATTAGCGGCATGTAATTAGAATGTATAGAAAAATGAATAAACAAAGCCTCCTACATTCATTTCAGTAGAGTAATGATGACCCAACTATTTTGTTCATATACAAAAATTTTATCCATTAATCTTTATGTCCATCTATGCCCCAAAAAATTACCTAAGCATGGAAGTCTGGCTCTTATTATATTGCTTAAATTAATTAACATTCATTTAAAAAATTGGACCAAAGTGTCATGATTATGAAGGCATATAAACTTAATAATCAATAGTAGAACTGGAATTCAAAAATTAATGGGGGGAAATATTTATTAATGTTTTAATGTGATAAAATTTAATGACTAATGAGGGTATTTTAAATGATACATATTATTTCATATGAAATTTTAAGAAATTTAATGAATATACACACGCACATTAAAATACATATAGCTCCACGACTGTCATTGATTCGTATAAAAAAATTGATTGACTCAATTGAACATAAAACGCTAATATTGTGATTATAAGTATATGTAAAACCAGAAGTGGAATAAAGTCTAAATCATGTGAACCAAACAAACATGCATTTGCTTTAACTATTTTCATTTTTATTGAAAAGAGAAAATTATAAAAAAATTAAGATTTTTATCAATTTTATTTTTTAAAATAATATAGAAACTGTTCGGATTCTGTTTTTAAAAACATGAACCAAAAAATTGAAAAATTTGTTTGATAAAGTTGTCAAATTTTTTTAAAAAAATTATTTTTGAAATTCATGTTTTAAAAGCAAAAAAATAAGAAAAAGTTTTAGATATTTTCTGAATTCATTCTTTTATTCTTGATAATAACTTTGTAATTAAATCAAAAATTTTCTTATTTACTTCACCAAACATCCTCTATTCTTTATTTTCTTTGAATTCAGAAACAATTTTTGAAAAAAAATATAGAAAACAACTTTTTGGAACAATTTTTAAAAATAAAAAATAAAAACATACCAAACACACTCATAATTTTTATTTTTGAAATTTCCAAAAGCAAGAACAAAGCTTTCTTAATTTTGACTTCTATTAATTTCTATGTTGTGATAATTTTAAACTTATTATAATAAAATATGAGAATTGTTATTGCTATCATCAACTTTTATGAACAAACAGTCCGGACCTTCATTGATGATGTTATTACAAAGATGAATTTATATTTGAGTTAAATAACTCAAGCCAAACTCGTGTATATATATATATATATATATATATATATATATATATATATATATATATATATATATATATATATATATATATATATATATATATATATATATATATATATATATATATTATGTATGTATGTATGTATGTATGTATATATGTATGTATGTGTGTGTGTGTGTAACATCATTTGTTTGTAGTAAGACCCTGTCTGACATGGTTTTTTATTGTTATTTAGTTAATATATATAATGTGCACATTCTGGTTTAAGTTCATTTATATCCTATTAACCTTAATTTAACAATCAAGCTTAAACTTGAATTTTAAAAGTTTGACAAGCTCAAACTTGTTTATCTTTATTGAGTCTAGACTCAAACAAGCATATGTCTAACTTGACTTGTTTATAGACCTAGTTGCCACTATCATCACCATTTTCTCCTCCACCTCCATAACTATTATAACCACTACTACTTTGACCTTTACCGCTATCATTACTACTATCACTTCTGCTTCCACTTTTACCTCCATATCCACCTCCACCTACTATGACCACCACCACCATTATCTTTACCTCTACCACTGCTTCAACTATCTATTATTAATCATCATCACTATCATCACTACCATCACTTCCGCTTTCACTTTTACCTCCACCTCACACTTCCTATGACCACCACCATCATCTCTACCTTTGTCATTACCCCAACTACTTATTATTAACCACCATCATTATCCATAATTACCAACCATTACATGATCACTTATCGCCATTGCACACCTCGTCCACTTACGCCATTCGCTACCATCACCCATTGCCTTTGTCACCATCACTAACTTTTGCCACTATCAACATCCACTTTCATTGTCATTTGATAAAATTAGTGTTTTAAAATCCTAACTAGAATAGATAACTCAATTAGTCTGACCACTAATTGTTATTGTTATTTAGTGTCAATTGATTAAAGAATCATTTTTAGCAATCGAACTAGTTTGAATTAGTATGAATTGGCAAGTGCCAAAAAATAAAAAAAAATGCCCGATTTTCAAAAAATGACTAGTTAATCCTTTTTAATTCTTAAACTTCTTTTTTTTTTTATGAGTTGGCTTAATTTGCCTATATGTAATTAAAAAATTAAAAAAAGTATAAATTTAATGCATAATTAACTAAAAATTAATTAATTTACTACATTTCTTTTAGATTTTTTTTATATAAATTATGAGTTCATCTATATAGTTTAAATTAGCTATTATTTAATTTCTTTAATAAATTCATATGATTTTTTTATTTGTAAAATTATTCAGTTCAATCAATTGGTTTAATTGATTGAACTAACTAGACCATGACCCAATGGCTTTTCCAATTCCCTATCCAGTTTGCTTCTTAAAATATTGGTTGAAACCACACTATCCAAGATAAAATTACTTCTATCATTACTACTCACACCACCATAACCAACCATAAACCTTTTCACAATTATTGTTTCAAGATCAAAATGAAAATTATATTTAAGTAAATATGAAATATATTTTAAAAAATGAAAATTTAAAAATAAAAATTATTTTCAAAAAATAAAAATAAAAATCATTTTCATAATGTAATCTACCTTTTGATTTCCACCTTCATTTATCACATTCAGCCTCTATGTTTTTTTTCTTGGTTTTGGTGGGAACAAGCACTATGTTTTCTTGAATATTCCCTATTTTGGGTTGGAAAAAACTATGACAAATGATGCGTTCAAATGAAAGTGATGTTCAATTATCAAGATGTTATGGAAGTGGTTGTAATTGGAGTTTTAGAAGTTCCTACAAATGACTCTGAAGCAGAAGGAGTACAAAGAGAATAAACAAAAAGAATATAAAGAGTTATACTTGATTCTTTAGAGCAAAAATATTTTAATATTAAAAAAAAGCAAATATTGCAACATCAAAGAGGCATGGGAGATTCTTAAGAAATGTTATATAAGGGATTGATAAAACTAAGGTAAGATTGCAAACTTTGGGAAAACAATAGAAACTATTGCCGATGGATGTTATCAAATGAAGAACAATGGAAACAAGATAGAAGATCATGCAATCTTAGAGAAGATTTTAAGAATTCGGCCAACTAGATTTGACTACATAGTTGTTGAAATTGAAGAATCAAAACACCTTACTAAGATGACAATTAACAAATTACAAAATTCACTGGAGGTGCATGAGCAAGCGATGGATGAAATATCTAATGATAAGATAGCAGAGTAGGCTTTATCATCTCAAGATAGAATAAAGATTGAGAATGGTCATGAAAGATTTAAACATAAGAAAATAATTTAATTTATTTATTTTCATGGCCTTTTAAGGCTATCATTTATATATAAATTTAAGATAATTAAAAATAAAAATAAAAATATGATGGAATGAATGTAAATGGATTAAGAATATAGTATAATAAAGTATTTATTAATAAAAAATAAAATTAAAAATTATTTAAAATTTTATTAAAATGATAAAATAAAAAATAAAAAATATTTTTTAAAAAAAATACGATAAATAATAAAAAATACAAGAAGTAATAATTGATCTGCTCAGCTTATTTTATGTTTTAATGTCATTAAACGGTGAGTAAAGTACCCAAAAAGAACTTAGGAGAGTTCACACGACACATAACAAAGGCAATCGATTTTATTTCCAAAACATAACATTAATCATATTATGCGGATAATTAACGGTTTTAAGGAAGAACTGCATATATATAGTACATTTCTTCCATCTTAAGTAACTTCAGCAAATCCTTATCAAAATTATAAATATTCTTTTGTGAAAGTTTTCGTGTATGTTTTGTAAGATTTATACAAAATGTTTTAATTTTTTCATAAAAATTAGAAGTTATAAACATTCATGATTAAAATTCATGAAGTTGTAATTTTTGTATACTTATTGTGTTACCCACAAGTTCTGTTTAAATTTGTAATTTTTTGTCAGAAAAATCGTACTTAGTGTACATGTTGTTGCACTTTTAAAGCTTCAAGGGAGCAAAAAAATTTAAAAAAAAAATGGTGCGAGTAGAGTGGACAAGCAGACAAAAAAAACTATATATATGTGTGTAAGGAATATAATTCGGATCATAGAACGTCAAAAACTATATATATATATATATGTGTGTGTGTATATATATACATGTGACACAAGTTCTGTTTAAATTTGTAATTTTTTGTCAGAAAAATCGTACTTAGTGTACATGTTGTTGCACTTTTAAAGCTTCAAGGGAGCAAAAAAATTTAAAAAAAAAATGGTGTGAGTAGAGTGGACAAGCAGACAAAAAAACTATATATATGTGTGTAAGGAATATAATTCGGATCATAGAACGTCAAAAACTATATATATATATATATATATGTATGTGTGTGTGTGTGAGGAATATAATTCGGATCATAGAACATCAATGTGAACCAAATAAAATAAATGAGAGGTTAAGATTAGTCATCACATGAGTTGCCTTCAAAAGGACCCTTAAGCATATTAGACTATAACCCTAATTATGGAGGTACTTTTCTTGGATTAGACTCATCATAACCTTGAACATGAATTAATTTCATCTGTAGTAAAAAAGGTGTGAAAATATACTGAATGTAAAAAAAAATTACATAACTCTATTTATCCAATTATTGTTTACATCTTCAATCAAAGAAAATTTTAATTGCACTGTATAACTGCGAATGCACTACGTTATACATCATTTTTTTAATTATCTAATATTACATATTTATATATTATCCCTGATTTATTTAATGATGCACTCATTATGCACAGAAACTAAATGTACATAATATAATTAAAAAAATCTATCGATGAACAAATAAGTGGAGGGACATGATATAACGTGGCCATGGCAGAGTCAAAGGGGATAGCAGTTGCCCTCAACCCTCCAAAAATCTTAATATTAATTTTACATTCGCCCTTAAAATTTTAAAAGTTGTATGTATTCTAAAAATGTCTTGATACTTGACTCGTGTAAAAAATTTTGCCTACGCAACCGTAATGTGAAGGTTGGTTGCTTATCTCTTTATAAATCCCTTATAATGATAATCCAAATCTTATTTTGGATTTTTTCTTCATGAATAGTTGTAGTTTCATTTACATTAATGATACATAAAATTATACTACATATCTTATATGTAATTACCTTTAAGATAAGATAATTGTTTAATAATTTTCTAATTTACCAATTAAATATGTTACATTTTATTTTTATATCTTATCATTTTATTTTTTTAAAATCTTTTGTGTAATTAGTGAAGTTCTTTTTTTTTTCCAAAAGTTACTGTTGGTAAAAAGTGCAATTATGTCAGCTTTTTTTTGCCTTTCTAAATTTTTAAGTAAATAGTGAAAATTATTTTTTTAAAAATATTATTGATAATAAAAAAGTGCAAGTAGTACAATTTTTAGTTATCTTTATCTTTTAAATTTTTAAATTTTATTTATTTAATAAATCATAATATTTAATTATCTTTTCACAATTTATTCCTTATAAAAGAATTCGAACTTTCTTACTAAAATTATAATTATTACATCCGATGATTCAAATATAAATGAGTCCTCCGGATTTTGTTAATTCTAATTTTAAGCGCTACAGTTAAAAATTAATGAATATCTTTTATTTATTATTATTTTTAATTTGCATGATAATATTAATTAAGGATAACTATAATATATCTAAAAATCAAATTATTAGTTAATATTATCTATAATGTTCTCGTAAAAATTGAAAATATTATAAATATGGGGTGTTTACTAATTTTTATGCATAATGCTTAGAGTTACGTTAGCATTTGCTTAAAAAAAAGGATTAGTTCTTATAATTTATAAAATATATAAATTTTAAAATTAAAAAATTAATGCATTGCCTTTTTTATAAATAATCAATTTCAACAATTAATTTATAATTCATTAAAATTTTATAAATTAAAAGAATAAAGTTATCGATTGGTTGCACTTTTTTTATAAGCAACAAATTTAAAAAGAATTAATTTTTTTATAATTTACTAAAAGAAATTCAAAAGATAAAAAATGATAAAAATTGAATATGAAAAATATGTGTATAATTGATAAATTAAAGAAATTGTTAAAAAATAAGGAGATAAATTATTTCTTGGAGACAGTTACCTATAGAATGCATCATCATTGTAAATGAAACTATACTTTAACAATATATGGAATAAAAATCCTTTTTTAAAATGTCAAAGTTTCTCCCTAAGTATAATCCAAATACCATTTTTCCATTAAATTGCTAAAATTGACCGTTTCCACACGTTTTCGTGTCAAAGAAGTTCGGATGTTTCTGGTTGGAAAAGACCAAGTTTGCAATTTCCTTTAAATTACTTAGTTCTAAACTTCTTGGCTTGGCCATCTATGTTAATGCAGAGATAGAAATGTAAGGCCAAATAATAATAAACAACTTTGTGCACTTGGTTCGTGAATATGGGCTGCTTTTGCTTCGGAGCTAGGAAGAAGATTGAAAATAAACACCGGAGGAACACCGGAAAACCCCGAGTTACTCAATCAAGTAATACAGGTGGCTTTTTCCGGTAAAAATCAAGCTCAACAGAATACTAAAGCCGGTGGCGGTGCAACTAGAGATGGCGACATGGTTTTTATGATTGAAGCGGGGGCTGCTCTGGCCGCTGCAGCCGGAGCTGCTAACTGTGACGGTGGTGGAAGCGGTGGAAATTGTGGCGGAGGTGGAGATTGCGGTGGCGGCGGCGGAGGTTGCGCTGGTGGCGGCTGTTGAAGCTAAGTAGTTATTGATTCTGAGGGGAACAATTCTCATAATCATCTCATGGATTCTGAGTAAATTTCCATTGGTTTGTTAATTGAAAGTAAAACGAATTAATGTAATGTGTATCGTTTGTTATAGAGTTCGAAATCATTTTAGCATTCCTTTTTTAGCTTCTTACTGTTAGCATGCGCTAATAACATCAGAAAATGAAATACGGGCACTTTCAGTATTGCAATGACACTTCTAATACTGTAACCAGATTCATTGTTTATGATCTATATGTTTTAAGTGATTTATTATTTTTATCTGCATGGAGTATAATTTGTATCAATTTTGTTTTTGGAGAATTTTTTTTTTGTTTTCAATTCATCTATTGCTAATCCAATTTTGTCCAATTTCGTCTCTCAATTCATATATACATTAAATTGTTAGTGAAGATTGATATAACACTTAACAACTAATTTTTCTCCCCAAACGTCTAGCTGAAGACCGTTTCTATTACATTAACTGTTTCCCATGGTATAATAATAATAATAATAATAATAATAATAATAATATGTTGCCTTCACTTGCCAGTGGAAAGAGATGCCCAAATATAAAAATAAAAAAAAATTCATGCTCATTGAGGCAGTATTGAGAGTAGTACATCGGCTCATTATTATCTATTTAACAAGAACACAAACGAAAGATGAAGGCAAAAATACCGGATTACGCGTATTTTATAAACAATTTATTGTTTTACCGTAGTTTTGAAACATATTACCAAAATACGCAGGGCGCCATTCAAAATGACGCCCGAAGGCCTTGGAGGCATCATTCAGAATGGCGTACTCCCCCTGGAGGCGCTACTTGAAGTGGCGCCCCCCGAGGTGGGAGGCGCCATTCAAACTAGCGCCCTCCGTAAGGGGAAGGCGCCATTTCAAAAGGCGCCCTCGGTGACATTTTGAAATTTTTTTGAAATTTGAAGGCGCCTCCCCCCTTCTATATATGCCCCGCCCCCCTCCCCACTCCCCAACTCCGAAACCCTTTAGCAGCTTATCTTCTTCTCTTCTTTCTTCGTAAACCTTGCAACCACTTCCCGCAGTTCTTGGTATTTTATATTCCTTCGTTCATAAATCATCATCTGTTCTTTCTTTCGTGCATTTCATTCGGAAGCATTTTCTGCTTTGGAGCAAATCTGATCTTCTTTCAATTGTTGCTTGGTTAGTATATTTATAATTTTTGTATTTATGTTATATTTTTTTAAAATTAATTATTATGATTTATGACATGAAATGTTAATTTAGGATTTAGAAAGAATTTATACAAATTTATATGATCTATTATAATTTATAAATTTTATTTGTTTAAATTTTGATAATTTTTGCATTTATATTATAATATTTATTTTATGTTGATTATTATGATTTATGATGTGAAATGGTGATCTAGGATTTAGAAAAGATTTGTACAAATTTATATGATATGTGATAGTTTATATTTTTTACTGGTTAGTATTTTTATAATTTCTGTATGTATATTATAATTTGTATTTCATGTTGATTATTATGATTTATGATGGGAAACGATGATCTAGGATTTAGAAAAAATTTATATAAATTTATGTGATCTATGATAGTTTGTGTTTTTTACTAGTTAGTATTTGTATATTTTTTATATTTATATTATAATTTTTATTTTATGTTGATTATTATGATTTATAATGTGAAATGATGATCTAGGATTTAAAAAAAATTGAAGCTTTAACATATTATATTTTTTAGAAAACTAACATGTTATTGACAATATTTTTTTACAATCATTAATTATATTTTTTAATTTATTACAATATTTTAAGTAAATTGAAGCTTTAATATACATTTTTTTAACAAAAATAAATAATTTCATATTATATTCTATAGAAAAAAAGTTAGTGATTAAATTAAATATTATTTATATAAATATCTTTAAATTTTTGTTGATGATAATTTTTAAATATTATATTTTAAATTTAAAATACATCAACTAAAAGTTCTCAGAGGGTTTACAGTTCGTACATAATTTATTCTTCATTTCATGTACTTTGCTGAATTTTTTCTTCTTTATTTCTTCAATCATTCTATTAAAAGTTGAAATGGAATATATTGAATAATATTAATATAATATAATTTCATATTTTTGACATAAAATTATTTTTAATGATCAAATATCTTTTTTTGAAAAATTCATGCTATGAAAAACGCTAATTGAAATAAGTAACTATATATTTTAGTTTTAATGATAGTAGTTAAGAATAAAAATTAATTATCTTTTAAAATTCATTAATATTTTCTTGATATAAAAATTCGAACACTATATTTTAAATTGAATATACATCAATAAAATTTTATATATATTGTTATTTTTATTCCTTTAATATATTATCTTACAAAATATATTTAATTTAGCGTGATTTTTGTATAATTTTTTAATTGATACAATAATATCTAATAACTTTTACTTAGAGATTAAAGTTATTAAATTATCTAACAAATTTTTCTTTCATGTAGAGGCTTTTTTCTATTTGCTTCTCCGAATACTTATCGGTTAGTATTTTTAAGAATTTTATACTTATATTATAATTTTTATTAGTCATAGTGAAAATATTTTTTATATTGGTAGAGAAATTTATTTAGAATGTTATGATATAAATAATATAGATTTGTTTATTTTATATTGATTGTTATGATTTATGATGTGAAATTATGATTTAAGATATGAAGTTATGATTTATGAAAATTTTGTAGGAATTTATATGTAATGTGATAGGTTGTGCTATTAAAAGAACAACAAATGAGATAAAAAAGAATGTCCTAATATAGGTCTTACTACCTAGGTGAAAGTTATGTTTAGAGAATTTTTTCATGTGAAATCTTAATATATCATAAGAGAGGTACTAAAAAAGATTCTAGGATATGTGAATGTAACCAAAAGCCTTAAAAAAATTGGATATTGTTATTGAAAATTTGTACTTTTTTATATTTAAATAGTAGATATTATAAATGGAAGAATAGTAAATGTACTTGAAAAAATTACACTATACATAGGTTTATTTAGGAAGAATTAAAATATATATGGAGGTATTGGCAATAATAATGTGTACATAATTTTGGTTGCTATTTGGTAGTAAGTGTGAACCGAGAAAAAAGCCGTAAAAATAAAAAAGATAGTGTATTAAAAACGTTAACTAATTTAATTAGTATAATTTGTGCAAAATAACCAAGAAAAATGATAATTGAAAGAGATAAACTAAACCATAGATAAGATTATAAAGTCAAAGTAAGAAGATGAAGATTTGGAAAAGAAATAACATTTGTTTGGCTAAAAAAAAATCCTATTATTACGTAGAATTAATAGAATACCTTGCAAAATAATAATACATCCTGTTCATTTTTAATTATAGTATTAAATACTAGTACACTCGTTTACGAGAATAAAATTTGTATATGAAACTATCTGTCAGTTGTGGGAATGCAGTGAGTATTTTGCAGCTAAAAGTATGAAGATGAAGAAAAGTTTAATTGCCTTTATATATTCAAATGGTACAATTATTGAGGGATCAATGGGGGTAATGTACGATGGACCTCCCCCAAAGGCATTGAAATTAAGAGGATGCAGCACTATGGATGTTTTGCGGGAGAGAATTCATGCCCGACTGAAGCTTCACGAAGATCAAGCTATGGGGAAGATTGTTTACAGGTTTCCACAGCATCAAACAGAGGCTCAATACATGGCATATGAATTGGACGACGATGAAGACTTGGCATGTGCCATAGCAAGCTACAAACAGCATCCGACGATGATAGTAATGGAGTTGTACGCCGAGGTGATCACATCCGAACTGCATGCTGCCAACCTGGGTTCGCAAGAAAGAGTTCCAACAACTAGATCACCTATGGTTCTAACGGCTAATGTCAGTACTAGTTATTCGATGGTGCGGGAAGGCCTTCCTTATACGGGTGGAATCGAGTTCCACATTTCTGATAGTTATACTCCTGCACTGGACTCATCTATTGCCGGTGTTTTCCCGAGAAATATATCACATACCATGATGGGTTCAACAAGTGCCTTACCGGTCGTAGAGGAAGAATCCGCTGATCCTATATTGATGGATGCCCACCTTGAGTCTGGTTTTGAGGACGATGAGGTGTCTTGCAGCAGCGATGATGATCGTGACACTGATGACGAAGAACACGCCACTACACATGGAGACAGTGTTGCAACGCGGCAGGTGAGGAGTGACAATGTTGCACAAACATCATGTGGTGTCCCTCAAGCTGCTGTCTTCTCTCACATTGATTAGGATGCCATACGGAATCCTAATGAATTTCTGAAAATAATGAAACCAAGCTATGATTACGACATGGAGGACTTATAGGTTGGGCAAGAGTTTGATTGCAAGGAGGCTTTAATTGCTACAACCAAGTATTAGCACATCAGAAGGCACCACAATTATTACGTGGAGGAGTCGGATACCAGAAGATTAAGCGTGAAATGTGATAATTACGGGGACCAATGCAATTTTCACCTCAGAGCGACGAAACTGAAGAATTGTAATGCTTGGACAATAACTAGATTTTCAGGGCCTCACACATGTGTTAACGCCAGTTTGACACAGGATCACAGGTCTCTAGACTCCGAGTATATCAGTTCCTTAATACTGGAGATGATTAAAGTGAAGCAAGATGTTCCAATCTTGCTTATACAAGAAAGGATAGAAGGCATGTACAGGTATAAGATTTCGTACAGGAAAGCATAGAAGGCGAAACAAAAGGCAATTGTCAAGGTGTACGGTGATTGGGATAAATCGTATGAAGTGCTTCCCAAATGGTTGGACATTTTAGGCTACTGTGACTAAGCGCTGTTCAAGTTGGAGTCACAAGAATTCGTCACAGCTGACAACCGTGTTGATCCGCAGAAACATGTTTTCAACTGAGTTTTCTGGGCTTTCAAGCCATGCATTGGCACATTTCCCTACTGCAAGCAATTCATACAAGTTGATGGAACGCATCTGTATGGCAAGTTCAGGGGCATGCTACTGATTGCTGCAACCCAGGATGGTAACAAATGTCCCGTTCCTCTTGCCTTTGCCATTGTGGACAGGGAGAACTATGAAAAATGGAGTTAGTTTTTGGTATTACTGCGGGTAAATGTTACGAACCAGCAAGGAATATGCTTGATATCAGATCGACACTGAGCTATAAAAGATGTTATGGCCACCGAAGGCTTGGGATGGCAGCCTCCTCATGCTTTTCACCGGTACTGTATTAGACATATTGCTAGTAACGTTCGCAAGAAGTGCAGGGATGACAATGTGAGGAAAGTTGTCCTCAAGATTGGTATGCCTTATAGCATAATATCTTTATTGAACCTTACATCTATAAATTTGTGTATCTGGTAGTTCAACCTGGTTAACCTATTTGTCTCCTTCTGTTCAGCGTATGAGCCCAGTTAGGAAAAGGCCATGGAAAGATTGGAGAACCTTAGTAAAGTCAACGAGGAGATCCACAAGAAGTTGACTGTTATTTCGATGGAGAAGTGGACGCTTGCTTATGATGAAGGCAGAAGATATAGTCATATAACAACTAACATTGTAGAGTGCATCAATGGCCTCTTCAAAGGATTAAGGAAGCTACCAATCACAGGCCTTGTTCAACAAACATACTATAGATGTGTCAAGTACTTTGTGGAAAGGGCAAAAGAAGCACATGCTAAACTACAACAAGGTCACATATACGCAAACAGATTCAGACAGGAGCTTGCGACTATCCAGTCACGTGCTTCTTCTTACCACGTTCATGCTTATAATAGACAAGGGACTAGGTTTGAGGTGGTGAAGGGCCCTGATATGGCAAGGGGGTCATGTGGAAAGGTCATCCAAGTGTTATTAGACAAAGGGCAATGTGAATGTGGACAATTCCAAGCATATAGGTATCCTTGCGCTCATATTATTGCTGCTTGTGCCTCAATCAACATATCGTGGGAATCATATGTCGATGCTGTATACAGGCTTGACACACTACTCAATTGCTACAAATCTAAGTGGTGGCCTATCGGAGAGTGGTCGCAATGGAATAACCTACCACCATTTCCTGTCCTAGTTCCAAATTATGGAAGATTACGTGCAAAGGGACGACCAAAGTCGACCCGGATCAGAAATAAGATGGATTGGCCTCAAGAAATCGGTGTAAAGCAAAAATACGGTCATTGTAAGATGAAAGGACATAATCGTAAGCGCGGTCCACTGCTACATGGGGAGGAAGGCCCTTCTACACCTTGATTTTTATTATTTACTTTCGCATATATGTTATAAAGTATGTTAACTAATATCATAAGTGTAACAGTCGCACACTGTATTTTTTTTTATGGTTGTAAAATTGCACGTCATTATGTATATATATGTTACCCCATTACTAGTAATGTGAACCGACCATTAGTTAATCGTCCAAGTGTATACAAATTGGTTAAAATACTAAAATACGGATATTTTATAAACTTTTTTCGCTTTACCGTAGTTTCAAAAGTATTTACCAAAGTACGCAGGGCGCCACATGTCCGTTGAAGGCGCCTTTTAACATGGTGCCTTTGCTGCACCTAACCTGTTGGGGGGAAAGGGGCTGAGAGGCGCCATTTCACTTGGCGCCCATTTCATTTGCTGCCTCCCCCAACCCATTTCGTATTTCATAATATTTAATATTTAATTAATTAAATTTTATAAATTTATATATGGAATAAATACATAAATTTTAGGTTATTATTTATTTATAAGGAAATTATAATTTTTAAAATACAATTAATTATATTTTATGATATTATTTATATATATTATAATTTAAATTTAAGATATATTATTTGTACTAAAATTGGACAAGTCTGTTAAGTTAGTGTGTGTTTAAATTTCATTCTAATGCAATGCTTATCGTGGCAGATGGCATCCACATCCCGATGCGTTGATCCTGGACCACGGGATCCTTCACTGCTGACGGCTCAGGCCTCACACATATCCCAGTCGATTTGGGCAGGCCATGTATGAAAATAGTTAGATCTTAATTAATCCGAGTATAAACTGTTTCTGAATTGTCAGACGTGATAATTGGTAATTTTTTTTCTTTTGCAGCCTGACCGTGTGCTCAGGATTCGACGAACTCATCACTACCATCACCAGCAGCCGCCAGAGTTGATTGTCCCCTTTTTACGAGAAGCAGGCTTTTATGGCTTGGCGATGTGCGAGTTTGTGCCGATCGACCATCAGTTGATCAATGCTTTTGTAGAGAGGTGGAGGCCAGAGACACACACCTTTCACATGCCGCAGGGAGAGACGACTATTACCCTGCAGGATGTTGCTTTTCAGCTCGGCCTACCCATTGACGGTCGAGTAGTGACGGGGCCCACTGTGTGGGGATGGGGAGCCCTGATAGAGGAGTATTTGGGACTCCAGTTACTGGTGGATGAGAATGTCATCAGAGGGGGGCAACTGAGGATGAGTTGGTTGGAGAGGCATTTCACTCATCTTCCAGATGATGCGGATGAGGTGACAGTGTAGAGATTCGCCCGGGCTTACATTTTACGTCTTATTGGTGGGACGTTATTTCCAGACCATTCCGACACATATGTCCACTTCATGCACTTACCCTTGATCGGACACTTACATGAGGCTGGGACGTACAGTTAGGGATCTGCTTGCCTGGCCTATCTGTACAGAGAGTTCTACAAGGCCACCGCTCCGGATTATAGGGAGATAGGAGGGTGTTGCCTACTATTGCAGCTCTGGGCATGGGATAGATTTCCCACTATCGCCCCCGCGATAGTTGTTTTGGACATACCAGAAGGGGATGCAAGGATTGGCCCCTTAGCACGCAGGTTAGAAAATTTTTCAACTTTCACTTATAATTAAGTTTACTACGAAGTTGTTTAACTTTGTTATTGTACTTGGCAGGTGGCACTATCAGAAGATGTTCCAGGATAGTCCGGCACATAGCCTACCCCATTACAGATACGTGCTGGACCGTCTTCGACTTGACCAGGTATGTAGGGGATAATGGATGTCTTTATTTCAGGGCTTTGTCCATTCCATTATCGTATTTAAATGACAACCTAAATTTGCAACTTCAGATCGCCTGGATCTCGTACACTAAGGAGGTCACCGCATCACTGCCTCAGTACTGCTTTGACGGGAGTGACACGTGGACAGCAGTGGTGCCACTCATTCACTTTCAGATTGTCGAGTGGCACCAGCCTGATAGAGTTTTGCGGCAGTTTGGACTACGCCAGGCTATTCCAGAGCCACCGAAGCAGGTGGCGGAGGTCCATTGCCTTCACTTGTCCGGTCGGCATGATGAGGAGTGGCACATCCGCCATCAGCCATATATTGCACTCTGGGATATCCGACGAGACTTGTGCATTATCGCCGAGCAGACGACACGCCTAGTTCTGGGACCACGATCCGATTACATGACATGGTACAGACGGGTTACCAGGCAATGTATTACACCCGTTGGGGGAGCGCTAGAACTTGTGGTAATATTGCGTGCTAGTTTTCTGTATCTGATTTTCTTTAAATACATTAGTATTATAACTAACTTTAATGTCAAAAATTTGCACAGGTAGATGAGGTTTCCACACTACAGGACTTCACTACCCCTAAGGGGCAAGCTATGTTCACCTTCGATGTGCTTAGATCAGCGACGGAGTCCATCCTTCATGCCATTCAGGAGGTTGATCATGTGATTATTGACTCACATACGGAGCCAACTCCTCAGGGCCATCATATCCCAGACCCTGCGGAGGGTGACCATGATCAGCCTCGCTCTCGCCGACGACGTCGCACTGCTCCACGACATACATCGCAGGCTGATGTTCTGTTTGCTTCGACAGTGCAATAAATTCCACCTTCGACTGCCCAGGAGACCATGACGATGATGCCTGATGTTACTGCCTCATCTCATGTGTACCCTACTGCACCTGATGATCCTTCATCCTCCACCATGTTCCCGGCTGCACTATATGGGCCGTCGTCATCCCAGATGTACCAGTTTCCTCCTAGTGTTCCATCCTCATACCAGGAATTTCCACACATACCAGGAGTTTCATCTTTATTCTATGTCTTTCCTTCCGATGATGCTGGTCCATCGCAGCCATATCGTCCTGCATTTGATTGGCATACTCAGGATCAGGGATTAGCACATGGTGGCATGATGACAGACGACTCAGAGCTTGTAGATAGAGGTAGAGGTGGAGGTAGAGCGAGAGCCAGGGGCAGGGGCAGAGGCAGAACGGGAGCTGGAGGTAGAGGAGACACAGACACCGGGGATGTGACTCTCGAGCCTGCGCAGAGGGTTAGTAGATACGGCCGCCACATTACCGATCCTGGATGTGGGACTGGACATCACTTACGTAGACATTAGCTTTCTTTTCTATGTTTATTGTATATTTATGTACATTTATCTTACTACTTTATTGCCAAACATCAACATTTAGGATAATTTTACTACTTTATTGCCAAACATCAACATTTAAGATGATTTTAATTACTACGACATTTTTAATTGCTTGCGTAAGAACAATTACAAATAATAATAAACTTCAAAATCATTGCAATATTTAGTTTTTTTTTAAAAATGATGACAAGGACATCTCCCAAATATAATAACTAACATTATTAATTATCATACTTTCACGACTATTATAATTATCTACTCTTTTTTTATTTACCATGTGAAAATAAATAAATAATATTAAATTAATTTAATAAATTTTATATTCATAATGTGAAATATATATTTATTTTTTAATTAAATTTTTTCCTCATTATTTATTTAAATATCAAAAAATTAATAATATTAATTATAATATTTGAATGATAAATAACCATCATCCTTGTAAATGACATTAAATGCTGTGTTTATTCAATACATTATGAGTCGAGTTCACCAAATATTTAAGAATAAAAATACGTAGCACAATTGTCAACGTAGATGGGGATGCTGCCCATGTACAATACAAAAATTCAAGTCTCTTGGGTTCACAGTCAACACGGTCAGCGGCTAATTAACTTCGAAATGAGGAGCGAAGGTGCCATAGGCCAAAAGTGCCATATCGCCTGTCGTCCCTTCCCTTTAGCGCCAACGACGCCATTTCATCTAGCGTACCTCTACACGTCATTTGGCGTCTCTCCATCGTTGTGCATATCTTCTGTGCTTATTTCGATAAAATGTTTTGAAGGAACGATAAAACGAATAATAGTTTCTTAAAAAATAGTTAATCGGTACTTTTCCCTCTCATTACCAAAATATTTTATCATTGTGACGAAATAAAAAATAACTAATTCATGTTACAATTTTGATTTCATTACAAAATGAAAAAGATTATTGAAACGAAATAATCACATTTTTTTAAATTTTCAGCTATCTTCAACCTCGTCATTTCGCATTTACTTTGTTACAAAATAAAAATAATTTTATTGAGATAAATACAAAGTGACAAGAATATTATTGGAATAAATACAAAATAAGAAAAACATATTTATTTCGTTATATTTCTTTTCATTTTTAACAATCTTCAACTTCGTATATAAAGAATATTATTGAATAATTCAATAAATTTACTTATGTATAATAACATATTAAATAATTACTTGTAATAATATAATTCCAAACGTTGGAAGTTTATAATTTCAAAAATTGATAAATATTAAGTGTCATTGGATCAAATTTCGAGAGACATTAATATAAATTACGTAATTATTCTTTATTGATCCTATATTTTTTAAATAATATTTAATTATTTACTAAATATTTATTATTTTTATTCATTATATTATTATCATTAACTACTTTCTTTTTTAATTCCTATAATAAATTTATGTATTAGATATCAAAGTAGAGTTAACATATTTTTATATGACATCAAATATAATTATAAAATGAGTAATTTATTTTCAAAAATTTATTTTGAGTCAAAATCACATATTATTTATTTTTAAAATTTTTATTTTCAAATGATATCAAAATTAATTATTTTTAAAAGAGAAAATTAAAAAAATAGGACTGAGGGCGCCACCTTGAATGGCGCCCTCAAACCTTCTCAGAGGCACCATCTTGGATGGTGCCCCCCAAATGGCACCAACCCAAATGGCGCCTTCCCCCTTTGTGCGTATTTTGGTAATAAGTTTCGAAATGACGGTAAAATGGAAATAAGTTTCGTAAAAAATTTTAAAATGGTATTTTATCCAAAGATGAAATTTGGCAAAATAACATGAATTAGTGATGAAATTTATTAACAAAAATTCTTCAATTACAAAATTCAAATAAATTATATGAATAAAAATGATCATTTGCTGGACTAGCACGGTAAATCATGATCGTCAACCAGGGACTGCAGGAGTTATACTGTCCAAAAACACATTTTAAATAACAAAAAATGATATAGGTATTGAAAAGAGGATTTAAAATTAAATTTTAAATATTTTCACTATTAAATTGAGCTTTACTTATTTGTCCCATTATTCTATATTTAATAACAATCTTTAATTTGCATTCAAAATTCAATTTGAAATTTTATTTTTTATTCATATAATATTATTACTTAACTAATATATTCTTACATGTTTATAACCAAGGAAAATCTTATCTTCCTTTCATGTAAATTTAACATTCCTTTTCATGAAATATTTTCTAGTTAGGCACTCGTTTATAAAGATTTTCGAGGAAATTGATTTGAAGATTTTTGAAAATGTCAGAAATATAAAAGATTTAGCTTCACTTTTGCCCATTTGTTTTCAAAATAGTTATGATTTTAACATCTTATTTTCAACTGCAGCAATCAGGTCTTTTTTTTTTTTTTTTGGGAAGTCACGGAGTTTTTAAATAAATATTGACCTAACTTATTAATTATATGACGTGACTCGTAGGAGAAATTCACATGGCTTGAAACTTTGCCATGTGACATATGCTACATCATTATAGAGATAGCAATATCTTCACTAAAATAAAAGAACTATTTTTAAACGTGCAGCTCACTCCATGCGATAACTTTTCCTGACTAAGGAGTTGACTTAGTATGACAAATTATTATTTGAGCAACACTTCCGCACCCAGATAATTCTGAATAAAATTTTAACATATTAATAAGAAATTATAATCATCATTACTGTACTTAAATGAATATAAATTTTTTTATTAATTTACCTCTCTATGCATTTTAATTTCAAACTTGTCACTAAAATAAGTAAAATGATAAATTTTAAACAAACTAATTCTAATGTAATAAATTAATAATAAAAAATAATTATTTATTATTGTAATTCTATAAAAATTTAGGCATTATATTTAAGAAGAAATAGATATAATATATTATATTATTTTATTATTACAAACATAAAATATTGACATCTATCTGGCCGAGGGACTTACGATTCTCCTTTTGAGTTTAAGCAGTAATTTTAACATGAAGAGTCTTGTTACTTCTTACGTTTGCTACTAGAACCAGTCCTCATATTCTTTTGGTCACTACCTATGATTGGTCTTGTTTCAATATTATTTTCTACCAAAATCAATTCAGTTTGCTTCATTTGCATCATTATCAATTTCCATACGTTTTGAAAATCACAAATATTGATCCACCTCCAATTTAATTCCAATGAAAGTAATATTCTTACTTAAACTACATAGAAAAAACAACCTTAGTTTGTGGTTTTAAACTAGATCATCATTTTAGGCGCTAAACCAGCATTCTCGAACCAAAAATCAATTATTACTCAAACACAAAGACAAAACCCTCTCGTGTCAATTACTACTGAAAATGTAATTATTACTGTAGAGTTACAGTTTGAATGTAAATTATTAGAAAAATTATAAATCGATATAGTCTGAAATGCAATTAGATAAATTTTATAATTAATATTTTTTAACAGTAATCTCTAACAATTATAAAATACACAATAGATTGGATAGGATAAGTGTTATATATCTAATCTCTTTTTGGAAAAAAAAAAAAAGCAAGCTATTACCTATGCTTGTAAACTTGGTAAATTTGTTTCTTTTGACAAAAAATGAAAAATGTATTTAGTAAGAATTTATTGAATTATTTTGTTTTTATAATTATAAAGCAATAAAATAACATAAAATATTACATCTATTTCATATTAAATATAAAGCCTGAGTTTTTATATAACAGAAATTTAAAATAATAATAATTAATTAATTTTTGTTATTAATTTACTGTATTAGAATTATCTTATTTAAAAAATTATTTCATTTATATTAGTGGTAAGTTTGTAATTAGAATGCATAGAAAGATGAATTAACAAAACCTTCTATATTTATTTAAATAGAGTAATGATGACCCAACCACTTTGTTGACATGTCAAAATTTTATCCATTGATTTTTATGTCCATCTATGCCCCGAAGAATTATCTAAGCATGAACTCATGCTCTTATTAAATTGCTTAAATTAGTTAACATTCATTTAAAAAATTGGACCAAAGTTTCATGATCATAAAAGCATATAAACTTAATGATCAGTGGTGGAACTGGAACTCAAAAATTAGTGGGGGCAAATTTTTATTAATATGTCAATGTGGTAAATTTTAAAGATTAATGAAGGTACATATTATTTTATACGAACTTTTAAGAAAATTAGTGAATACACACACCTATATTAAAATGAATATAGCTCCACGACTATAATTTCTTCATATAAAAAAATTGATTGATTCAATTCAATATAAAACGTTAATATTGTGATTATAAATATATGTAAAACCAGAAGTGGAATAAAGCCTAAATCATGTGAACCAAACGAATATGCATTTGCTTTAACTATTTTCATTTTTATTGAAAAGAGAAAAATTATAAAAAAAAAATCAATGATGTTATCCTTTTTATTTTAAAAGAAAATATAGAGTCTGTTTAGGTTCTAGTTTTAAAAACAAGAACAAAAACACTGAAAAACTTTTTTGGTAATGTGTTCTCGAATTTTTTTAAAAAATATTTTTAAAATTCTTGTTTTAAAAACCAAAAAAAGAAAAACAAGTTTTCGATGTTTTTTGAACTTGTTATTTTGTTCTTGATAGCAATTTTATAGTTAAATCAATTTTTTTTTTCTTATTTACTTCACCAAATATCCTCTATTCTTTATTTTCCTTGAATTTAAAAATAATTTTTAAAAAAATTTAAAAAACATCTTTTGAAAACAATTTTTAAAAACAAAAAAAAATATATTCAAACACATCTATAATTTCTATTTTTGAAATTTTCAAAACAAAAACCAAGCTCTCTTAATTTTCAATTTTGTTTCTATGTAGTGATAATCTTAAACTTATTACAATAAAATATGAGAACTGCTATTACCATTATCAACTTTTATAAACTAACAATCCTTACCTTCATCAATGATATCATTACAAAGCTCAATTGAGTTGAATGAATTCAAGCCAAACTCATATAATTGACAAATTAAATTCAAATTCAAAATATAAAATTTATAATGTTCACAAGATTAAACAAGTTTATATATATATATATATTCTTTTTTATGTTATTTATGATTTTATTAAATTAATGGCTCATTTAACTACTAATGATTTTGATGTCAACTAAATTTATTATTATTTTCATTTTACAAAAGAAAAAGCTAAAAAAATTATATATCAATGTCTTAAATTCAAATGTTTTATATTTTGAGTTGCATGAAAAAGTTAAAGAAATTTCTAATGGTAAGTTTCCTATGGGATTAGCATGATATATATGAATGATATATATGTATATATATGTATATGTATATGTGTATATATGTGTGTGTGTGTGTGTGTGTGTGTATATATATATATATGATAATAAACCACCTAACATGCATTAGATAGATAGATAGATATTTCTCTGTGTGTGTGGTGCCATTTATTTATGTGAGGACATAGTTTAACATGATTTTTTATTGTTATTTAGTGAAAAAAAAAAAGAAACATAATGTGTCCACACTTTTTTAAAGTTCATTTATATTCTATTAAGCTTCAATTAACATTCAAGCTCAAACTTGAATTTTGAAAGCTTGACGAGCTCAAACTTGTTTATCTTTATTGAGTTTGGAGTCAAATAAGCATATGTCCAACTTAACTTGTTTATAGACTCAGTCGCCGCCACCAGCACCACTTTCACCTCCACCTCCACTTCCACCTCTACAACTATCATAACATTACCACCTCAACCTCTAGCGCTACCATTACTATTATCATTTCCACTTTCTCTTCCACCTCCACTCCCAACTTCACCTCCATCTCCACCTACACCTACTATGACCACCGCCATCACTGCCTCTACCTTTACCATTACCCTAACTACTTGTCATTAACCATCATCACTATCCACAATTAGCAACTATTACATGATTACTTATCAACATTGCACACCTCTTCCACCTACATCACTCGCTACCATCACCCATTGCCTTTGTCAACATCACTCACATCTATCACTATCAACATCCACCTTCATTGTTATTTGCTAAAACTAGTGTTTTAAAATCCTAACTAGACCAAACAGTTTAATCGATTTAACCACTAATTGTTGTGTTATTTAGTTTAGGTTGATTAAAGAATCATTTTAGCAATCAAATCAATTTAAATCAATATGAATTGGCAAGAGCCAAAAAAATTGAAAAAAAATTGCTTAGTTTTCAAAAATTAACTAGTTAATTTTTTTAAAATTTTAGATTTCTTTTTCTTTGGGTTAAGTTAGCTTAATTTGCATAATGTAAACTAAAAATTAACAAAAGAATAAATTTGACACCTAATTAACTAAGAATTAATGAATTTACTTTATTTCTTTTAGGTTTTTTTATTTTTTATATAAATTATGAGTTCATCTATATAGTGTAAATTAGCTATTATTTAATTTCTTTAATAAATTCATATGAATTTTTATTTGTAGCATCATTCAGTTCAATCATTTGTTTAGCTGATTGAACTAACCGAACCATGACCCAATGGCCTTTTCAATTCCCTATCCAATATGCTTTTTAAAACATTGGTTAAAACCACACTATCCAAAATACAATTACTTCTATCATTACTACTCACACCACCATAACCAACCATACACCTTTCCACAATTATTGTTTCAAGACCAATATGAAAATTATATTTAAATAAATATGAAATAGGTTTTTAAAAAATAAAAATCAAAAATATTTTCATAAAGAAATGCACCCTTTGATTTCTACTTTCATTCATAACATTCAACCCCTATGTACGTATTCTTGGTTAGTAGATTTCTTACTGCAATAATTAGATTGACTTTGTTTTGGTTACAATATAATTTTGATCTCATTTATGTTGTAATAATAAATTAGATCTCTAGAAAAGGAAAAGAATCAATTAGATTGTTAGCAATGCTATTAGGTAGTTTGTAATTGCCAAGTATTTAAAATAGATGGCATAAATAGCAACCTATTCATAAATGTAGTATTATAAGTGTTTTCAATAAGAGCAAAAAGGAAATTTATAGTCTCTTAACTCCATTTTTTTCTCCTTCATTTCTTTTCCTCTCAACATTTCTCATTCTTTTCTGGTTTAACATTGTTTTTCAAATGTTCTTGTTGTTCTAACATTTTCGTATCAAGAGCTTTGGTCATGGCAAGCACAAGCACTATGTTTCCTTTGACATTCCTTATTCTATTTGGAAAAAATCCATGATGAATGTGAAAGTGATGTTCAATTATCAAGATGTTATGGAAGTGGTTGTAAATAAAGTTTTAGAAGTTCCTACAAATGCCTCTAAAACACAAGAGAAGGAGTATAAAAAGAATAAACATAAAAAATATAAAAGGTTATACTTAATTCTTTAGAGTGTGAACATTTTGATATTCAAAAAGATAGCAAGTGCTTTAACATTAAAAGAGGCATGGAAAATTCTTAAGAAATGCTATAAAAGAGTTTATAAAACTAAGAAGGTAAGATTGCAAACTTTGAGAAAACAATAGAAACTATTACAAATGGATGTTATCTAGTGAAGAACAATGGAGACAAGATAAAGGATCTTACAATCATAGAGAAGATTTTGAGAACTCTGCCAACCAAATTCAACTACATAGTTATAGTAATTGAAGAATCAAAATATCTTACCAAGATGACAATTAACAAATTACAAAGCTCATTAAAGGTAGATAAGCAAGTGATGGATGAAAGATCCAATGATAAGACAATAAAGCAAGCTTTATCATCTCAAGTTAGAACAAAAACTAAGAAAGGCCATGAAAGATTTAAAAATAAGAATTCCAAATATAAAGAAAGGAGCAGAGTTAGATATAATAGATTTAATGATAAAAATAATAGAAACTATGAAGTTTTAGATAAAGAAAGAGAATAATCAATCTATAAGTAATTTAACAAGACCTTACAAAAAGGAAGAGAAAGAAAATTTGACAAATCTCAAATTCAATGTTGGAATATTTACCAAAGATTTGGTCACTTTTATAATAAGTGTAAGGCAAAGAACACAATGAAGAAGACTTTAGAAGAAGAAGAAGTTAGTTTTGTTCAAAAAAATGAAGATAATGAACATGTTCTTCCCATGGTAACCATAAAAACAATGAAATATGAATCTAGTTCATTATTTTTAGATTGATGGTTGCTTAAATTGCATGACTAGAAGGATAGGGTAGTTTGTAAGCTTAGATAAGACTGTGAAGATAAAGTGAAGTTTGTGGATGATTCATCAATTCCCATGGAAGGCATTGGAAAAACTTTGATTAAACAAAATGTTAAGTTTTGATATTCAAAAAATACAATGGAATAATTTAAAATAAACTAAAACTTTCCAATGATCCAAGCCAAAGAAGCATCAACCAATGAAAGACATATACCTTTGATATGCGATTCCAAATTGATGCAAAAGAACTTAATCCATATTAAATCAATTACAAACTAAATCACAAGCACAAGTTCAGTTTGCTTTTATTTTCACATGTATACGTTCAATTAGCACAAATCTCATGAATGACACAATCAATTATCAAATCACAAATGCCTTCAAAAGTCAACATCTCTAGGTATCCATACAAATGGTCAAAGATTTCAATCTAATCATATGGGATTGCTCTCTTTACAAAGCAGTGTTGGCTACTTGGTTTTCTAGTGTTTTTCGTTTTAATTGTATTTCTTAAAAAATCAATCTTGATATTTATAATATCAAATATGTATAATTAGGATTTTAAAAGTAGGAAGAATATCTCTGTTTTATCAAAATATATATCCTTCCTAATTTAAATAAATTATTGATCACAATTATATTTTATTTTCACACTAATATATTTTATCTTGCAAACAAAATATATTTGGATAATTATCTAATTAATTCTATTTTATTTCACAAATAAAATATTTAAATTCAATCTTAAACCAAATTTCACCTTAAGTATAGAGATTATTAGGTTTTGATTATCAATTAGGCTTAAACCTGACTAGTGTTCCTATATATAACCTAATCATATTATGTTATTACTTAGTAAAACCTAATCAAATTGGCTCTTTTTCAATTAGAAGCTTTAATCTAACTAAGAGTTCATAATTATATTAAAACCTCAATATTTGACTTGTTCTTTATATGTGGCCCTATAGTTTCTCATTACATTAGTAGTGATCTTAAAATCTTATTTTAGTATTATAAATAGTGAATAGTATCTAGTAATACATCACTACCAATCAAGTACCAAGATTTGTCAATGATTTGACATAACTTTTCTGCTACTAATGTTCCATGTAATTTAGTCCCTTTTATCTTGAATATCCAAATTAAACTCGAGGTATAAAATGTGTCACCCTATTCATAATTCAATATATGTCTTTCTCAATTCTTGATTAGACTAATTAAGACAAATAAATTAATATTTTATATTAATCCATTTAAGCATAATCATATATTTCATAGTTTGACTTAATCAATGGGCCTATAAATATCATTCTTTGTACATAAAAGGGATAAAAAATCCCATATAAATCATTCACATTCCTCTTCGTGATTCATGGTATACCTAATATCCTCTTTTAAGTCAACCTTGTTACAAGTGATATTTGATAGCAACAAAATAAAAGACTCCTCATGTAAAGAACTATAATGACTTTAAGTTAAAAAACTACATATATTATTATCAATATGAGAACCGCTTATGACACTATAATCCATATAGCATTATCATGGTGAGTCAATCCAATACATTAGCTTCCTAACATGTACTCATAAGTTAACTTAATATCTCATATCTATGATTATGATCATGATCATTAATCAACATACATATTAATTTTGATGCATTATTATTATCTCAATTAACAATAATACTTGACTAGAGATATTTTAAGAATAACATAAATTATTCTAAGAATAATTATTATATTATACAAATATAATATTAAACATAATAATGAACTAAATGCCTTTATTTATATATAAGAAAAACATAATACATTATATGCAAATTCAATCATTTTATAATTAGCTACTAAAGTATACACCAACATCAAAAAAGGATAAACATTCATACATCTTAAATGTTCTTTGTGTTTTTGCTAAGAAAAATAATCATACTAGCTTGAGATAACTACTTGAAAAGGGATATACAACAAAATTAAAAAATAGTTTGTTAATATTATCAAATAAAAAGAGTAAATTGATTCTAAAAGCACCTTGGACTAAAAACAAAACTTTTAAGGTAGAAATTCAAAGTGGTAAGCATGATTACTTTGTTAGTATAGTAAAAAATGAAAACTAGTTATGCAATCTATGATTTGGGCACTTGAACTTTCATACTTTAAGGTTACTTAACCAAAAGAAATTAATGAATGGTATTCCTTATATTAGCTACCTACAAAGGCTCTGTGAATATTGTCTAATAAGTAAATAACATGAAAAACCATTTACTTAACAAAATGGAGATAGAACCTCTAGCTTACTTGAATTAGTTTACTTAGATGTCTATGGGCTCATAAAAGAACCATCTTTGGGCCAAAATCACTACTTTATTAACTTTATGGATGATTATACCAAGAAAATATAGGCTTACATGATCAAAAGGAAGTCTAAAGCCTTATGAGCTTTTTAAGAAGATGGCTAAAAACTAGTCAAGATTATCACTTAAGAGATTGAAAATAGATGGATGTGGTGAGTTTAATTCAAATGAGTTCAAAAAACTTTGTGATAAAAAAGGTATCATTCTTCAAATTATAATGCCCTACATTTCTTAACATGATGAGATATATGAAAGAAAGAATAAGACTATAATGAACATGGTGAAAGATATGCTAAAAACCAAATTGATGTCAAATTGTTTTTAGGGTGAAGTTATCTCAAATGCAATCTATATGCTTAACAAATGTCGTACAAAATAGAAAGATAGAACCCCAAAAGAATTATGGTCAAGAAGGAAACCTTCGGTAAATCATTTTAAAAATTTTAGCCCTTTTGCTTATGTAAATGTCCTAAAAAAAAGAAAGAGAAAGCTTAATGATAGAATTGAAATAACCATATTGGTTGAATATCATCTAACCAATGGTTACAAGTTATACAACCCTTTACAAAAGAAATCACTATTAGCAAGGATATTAATGAAATAAAAACCTAGGATTCAGATAAGGATGATTCAAAAAAGAAAGATAATGGAGTTATAACATTGGAATTGACAAATATAACAAAAAATAACTAACAAAATAAGTTAGAGTAATTACTAATTTAACCAATACAAAAAATACCCCAAAGAATAAGATAACCATCAATAAAACTAAAAGGATTTAAATTGCCCTCTATAACAGTATTAATGATAAAAGGAATCTAATGCTTTTAGCTTTGTAAGTAGATAGTGATCTTGTTAGCTTTGATTACGTAGCTAAAAGATAACATTAAATAAAAGCAATGAATGAAGAAATCAAATCCATTGAAAGAAATAACACCTGGGAATTGGTGGAGTTACCTAAACAGCATAAACCTGTTGGTTTGAAATAGGTGTTCAAAACAAAAAGAACTTCAGAGGGAAAATTTGAAGAGTATAAAGCAAGGTTAGTAGCAAAAGGCTTTCTACAGAGACTTAGCCTTGATTTCATTGAACTATTTTTAGCTCTTACAAGAATAGAGACTATTAGATTAACAATAGCAATGGCTACTAATAGAAATTGGCTTCTGCAATAGCTAGATGTTAAATTAACATTTTTAGATAGCCCATTAGGAAAAAAAGGTATATATGGTTGAAACAAGTAGTTTTGAAATCACAAGAAAGGAATATATAGTTTATAGGCTAAAGAAAACTCTTTATAGGTTGAAGCAAGCACTAAGAGCTTAAAATAAAAGAATAGATCAGCTCTTCAAACATTAGAGTTTTGAAAATTATTTTAGTGAACATAGGCTATATGCTAAAAGATCAAGAAAAAGTGTCATTCTAATATATGTATGTATGTTGATGATTTATTGGTTACATGATCAATAAAGAAAAAAATTCCAAAGAGTAAGTTGAAAATGATGCAAGAATTTGAGATGATAGACTTGGGGACTTTTTCTTATTTTCTTGAGATAGAATTCAAATGAACAACCAGAGGAGTTCTTATAAACTAGAAAAAATATTCATTAGCTTATTATAGAGGTTTAATATAGCAAAATGTAATCCTTTAAATATACTAGTTGACACTGGAACTAATCTGACAAAAATAGAGAATAAGAAACCAATCAATCCAACCTTATTTGGTGAAATCACTAAGATACTTGTGTAATACTAGGCCTAACATTTCTTATGGTGCAAGTCTAGTTAGCAAGTTTATGGAAAATCCTAGGGAATCCTATGTATTAGCAAGTAAAAGGATTCTTAAATACATAAAAAGTACTCTAAATTTAGGCTTGTTATTATCTTATAATAAAAAAAATCAATTATCTATTGATAACCAATGTGATAATAACTCTAAAATGGTTGGCTTTTCAAATAGTGACTAGTGTTAGGACAAGATGAATAAGAAAAAGCACTTTGAGGTATGTGTTTAAATGTGCTAGTACATCTTTTTCATGGTGTTCTAAGAAATAAACAATTGTTCCACTGTCATCATGTGATGTAGAATACATTACTGCCTCAAATGCAATAAGTCAAACCCTGTAGTTACAAAAGTTACTTACTCAAATGCATGTGGAAACTTCCAGTTTAATGAAAATCCTTATAGATAACAAATCAGCAATTAGTCTAGCTAAGCATTCCATAACTTATGAAGAAACGTGCATAATGAAACTAAGTTTCACTTTTTGGGAGATGAAATGTTGAATTGCAAGCTTGAATTAGTGTATTACAAGTTAGAAGTATAGTTAGTTGATATTCTTATTAAACCTTTCAAGTCAGACAAATTGGAAGAGTTAAGAAAGATGTTAGATATGGAATCATTGAAGAATCTAGTTTAAGAAGGAGTATTATAATAATAAATCAAATTTGTAGAAAAGAAAAGAAATCAGTTAGTCTATTAGCAATATTGTTAGGTAGTTTATAACTATCAAGTGATTAAAACATGTGCTATAAATAAAAACCTATTCATAAATGTTGTAGTACGAGTATTTACAATAAGAGCAAAAAAGAAATTTATAGTCTCTCATCTCCATTCTTTCCTCCTTCATTTTGTCTCCTCTCTAGGTTTCTTATTCTTTTTTGGCCTAACATTGTTTCTCAAGTGTGTTATATTATTCCAACAATTTAGTCCCTTTAATCAAATTCTATTTTCTTCCTCCTTATTGTTAAATTTAACTAAATTAGATTCAATTGAACAACTTTCACAAAACAAATGCAATTTGATCAATAAAATAATTAGGACGACCAAAACATAATTTAAATGTTTAAAATAACTAAATGCAATTAAAGTACATATCAATTAAATTTATACTTGAGTCTTTTTTTTAATGTCTAGTTTTTTATTCATTTCTTTTTAGTAATAATAGGAGCAATAAGCTAATTAATATATATATATATATATATATATATATAAGGTACTAAGTTTGAATCCAGGATATAATGGGGAAAAGCCCTAAATGCAATATTAGGTGTTAGTGCACCATAAACTGTCAACTACTATTTATTGAATGAGTTTTGAATGAAAAGTGTCTTTCCTTTCCTCCAATTTAGAATTTGCGAGCATGTTTGTTTTATTTTTATTTTTTTTCCATTTTCAATCAAGAATTTACAAATCTCCATTTGAATATATTTTTATTTTTTATTTTTAAAAATTATTCTAGAAAATTATTTTCCAAATTTAAAAAAAAATTCATTCAAGAAAGTAAAGAATAAAAAAATAGTTGGTGCAATATATAAGGAAATATTTCATTTAATTATAAACTTGTCATCAATATCAAAAGAACAAATTAAAAAAATTTAAAAGTTACATTTTTTTAAATTAAACATTTTAAATTGTAGTTTTTAAATATAAATTATAAAAGCAATTACTGAGTACGAACTTTTATTTTAAAAAATAATAATAAATTATTTTTAAAATCATTTTTTGTCAGTAAAATCATTATTATATAGACTTTACGGTAGGGATCCCTGAACGTTTTTAGACACAATAGCTGAACCTCAGGCCCATTTATAACGATTAAGAGCATATTTTGACTAAAACAAGCCCAAAATCCAACCTGAGCCTGGCTTCGCAATCAGGCTAAGACATTCAACCTAGCTGGCCCAGACCATATTAAACCTGCACATCCGCACTGTCCAGAACTGAACATGGCTTGCGTAGTTTAAACATAAGTCTTGTTTGATTCACTTGGCAATTAACTGGTGACTAATTAGATGGTTTGATCATGATTAATAATATTAGTTATTTACACGTAAAACAATATAAGAAAAGGTAATGTTACAAGGAATTTGATCTCCTAAAAAGTTAAATATATCTAATGTTGGGTTTGTATTTTTAATTTTAATTTATTTATTTTGATATTCATAAAATGACAATCCCATAGTGAAACATTCAACTTCCTAAGAGGTCAAACTATTTATAATATTACCATTAGAAAATGCATTTGATGATTTATTTAAATACTTTTTATTTAATTTATTTTAGATTTCAATATATTATTTATATTTACTTGATCATATTTTCTTCTAAGATATAAATCATTATAACGTACTCTTTATTAGGCTTTTCCTCAAAATAATCGTAATTTATAAATAGCAAGAACGTAATAATTGTACAAGTCATAAATAAGTTAAGTTAAGTGCAAATGGAGGATTAAATGCACATTAAATGCAAATGGAGGATTAAAAAAAATTCTAGGCATGATGTAAATAAGTTAAGTTAATTTAAACTTTATTTTAAATAAATCAAGCTTGATTCTAATTTCTAAGATGTAAATAGGTTAAGTTGAATTAACTTTTATCTTAAATAAATTAAGCATGCTCTCTAAAATATTAACCTAAATCTAACCTATTAGTCTATACAAAACTAAAATTCAAACTCAAGTCACTCAACCTAACTTATTTAGAAAATCTAACCTAATCTATTAATCTACTTAAAAATCTACTCATATAAATAATTTTTCAACTATATCAATGTGAAAGGCCTTCTTTAAACTTTGAATTGTTCAACGACCTAATTAAGTTTATATACATAAATGAATGTATTAAAACATATAGTATATATGTATAATTTATATATGTACATATTATATTTTATTTATAAATATATTAATAATTAATAATTAAATAAAGTTGCCTAATACACCTTCAAATTAAATCTAAAGAAGAGGGTTAAACCTATAAAAGAGATAAATTTAAGCTATTTTTTTAAATAAACCTAGTTGATAACTTTGATCTGATTTGTTTAAATAAATAAACTAAGTTAATCATAAGTACCTGATAGACCATCCGTTCTACTTACACCCTACTTAGTACTTACACCCAAAAGCACCTCAGCTTTTTGTAATCAGTAGATTGAGGAAATCCCTTAATTAAAACCCTATTCACCAAATAGTGCATTTAGTAGATTAACCTAGTCAATCCACTAGACGCTGACCGAAAAGCCCTTTACCTATCTTTGAAGGCCAAATAAAAATGAAAAAGGGATGCAGGTGCCCAGACCATGCTTTCCATATAAGGAGGAATGTTAATATAGGCAATTGTAAATATAGCAGGGAATAAACTGTGGTGCATCATGAATAAGATGGTATAAATTTACACTAGCAGATTAACAATTTAAATTTGTCAACTTACATAATCCTGCAATAATTATTTTTTAAAACAATATATCTCATCTGTAGATCACATGGTATTAATCTACACTAATCTTAGTATATCATAGACAATCCATACAGCAAACGTCAAAATTGAAGTAACTTTACATGACTAAATTAGTTCGACATTGCAACAGATGTTCCTGGACCACTGCCACCCATTGCAACATTGGCAATTTGTTGAGCAACAGTTGCAATCCTCAATGATTAAAACCATAAATACTTTATTAAAAAGAGGTAAATACACACACACACACACACATATACATGTATGCAATGAATGATGATTCTCTTTATTAGGATGAAGAGGGGGGAAATATATCAAATTAAGGTATTCATACCCCCTGCTGCCTTGTGTGGAATGCCAGAGCTAAAATTTTCACCCGAGGCAGCCAAGTATCAAAATTTTTCATATATTACACAATTTGGATACTGCTGAGTTTTGCACATTATGAGTTCCAGGACCTATGATTCTTAAACAAAGACAAGAAAATCATAATCACAGCCACCAATCAAACAATTTAGGAAGATCAGCGGCCTCCAGAAAAATGATGATCAATTCGCTCTGTCAAAGTCATAACACAAATTCAGAGAGGAAAAAGTCATAACACAAATTCAGAGAGGAAACCAGAGATCATCACATATTTCATGTACCGTAGCTGCGGTCCCCTGCATCTCCCACTCCAGGAATTATAAACCTATACATGATAGAGAAGCAAAATACATTACCGTACTGCATTTAGGCATTAACATTAGCAACTCATGAGGAGTTATAACGTTGTTAGACACTAACCCTTTCTCGTTAACGGTGGGATCAATAATTCCAGTATACACGTGAAGCCTGTGAACTATCAGAGTTAGAAACTTTTAACAACACCATTTATCTTCAAAGAAAGACATGGTCATTGAATTGATTATGTAATTACCCGGGGAACTGCTCACTCAGCTTTTGAAGGGCTGGTGGGGCAGCAATAGCAGATATCTGCAGTTTCATAGAGCAATAAGCGATGGATGAAAGAATGTCCATAAATCAGCTCCTGAGGTTTTTCCAAGGACGGCATATCTGCCAGGTGGAGTGCTAAAACTACCGCTTTAATCTAATAACTTCCACTCATGTCAATCACATAGAATAGAATACTGGGTTATGCTCAGGTGCTCCTCTGAAAAGGGAGCACTGATACAATGTCTCGCAACTTTTTTCTTAAAATCACATAACTTTTTCACAGAACTCTCGTCATTGTGTTGCAAGTATGACTGTCTCAATAGCAACTTTTTCATGTATGAGAAAGTTGCAAGATTTTATGAGAGAGTTACAAAATTTTATGAGAAAGTTGCAACCCCATATCCCAGACACTAGCAAGATTTTATGAATAAGTAGTAACCTTCATATAAAAAGTTGCAAATTTTATGGAAAAATTGCAAATTTGCAACCTCATAAAATCACACAACTTCTCCCCCAGTCATACCAAAGCAAAATCCTTGAAAATTTTGCATAACATGTTACACAATGCAGAGTGACAATTCGATGCAAGAAAAATGGCTCCAGTGATGTACCAAATAAGAAGGCTGTTAAAAACATTGTTTTAAATTTAAAAGAAATCTAATTTCAAAAGAATGACATTAAATACATTTGGTTTGAATTTAAAGGAAATCAGTTTCTAAAGATGCAGAGATTTTTTACTTACGACTTTAATCTGCTTGTTGCCTACTCCTCGTTCCTTTACAAGTCTAATAGCTGCCACTATAGTGCCACCTGCAGATGTGAAATGCAATATATACATGTATATATATAATTCCACAAAAATAAATCTGTGGCAGAACAGAATTTCTGATACATGAAAAACAAACAAAAAGAGGGAGCCTCAAAAAGAGGGAGCCTGCTAATTCAATCTGAGCAAGAAGAATTAATTTCATTTCAGACATTATTGGCTTAAATTGGCTGAAGGTTTCATAAAGAATAAAATAATTGAAAGTGAAATAAATTAAAATTTGTTGCTCATATTATTACCAAATTCTTTTTCTTAGGAAAGTAAATCTTAGCTACCCCAATTGTATAGTAAACCCTTATGATTATGAATATTATGTGTAACTTCTTTTCCAATTTGACTACCATAACGAATGCCCACAACAAGGCAAAAACTAGAAAAGCTTACATACAATTTTAGTCTCTCAATTTCGATCCCCTATTTATAATTTAAACAATGTTACCCTCCACCTGTACCCAAGGTTGCAATTAGCTCCTGCCATTGAGCCATTGTTTGAAGAAAGAAATAGAATTTGCTGAGTAGAGGCCTATTTAATTGACATGGCATCTATATGCCATATTCATTTGTTTATGTGTCTATAGTTTGAATGGGAAAAGTTAGAAGACACCCTTAATTAAGGCTCATCATGGTCACTCAAGTGTTACTAAAGAGAGTGTTTTCTGACTCTTCCCATTCAGAAAATGGTCACTTAAGCAAAGTATGTGCCACATAGAAGCCATGTCAATTTAACAAGTGCCCACTTAGCAAATTCCATAGATTCTTAAACGGAAGCTGACCAAAAGGAGTTGCAACCTTGAGAAAAGGTGGAGAGTAACATTGTTCAAATTTAAAATAATGGAACAAAATTATAACTTGTAATATAACCAGAGGACTAAAATTGTATTTAAGCTAACTAGAAAGTGGAAACCAATCCAAGCCAATCAGAGATTTCTGTAAATCATAGCATACTCATGCAATGATGAAAAGTCGTAGCTCAGACAGATACGCTAACTTGTGATCTGAAAAGGGAGATGAAATAAAGGATGCAGAAGTTAACAGGTTCACTTGTGCTTGCATGACTAGCCAACTAGAAAGAAAATTCAAGAAATTATTATGAACGAAACTGAAAAACTAGATTGCTCCCTACGAAACATGACATGCACAATAGCAAAACCATAGACATGAGTGGATAATACATACCTGTTGCCAGCATAGGATCAACTACAAATACTTTAGAACCTTCAGGGAACTTCTCAGGTAACCTAGAAATCATAAATGGAAATGCAGGGTGAGAAATGCTCCAATATGAAAGGTAACCAAACAAAAGCCCAAGAATTAATAATACCCCTCCAACATCCTGCCAGCACCACATCCATAAATGAGGAGGTAGGAAAAAGGGAAAGGGAAAAAGTAAAATAAAAAGCTTTTTCCTTCCATTTCACATTTCTTACTTGTTCAGATATACTGTTGGCTGAAGTGTTTCCTCGTTTCTGCTTACTCCTATTACAAATCAGAAACAAAAATCAAATTATTCAATTAAATAAACTGCTGAAAATGAAATCACACGTGTTTTAAACAAGTGACCAACTTATTAACAGTAAATATGATAGAAATATACAAATACATAAAATCAGACTTCTTCTAAATATATGCTCTTGGGATGAGTATCCTAAATTTTGTCTTTGACCAACAAAATATGCTGTAACTGCATCCTTATGCTTTACTAACTACCAGTCTGAATCTATCCTCACCTAAATGATATGTTTTTGTTGCTGGCAAGATTGATTGTGCATGTTCTGCAAGAGCTAGACCAGCCCTCAAGATTGGAACTACCTGTAAAAGTAGAAACACATTCTGATGTTGGCTAGATTATAGAAAAGAATTATAAATAATATAAAAAAGTCATTAACCAATGAATAAGTAAATGAAAACAAATTTAAAGCAATATGTTACTAACAGCCACAGGCTCCCTGGGATCTATAAACTCTACTGATGCCAGACCCATTGGTGACTGAATCTCTCCCGAAACAGTGGGCTGAAAGAATGAAAGAAGATGAGGAAAATTAGCTTATCAGTTATGACAAAGTACTAGTAGAGGTGAAGCAAAAAGAAACGAAACAAAAGAATTGGAAGCAGCACTAAGACACATGCACTATGACATAGTTACTAACCAACCAATCTCTCGAAGCTTCATAAATTAGTATCCTTCCCAACTCAGCCATTGCATTTCCTACAGCATTAGAAAGCCAAAAAGTCGAGTCTCATTTAAACTTGGTTAAACAAATATGATGTCAGGAAAAAGGGAGAGAGGGAGGAAATTGAAAGATTTTCCATAAAAAGCAAATAAGATGACCTGGGGCCACAAGGCTCTCGTGCTCAGGGAAGTCAAACTCCTTTAATAAAATTGACATGTTTATATTGAGTTACCCCAACAATACTTCCGGAGTAAACAAAGATAAGACTAATCAACATAAGTGTTTATACTGAAATATGAATGACTACCATGCACTACAGACAACAAGAACCATAGCTATTTGTTTCAAATTCCGGCAATTTAATGTTCCTTAAAGCATATGAGAGTTGTAAAATGAGTGTTGGATTTTTTATGCAGCATTTTCTCCACATTTAAAGTAAAAATTAGATTGCTGTTAAGAATTGCTTCATAATTTATAATACAAGGATCAAACTATGGTACATGCAGCAATCAGGTTGGCCTCATAAAGCATAACTGGTAAAAACAATAATGCTACATGCGGTATATGCACTTATACGTTGGCTAAAATCTTATAAATCATTACAAATTCAGAAGCAATAACTCACTAAAGATAGGACAAGGAGTTTGTTCATTTCTCAGAACTGAAAGCCAGTGCTTGATCAACGGATGCGGAGGCACATAGACCTTCAAACAAAACAAACAAATTCATCAAGCAATCAAGGCCATTTTTTTCCCTCAGGAACCAAACAGACCACAAACCTATGACCAAAATCACAAGCAAACTTTTCACTCCGTATCTCCTTTTTTTAACTCGGGAACTAAACAAAACCATAAACCCATTAACCAAATATAGAAATAGAAAATTAGCAAATATTCTATCTTTAAAAAAGAATCAATCAACCCAATTAAGCTAATACAGCTAGAATCCCAAGGAAACTCCTTGATCCTTCCCCTTTTTTTTTTTTTTTCTCTCAGGAACCAAACAGACAATAAACCCATAAACCCAGAAGCCAAAATCAATTAAGAAGAAGAAAACTGACAAGCATTCTATCTCCAGAAACAGGCTTCTCCTCCATGGTCATGTGAGACCTCACAGCACCCAAGCTGCGCCGTCCAGCACTGGAAAACGAGATCTGGGCGGCAGAAGGAATGAGGAAATAAGGGGTTTTATCTAACTGAGAATCCTAATCAATGACAATGAAAAGGTGACAGTAGATTCCCATTTTTTTTTCTATTAAATTGAACGTTAAAAATATTATAGTAATTGCGCAACCTCTTCTGTTTTGGGTGCGAGCTTGAGGAGTGAGAAGGGACAAGGATTTCGACCCGAAAATTGAAATTGACAAGTGGACCAAATACGCGGAGTATCGGACGGACACCGGAGGTTAATGCGGGACGAAGCCATGCATTCGGGGATGTGTGCAAAACTTGATGTTTGGACTGGGAGAGAAGGTGATTCTGTGCGTTGGGCTGGTTGAAGATTAGGGGTACGAGGATGATGTAATTCGGATTTAAATTATGTATATTGAAATTTGATGTATATCGTATGTATACGGTATACGGGTATTGCCCATGAGTTAGTTGGTGTCTTCTTGAAACATGGGCTTAAGATCTGATTGGCATTGTGCTGAAGAACACAAGTATGGAGGAATGGAACTGTTCACACTGCACCGATGCGCCACTTAAATTGAGCGGTTAAAGTTATTGGCTTGTGTAATTCTGCACGAATTAATAAATTTAAATCCTTTATTTTAATGATATGTTGATATTATTAGTGTATTATAGAATTTTTTAAAAAATAAATTGATAGCATTTAAGAGAAAATTTTATAATATATTATTAAAAAAAATGATGTACTAATGTATCAACATGTGGATAGGGGAGGATTTATTAAACGGCTTTCAAGGAAGAAGGGGGAAAAATATAATTATGAATTAACCTTAACAAATAATGTAATATATATTTATTTTTTTTTGCCTTTGGCATAATCTGATGCCCTGGCCAACCCAAACGAAGAAACAAAAAAGGGTCATCGATCAAATTCCTTTTCATGTTTAATGTATTGGAAAGCCAAGAACCAAATATTGAAAAGAGTCATGGACTCAAAGGGCAAAGTTTCTATTTTTAGATAAATAAGTTGATTTAATTCACTGAAATCAATTTTAGAAGTGGTGGAGATGGGATCAGGGGCACCGCCATTAGAGAAAGTGTTGCCGATATATACCCTTGTTGACGACAGTGATGTGCTTAAGAGTTTTACGTCATCAGTAATTTTAGTGGTTAAAAATATAGACGATCGCTAAACCTCATGCCTAGAAAGTCATGATGAACAAGTTGCACTGTAAGAAGTGTAAAACGAACAAATACAAATTAATTTATATTATTCGTAAAAAAAAGAAATTAAATTTTAAGAAATTTGGATCTAATCTATCTCCGTCAATTCGCGGATTAATCCACAAACATTAATTATAAATCTATAAATCAATTCATATTATTTATGAAAATAAAAATCAAATTTTTAAGTGATCCTTTGCATAAATTCGTGAAGTCTATAAATTTTAGCCCATTTTACACCGTTGTTCACTATTGCGTTATTTTGCTGAGTAGCCATTCTTAGCAACACAATGCCATATTCAAATGAGTTTACACTCCTGCAGAGTGTTAGGCCATAGATTTAATCTAACCTAGTTAAAACTTATGACATTAAAATGCAAATAACATAAATTTCTGAGGTCATTACAAAATTTTGAATTCTTGTCAATAGATAGTGCACTTGATAGATTATATTACACATATTGATTTGGTAATACATCAGTATATTACTTTTTTAGTAATGTATTATAGATGCCCCATCTTTTTGGCCAAAAAAAAGTATCTTGTTATTTGAAAGGGGTAAAAATATAAAAAGAATTAAAATAAAAAGGTGAAACAAAATGTTTATAGTTAAAAGGAAAGAGAAATATTTCACTTATTTAAATGGAATGAAAATAGGCATCAATAAAAATAAAAGTGAAAATGGAAAATTAATAAAGGTATAAATGTAATTTAATAAACTCTTTTTTATTTTCATTATTTTTAATTTTTTCAGAATAAATTAGTAATGTTATATGTATCAAATTTGAATTTGAATTTGAATTTTAAATATAAATTATGAGTTGTTAATTGAATATAAGAAATTTTATAAAATTCAACTTAATAAATACAAAGGATTTGCATATAGTATTTTTGTTTTTGTGATAAAAATGTTAATCTTGCTTTCTTTAGTGTAATAAATAATAATCGCTATATCCAATAGGTTTTTTGGGTAAAAAAACCCACAAAAAAATATGGATACCAAAATCCAAACGTTCATGAGTCTCTGATAAAATAAATTCATAAAAAATTAGTTTGTGACAGAAATAATCGTGGGAATCCAACACAAAATTTTAGAAGTTTGGTTACTGTTTGCAGCAAAATTTTCGTCAGAATTATTGTCCAACATAATTTCCAATGAAATTTTTCGTTGAAAATTTACAAATTCTTTAAATCCTGATTAGTGCCTCTCACTTTTCTCATTTTCCAATTTTTTCTCCTTGCACCGCAACCAGAGCTCATCTCTCCCACCGGAGCTTTAATTCTTGTATTTTAAAATTAAAATTTACTATACTGAACCAATTGAATTGTTCATAATGCTTTTATTTTACGTTCAATTAATTTAATAAATTAAAATAGTAGTCAAGCGGAAGTATAATCATTCTAAAAATTAACATATTAATGATTTTTTTTAAAATTTCGAAGTCCTATTTATTGTCTTAATAGTTTTTCTTTATATTTTATAATAATAAAAAATGTTCAAATCACTAAGTGTATATATGTATAAAATTCTAAAATGAAATTCAAAATACGAAGAATGACAGAACTTCCTAATAACACCTTATATTACTTGAACCAAAATTTCTTCTCATTTTCTTTCGCTCAACGGCATTTTCTTGCTTTGATATACGTAGTATTGTATTGAAGCTTCCGCAGCATCTACTTCGCCATTGGCCTCACTTTCGTACAAAATTTATTATTTTTTATTAATTAGCAATTATTATTATAATTTGTTGCTTTGCTATAGAATAATTAGTATATTTTTAGTAATTGTTTTAATTTAAACTGATGCATTATTTTTACTCGATTTAATAATTAATTTTATAAATTATTTGATTTAAATAATACATATCATAGATTTTTTGGTTTTATATATTCATGACTATTTATACATTAAAATATCTTAAGTTAAGTTAATATCATTTTATTAGATACTAGAATTATAAAAGAATTAGTAATGAATATTTTCCAATAAAATTTTATCCAAAAAAAAATATTTTCAATTTTTGATATAATATAACAGAAATATATATTTTTGACAGAATTTCTCAAAGAAAATTTGAGATTTAAAATTTTTGACGAATCTTTAGAGATATTTTGAATAGATTTTTTTACAATTTTTCCAAATTTCAATTGATTAAAAATTTATTGAAAATTTATTGAAAAATAATTTCTAATAATGATTCTTTTACAACTAAGATTCTTTGAAAATCTATCGGAAATTATAATATCCGACAGATTTTTTTTTTATTTTTGAAGAAAAATTAGTTGAAAATAACGAAATTTTTCATAATTATAGTAGAGGTGGTTGGGTTACTGAATTTACATACATTAGGAATTGAAATCGTGAAATTGGGATGCGAAGAAAATTTAAGTCTTCAAACAAAAATAAATCTTTCTTAAGCTAAAATTTCAGAAGTATTCTTCCTCTTATTTTCATTCATTCCTCTCCTAATTCTATCTAATTTAATGTCATCACCGCAAACAAAACATAAACCTAAAATGATTGAAATAGAAAAGTTCAAAATAAAAAAAAAGAGAGATTCGATATATTATTAATAATATAAAATATTAGTATATCATTATATTTGATTGTATATAAAAAAAAATTAAGGTCAAAATCCATAACATATGTACATGAAATTTACTAAGATTTAGTTTATAACTCCCATTTTGCTCGAGTTTCTTTTATTTTTTTTCCAACATAATTTTGAACATTGTATGGTAGAATTCTTCTCCCGGATGAACTTCCAAAAGTTACAAACAACTTTATATACAGTTTTTTGTTCAACCATTTTGTCCCTTATCTAAAGATTGATACATTATGCTATTTTATATGTATCAATTGTTGATTATTTAATTTAAAGAAAGAAAGTTGATTGTAACATGTTCACATGATTTTGATAGATATTATTATAACCTAAATGGAATGGACACAATCTCAGAGAAGTTGCAACAATATATGCTTGTGCATCTTTGAGGTGGAGCAACAACATCACACCCAACCATAACATCCAAAAGGCAAGAGGACATTTCATAAAATGACATATACAAGTCATTGGCTCAACCATTTCATTTTGTCTCACTTATCCCTTTTTTTTCAATAGTGGGAAAATGCTTTTTATTTCATTAAATGCGTCCTCTTAAATTACAAATTTTATAATTTTATTTCAGAAAAATAAAATAATCCATTTTTATCCTTTAAATACCTAATTAATTTAATTTTAGTTATCCTATTTAATTTCACAGAATTATTTTTACTCAATACTTCCTTTATAGTAATCTGGTATGATTTACATGTAAGCAAAATTGTTTGAATTAAGATAAATTATTTTTAATCATTTTATAGGATAAAGATATGATTTATATGTAAGCAAAATTATACAAACTAAAATAGATCAAAATTATATCAATTAAATATTTGAAAGAATCAAAATAAATTATTTTAAATTAAAATTAAAGTAGCATGATTTATATTTATATTTTATGGCAATATAATCACATTTAAACTTTTGTTTCTGCATAGGAACAAGATACTGGATTTACGTTTTCGTGTCTCTTGTAACATTGCAACGGAACACGCTGGTGAGACGAGAAATGGGAAGCGATCTGCCTGGGAGAAATTCTAGTTTACTTCTGGTATAGAACTATGGAGAATTCCATGCTGTGAATTTACATTTTTCTTACATGTCATACAGCATAAAATTAGCCCATCAATTTAATGTATCCATAGTTGTAAAATTTTAAGGAAATTTTTTTTATACAACTTCAAATAATAAAATTATAATTTTTTATGTGCTTATTACACATAATTAATTGCTTTCAAACTTGTAATATTTGTGAAAAAGGGATAGATATTATATTGAAAAATTACAATTTTTACGTTAAACCAGCAAAAAAAACTCACAAATTTTTTAAATAGGTATTGTATTTTACAAAATTATAATATAAACTATATATATAATATTGCAATTTCTCACAAAAAATTACAATTGTTTATGCATTTTATATATGGCAAATATACAAAAAGTTACAATTTCATTATTTAAAATTGCATTAAAAAATTTTAAAACTCTTACACTTTTTATAAAAAAAATTATATCATTTCTAAATGTTTTATTAAAATTATAATTTTCTATACAATTCAACTAATTGTGTTTAACTAGTTCACTCAATCACCTTTTTATAATGCATGAAATTAACAATAATATGCTATACCGTTAGCTTTCAGAATCATCATCAGGTACATATGTTCTTGATAATATATTAGTCGTCTTCAATATTTCTTTTTATCATGAGTATTACTTTTATATTATTCACTATGTGGCAATTTTTTTTAATTTTTTTCTCAAAGTTAATTTCTTTCTTTTTATAAGTAATATTATGAGAAGTTCTAAATCTTTAAAAATTGGGTGTTTAACCATCAGATTGTTTTTTTCTTTCAAATATCAAAGAAAGTAAATTAAAATTAAATGAGTAATGTTATGACAGTTCTATCTCCTAAGAAGTATTTCATCATTGAATTGTTTCTTTTTTAATTTCAAAATAAAAAAAATAAAATTAAAAATATAAATTTAAATATATTAAATATAATCCAATAGTGAAAATACTCATCTTTTTAAGTAGCATTTAGTTATCAGAATCAAACATTTCTAAAAATCCTAATATTATTATGAATATAATTCTCAAAAATTTAATTCTTAGAAATATGACATTCTCATATTTAATTTAATTAAAAATATTTCTAATAATAATACATTATTATATTTTAAATATTTTTAAAAATATTATTTAATTATAAAAAATATCTTCATAAAAAATTAAGTGGTTATCAGTAATTGATGGTGGCTAACGATAGTCATTAGCAAGAGATAATGGTAGATAATAGTCACTAATAATAAATGGTAATTGATAATAATCATCGTTAGTGAGTAATGGTTAGTGGTAATTATTAAAAATGGATTGTGATTGACAATGATTATCAGAGATAGATGATAACCAATAATGATCATTGATAATAATGCTTTTTTTGGTTGGGGGAGAAAGAAAGAAAAGAGAAGAGAAAATATTTAGTGTGTTTGATTGCAGAGAAAATATGAGAGAAAGAAAACATTAGAGAATTTTTTTTTTTATTTGGATGAAGAGAAAATTGAGAAGAAACTAAATTTAATAAAGTAAAATGATCACAATGCCCTCATTGCATAAAAGATAGAAATATTTATATTATTAATTCGTCAAATTCATCAAATGATTTATTTTATCATTAAAATTATTATATATAATTAATTACTTGTAGTTTTTAAATTAAATAATTAAATATTTCTAAAAAGTAATAATTAATTATTTAAATTATAATAACTAATCATAATTTTTATAAACTTTATCAAATAATCACATAAGCACTACCATTACCTTTAACAAATTAAAAAGTTAATAAAAAAGTTTCATTGTATAAAATTATTATTTTTAATGATTATTAATAAAATTAATAAAATAAAAAAAATTATAAGAATTATCATTAAAATTATAAAGTTAACCTCTTAAGTAATATTTATTATGAATAACAAGTAACTATTATTATTTTTTCTTTCATTAGCTGTCATCATCTGTTATCTATGAAAACGAGACAATAAACATTTTTTATATATAAAGTCGAAGAACGGACAAAAAAAAAATCAAAAGTTATAACTAAGGTTATGGATAATATAGTAAAAGCATATCAAGCAAATTTATTGTTCTAATTTCTCTCATGTCTTCTCTTCGCCAGGGGAGAGACTAAACTGTTTGCAGAGCCCATCAAAAATTTGTACATATTTTTCTCTCTACTCTATTTTCTTCAGCAAACCAAACGGGTAAAAAGGTTTCTATTTAGATTTCTCTCACTTAAATTCTTTCTTTGTTATTTTCTACGCAACCAAAAGAGCCTTAAATGATGGCCGATGAAACTTAATAATAATGGGTGGTAATAAATGATGATGACCAATAATGAATGATAATTAATAAAAAATAATAGTAAATAGCATTCATTGATAGTAAATAATGGTTGACAAAAATTTTCAGTAATAAACGATAGTTAATGATAATTATTAATAATATGTAATGTTGAATGGTGGCCATTGGTTATAGGTAATGATGAATGATAATTATTAATAATAAATGATGGCTAACAATGATTATTAAAAATAGGTAATGGCCAATCATTGTTATTAATGGCAAACAGTAATAGGTAGCGGTAACTAACAATAAGCGATGGTTGATCACGGTGTGTAGTGAAATAGGTAAGATAGTCTTTTTATATTAATCAAACCTTCTCATATTATAAAAATATAAGATATCTACTTTTCTATAAAAATATTGGTTAAAAATATTTTTAAGAATTTTCACATTCCCAATAATTTTTTTCTAAAATTTGAACCAAATATAAGAATCTTATATTTCCTTAAAATATTTTTAAAAATATGAAAAAAAATTTGTAAACTAAATGCCACCTTAAGAAGTGAAACTTCTCATAATATTAATTAGATTAAAAATACAAATCTCAATGCGTTAAATACAATTTAATGATAGAAATAGTCAATTTTTTAAGAAGTACAACTCCCTATAATATAATTTTTAAAATTTTTTTCTCCTACTGCATCTTACTCTCTAAAAATTATTGTTTGCAATTTGTAATCATTTATTTCTTAAAATATAATTAATTATTGCTTGACAATTTATATAAAAATTACACATGATCCAATATATTTTTAAACCTAATAATATGTCATTACAATCTATAGTCATTGATTTGATCATATTAAAATTATTGATTTGTAATTCATATAATAATCAAATATTTTCATAAACTTAATAGTATATTATTACAATTTATAATCATTGATTTGATTATATTATATTATAACTATTGATTTGTAATTCATATAAAAATCAAATAGGATCCTATGTGTTTTCAAATTTAATAATATATTATTGCAATTCAAAGTCATTGCTTTCAATATTATAATATTTAATTTGAAATTCATATAAAAATCAAATAAGATCAGATTTGTATTTTCAAACTTAATAATATATTATTATAATTTATAATCATTAATTCTATTATATTATTATCTTTAATTTGCAATTTTTTCTGAATTTAATAATATATTATTGTAATTTATGCTTGGCCTTGATTTTATCTTTTTACAATAATTGATTTGTAAATTTTATAAAAATTAGACATGATAAGATATTTTTAAAACTTGATATTTTTGTAACTTATAATCATTAATTTACAAATGCATGAAATTATTGATTTATAATTTATATAAATTTTAAATAATTTATACATATTTTTAAACATTTATTATATTATTGTAACTAATATAATTTGTAATATCCTTAATTATTTAATGAATGCTCATATTATTATAATTATATATATGTTTGCAATATTATTATTGCTATTTATATAAAAATTTTGCCTATTTAGATTCTCATGTTCTGTTTTTTCTTTTTCTTTTTTTTTTGTGCATAACATTCTCAAATTCTGTTCTTCTACATTGATTTTAATTGGAATCATCACAAATTAAATGAATTTTGAATCATAGCTACAACAAAATTTGCTTCATTTTTTTTAACTATTATTCTATTCTTATTTACAATATTAATTTATATAAAATTTATATTTTTTTAAAGAAGTTTTCCTTCTCCATATTGATTTTTTTTCTAATATAGTTATTTTTGCAGTGACATTACTCATTATACTGCATTTTATAATTTCCGTGCTTGTGTTTTGCTTTCTTACCTGCACCATTCGTTTGGTTGTATCTTTACTTTTCTAGCTGGTAACTATACTTAGGTTTCAAATTTTCATCTTATCCTATTTTTTATTTTATTATTATTATCTCATTTTCATATTTAAAATATGAAAATCTAAATTTATATTATAAATAATTATTAATTAAAATTAATTAAATATGTGCATTATATGATTTTACATGCTAGTTATTATTTTCAATGCACAAGATACATGCTAACTACTATTCCCTCTATTTCTTTTTAAGTGTCATTTAATATTAATAAACAAGAATTAAGAAATGTAATAAATAATCTTAATTTTCATAGAGATAATTTATAATTTACTAATATATGCTTTACTAAAAGCTAATTAGTACGTAAAATTATCAAGTATTTATTTAGATTATAGGAATAATATTTAAAAGAAGATAATAGATACAATCTTAATATCCTAAAATAATATATAAAGAAAAATAATTTTTTCTCTAAAATGATATTTTATAATGAATGGAGGAAGTATTTTATCAAATAGTAGTTCTTCGGCACTAGAGTAAAATTCTATGTATTGATACCTCACTAATGTACTAGTAACACTTTAATATGTCTTGTTTTATTGACATTTAGATGGCGTAGTTATTCATCGACATATTATCCAACCAGTTGTAAAGTTTGGGAAAAGATTATTATTTTCACCCTTGGTAATATAATCAATCTTAAGTATAAAAAACACTAATATCTACTTCTTAATGATAAAAAAACACATTAAATAATGAAATATAATTATTTTCATAATAAGAATTATCTTTTTTATTTAAAACTAGATTATAAATCATGCATTGCACGGACTTAAAACAATTTTATTTATTAGTAACATTCTAATTCATTAAAAAAAAAATGAAACAACCTATGTAGTTAAATTTTTAAGATACACGTAACATCAAAATATTAATCCAAAAAATATACCATTCCAACAAGATAAAAAAAAAGACATCAGAATGTTTCTTTTTTCATATATTTTCAAAAGCTTCTTTAAATACAATACTTATAGTAACATTTGAATCCGCATTATCCCGATCATTGATTAAGATCTTTAACCTTTTTCTACTCCTAATTATAAAAATAGCAACATATAATTATTTATGACAAAATATAGGTTTAGGAAAATAGAACTTGACTTGCTTTAGTAATTGACTTTAATTTTTATTAATAGATATTGTATATGAAATAATAATCCGAAATTATCTTCTTTGAAATTTGAATAACCCTTTAGATTGGGAAAGGCTCAAGACCATTTGAGTAATGAACACCTTTTTTTTTGCATATTTGTTCTAGTGTCAACTCTAACTTCAATCACATGATTTGCCAATTATGTAACAATCAGTCTTGTTCCATTACATAAACCAGAGGTTTGATTTATGTTTCTGATAAGTATAATAGGAACACCAATCTTGAGTTTCAAATTATGGTTAGGTAATCTCGAATATTGAATAGAATTTAGTACTCTTTTTCTTCATTATCAATTGGTGATAGCATGTAAGAATTAACTTCTTCGATGATACTAAGCCTTAGACATAGATTTGCTAAATCAAGTAACATCTCTTTATTCTCAACATCATTTATTAAAGAAAGGTAAGTTGATTTCACAATTGCTTCAATTAGATTAGATGAATTTTTAGTAAGAAGATCTTCAAGTATAACTATGTAAACCTCACCATCATTTAGTTCTTGAAGTCTTCCATTACTAATCTTTAAAATCTATTCAAAGAATTCTTTCAATCTTTAGAGCTCATGCATAAAACTATTTTCTATTTAAAGTTGCATATTCTTTGTTAAAATCGAAACATGACAACAGTCTCAAAGATAAGATGAATTTATGGTGGCATGCACAATATCAGAATAACACCATCTAAGTATAATAGGGAGAATATATCGAAAATCACTACCAAAGACAATAGTCCTCCTTCCAAAAGGTTGATTATAGCTATTTGGATTATCAAATTAAAACATATCCCTAAGAGTTCAATCAAGTGCTTCAAAATAAAATTTATGAACCATTAGAGCTTCATTTCATATTATAAAATCAGTTCTCTGTAACAACTCAACTTAAGGGCTTCTTTGCTTTATATTGCAAGTAAAATCCTCTTTAATATCTATTGGAATACCAAATCTTGAATAAGCAATTCATCCACCTAGACGTAGGATAGAAGCAATACCATTAGAAGCAATGGTTAACACAATTCTACCTTATGATCTTAAGGAAATAGTTAGAGCTCTCCATACATATGTTTTCCCCATACTACCATAACTACATAAAAAAAAACCCACTTTTACCTGAATGAATAACATCGATTATAGTTTGAAAGATATCTTTTTGCTTAGAAGTCACTGAATGTAATAGCTTGGTTGCTTTAGCCTTCAAACTTACTTTATAATAATCTAATTCATTTACTTGGACATTTAAGTAAGATTAGTGATGTTTGGAATTAGTATAGAAGGAAACTTATGTAAGGAACAATTATTACTCCTTAAAATCTTCTTAATCTCAACAAGAGCATAATTTTGTAATTGCTCATCTACAAGTGTTAAATCTCCCAAAAGATTTATTTTACAAATAAAAAAATAAATAATGATTTATTTATTGGATTTAAGAAAGAGGAATCTGTATGAACTGTCATGAATTTATTTGTGAAGAAATAACTTCATTTAATGAACTAATTTGTAAAAAATATTATAGTAATTGCGCAACTTTTGGGTGCGAGCTTGAGGAGTGAGAAGGGACAACGATTTCCACCCGAAAATTGAAATTGACGAGTGGACCAAATACGTGGCGTATCGGGCGGACATCGGAGGTTAATGCGGGACGAAGCCATGCATTCGGGGATGTGCGAAAAACTTGATGGTTGGAGATTAGGGGTACGAGGATGATGTAATTCGGATTTAAATTATGTATATTGAAATTTGATGTATATCGTATGTATACGGTACACGGGTATTGCCCATGAGTTAGTTGGTGTCTTCTTGAAACATGGGCTTAAGATCTGGCTGGCATTGTGCTAAAGAAAACAAGTATGGGGGAATGGAATTGTTCATACTGCACCGATGCGCCACTTAAAATTGAGCTGTTAAAGTTATTGGTTTGTGTAATTCTGCACGAATTAATAAATTTAAATCCTTCATTTTAATGATATATTGACATAATTAGTGTATTATAGAATTTTTAAAAAAATTAATTGATAACATTTAAGAGAAAATTTTATAATATATTATTAAAAAAATGATGTACTAATGTATCAACATGTGGATAGGGGAGGATTTATTAAACGGCTTTCAAGGAAGAAGGGGGGAAAATATAATTATGAATTAACCTTAACAAATAATGTAATTTTTTTTTTTGCCTTTGGCATAATCTGATGCCCTGGCCAACCCAAACGAAGAAACAAAAAAGGGTCATCGATCAAATTCCTTTTCATGTTTAATGTATTGGAAAGCCAAGAACCAAATATTGAAAAGAGTCATGAACTCAAAGGGACAAAGTTTCTATTTTGAGATAAATAAGTTGATTTAATTCACTGAAATCAATTTTAGAGGTGGTGGAGACGGGGTCAAGGGCACCGCCATTAGGGAAAGTGTCGCCAATATATACCATTGTTGACGCCTGTGATGTGCTTAAGAGTTTTGCGTCATCAGTAATGATAAACAAATTTCACTGTTAGAAGTGTAAAACAAACAAATACAAATCAATTCGTATTATCAGTAAAAAAAAAAAAGAAATTAAACTTTGAGAAATTTGGATCTAATCTATCTCAGTAAATTTGGGAACTAATTCGCAAATATTAATTATAAGCTTATAAATAGATCCATATTACTTGTTAAAATAAAAATCAAATTTTAAATGATTCAAATTTGTATAAATTCATGAAGTAAATAAATTTCAACCCATTTGACACTGTTGTTGACTATTGCATTGTCGATATTATTATGCTAAGTAACCATTCTTAGCATCACAATGCCGTATTCAAATGAGTTTACACTCCTGTGAAGTGTTAGGCCATAGATTTAATCTACCCTTGTTAAAACTTATGACATCTAGATGCAAATAACAAAAATTTCTGAGGTCATTACAAAATTTTGAATTCTTGTCAATAGATGATGTACTTTTAACTAATTAGATTTATCGATTACATGATAATACACAAATATATTATTTTTTTATAATGTATTATAGATGTCCCTTGTTTTTGGCTTAATAAACCATATTGTTGTTTGAAAGGGATGAAAATATAAAAAGAATTAAAATAAAAAGGTGAAACAAAATGTTTATGGCTAAAAGGAAAAAGAAATATTTCACTTATTTAAATGGAGTGAAAATAGGCATCAATAAAAATAAAAGTCACAATGGAAAATTAATAAAGGTATAAATGTAATTTAATAAACTCTTTTTTGTTTTCTTTATTTTTAATTTTTTTCGTCTAATAATAAGGAATAAATCAGTGATGTTATATGCATCAAATTTGAATTCGAAATTGAATTTCGAATATAAATTATGAGTTGTTAATTGAATATAAGAAATTTTATAAAATTCAATTTAATAAATATAAAGGATTTGCATATAGTATTTTTATTTTTGTGATTAAAATGTTGTTCTTGCTTTCTTTAGTGCACTAAATAATATTCGCTATATCCCATAGGTTTTTCGGTCAAAAAACCCATAAAAAAAATATGGATACCAAAATCCAAACGCTTATGAGTTTCTGATAAAATAAATTCATAAAAAATTAGTTTGTAACAGAAATAATCGTAGGAATCCAACACAAAATTTTAGTAGTTTGGTTACTGTTTTCAGCAAAATTTTCGACAGAATTATTGTACAACATAATTTCCAATGAAAAATTTCGTTGAAAATTTAGAAATTCTTTAAATCCTGATCGGTGCCTCTCACTTTTCTCATTTTCCAATTTTTTCTCCTTGCACCGCAACCAGAGCTCTTCTCTCCCACCGGAGCTTTAATTCTTGTATTTTAAAAATAAAATTTACTATACTAAACCAATTGAATTGTTTATAATGCTTTTATTTTACGTTGCAATTAATTTAGTAAATTAAAATAATAGTCAAGCGGGAGTACAATCATTCTAAAAATTAACATATTAATGAATTTTTTTTTAAATTCGAAGTCCTATTTATTGTCTTAATAGTTTTTCTTTATTTTTTATAATAATAAAAATGTTCAAATCACTAAGTGTATATATGTATAAAATTCTAAAATGAAATTCAACATACGAAGAATGACAGAACTTCCTAATAACACCTTATATTACTTCAACCAAAATTTCTTCTCATTTTCTTTCGCTCAACGGCATTTTCTTGCTTTGATATACGTAGTATTGTATTGAAGCTTTCACAGCATCTACTTCGCCATTGGCCTCACTTTCGTGCAAAATTTATTATTTTTTATTAATTAGCAATTATTATTATAATTTGTTGCTTTGCTATAGAATAATTAGTATATTTTTAGTAATTGTTTTAATTTAAACTGATGCATTATTTTTACTCGATTTAATAATTAATTTTATAAATTATTTGATTTAAATAATACATATCATAGATTTTTTGGTTTTATAAATTCATGACTATTTATACATTAAAATATCTTTAGTTAAGTTAATATCATTTTATTAGATACTAGAATTATAAAAGAATTAGTAATGAATATTTTCCAATAAAATTTTATCCAAAAAAAAAGATTTTCAATTTTTGATATAATATAACAGAAATATATATTTTTTGACAGAATTTTTCAAAGAAAATTTGAGATTTAAAATTTTTGACAAATCTTTAGAGATATTTTGAATAGATTTTTTTACAATTTTTCCAAATTTCAATTGATTAAAAAATAATTTCTAATAATGATTCTTTTACAACTAAGATTCTTTGAAAATCTATCGGAAATTATAATATCCGACAGATTTTTTTTTATTTTTGAAGAAAAATTAGTTGAAAATAACGAAATTTTTCATAATAATAGTAGAGGTGGTTGGGTTACTGAATTTACATACATTAGGAATTGAAATCGTGAAATTGGGATGCGAAGAAAATTTAAGTCTTCAAACAAAAATAAATCTTTCTTAAGCTAAAATTTCATAGAAGTATTCTTCTTCTTATTTTCATTCATTCCTCTCCTAATTCTATCTAATTTAATGTCATCGCCGCAAACAAAACATAAACTTAAAATGATTGAAATAGAAAAGTTTAAAATAAAAAAAAGAGAGATTCGATATATTATTAATAATATGAAATATTAGTATATCATTAGATTTGATTGTATATTAAAAAAAAAATTAAGGTAAAAATCCATAACATATGTACATGAAATTTACTAAGATTTAGTTTATAACTCTCATTTTGCTCGAGGTTCTTTTATTTTTTTTCCAACATAAATTTGAACATTGTATGGTAGAATTCTTCTCCCGGATGAACTTCCAAAAGTTACAAACAACTTTATATACAGTTTTTTGTTCAACCATTTTGTCCCTTATCTAAAGATTGATACATTATGCTTTTTTATATGTATCAATTGTTGATTATTTAATTTAAAGAAAGAAAGTTGATTGTAACATTTTCACATGATTTTGATAGATATTATTATAACCTAAATGGAATGGACACAATCTCAGAGTAGTTGCAACAATATATGCTTGTGCATCTTTGAGGTGGAGCAACAACATCACACCCAACCATAACATCCAAAAGGCAAGAGGACATTTCATAAAATGACATATACAAGTCATTGGCTCAACCATTTCATTTTGTCTCACTTATCCCTTTTTTTTTAATAGTGGGAAAATGCTTTTTATTTCATTAAATGCGTCCTCTTAAATTACAAATTTTATAATTTTATTTCAGAAAAATAAAATAATCTATTTTTATCCTTTAAATACCTAATTAATTTAATTTTAGTTATCCTATTTAATTTCACAAAATTATTTTTACTCAATACTTCCTTTATAGTAATCTGGTATGATTTACATGTAAGCAAAATTGTTTGAATCAAGATAAATTATTTTTAATCATTTTATAGGATAAAGATATGATTTATATGTAAGCAAAATTATACAAACTAAAATAGATCAAAATTATATCAATTAAATATTTGAAAGAATCAAAATAAATTATTTTAAATTAAAATTAAAATAGCATGATTTATATTTATATTTTATGGCAATATAATCACATTTAAACTTTTGTTTCTGCATAGGAACAAGATACTGGATTTACGTTTTCGTGTCTCTTGTAACATTGCAACGGAACACGCTGGTGAGACGAGAAAATGGGAAGCGATCTGCCCGGGAGAAATTCTAGTTTACTTCTGGTATAGAACTATGGAGAATTCCATGCTGTAAATTTACATTTCATTACATGTCATACAGCATAAAATTAGCCCATCAATTTAATCTATCCATAGTTGTAAAATTTTAAGGAATTTTTTTTATACAACTTCAAATAATAAAATTATAATTTTTTATGTGCTTATTACACATAATTAATTGCTTTCAAACTTGTAATATTTGTGAAAAAAAAGGATCAATATTATATTAAAAATTACAATTTTTACGTTAAACCAGCAAAAAAAACTCAAAATTTTTTTAAATAGGTATTGTATTTTACAAAATTATAATATAAATTATATATATAATATTGCAATTTCTCACAAAAAATTACAATTGAATATGCATTTTATATATGGCAAATATACAAAAAGTTACAAGTTCATTATTTAAAATTGCATCAAAAAATTTTAAAACTCTTACACTTTTGCTTTCTTTCCCGCACCATTCGTTTGGTTATATCTTTACTTTTCTAGCTGGTAACTATGCTTAGGTTTCAAATTTTCATCTTATCCTATTTTTCATTTTATTATTATCTCATTTTCATATTTAAAATATGAAAATCTAAATTTATATTATAAATTATTATTAATTAAAATTAATTAAATATGGGCATTATATGATTTTACATGCTAGTTATTATTTTCAATGCACAAGTTACATGCTAAGTATTATTCCCTTTATTTCTTTTTCAGTGTCATTTAATATTAATAAAGAAGAATTAAGAAATGTAATAATTAGCCTTAATTTTCATAGAGATAAATTATAATTTACTAATATATGCTTTACAAAAAGTCAATTTGTAAGTAAAATTATTAAATATTTATTTAGATCATAGGAGTATTATTTAAAGGAAGATAATAAATACAATCTTAATATCTTGAAATAATATATAAATAAAAATAAAATAAAAATTTTCTCTAAAATGATATTTTATAAGGAATGGAGGAAATATTTTATTAAATAATAGTTCTTCAGTACTAAAGTAAAATTCTATGTATTGATACCTTACTAATTGACCAATAACACTTTAATGTGTCTTGTTTTATTGGGGAAATTCTAAGGTGCCCCAAGGATTTTTAAATCCTGGGTGGTGTGGCATAATCTCATCCATTGGATGAGATTACCAAAGACTTAGGTAATCTCATCCATGGATGAGATTATGCCACACCACCCAAGGTTTGAAACTCCTGAGGATACCATAGTCTTCCCCATTTTATTGACATTTAAATAGCATGGTTATTCATCTACAAAACATCCAACCAATTGTAAAGTTTGGGAAAGGATTATTATTTTCACCCTTTGGTAATATAATCAATCATAAATATAAAAAAAGCACTAATATCTACTTCTTAATGGTAAAAAATACATTAAATAATGAAATATAATTATTTTCGTTATAAGAATTATCTCTTTTATTTAAAAACTAGATTATAAATCGTGCATTGCATAGGCTTAAAATAATTTTATTTATTAATGACATTCCAATTCATTAAAAATAAAAAATGAAACAATCTATGTAGTTAAATTTTTAAGAGACATGTAACATCAAAATATTAACCCAGATATTAGAATGTTTCTTTTTTCATATATTTTCAAAAACTTCTTTAAATACAACACTTATAGTAATATTTGAATTTGCATTATTTGGATTATTGATTAAGATCTTTAACCTATCTCTACTCCTAACTTTAGAAACAACAACATATAATTGTTCATGACTAAATATAAGTTTAGGCAAATATAACCCAACTTGCTTTAGTAATTGACCTTAACTCTTATTAATAGACATTGTTTATGAAATAATAATCAGAAATTATCTTCTTTAAAATTTGAATAGCCATTTAGATTGGGAAAGGCTCAAAACCATTTAAGGAATGAATACCTTTTTTTTTCTAATATTTGTTTTAATTACAACTTTAGTTTCAATCACATGATTTGCTAGTTGTGTAACAATCAACCTTGTTCTATTACACAAACCAGAGGTTTAATTTATGTTTCTAATAAGTAAAATAGGAACATCAATCTTGAGTTTCAAATTATGGTTAGGTAATCTAGAACATTGAATGGAATTCAATACTTTTAGAGTTATAAGCTCAATTTCGTAAAACTTATTGAAGCTAGTTTTGCATATTGAATCCAAACTTAAGTACTCTTTTTCTTTATTGTCAATTAGTGATAGCATGTAAGAATTGAATTCTTCGGCAATCCTAAGCCTTAGACATAGAATGGAAAAATCACATAACATCTCTTTATTCTCAACATCATTTATTAAAGAAAGGTAAGTTGATTTCACAATTGCTTCAATTAGATTAGATGAATTTTAATAAGAAAATCTTCAAGTATAACTATATTAACCTCACCATCATTTAGTTCTTGAAGTTTTCCATTACTAATCTTTAAAATCCATTTAAAGAATTATTTCAATCTTTAGAGCTCGTGTATAAAACTATTTTCTATTTGAAGTTGTATATTCTTTGTTAAATCGAAACATGACAATAATCCCAAAGATAACATGAATTTATGGTGGCATGCACAATATCAGAATGACACCCTCCAAGTATAGAAAATATATCGAAAATCACCACTAAAGACAATAATCCTCCTTTTAAAAGGTTGTTTATAGCTATTTAGATTATCAAGCTAAAGTATATCCCTAAAAGTTCGATCAAGTGTTTCAAAATAGAATTTATGAACCATTAGAACTTCATCACATATTATAAGATCAATTTTCTATAACAACTCAGCTTAAGGACTCCCTTACTTTATATTGCAAGTGAAATCCTAATTAATATCTATTGGAATACTAAATCTTAAATAAGCAGTTCATCCATCTAGAAGTAGGATTGAAGCAATACCACTAGAAGCAATGGTTAACATAATTCTACCTTCTAATCTTATGAAAGTAGTTAGAGCTTTCCATACATATGTTTTCCCCGTACTACCATAACTATATATATAAAAAAATCCACTTTTACCTGAATGAATACCATCAATGATAGTTTGAAAGACATTTTTTTACTTAGAAGTCATCGAATGTAGTAGCTTAGTTGCTTTAGCCTTCAAACTTGCTCTATCATAATTCAATTCATTCACTACTAATTGATTAGACATTTAAGTAAGATTAGTGCTGTTTAGAATTGGCATATAAGGAAACTCATGTAAGGAATAGCCATTGCTCCTTAAAATCTTCTTAATCATAGCAAGAGCATAATTTTGTAATTGCTCATCTGGAAGTCTTAAATCTGCTAAAAGATTTTTTTAGAAATAAAAAAATAAATAATGATTTATTTATTGGATTTAAGAAAGAGGAATCTAAATGAACTATCATGAATTTATTTATAAGGAAATAACTTCATTTAATGAACTAATATGTAAAAAAGGACAATAATTATAAAAATTTTAATGGAAAAAGACGATCCTTTTTAAGCTACTTAGTTGAAACAATTTCATTATTATGAAGTATTTGTATATATGAGATGCAACACTCTTATCACATCTTTCTATAAATAATACAATGTAACAAAGAATAACTTTAAATAAATTAAACTTTATATTTGAGGAGCACTTCTTTTCATATATAGAATATCTTCACTCAATAAAGTCTAAGACTCTTTCCAAACAATTTCAAGTCTTGTTAGATAATTACAAAATAACATGATGTAGAAGAGTTTTTGAATATATTGATAAAATCCCCAAGAAAAAGACTCTTTAATTGCAATAATATACTCTTTATCATTGTCAAGTAATCCCAAAACATAGCATGCTTCCTTGAATGTCTTATAAACCATACCATTTACTGTACATATATCTTCATAGCATGTTGGCCCTTTAAATTTATTTAATAATATACGCAAGTAGTATAATTCTCCTACCAAGAGTGGTACAAAGCTAATCCTACCAATTGAAAAATCCACATTTTCTTTTCACCCATTCTCAAATATCATTTTTCCATATATATTCCAAAGAGAAGTCCATACAAGTCAACTTCCTTGCCTTTGAATCTTCCTTGTTTTTTTTTCATCCATGCAGTAAACATAGTTTCTTTATCAAATTCTTGAATCAATATTTCTTCCAAAGATCCATCATTAGTAATAACTAAATGCTATTCACTAGCCAATTGAAATTTCAATCTTTCTACTGCAAGTTGCCTATGATGAATTTCATACCTAAAAATTCTCCAACATACTTCATAAGTAGATACATATCAATAATTATAATAACATATAATTTCATCATTAATGTTACTTGAATCACTTTTTTGGCCTAATTGATATAGTGACACTATAACATAATCATATCCTTTGTTCAAATATCTAGAAAAATATTTGATAGACGTAGCTTAGTTGTAAGATTCTACATTATTGTGTGCTTGGTATTTTCTCAGTAATTATGGATTGTATGGAATAATGTATTGATTATCTAGCAAGATACAATTCTTTTCTATTGTTCTTACATTGTTACGACATCTATATACAAGATAACCATCATCATTAATTAAAGTATGATCAATAAATTTCTTTGAAACATGTTTACTACATTTTCCCTTTTCTATGCATGGAGATTTTAGGTTAGCAACTCCACAAAGGCCATGTATCATGAAATTCTTTACTAATTCATACAAGATAGGGTCTTTTTCTTTGTTAAGGATTTCTACATGTATAATGTTATCAACATCTTCAACATTCACAATCTCGTATTAAAGAGATAGAAAAATAATTATATGCACATAGGGAAGACCTCTCTTTTAGAACTCAATAATGTACATAATTGGAAATGAGCATAAGTATTTTATAATTGTGCTATATGAAAAAAATGTGTATATTTTCGATAAGTAAAAATATATTTGAAATTTCTTCTAATTATCTATAAGAAATAGAAAGAGCATACCAAAAATATAGGCAACATTTATAAAAAAAAATATATAACATAAACATTTTTAATACATTTGAGTATAAAGAAGTCGGAACTTACTTGCTAGAACTTTACTGAAGAATAAATCCTTTGTTAAATCTTGCATCATATGCCATACTTTGATCTTGAATACTCTACATATCAAGTCACAATAATTAGAAAGTTTCAAATTGAGAGGATTAACAATTCTTATAATCTCCAACCAACTAGGATTGCAAGTGATTGTCAAGAATATATCAAGATATCCTACCTATTGATATATGGCCATTGTATCATGATAATTTTGAATAAGGTATCTTGGACCATCAATGAAACTTGAAGATAAAATTATTTTTTTCCTCTAGGTATTGCATTAGTCTCACCATTTAGATAAGCTTCCTTTAAATAACTATACATATCCATCCTAAGGGTTTTGTGGTGATTTTGTATAAAACCAATTCTTGTAGCCTCAATTATTGTATATGCATCAATAATAAATTGTTATAATAGTCTTCTTGAATTCATCAAGATGGAGAATTTATTTAAGTGATCTTGTAATCTAAGTGAAAATAATTCCTTCATTGATACTCTAAATCTCTTACCGTTTTCATTAACAAAACTTACACAAAATTTAACATCAATTCTATATCCATCTTTGCATATGGAAATATGAGTGGGTATTGAAATGGAAGATATAGAGAATAAAGCTCACTTATATGCTAAACTTTCAAATTTATATTCTATTATTATATATCTTTTTGAGTAATCAATAGTACCCATAATTATAATTGGAGTGTTATAGTTACATCCATCTTTTTATCTTAATTTAACATCTACAAAATTATCATTCTTATATCTTTCTCTTACCATTCTAAAAAATTGAACTAAAGGATTGATTTCATCTAGCATTATCTTTAGATCTTCAATTAAAGATGGATCAATATTCTTGTTCATTCCATCAAAGCCACTTCATAAATAATATTATTTTATTAAAAATAAGAAATTGAAAAATATTAATGTTAATAATTTCATTAGCCAAGTTATAGTGTAATTAAACTTATCAACAATAGCAAAATAACTATTGATTTCATTTTCAATGTCATATATATATAATTGTGCAAACGTTGGGACATTGTTGACATCTGATAGTAAATCTCTAACTCTATAATAATTCTAACCATAAATGCGATAAGCATAAGGATTATGAAATAATTTTAAAATATACTAATTTATTATTATTACAAATATCAAAGAATAATAATAAAATTTATTAATTTATTTAGTTAGTTAGTGAAATATTTATAATTTTATTTGATTATAAAGAGTATAATTTAATATAAGAAAGCAAATATTTTTCATAGTGAACTATAAAACTAAACTTTAGATTAAGAAACTTGTAATGGATAAAAAGATAATAATATAAATTAAATTTCAAAGATTAATTAAAATTTTATTTTTAGATCTCTACTTGTCAACTTTAAAAAACTTATACTCATAGATATAGGAATAAGGAAAAAAATTAAATTTAAATTAGAAAGTTATTAAAAAATATAAAAGTAGAATTTCAATTTTAGGATATTAATTATAATTTTACTTTTTAATTATATTTTTTGTGAATTTTCAAAGTCAAAAGAAAATTTTAAAGATAGATAAATGGCAAAATTTTAAAAATGAAAAATTAAATTGTAAAATTTAAGATAGAGATGATGGTAAAAATTTGTGTCTAATTAAGATTTGATATTTTAATTTTTTTGGTTTCTTAATTTTTAAAATTTCAAAATAAGATAAATATAAGAAATAAATAAATAATCAAATTAAAATTTTTATTTTATTATTTTAACTTCATAAAAAAATAAATAACAAGGCATCACATTATCAAAAAGGAATAATTATGCATCAATAAAATAAAATTGATATGGTATAAGCAAAAAGGATAATCTTCTAAAAATTACATTTGTCAAATAGTAAATATATTCCATATAGTAACTAAAATTATCAATTTGTGCAACAGGTAAAATAGAACGCTCATTATAATTTAACATGTGTTTTAGCAAAATTAAATAAGTAGTTAAAAATGGACATTCAATTGAAATGGAAATGAATTTTAATATTCAATTAAAAGCTCTTGTATTTATGCGTCAATACATATTTGATAATTCTGTAATGTTTTTAAAAATTTATCATAGAACTTATAACTTTTGCAATAAAAAAATTATAATTGTATATAAATTTTGTGTGCAAAAAAATAAATAAATAATTAAAACTTCATCATTTGATATTGTATAAAAAAGTTTTTGGTTTGTATATAAAAGTAATTGAAACTTTCAATAGAAAATTGTGAAATGTAGTTAAATTTCCTATAAAATTATAAGAGAATGCCTGGTTTAACATTAACCCATTAAAATTTTGTAAAAATTGAAAACAAGTTTATAATTTTATGTTTACTTTCATTATTTTGAAAGTTAAGGTGGGTTGAAAATAAATATCATAAAATAAATATATTAAATATCACCCATACATTTAAAGCAACAAAAAATCGATAATTTAAAAAGTATTTCATTACTTTAGATATGGATATTTATATTTTTTTAATATACTAGAATTATCTTTTATTAAAAGGGCGTGGATATCCATACTCTAATACCCATCTATATTTAGTGCGTTTAAAGAGCTGTACTTTTTTTATACACGTGTCATGATGACACTTTTCTGTCACTTGTTATTTGTCTATTCCCTCTTCAATTTTTTTTTTTTTACCTCAAACTTAATCTTTTTTCAATTTTTTTTTAATTTTTTCCTTCTCCCTCCAAGATCACGGGGAGTTCTTATTTATACTATATGGTCTAATAACTTACACACTATTTTTCCACTCTATTTCTATTCTAATGCATATCTTTTTCTGTCTACTCCTATTGTTCATATATAAATTATCTATCATCATTAAAGTAAAATTTTATTTTATTCAACGTGTCAATTTTTTAGCAGCATCTTACATTGTTAGTTTTTCGCCTTTTATTTCTTCTCTTTTTTCACTTTTAATTCTATTATATTAAAAAGATATTTGAGTGTTATTTTTTATAATTTTTATTGTATTTTACTTTTTTATAAATGTCTCTTTTATATAATCATATTGAATATTTATTCAATTTTTCCCTGATAACATAAAATATCTTATTCAAATTATTTATTTTTATATTTAATTAAGTATTTAAAAATTTTAAAGTCATCGACTCAAATTAATTTAGAATTGAAATTTACAACTCAGTCACTAAATCTTATTTATTTATTTACATTGTCTTGCAAGACTTTATATATTTATTTACCTTATAGCAATGCTATAAATACCAAAAATAAATTTTAAAATTAAATTTTAAATATAAATCAGTGATTGTTATTAAATATAGATAGTGAATCAAATTTATAAAACTTAATTTAATGAATATAAAAAAATTAAAATTTAATTTTTAATCTCATTTTCAATACTTATAGCATTTTGCTTACTTTAATTGTGCATTTTTTCCTACTATGGTTTATTTAAATTAAGTCATATAATTAAATATTTTATTTCCTTTTTTGGTAATGACAAGCTTTCCTTTCTAACTATATTAAATATAATATTCATTTTTTTATAGAATTTATAGATCAAGAGGGGTGAATTGGTTTTAATACAAATTAATTATTAAAATTATATATAAAAATTTTATGTAAAATAGTGAATAATAATCATTGAATTTTTTAATTTCAAAAATATAAAATAATTTGGAAGAGATTATAAATAATTTGAAAGTATTTCAAAAAATAATCTCCCTAAAAAACTTAGTATAAAAACTATGTTAAAATCCTTTTGAAAGAATGAGTAAAAATGTTTTAAAATAAAAATAGTTAGGAAAGAAGAATGATAGTAAGAATTTTTATAGGGATTCGATAGTTTAAAAGGAACACTTTTTAGGTTTACTCATCTTTTATTAAATTACCAAGTTTCATTTGAAGTATTCACTATTTTTATCAAAAATTATAAAACTTAGATTTGTGATATTCATCCAATTTCTTCTAGAATTTCCAAACCTTCTACCTTTACAAGATTATACCTAATCTATACTGAGATTTCAATTTCTACCTAATATTGCAAGATCTTCTTAATTTCTATTGGGATTTTCAAACCACTTAACTTTACAACCAATCTTCATTAAGATTTTAAAACTATCTAATTTTACAAGATTTACAAACTTATACTAGGTTTTTAAATAAGTTCATAAGGAAGAATTTTTTCATAATCTCATTACAAGATTTTACAAATTTTCTGTCAAATACTCTTAGGAGGATATACAAGTTTTGAATGAAAAGAAATTTGGCTAGTATTTTTACTAGAAGAAGAAGAATAAGATAATGATTTGCAAGTTGTAGTTTGAAGGCTTGGTATATCTTCTGCAAATGAAATGAAGTTTATTTATAAGAAAAACTTGATAAAGAATGACTTGATCTCCAAGCAAGCTTGTCCAATGAGCTTCCTTAATCTTTACATATGCTAAATATTTGAATTTGAATTAAGTGGGACCAACTTTTATCTTTTTGTTCCATTAAACAAGATTTTTGTTTGAAATTTTTATAAAAAAAATAAAAATTTGGCTCTAACTTTAGTTAAAAAAAATGATGAATAGTGAATTGCACTTTCTTAACAATCTAGCTGTAACTTTTTTATAAGAAAATGCTATTTTCATCAATGATGCATATATTAGACTAGTTTTGAATTTAAATTTCTTTCTTGCATATTTGAATTTTCTAGTTCAAATTTTAACCTAAATTTGAATATTTTCACTTTAAATTTGAAATTCCCTCTCAAGATTTAATCTAAAGGTTGATATTGAATTTACATTTATTATAAATCACTGAATTTTAGTTTCAAACTACTAGCCAATAAGATCATTTATTGATGATCAAGTTTTGTTATTTTCAAAGTAAATTCATAAAATCATTTCAGATCTTTTAGAAGAAAATAAATGGATATGCCATATTGGGTTTTTTAGAAGGTAGTAATTGAAGAGTGGTTAGCCAATAATTTTCATACAATAGCTTAAATAGGCTAGTAAGATTTACTCAAGTTGATTATAACTAAATAAGTTAAATGACAATATAGTTATTAAATCCATTTGTGAATCATTTTAGCTCAAAAAACATTTTATTTCTATTTGGTTCTTCAATTTTTTTCACCTTAATTTTATAAATATTTTTAATTTTGCTTATAATATCCTTCACCTTAGTTTATATAAGCCTCTAAAATTACTTAATAATTTTTTTACCAATATATACTTTTGGAATTTGGTTAAGCATTTTAAATTTTCTAATTAATTAATCATATTCAATTAAGAGTAGGGGCGAAGAATAATATATCTTATGAAAACTTAATTATTTTACTTTTATTTAATTATATTTCAAAATAATATTTTATTTTTACATGATTTTAATAGTATGATTTTACGAGATTTTGAAATTAGATTATAATTTCAATTTATATATATTAAAATTTAATCTTAGAATTTATTAAGAGTAATTAAAATATTTTATAATAATTGTGCCTTTATTTTATGTACTTATTGTTAATAAAAGTATATATACATTATTTTTTACATACTAGAAATAAACAAAGGACACATGCTTAAAATTAAATGTACCAAATTGTGTTGTACTACATACATAAATAGAGATTGAAAGATTAGTAAATTGTATTCTAGTGGCATTCCATAGACTTATTTTGAAAGAGGTGCTAGCGCTAGACTTATTTTAAAGAGGTGTCAGTTTTATAAATTATAACTTTTATATTTTCAAAATGCCCTTTTTGAATTAGGTGCTATTCTGACCTATCTCATGCGAGGCATTCATACTTTCCTCATGCATTGTTATCACAAATTGCTAATTGATCTCATTGTTGATCGCCTCTATTTTTTCGATCGCCTTTGATTGTTGTACTCTGTTTTTCGATTACAATAGCCTCTTTTGATTGTCTTTATTTTTTGGATTGCATTGTTATTAAGTATTTGTAAATTTGCTTTATCAATGGAACAATGCCTGTTGCTTGTATGTAAGTGTAGGGTTGAAACTGTGGTATTGAAGATTAATATTAGAATAAAATATGATGATTTAGTTCGGATGATGTGTGCGAATACTAAGGATCTATTTCTTGGTGATTTTTTCCTATCCTGTTTGCTTGCTGAGGAATAGGTCAGAACTAAATAATATGATTAACTTGGTTAAAGTTCTAAAGTTGAAATATTTGAATATGAGTGTTAATATTAATTCGAGTTCTGCATTACATTCACTTTGTGATGGTGTTTTTGTTTCAGAGAGACATGTTAGTGTTTCTAATGTTACTGAGTGTGAAGTTGCTTTATTTCTAAGTTTGTATTCTTCAAATAGTGAGAAGGTTTTATTGTCCGATTCATGGTCAGGTAGAGTGAGTCATATTGGGCAGAGGTTCCTTAGTGGTGTTGTTGAGTTTAGGAATGCATTGTGTAAGTATTCAATTGAAATAGATTTTTCATTTGATTATGTTAGGAATACAAAAACTAAAATGGCAGTTGTATGTTCAAATAAGCATTCAAAAGATTATGAGTGGGCTATTATGGCTTCATTGTCCAAGGTGAATGGGTGTTTCTATATTAAGAAGTTAGTGAATTATCACACTTGTGGTCTTGTGTTAAATAGTTTAACTTTAAAGAGGATGGGTTCCAAACTGATTTATGAATTGATGGTAGATTTAGTTAAGGGATCCCTATCATTAACAGCTAGTAAAGTTGTAAATCATTTTTAAAACAATTATGAATTGGCAATTCCCTATTGCAAGGTATGGCATGTAATGGAGAAAGTAAGGGGTATGGTATTTGGTGATTTTGATGACTCATTCAAACAAATAAGTTAGTATGTATGCGCTATGAAGGAAGTGAATCCCGATAGCTGCATTGTGGTGGACGTGGATGACAATAACAGGAGATTCAAAAAGATGCTTGTTGCATTTCATGCTTGCATTGAAGGATTCAAGTTTTGCAGACTACTTTTATTTATTGATGGGGCTTTTCTGAAGTCTAGGTTTAAGGGGGCTATCCTATCAGCTATGGGCAAGGATGATAATCAAGGTGAGTAGTTTTTAAGCCAAGAACGATATTGTTTAGCCCTTTGGTTAGTGTTACTATTTTTCAGTTGAAATAGTAACATGGCATCCCTTGTTACTGTTTAGTCTAGAAATAGTAACATGGAAAGGTTTTATTTTTTGCCCTTTCTTTTGTTAGTATTTTCATATAGAATGTGTACCTATTTAGATGTTTTATTATGATTTTTATCGATGTTACTATTTAAAAAAGAAATAGTAACATCGATAAATTAGATGGATTTGTAGTTTGTGTAACTTGTATTGATAGTTGGATGTACTGATTTGGTCACTGGATTGATGTTATTGTTAGGAGATGAAACAATAATATGAAAGTAATGTGGTTATTTTTGTTTTAATAGCTCATGTTTCTGTTTGGTGCGATTGTTCCATTTCAAGTTATTTCCTTTAGCTTTTACTGTGGTTAATTCTGAAAATCAAGAAAACTAGTTTTGATTCCTTTCATAGTTGTCCACTGTACTTAATGCAAATCGAGGTGTGACTTTTATTTCCAATCATAACTTGGGATTGCTCAAAGTAATGCCAAAGGTCTTTCCAAGAGCACCTCATTTCTTTTATCTTCATCATTTAAAATAGAATTTGAGGGACAGATTCAGTAGTGCTGCATTTTCAAATTTCTTCAGGGAGCATATAGTTCACTTATTTGGAATGTGTGCATATTCCTTAACAATAGGTGCATTCATTGAGAACATGGTAGTTTTCAAATGGGAAGGAGGTCAAATTATTGAGAATTTTCTCACGGGGCTTGCATCGAAGTGTTAGTCAAATGCTTTCAATCGTAGTTGTCATTATGGTAAGATGACATCAAATGCAGTTAAATCTTACAATTCATGAATTCATGATGTGAGGAAGTTACCGATCATAAATATGGTTGATAATATTCATTCGAAGTTGATGGAAGGGTTTGCTAAATGAAAGTTAGAATCAGTATGTCCAAATAGTGCTATTTATCTGGTCTAATTGTCAAATTAGAATTATACTCAAAGAAGTGCAGAGGTTAGGTGGTTAGGAATTCATCAAAAACTATTTTTGAAGTGTTAATAGATCTAATCGTTTGTATAGATATTTCCCAGCACAGTTGCACTTGTAGCCAGCGACAACTGGATGGCTTTCCTTATATGCATGCAGTTATTGCTATAAGGAGATGTGAGATTTCTTTTAATGTGGTTGTTGAGAATTATTTCCATGTGACCACGTATAGGAAGATTTATGAATATTTGATACACCCTGTTCCTACAATATTAAGGCAGGAGGTTGCTGTAAGTGATAAAGCAGCTATCTTACCTCCGATTTCAAAAAGACAAGCAAGCAAACCTAAAAAGATGAGGATTAGGTCAAGGGGTGAGTTTGTTAAGAAAATTAAGTGTGGAAGATATGGCAAAATGGAACATCACAATAAGAAAAATTACAAGAAGCCAGCTTGAATGGAGTGTGTTTCTATGGCACAATTGCATTCATTACGATTTTTTTCTTTTTTTGTGTAAAAAAGAAGAGCAACATGATTTAAATACATTAATTTAAGTGATTGTTGTTAATATTATTACTTGACATGTTCCTATTTGGTTAAAAGCTAAAAACTACACAATTACTTGGATATTACTGTTTTGATCGAAAATAATAACTCCAAGGTAGAAGTTCATAAACATAGGGTAAATAAATTCTTAATGTGGAAAGTTGAATGTGCTATGTTTTTATTAGTTTTAGTAGTAATATCAACCAAAAAATAACAAATTAGTTACATGTTATTGTTCTGATTCAAAACAGTAACATAACAAAACTTAAAATTATTTGATTTCTAAATGTTAAAAGAAAATGAAAACTAGTATTTATTGGTTAATATTATGACTTGACATGTTCCTTTTTGGTTAAAAACTAGGAAGTACACAATTACTTGGATGTTACTATTTAAATGTTAAATAACAAGGTAGGAGTTCTGAAGATAGGTTAAATAAATTGTGAATGTTAAATGAGACTAGAAAGAAGAATATGCTTCATTTTTATTAGATTTAATAGTAACATGAATGAAAAGAAACTGAAAACTAGTATTTATTGGTTAATATTATGACTTGACATGTTCCTTTTTGGTTAAAAACTAGGAAGTACACAATTACTTGGATGTTACTATTTAAATATTAAATAACAAGGTAGGAGTTCTGAAGATAGGTTAAATAAATTGTGAATGTTAAAGGAGGCTAGAAAGAAGAATATGCTTCATTTTTATTAGATTTAATAGTAACATGAACGAAAAGTAATAGACAATTGCATGTTACTATTTTGATCGAAAACAGTAATATCAAGATAGAAGTTCATAAATCATAAGGAAATGAATTCTAAATATTAAGATAAACTGGAAATAAGAATATATTATACTTTTATTAACATTTACAATTGAATATTACATATAATTGAATGTTATATATAATTGAGGTTATGATTTTACATGAATTGAATGTTACATATATTCATAATAATCAACTTATGCTTGAAGGATTGAAATCTATAATGAATTTAGTGACTAATCTTGCTCTGTATTTCCTCATAGATTCTAACAGAAATTTTTCTTCAAACTCTTTATTATTGAATATATCCACTATTTGTTTGCAGATAAAAATGTCGCAGTCTTGCCTGAAGTTGAAAATTTTAAGAATGATGTAGTTTGGTACGTCTTAGTGATGGTAATTTTGGATTAGGAAAGAAGTTGTTACTTACAATGAATCTTCCTATTGTGGTGACCTTTCGTATGATATGATTTCAAAAGGAGGCTCTGCAATGACTGGTTCTACTCCTATGTCCATTTCATTCTTTTGAAGGATTTCATTCTTCAATTTTTTGTAATAGTTCTTTTGTTGTTAAATAAAGAAGTTAGGTAAGGTATCAAATGAAAAAAAGGAATATATTACTGTCTGGTCTGCAAATAGTAACATCAAAATGAAAATTGAAAATGAATTCAGAAATCAAGCATCATTAAGAAGAAAATTGATAAAAAATAACATGTTACTATTTTCACTTCTAATAGTAATAGATCGCATCTTGTTTTGAGATTTTATTATTTGGTATGAAAATAGTAACATCAATAAAAAAATTAAAATAAATAAAGAAATGAAGTTTGATTAATAATTAAATTGCAATAAAAAAATATGTTAGTATTTTCACATGAAATAGTAACATCAACTAAAAATAATATATCATAGAGTAGCATCACACTTGATATATTTTATCGAAAGAAAAAACATATTGCTATCTCCATACTAAAGATAACATGTTATTTTTTGTTAGACTGAGATGTTACTATTTGGTTTGAAAACAGTAACATCAATCAAAAAATAAGATACATAGATAAATCAATAATGGTTAGCAATTAAACTTCAAGAAAATAATAAATAGTAGCAATACTTAGGTATTTTATTATAGTATTAATATCATTCACCACCATTTTTGCATCATGAAAGTATGAATCTGTTGCCCCCTTTTCTCGGTCTCAATGAGTTGTAATGTGTCCACTTGCAGTCCATGTTATTGAAGAAAAGCAATATGTAATGATTGGAGTTTCTGTAGTCATTGACGTTCGTTGAGTTTATTAGGAATAGAACAATTTTTATAGCCATTGCTTCCTCCATCTTTGTATCGAATTTGTATTCTTGGCTTCCTGGTATAGCTGGACTTTACTCACGATATAAGACTGTGAATATAATTTGAAAATGAGTGAGTACAAAAGTATTTTCTATATTTTATATCTAGGGAATGGATTTAAGATCTTACCTAGCAAAAGCTATCAAATGCAAATATTTTATTTTTCCTGTTCATGAAAGTCAAGCTCAGAGTGTAAATATGGCTATCTATGATCTGAAATTGAATGATTAGTTTTGTCAGATGATTTGATTAAAAAGAAGTCAAACTCCAAATAGTAACATTAATATTCCTATTTTTTAACAACACGAGTAGTTACATGTTACTGTTTGGACTTCAAACAATAATATCATGTTTTTAAACTTGAATAAACTCAGTGCTGCCATATTACTATTTTGACTCGAAGCAGTAACATTACTATAAAAAGGAACAATACAGAATAGTATTGTTGTAAAAGTTTAAAGGATACATACATTATTTGTTATTGCCTTCTCTATAATTACATCCATCAAGTTTTGTAAGGTTATGAGCAAGTCCTGTTGAGGGTATGTCCAAACAAAAGTCTTGCAAATGGTGATGTGGCATAGGAATGAGTTGAGGTAGCAAGCAGTAATGTTAAGTTAATGAAAAGAGTTAAGAAGAAAGTAGGACATGACTTATGATAGTTCTCCTACTTTTCTTACTTGCACCATTTTATTCCTAATATCTTGGGTCAGGTACTTTGTAGCTGGCCACTTTGTGGTATTTGTTACCTTTTGAGTTTGTTTCTTTTTAGGGAATTGTGCTGCTATTTCATCATAGATTATTACAGGATCCTCTATGCTCTTCCTAGTGTCCTGCTCAGTAGTTATTTTTTGTTTTTGTGTTTCTTTTTGTTCTGTGGGTTTTTTTATGCCCCTAAGTACATGAAGTCTTCATCACATTTTTTTTTGTTTTTATTTTAATTTTTGTGATCATCAAACTCTACTTTTTCCTGATTTTATTTTGTTCTTCAGCTTTTGTGGTCTATACATTTTCTTGTTTAACCACCTACACATTTATTTCTATTAGTTTTACATTCAGCTGTTTATTTTGATTTTCTTATGTGTCGATGACCACTTTTAAGTTTTCTGTCTGCTTTGTTATTTTGGATAGTTACTCTTGGAGCCATGTGTTTTCATGTGTGAGATTTGTGATTATTTCTTTATTTTGTTGTAATTGTTGCTTTGACCTCTGAAGTTTCCTTGTCAGAGACTTCAATTCATCGCTCAGTTCGTTTATTCTTGTGTTTGTAGGAAGAGCTAGTCCTTCAATTGTTGTTCTTCGTTTTAGTCTTATTATGGGTGCTCTTTGTGGGACAGTATAGTATCTGCAAACTGGTCAAGTGTTGTTATTTGTGGTTGAATTATATACTGGGTCAATCGTGTGTCATTGTCACTTTCTGATTCCTTTGATTGGGAAAGTGTGATTTGTGTTTTTGTTTTGTCATGGTATTTAATTAGTTCTAATTTTGTGTCAAGTTTGTAAAGAAGTTGTATTTCTTTAATATTAGGTTTTAGTTCTCTATTGACTACCGGAAACATAAGAGTGATAGCTAGTTAGTGTAATTAATTGATATGTTTTTATTTTGGTGAGAAACAGTAACATGTAGATAAAAGACTAAGTGGCAACAGAACAGTAATATGGGTAAAGGATTAACAATGAAACACAATAAATAGACAAAATGAAATATGACTAAAAAAAAGTTCAAGAAAAAAGGGTGTTACTATTTCTACCAAAAATAGTAACATTTGACGAGATGTTACTATTTTATGTAGAAACAGTAACATGAAGTAAATACTAGGAAGAATTTGACAAATCAAGCATGATTAATTATAAAAATTGATAAATTACAACATGTTACTATTTTTAGAACAAACAATAACATGTTATTTTGTTCTAGTGACATGTTTCTCTTTGGTTCTGTAATAGCGACACCAACCATAAAACATAATAAATAGATAAACTAATGCATGATTAACTATAAAAATATGGACAAAACAACTTGTTACTATTTTATGTGAAAACAGTTACATGGAACAAAAATTGAATATTACGACAGATCAATCATGATTAACATAAAAAATAGACAGTAACATGTTTTCTTGTGCTGACATGTTTTTATTTTCAGAATAAATTGACTTTTTGCAAAGGTTACTTAAAGTTAGCCGATAAGTTAATCCCTCAGTTGGCGTGTGAGGAGCTTCAAGTCCCACTTGAGGTATCTTAGCACTCTTGGAATATGATGCCCATTAAGTACGTTTGTTATCTCACACAGCCAATATTGTCAATAATACATTGTACATTTTGTCATATTAATTTTCAATGGAAGCTGCATTCAATAATGAAGTAATAAAAGGACACTTTTGATATCATTAAGAAAAAATCAACTAAAAAATAAACATATTATTGTCTACAAAACAAACAATAACATGTTGTTGTTTAGTATTCATACAGTAAAATGTGCCAAAAATTGAAAATAAACAGGCGAATCAAATATGTAGACAGTACCATGCATGAAAAACTTAAATTAAATAGAATAATTAAGTATTAGTAATAAAAAAATTACAAAGAATAAAATATTACTGTCTGCAAAAATTAATAGTAACATGTTACTATTTAGTATACAGATAGTAACACGAATCAAAAACTTAAAAACTGCTAAAAAATATAGTATAATACTTTGCACACAAAACAGTTACATGTTACTGTTTGGACATTACATGTTACTGTTTGGTGTCCAAACAGTAACATGAATGAAAACTACCAAAAAACATAGAAGAAAAGTGGCAAGAACATTCAATTAAATGAACAGAAATGAATTAAGACAATATCAAATAAAGTGACATAAAGTAAAAACAAATTTGACAATTTTAACTTATTGGCAATAACATGACATAGCTAGTGACATTTGGGGTGCTATCCTTTGTAATTGAAGTCATTAGTTGCTCGTGTATGCATTGAGACCACTCATATTATGCTATGTTATGTATTTCCTCTACATATTTGATATACGACCAGCCTAATGTGTGAGCCCTATTTGGTACAAATAAGGTCACCAACAGCATCAGTGTTACAAAGCGCGAGACATCCTCAACATTAATCTCTGATGTTCCTTGGACTGCTCTTTCGAGTGCATTGAATATTATTGGTTTTGTCATACGTCCTTAGCCACAGAAAAGCCTTATGTTGAAGTTTGATTGTGGCATCTTACAAGATGTTATCTTGATGGGCCGATCTCCATCTCTTATTCCAAAAATTAACTTTATCGATGTTGGTGTTATTCTCAAATGTTTGCCCCCAATTAGGAAATATTTATTCTTGTCTGAAAAGGTTGCAATTATCGACTGTATTTCTTGATTGCTCTTCCAGCACATACTACGATTAAGGTCCTTTGTTATTATTGCATTAATTAGAATCCAAAATGGGTTTTATTACAGCACCATCTTGTGTCTGTCATTGAATTGGAGGTCATCAATCTATCTTATACATGCTAGTAGATTGGACCTGTATTGCTGGAATTTTTAAGTTTCTTTTTTAGATTCTTTTGTTTGTTTGGATGCTTTGGTGCGTTTTTGTTCAAATAAATTGACAAATAAAGTGTTATAAATAACAGAAATTGATAAATAAAAATATGTTACTATTTTTAAAATAAACAGTAACATGTTGTTTTCTTTTATTAACATGTTTCTATTTTGTTTGAAACAGCAACATCAAGCAAAAAAAATCATAAATAAACAAAATGAAGTATGATTAATAATGGAACTTCGAGAAAATAATGTCCTGAGGAAATAGTAACATATTTTTTTCTTCTAGTGACATGTTTTTGTTTTATTTGAAACAGCAACACCAAGTGAAAAAGATCATAAATAGATAAAATAAAGTATGATTAATAATGGAACTTCAAGAAAATAATGTGTTATTGTTTCTTGAGAAAATAGAAACATGTTGTTTTCTTCTATTGACATGTTTCTATTTTGTCTGAAACAACAACACCAAGTAAAAAAGATCATAAATAGAAAAAATGAAGTATAATTAACAATGAAACTTTAAAAAAATAATATGTTACTGTTTCTTGAAAAAACAGTAACATGCACAAAAAATGAGATGTTACTATTTTATATTGTTTTATTATGGTGACATGCTTCTATTTGGTGTGAAATAGAAACACCAATAAAAAAATACAAGAAATAAACAAAATGAAGTATGATTAATAATGAAACCTTGACAAAAACTAGGTGTTACTATTAAGAAACAGTAACTCAAACGAGATGTTATTATTTTATATGGAAATAGTAACATTCAGCACAATGTGGTAAACTGACAAATCAACCATGATTAAGAGCAAAACAAATAGAAAAGTATGTTATTGTTTGACATCAGAGGAGTAAGGTGTTTCTATTTGTTTCTATGTGAACAAAATGCCAAAAAAAACAAAACAATATGTATGGTGTCATGTTTCTGTTTCTCATACAAGAAGTTATTATATAGGATTAATGACAGTAACATGCAATAAAATAGTGTGAGGCATGTTTATCGTTCTAACTTCTAAGGTTTCGATTCAATGTATATATATATATATAAATCCACGCAAATAGTAATATTTTTTGTCAAGTTAATTACAGAATAATACATATAGTCGAATTAATATTAAAAGGGATGTGAGTTTACTTGTTGATAACCCATTCTGACGCTTCTGATTTGTGTGAAGTTACTTGTTGAAGTTGTTTTAGGTTTCCGATGTCAGGAAATAGTGATTTCTGATTGGTCAGTGTTATTTGAGTTTGACTAGTGGTATTTTTCGGCGATTTGTACGATGTCTTCATGTTGTTTCTCCAGTTTGTTCATTGTTACTGCGCTTTGATGGAATGGAATTTGTTGTTTCTGTTTCATGACTTTTGTTCTACCATAAACGATGCACGTCGTTTCATCTTCTAGGCATTGTGTTTTATGGTTTTGACTTTGTGTCCTTTTGTCTTCCCAGTTCGCACAACGGATGCATCGTATTGTATTTTGGGCTTTGTGATAATTTGACATGGGGGGTAGCACCTAAATGAAACAAAGTTCGGCTGCAATACCTCGCTACAATAAATTACAGCAAATGGTACCAGCCTGATTTTTTCCATAAAAGATATGTATTAACCAAGAAATTCTTATGTAATATATCGTTAATAATATATTATTATATGTTCTTATTCTTGCTAATAAAAAAATAATTACAATTTTTAATACATGTAAATCTCATAAAAAATAGACATTTGAACAAATAAAAATAAATATTTAGATAGTAAAATTGACAAGGAAAAAAATGGTCCATGTCTTAATTATTTAAGTTTAAATGTTATTTTCAACCCACGCAATGAAAGGAGAATGAACCATGCTAAATAATTTGGTTTTTTCTAATTAGGCTAATTAATTATAATTCTTATTTCCCGCTACGTGGCAGAGTGGACAAATTAATTTTTAAAATGTTGCTAAGTACAAATCGGTGATTACGGATTTTGCTGAACGACAAATATATCAAGACAATATACAAAGTTATAAAAATAACACACATGACTCATGGGTGAGACAAGAGATTCCAAGAAGTCACTATGAAAGATTAAAACAAAAACCAATGTAGTTTAAAAAAATAAAAATAAAAAAACTAATGTAGGGTGGAGAGAGAGAATCCAAACTCAGAAACAGCGGAATCACATTCTTCACTGTCATTGGTACGTATGGATTCAGAGTTTTAATTTGCATGACAATATTTATATCTTAAATAAAAACAAAAATATTATAAAAATTTAAATATTTGAATTAAAATAAAATTTATTTTATTTTAATATATTTTTTATTTATGTTTTTATGTGTAACTAATAATTTTTAAATATTTTATATTTATTTCAAATAAATTTTTTAATTAATATAGAAACAACTTGTAGGAACAATTTTATTTAAATTTATGAAAATAATATATATTATTAGTGTAGATTATGCTATGGAAAGCTTCACTTTCTAAAAAATTAAATGTTTGATCATTAAATTATTTTAATATATTAATATTTGTATTTCTTATTTTAATTTACTTGATTTAAGATTTAAAAAAAATAATCTAACAATAAAAATACTCAAACAACCTAAAAAGTGAGGCTTCCTATACCACTATCTTACTAGTATATATACATATATTTAAAAAAACTTTTTTGGATAATTGCCTGCACAACTTTATACCTTGATTTTTTATATATAGTATATGTTTGAAATAACTAATATGACATAACATATTAATTTGTTTAGTAAGTTATAAGTTAATTTTTAGAAGAATGTGGCACACTAAATTTATTTTTAAAAAATAAACTCTTATTTAATAAGTTTATTTTAGTGTATGTTTGATGCAATAAATAAGTTGTCTCATAACCTATTAATTTGTTCCCTAAGTTATAAATTGATTTTTAGAGTATTTAGCATACTAAACTTACTTTAAAAAATAAGTTTTTACTTGATAAATTTTATCAAGTAGTTTATAATTTATAAATTAATCATTTTTATTTTTTTCTTAAATTTGCCCCCTCTTTTTTTAACTAAATGATAACATATATCTTAATCATGAAAATAAATATTTGATATATCATCATTATTAATTCAATATAGTTAAATAATTATGTAAAATTATAAAATATGATTAATTAAAATATATATTATTATTCTGTTATTTTAAATAATAAAATGAAAATATATAAATATATGATGTCATAAACATAGTTGATTAAATTTTAAATTATTATATTATTATTTTGAATATTTGATTTCATTAATATGATGTGATCTTAAAAATAAATATAATATAAATTAATTTAATTCATATATTTAGTTATATTAATAATAAATATCTTAAATTTATATTAATATAATCATTTATATCATTTTACATTTTTCAACTAATTTTTATTAAACACTTTTAATACATTCAAATAACTTATTTGTTATTAGTGTTTCAACTATCAACTTGCTTTAAAACTATTAACTAACTTATCAATTATTAATTATTTATGCCAAATAGAACCTTAACATGAAAAAAATTAATTAATTGATTAATTTAAGAAATAATTATCATTATGGATGATCAAGAAGCTATTAAATAGGAAAAAATAAAATATAATTAAATAATTCAATTAAATTAAAGTTTTGATTTGTCTAAAATATTGTTTCCCATATTGATATTTATTGGGAAAAATTGATAAATTCATTCCCCAATTTATAAAATACTGATACAATAGTCATAAATTATATAAAGTTAAAATTTCATCATTATATAATGATTCACATAGATAATTTTATCTTTTTATAAAGATAATTTCATTCCTAAATTAGTGTATAAAATAAAAAGATTATGTAAAGAAATTATTATTTATTAATGAAATTGTAATTATATAAATCATGAATAATTTTATCAAGAGAACAAATAATTAAATTTACTTGCTTGGATTCACATTCTCTATTTTTTCATGTTTTTTTTATGTCAAAGAGAGATATAATGGGGCTTAAAGTCTTTTTATCTCTTTGTGACGTGACAGAAATACGACTAATAGAGGGGGAAAAAATCCAATTTAAGAGAAACATGACTAAAAGAAAGTTATAAATTCTTAACAACTATTATTAATTTCTTCATCCTCATTTCCTAAATTGTGTAGTTAAGTGTTGCACCTCAACTAATTTTGAGGAAAATTAATTAACTTTGGGCTCAACGAGCTTTCTTTTTTTTTTTTTTTTCTAATTTGAATGATTATCCAGTCTAATTTCATCGTAAAAATATATTAGTGTTTGATTAATGAGACTAAAAAAATGGAGATAAACAATTTCACTGAGGTTGCCATTGATAATACTGAATCATTTAGTAATAGAAATTAGTACAAAATTTTAAGTATTAAATCTATTAAATAGTAAATTTATAATATTTAAATAATTTCTTATAGTTAGTAGTTTAAAAATTATATTACCAACAAATAAAATTTTTGTATAATTTCAAAATTATCATTCATTATACACCGTATTCTTTAATGATATAATATATTATACATTTAATTTTCATCACAAAAATAAAGATAATGTTAAATACTTTTGCCCAACAAAATTCTACTAAAATAGGAGTAATTGTTGAACGTATTAGTAGATAGTTGTCGTGATGAATTCAATGAATTTTAAGTTAATTTAATATTCAATACTAAAATATTAAATAAATAAAATTTAATTAGAAGTTTGAATCAATGATTTGTTAATTTTATAATACTCTTGGAATTTTTAAAATTAGGGGTAATGTGACACTCTAGAAAATCATTAAATTGAAATTGTTTGATTACATTCATTGAAAAATGAATGGTGATGATTAAATAATCTTAATTTAATGATTTATGTGCTTGCAGTGTTATCATGGATTTTGAAACCCTAAATATACAATAAAAAGCACCTTGATTGAATGTGAAAATGTTATTTTAAACAAATATACTATATAAATTGAAAGTAAAATTTAATTTTTTTATATTTATTGGATTGAAATATATAAATTTATTTTATTATCCTAAATTCAATTAACAACTCTTGATTTATATTCAAAATTTATTTTTAAATTTCACTATAATATTACTGTATTTTAAATCCTCCCAAAGTGAGAAAAAAACTGACAAATCGCTCTCATTAAATAATAATTAAAAAAAGTAGATATATTACCGGTTTGTATCGCCAAATCTTCTGAATTTGGATTACATCAATTTTTTTAAAAGAAATCGGTGGATAAATTCAAAAGAAGTAAGACATAATTTTTTATTTTGAAATAATTTTTAGATAATTCTCTTGTATTTACAATTCACTCTTTTTTTTAAATTGGTGGGATCGATAATTCTGTGCTTCCCCAACCTTTGAAATGATGTGAGTGAGGAATTTTTAGATGGAGAGTTAACGAAAAGTGGTTTTCATTTGAAGTTTGAGCATGTAATTATACATTCTAAAACATCAAAATTTTTGCACATCATGAAATTTGAGTATTTAACCACACAATGTATGTATGAAGTTTGAATATTGTAGTTTTAAATCAATTTTGCATTATTTTCCTTTAAATGTTGGGGGAAGGATTTTCCTTTTTTGAACTTGGCGGGCTTTGGCTGAACTCAATTGAAGTTATCCTGACATCTTTTGGGCCAAAATTTTTTCCAAGAGGGCTACTATTGGATTTTTGAATGAGAATATGGGCTGAGTTCATAGCCGGAAATCGTAATCAAATTATTTAGAGCCACTCACTTTGAGCCCAATGCTAACTTTAGACGGTGGGCGTGCTGTGAAAAGTAAAGACAAAATAAAAGGGGTAAGGGGCAGGTTGGTGTTGGACAAAGTCCAATTTTAAAAGTGTTTTTGAAAAGATTTTGATGATTGTTAGTATATTTAGATGTGCTTTATTTGTGTTTCTTGTGTTTTTATGCCAACAATTTTAAAAGTGTTTCTTGAGGTTCTTGAAGATTAATTTAGTCTTAGGTTAAATTATTTGTGAAGGGTTTGAGTTTTATCAAAATTGATTCAAGAGGAAAATTGCTTTTGAAGATAATTTGGGCTTAGTTTAAAAGACGACTAGTTTTAAAATTTAAGCATTTTAACCGATTCTAAAACATCTATTTCTTAAAAGCGAACGATTTAATCATAATTCTGAGAGGCTTTTATACAAAAGAATCAAGAGCGTTCACTAGTTTTTCATCTTTCACTCAAATTCTCTTGAATCAATCCTTAATTTTGATTTCTTTCATCCTTAAATGTTCTAGAGTTTTCATTTGTATCTCCTGCTTAGGGTATACTAAACTTTATTTAATTTCCTACTCAAATATCTAAGCTTTCTGGATTGGATGGGGAATCCAAGGATTTTAGAGTATTGTAATTTAGGAAGTACATTCTTGTATGAAGAAGTACAAGGTAGGGTTTGTAAAATTCAAAAAAATTTATAAGACTTCTCAAAAGCGATTAATTTTGAGTGATTTAGTACACTAATTATAAAATTGAAGAGTATTTAATTGAATGTATACAAAGAATGAATTTCCTTTTTGGTAGGACCATTATACATAATTTACATCTTCTCTTCCTTATCTTTATTTAAATTTCTATATATTTATTGATTCTTGAATGTTTAAGTTATTCTATTTTTATTACAAAAATTTATTGAAAAATCCCAATTCATCCTTTAGTGTTTTCTTATTTTACAATTCTTAAAAGAATCAGTGTCACGCATATTTAAATTTTTAAAGAATATGAGCCACACAGAAAAGGACGAATTTCAAAGTGAAAAATAGTGAAAAATACTCAATTTTTTAAAAGCATAAACTTCCCATAGAATTATCTAAATAAAAAGGAATTTTGGCTGAGAAAAAAAAATATGAAGTCAAGACTTGCGCGATGTTTTGGAGTATGAGAAGGAAGGTGAAAGGAAAAATAAAAAGAAAATAATATGAAAAGAGAGGAGAATGATTGAAAAATAGATCAATTCTCTTCCTCTTTTTTTCTCTCTTTTTTTCAAATAAATTTTTTAAATGTTATTTGATTTGAAGCGGAGAGATATTTTATTTTATTTATAATTTTTTTTAATTATATTTGTATTGTTATGAATTCAATTAAATTTATCAATAATTTTATTAAAATTCATTTTGTGTGATCTTTTAACCTATTTCTCTATTATATTTATAATGATACCATCAAAAGTTATTAATTAATTGAATTACACGTTTTTTTATATGTTTTAAATAAAAAAATTTATTCACAAATAAATTGACATTATTGTTATTGAAATAAAATGATTTTAGTTCTACAAAATCTGATTCGAAACCCATCGTAAATACTTAAATTAAACATAAAATCCTTTACCCCACACCAAATTAGAAGAATACATAAAAATGAATATTAGACAATGTGAAGGTTGATCATAAAGATCTTTTTATCTTTAATTAAAATTTAAAAATCAAAGGGTTATATCATAATTTTCTTTTAAAATAATTATATTTTATTAATTTAAGCCTCATTAAAAATAATTAATTTATTGAATGGTTGACCATTTATAGAAAATAGAAATGAAATTAATAAATATATTTTTTGATAATTTAGAAGAACAAATAAAAATAAGTTCTATGTAACAACAAATAAAAATTAATAAAAAAAATTAACTTGAAGTATTGCTTTCTCCATTTCGTTCTCCACAATCCCAACGAACCATCACTGATAGAGGAAACCTAGAAAGAATTGGCTTCATCCAGAACACTTGAGATCAACTAAACTAGAGGACATTGATTAGTTTGAGGCGGCGTCCAGCACCTTAACTTGGAATCGTTTCTACTTTCTTCTTCTCCTATAATACATAATTTTCCTTAATCTTATATGTTAAAAGCATCTTGTGCTCTCTATGTGAATAATATTATTTTTCTAATGATCCAATTTTTGGATTTATTAGGCATAAGTCAATGACTGACTATAGTTACTCTTCATATTCAATCATTCAAAAAAGAAAAAAGTTAATTACAATTTTCGTTCCTATTAGAGTAAAATTGAGTTGAATGGAGTTAAAATTTAGCTTTACTAAACTTGAGTCCTGGAACAGGTTCGAACTAAATTCAAGTTTAGTTCGAACTTAAATTAGTATGTTTTTAATTAATTAAATAATAATTAATGTGCATATTTTAAAAAATATAATATTTAATATGATAATAAATATTATTAAATAATATAAATTTAAAATTATAAAAATAAGTTAAATTTTCAATTATATATCATATTATATATATAATTAAAATTTTAATTATATATTATATTTTATATAAAAATATAATAAAAAATTATAATCGAACTATCAGTGAGTTAAACGAGTCTATTAAAAATGGAATCGAGTCTACTCGAGTGAGTAGCTGAATTGCTCGACTCAAATATCATCCTTGGTACCTATGATTCACAAGGCAAGTACCGGATATATTATTGATTCCATTTATTTTCGAACTTAAATTATGAAACTCATATTTTAGTGGTAAAATAAAACATTTAATTCGAATTTTATGCCTTATAACAAGTCCCTCAAAAAAGTATATAACATTCTTACTGGTTTATTGTTGAGTATATAACAATCTTATTAGCCTAGACCGACTTAAAATTAATAGTCAATTACCATTTTCATATTTTCTTCAAAATTTAAATGGGTAATTTGAATTTTTCTTAAAATTTTAAGGTTACAATTTTAAAATTTTTAAAGCTAGGAAAAATGTAAAATAATTTCTTAAGCTTCTAGTGATTTGACTTTGCCGCCACCAACTTTGAAAACCTAAAAACCAAAACCTTAAAAATATAAAATTTGAAATCAATATATATCATTTATTTAATTAATTATTTTATTAAGCTATACGATTTTTCATGAGATTTTAAAATAAGGACCACAATGTATTGTGCGTTAATTTATTAAGTAATTCTTCAACAAAATTATTGCATCAGATAATTAGTAAAAATTAAATTATCTATATAGAATTTTAATTAATACATGAAAATAAAATATAAAATTACGTGTGAGTGCCAAAAAAATGACGTGATAAATCAGTATATAATAATATTATGATTCTTACCTTTTTGTTTTCCTCTCCTAAGAAACGAGCATTTCATTTATTTTCTATGAACAATTGCATTAGTCCACCTAGCCAGCAGTATTCTGGATGATAAAGTTGTCCAAGGTAGGTGGGAATTGGAACAAATGATTAGTACCGCACACCAGATAGATTGGACCACCCTCTTTGTGGCTTCATGGGCCAAGACATTACAATCTCCAGAGCACGAAAGAAATTCAACATTTTAAGTTATTAAGGACTATTCTTAAGTACCTCAAACATAGATAAAACTTTCCATGATATCTAATAAGGATTCAATGGCCACTTTGATATCATTTTCCACTTGGATGTGACTCTTTGGAAAATTATAAGGCACCAATAAAGCTTTATGGATTGCTTGGAGTTTTGTAGATAGAACTAGCAAGCACTCGTAGTTATTGTGATTCTTACTTAATATTTTATGATGATATTATATATAATTTAATAAAATGATTAATTATGTGATGTATGTTAATTTCAAATTGTGTATAGTTAAGATTTTGATTTCAAAGTTTTCAAGGTTAGTGGAACAAAATCCAACCACCTCGAGCATAGAACAGAAGGAAAGGGAGAAGAATAGATAATTAAAGGGGAACTTCCCTTCCCCTTGTTTAGATATGTTAGAGAAAATACACTGAAATTAATCAAAATATACAGTAGGATAGTTGGACCAAACACAAGAAGAAGATATATTTTGAATTAGTGGTGATGAGTTAAGGCACATTGTTGCTTTTTTTAAGGCAATTTCGCATCATTTTGGGGGGTTTCTTTCACAACCAATGCAAACGATTTTGACATGCTCACCACCAGAATACAACAACTTACGCTACCTCTTCATTGTACAAAATATGGGATAGAGTTCTCCCTCCCAGCACCTCCCTTTACTGAACATGTTTGCAAAAATTTAACAATATAATATGAGAAGGTGATAGTTTCAAAAGAGAGAAAAAATATGAGAATCATTGTGTGTAAAAATGAGTAAAACCATGAGTTTCTATAGAAAATTAATTTCATTTTACCAATTTGTAGATAAAATAATAAAAGAAAGTGGTTATAATTTATTTCAAATTATGTGGCATGTTTAAGGCTATCTACATTTTATATTTCCAAAAAATTGAATTCCTTGAATTTTTCAAATAAAAAGTTTTTATAGGGGTTTAACTCTTTAAACCTTATGATGTTGTTTTTTTTGTTTAATTTCAAAATCAAACCATATTTGAGCTATACAACAAGAAACCACCATTATATTATTACCTTTTAAATGTTTTGTCCATTTTTCTCTTCTTTCTAATTCAAAGGCATTTACAAAGAATAACGAAATAAACCATTAAAGCATCATTGTTTTTCCATTTTAAAAACAACAATTCAAAATTATTTGAATGATTTTATTATAAAAATACATTAACAATCCCTCACTTATTTTTATAAAAGAGAGAGATATAGTAAATTATTATTATTATTATTATTATTATTATTATTATTATTATTATTATTATTATTATTATTATTATTATTATTATTATTATTATTATTACTACTACATAGGCAAAGATGAACTATTTATAAAAGTAACATTACTTTCAACTTTCACTTAGCAATTCTACAAATCTTAGTCCAGAGTTAGCAGTGGACTTCAACCTTGTAGTATAACTTCTTTAAGTGATAAAAGTTTGTATTATGCATATAATAGTTTCATGTCAACTTTGAACTCTTTAACTTTGCATGTTTCATCCTTGTGCTATATCCTGGATTCATGAGTGACTTGAAAAAATCTGCCCTTAAATTCTTATTAGGAGTGACTCCACTCCAACACTTACGTAAATGAAATTTTGTCAAGAGTATTTCTGTAACTTTAATACCCCGCTCATAAGAGCCACAGATCTCATTGAGAGTTTTCCTGTTTGAAAACTCGACTTTTATAACATTACAGGAAGGATGCAACTACATTAAAGGAATGATTCTAAAATATTTATTTATTTATTTATTTTGATGCAATCAATCCCCAAACTACTTCATGATTTATTTTTCCCTTTAAATCTAATTCTTAAGACCTCCAATCATTAAGTTGAATATCCTCATAGGTAGTTTTCTATTCAGTGGGCTTTAAACCCATCCCTATAAATGTTTTCACAACCTTGTCCCTAACTAGAGCCTTTGTCAAAAGATTAACTAGATTTTCATATATGTTCACACAAGACACATTAATGGTACCATTGCTCAAATATGATCTCATCAAACTATGTTTTCTGCTTATATGTTGCAACTTAGTGTTATAATAATAATTTTGCACCCTATCAATTGCAGTAATACTATCAAAGTGAATCAAGATAAGTGGTACAAGTTTTTCCCAAAAGGAAATTTATCTTAACAGACCTTTTAACCAATTAATATCTTTACTAGCTACAACTAAAGCAATAAGTTCAACCTCCATAGTTTTTTTAAAAAAAAATTATTTGTTATGTTTTAGATTTCCATCAAATTGCACCACCACCCAAATTAAAAATATAAACAGAAATAGATAAAGAGTCACTTAACAAGGTATTTTAACCAGCATCTAAATATCCTTCAAGTACAATAGGATAAATTTTTATGGAGTATTCTATGATTCTTTATACCTTCCAAGTACTTCATCAATCACTTAATAGCATGCCAATGGACTACATTTGGTTTACTAGTAAATCTACCAAGTAATCCTAAAATGTAATCAAGGTCAAGTGTAGTGCAATTAGTCAAATAACATAAGCTCACAATTACAATTGCATACTTCTTTGTTTTTTTGTAACTTATCTATATACTCCTTTTGATTCAGAATAAATTTATCATTAGTAGTTGGTTCCAAATGAACATTTAGAGCAAAAGGATAACAACATAATTACAATCAAAATAATCATAATTTTTTTAAGAATTTTTTTGATGTAAAATGCTTTGTCAAGAATTATATTTTTATGTCAAGAATTATATTTTCTTTTCTAAGATCTTTCATATCAAACTTATTATGAAGCAAGTGCTCTTTCTTTTCAATCATCAAAATATTAGATCCAAAGATTAATAAATCATCCACATATAATAAGTAAATAACCATATGAAAATTACCATTTAACTTGTAATATAAACATTTATCACATTCATTAGATTTGAAAACATTATCAAGCACATACAAGTCAAAATTTTGATCGCATTGGGCTTGTTTTAACTAATATAAAGATTTGATTAATTTACATACTTTTTTTCTTGACCAGACACAATAAAACCTTTGAATTGGTCTATGTAAATCTCCTATTTTAAGTTTCCATTTAAAAATGTTGTTTTTACATCCATTTAATGAATAAAAAGATTATAAATTAATGCCACACAATTAACAATCTAATGGATGTAATGCAAGTAAGATGAATAAAGGTATAAAAAAAGAGTTAATATCATCTTTTTGTATAAAACCTTTGACAACAAATCTTGCCTTGTACTTATCAACAGACCCATCAAGTTTAAACTTTTTTTTTCTAAGGATCCATCTACAACCAATTATTTTACAACATGGAAGTAAATTTACTAATTTTCAAGTTTCATTAGAAATCCAAAATTTTATTTTATCATCAATAGCAACTTTCCACAAACCTAAATTAGAAGACTCAAAACTTCTTTTAAAGAAATAGAATTTCCTTCAACATTGTAAATGATATACTCAAGTCCAAAATATTTTTCAATTCTAATTCTTTCATTTTTTCTAAGTTCAAGGTCAATTGGTTCTTTGTTTATAAAAGAAGAAGTTATATTTGAAAGATTTTCTTGACCCCAACTATTTTTCAATTTAAAAGAAAATTTATTCTTATGAAAAATAACATAACCTAATTCAATTATAATAAGGCTATTAAGATCATAAAATCTTTAAGTGGTACTATTTAAAGGCTACTTAATAAAAAGATAGGTAAAAGCCTAAGCTCCTAACTTTTTCTTTTTAAAATCAACAACTTTTGCTTATGCCAAACACTACCAAATTCAAAAATAATTCAAATTAGGTTTATATTTTTTTTTCATAATTGAAAAGGAGTTTGATTGTAATTTTTATAAGTTATCCTATTAAGCACATAAAATTGCTTTAGCCCAAAAATGAGAAGCAGCATTAGAATGCAAAAGCATTATGTTAGTCAAATTAATCAATGTTCTATTAGATATATATTAGGAAAAGGAAAAATTAACTTTTATATTGAAAATTATTGAGACTAATAAGACGATGATTAATAAATACAACTAGCATTTTTTTATATTGTGGTATTTTTTAAATTCGTAAGAAACTTAAAATGAATTTTTTTTTATTTAATTGATGTTATAATATATAATATTTGAATGTTACTTAGAAAATGAAAGAATTTAAGATGTCATTTTTAGAAATAATCGACATTTACTTGCATATGATAACATTTTTAAAATTATTAAGAAATTTAAGATAATAGTTTTTTACTTGATTAACGTCATAACATATGTCATTTAAGAGTTGCTCAAAAAATAAGAAACCTTAAGATGTTAGTTTTAGAATTAATCAATATCTATTTGAATATGATGATATTTTTTAAATTATAACAAAATTTAATATGTCAATTTTTTACTTAACTAACATCATAATGTATAATATTTAAAGGTTGTTAGAAAAATGAGAAAATGTAAGAAGCTAGTTTTTTATTTAACTAACATCATAATGTATGATACTTAAAAATTGTTGAAAAAATGAAGAAACTTAAGTTGTTAGTTTAAAATCAATTAACATCTATTCAGATGCAATGATATTTTTTAAATTATTATAAAATTTAATATGTCAATTTTTCACTTAATTGACACTAAAATCTATGGTATTTGAATATTGTTAGGAAAATGAGGAAACTTAATACGTTAATTTTAGAATTAATTAACATCTGAATGTATAGCAAAAGTCTAGTAAGAATCCTAACACAGTGACATTTTTGCATTATAAACAAAGTACATTTTATTTTTTTTTCCTTTTTACTATTCTCACTCTCCCTTATATTTATTTTCAAGCTCATTCTCTATCTTTGTTTAGTTTTTTTTACAAAACCCTAGATGTTCCTTTGTCTTCCATTATGCTTAATGAGCTACTAATACTCTTTCAACTACCAAGTATGAAACAAATACCTTAATATTCCAAGCCACTGGTTTAAATCATAAGAGATATTTTTCTATCTTCATTTTTTCCAATTTTTTTATTTTTACACATATTTTTTGAGAGATTTTTATTTGTGTTTCCTTTGTATATCTTCTAAGGTTATTTCTAAGTGTTAGATTCTTGTTATGTGTTTGATAAAATGTTATAGTAAAAATTGAAACTAACTAAACAATGATTATATTCCAAGGCACTAATTCAAACTATAAAAAGTGTTTTTTTTTTCTTTTATTTCTTAGATCTTCACCTTTTCCATTTTTGCATTTTTTTGTGCATTTTTAAGTGACTTTTATTTGTATTTTCTTTGTATAATATCAGAGGTTATATATGAATACTAAATGTTAATTATGTATTTAATAAAATGTAGCAGTGGAGATTAAAATTAACAAAACTATAATTATAAATAGAGAAAAAGTAAAAATAGTTCATGAAAATAATCATTTTTCTTAATTTTGGAAAATGAAAATTTACATGAAATTGGTATAAGATTTGTTCCAAATGGATAATTGAGTGTGAAATTATGGCCTTTCAAAGTTCTTTTAGCTTAAAATGCACGCTTTTAACGGGATGCTAAATTTATCTAATTTTAATTATAAATATTTAAGCAAGAAAGTCAAAAAGTAATGTTAAAAAAATATTATGCATACATTTTAGGTTATATTTTTGACTAAAAATTGACATAATAACCTATCTTCCGTGTTAGTTTATATAACTAATGTCTTAACATTATTTACTATGGCTCTTGATAAGAGGTTAGCTAGAAACTAACATGTAATACTTCAAACATTTAATGTTAATTAACTATTTATAGTAGAATACATGTCATTTAAATAATTCACCAACATTTTAAAGCATCACAATTATGCATATGATCAAACTTATGATATTGATTTTAAATAAATAAACAACGTCTAATGATTTATTTTTAACTTATGAATAAAGCTCTCCTTACCTATTCGAAATAAATTGGTAGCTTATCAAGATAGCTCAAGTTCCATAAAAAAGAAGGCTTTTAGGTGTTTGATTTATGAATTTTGTGTCTAATGACTTTGAAATACTTAATAGCTTCATTTACTACAAGCCTTTGACTATCCTTGTGTTTGAATGCGAGAATAAACATACTGTTTGTTGTACGTACTATTTCAAACTTAGTAAAAACATGTCCTAATTGTGTTTTGCCATTTAGTATTATTCAATAAAGGGCTATTGTTTAGAAATTTCTCAAAGTTTCATGTATAAATATAGAATATGGTTGTGCAAAAATTATAAATTATAGTGAGATTATGGACTATTAAAACTCGTATCTTTATGAACTACATTTCTACCCATTGTAAGAGACATAGTTCATAAAGGTGTGAGTTATGATGCCTTGTAATCTTACTGTAACTCACAACTTTAGCTCAATCATATTCTATATTTATATATGAAACTTTGATATATTCTAGAACAATAGCCTGACAACGGATAGTACCAATTGATATGACATAAATAAGATATTTATTATCAAATTTGAAACAGCATGTAAAGCAAGTAATTACTATATCCATTCTAGCATTGAAAAATATGAACAATCAAAAGCTCATAGCAAATAAAACGATCAAACAATATGAAGATATTACAAGTAAAAGGAAATCACTTTTCCTTTTAATTTGTGCAAAGATGTCATGTATGTTTATCATAAATGAAAAGTCTATTTTTCATTATATATGTTCATGCATTAATATGAAAATAAATAAAATAATAGAATCAATTTTCATAATAAATTCTCTCCTTTTTCATATGTTTCATTTACCTTCAATTTACTACTATTTATATTTAAAATGATATAATACAATAAAAAGTTTTAATTCTATTAATTTCACTCAAAATAACTTAAATTAAAATCAAAATAGACTAATTAATAAAATAATGTCAATATTTTTTACAAGATTTAAACTTATAGTATTGTCACTTTTATATATATGTGATATATATAAATTGTGTTTTGAATTCTTGTTTGATATATATGTGTGTGCGTGCGTGTGTGTGATATAAACTAGTAATGGTAAATTCCAATGCATATGAGTGTATAATTGAATTAGTTTTAGTCCAATATATATATATATAAATATATATATATATATATATATATATATATATATATATATATATATATATATATATATATTTGTTGTATTTGACTGTTTTGGAATGATTTTAGACAAGTTTTGAAATTGTTTCAAAATGATTATGGAAAAAGTTGCCTAAGCAAAAAAAATCTATTTTTTAATGAAAAACATTCATTTATTATGACATTAGTTTTTATATAGTAATCAACATGAAAAAATCTTAATGGAACGACATCATTATATTGAAAATGATGGTATTTTCTGAAAATTGATGTTTAATATCAAATTTTAAATATTGATTATTTAGTAATAACTGACATGGAAACTTTAGCTTCAGGAGCGAATTAAAAATGAAAATGTCAAAGCATGACATAAGTTAAAAATAAAAAGATTAAAGTAAAGTATCGTTTGTAAATTTCACTCCAAAGCTCTTTAATATTAAAAGGATACTCTATTTAATGAGATATACTCATTCAAACTTTAAGATGATTCTCTTTAATTCTATATTTTTCTTTCTAATTATTTTATAGGACTAAAGCTCAATTAGAATATGACTAAGTGTGTGAAGTTTAGCACTTATTGGAAAAGTCCAAAATATAAATATAAGATTTTTTTTTACTTTTATATTTTTCTTATAATTTAGTTTCTAATTTCTTAATCAATCCTATTTTGTTGCCTATCATTTTGATGTAACATTTAGAAATTTGTATAAGAAATTTGATCTCATTCATCTTTTTTGACATTTTCTTTTATCATCTACTATTTATTCATATTAAAATATGAGGGAGTGCAAGCTTTACATATTAAATAATAAGTATTAAAGTAAATTTAGTGAAATATCTATCTTTAATTAGGGTGTTATATATAATATTTCATCATTTTTAATATTTTACTATTTAATTTATTCTTTAAAGTTATTTAAATTTGGATTATTTAGAGTCAAAGGAAATATTAATTTTTATATCTGATTAAGAATATAGAGAAAATAAGTAGGGTTTAGGATAAGGATGTGAGAAATTGAGAGATCGAGTTTAGCATGTTCATTATAAAAATAAACTAATATGATATTGTTTTAATTAAGTATTGATTGTTTGAAAATAAAAAGTTTTTAATGTTATTTTTCATGATGATAGATTAAAAAAATGTCAATTGTTTTCAATAAAAATTGATATTATTGTTAGATTTTACAGTAATTACAAAATTGACATTAAAAATAGATATACAATAATGTTCGATTGAACATTAGTTGATTTTTAACGTTAAATCTTCTAATCACTTAACATCAATTTGCTATTCTATAACAGGGTGACTCGTATGAAGCTAGCTTTGTTGAAAAGAAAGAAGCCATGAGGTTTTCCCTTATTTATGGTGTACAACGCACAATAACTAGCTTTAAGCAGATGATCGGAAGTAAATTTTAATTCAATCTTACTCTCATCCATTACTTTGGTAGCACGTAAGTCACCAAGCATCATTTGTTTGAGTTTCGTACGATTTATCGGATTTGAACCAAATTTTGTCATAAAAGAATGAGAACAATCTGATGATCATGAGTATGTATATTTTTCATTAACTTACCTAGAACATTAAAATAAAAATTAAATATAAAAAATACACATATTTAATATATTTATTTTAACTTGAACAGAAAACATTTAAATGTAAATTAAGAATATGTGTATTTTTTTTTCATTTTGATGTTCCAAATAGGAATATGTATATTTTAAGATTTAATATATTTATTTTAATTTGAAGAAATATTACTTAAATATGAATAAATATTTTCACATTAATTTATTTAAATAGTATTTTTAAAAATTAAATATATATTTTTAATTTAATATTTATAAAATTTTTAATGGTGAATTAACTACAAATTAAGGGACTAAAATTTAAAAATAAAAAATAATTATATAATAAATAATAAAATAACTACTTTTAAAATGAAAAAAAAATGACAATGATACATTATTAAGTTAAAAAAATTAGCAGCCTATAAAATAAAAGTAAGAGCATGTAAAAGTGCATAATTACAAACCTTTTTCATTTAAGTCAGCTGAATAATTTTGTCCTTTGCATCACAGTTCGGTTCTGTGAAAGCACAGATTTGCTTCTGTGAAAAAGTCATTTCCCTTAATATTCTACAGAGAATATTTTACATTATTTTCAATCTATGGGTGCAACAATATTAGAAAACTGTTCAAATCTTCGTACTATTAATTTTCACTCTTAACTACATTAACTATTCTAATAATAAGTCATATTTTCATTTATTAATATTATTAATATTTTTATACCAATAATAAATGAAATTTATATTCTAACTATTATAAAAGGGTGACTGCATGATAAAAAATTATCTCAATTAAGATGAAATAAATAACGACATAATTTGTAAAATGATTGATGAATTATGTATAAATTTAAAGTATTATTTGTTTGCATTTAAGATTATTTAATAATTATATATGAATCTATAACATTTAAATTGTTTATATTTTTCTTATCTTTTTATTTTTGTATTTCTCAGAATTTTCCATTGAGCCCATTGTAAATTTTGCATTTGATAATATCACTTGAATAAGAATTGCATGTTTTTTATACTTACAGGTTTGTTCTTTCAAAAAAAAATTCATTGGCATTTTAACAATGCAATGATATTTAATGATACTTTAAATATTTTACTTTCTATCATATTTATGTTTAACTTAAGTTTTTTTATGTATATTATTATTTTTATTATTTAAAAAGAAAATTCTCACATCCGTATATCCATATATCCAATAAGACGATGTCGTTCAAGTTCCTTTCATGTCCTTTTCGCGTACGTGTGAAACTAATCTCACTTTATAAGCATATATATATATATATATATATATATATATATATATATATATATATATATATATATATATATATATATATATATATTATTTTTATAAAAATTATTTTTCTGAAATCTATTTGAATAATAAAATTATAACTTTCTAAATATTTATTACATGTAAAATTCATGCCGATATACAACTTTATTTGAAAATATTGCAAGATTTTGTATGAAAATTTAAATTTTAAAGAAAAATTATAATTTACCCAACAAAGATTTTATTTTATTTTTTCATTTAATTCACCTATGATTTTAATTGTTCAAATTTATCTACTAATACTCTTCACTATTAACATTTTGTTCATTTAAACTATTTTTATCCAAATTTTAACAAAAAAATTTATGCACATGGCACATGATTTCTATTTTTTCAAATTTTGTCTCAATTCAACCTTCAACTTGAATCAAATTATCCCCAAATTTTCTAATTCTATTAAAGATTTATTTTCTTCAATTTGCTCCATGCATGGATGTTGAATTGAAAATCCTAGATAAAACTTTTTGATAGTAAACTAGTTTTAAGTGAGTGTCAAATTAAGTGAAAATTTGTGAAATAAAAGATTGTGTGATTTTTCATTAAATTTTTAAAAAATAATTTAGTTAGACAAAATGTTAACCATCAAAAAGTGGATCAATTGAAAATTTAAAAAATTATATGTAATAAAGTATATATTTTCCTTCTTTTTTTTAAGAACTTACATTAACACGTAACAATCCCTCATTAATTAATGTACCACTAATAACACCGCGGCATAATCATTCATTCGAATCACTTCACGTTGTTAGGTTTTATGGACGATAGTCTCTCTGCATTTATATCCTTTGTATTTTTCTTTCTATTTTTGTGGTACAAAAGTTTAGATAGGAATGGAATTTCACGTTCGTCCATGATTAAGGTTGGTATCAGTCTCTTTCAGATTCGACACTAATTACCAGCTACTCATTTTGTCCCACACGCGGAAGGGGAGATTGGTCTGTGTGAGCCAGTCGTTAAACGGATCAAATTGGATCCGTCAGTCTTTTTCACGGCCTTTAATATGACGGTATCCAGTTTGGTCCTTACGAATCTAAGCTAGTCCACACACCCTTTTTTATAATTTTTAGTTAAAAAAATAATTTTAAATTAAAAATTAAAATTATTTAAAAATATCACATATTTATTCATAAATTAATTATAATATATTTTAAATTCATATATAATTTTAAAAATATTATATATAAAATATAAGTCATAAAATATATACAAAATAAAAATATTGTTTATAAATTATTCATTATACAAACTTACATAATTAAAAAAAATAAGAGTATAATTTTGTATGAATTAAAAATATTAATCCATATAAAATTTAAAAATATAAAAAAATCTCAAGTTGTATGACTTGTTCACAGACTAACCTGCATATACCATTAGTTTTTACAAGCTAGACCAATTACAGCTTGCAACTCTTAAAATCTTCAAAATAGAGATTCAAGTCCTTTGAAAGCTACAAGTTAATGTGTCCGCATGCAAGCTTTAGCTATTTCAATGGTTTTACATGAAAGAAGTGTTTTTTTCATCTTCAAATATTTCTTTTATTTTTTTAAATATCATTTAAGATAAATGTACTAAGATTAGAAAATAAAAAATTTTAATTTAAAAAAATTATAGTTTATTAATATATTCTTTACTAATGCTTTGTTTGAAAAGAGAAATAGAAAATAAGGAAGAAAGAAAATTTTGTACTTTTCTTCTTTTCTCTTGTTTAATTAAAGAGGAAAAAGGGCAGAAAGAAAATGAAAAAGTAAAATGTGTTGTTATAGTTTTCTTAAATTTTCTAAATTTTAAATTTTTTCTTTTTTACTTTCTTTGCTATTCAAATTTAAAAAATTTCTCTTCTCTCTCTCCCATATTTTCTCCTCTACCAAACAAGGGGTAAATGCCAATTAGCATGTAATTGTTGAAGATTTATTTAAATAATGAGGATAATATTTGAAAAGAGATAATAAATGTAATTTTATTTTCTAAAATGGCAAATAAATGTGATCAAAATACTTTCTTTAAAATGATATTTAAAAAGGAATGAAGAAAGTAATGAGATTAGAATTTAAAAGGCTACACACCTTATTTTTTCATTAAGATTATATTTAACATAATAAATAACTTAACTTATAATTTATTAATAACTTATTTATTTAATCAATAAATTATAAATTAATGTTTAAAAATATCTAGGACACTAATTAATTATTAAAAAATAATTTTTTATTTAATAAGTTACCCTTAGTGGCTTATAGGTCTTATTTGGATAAATAGTTTAAATAAGAGTTTGTATTATAAGAGTATTTTGTATAAGCTTTTTTATATAAGTACTATCTAAAATGAGCTAATTTGCATTTGGATACACATTTTATAATGCACCTATAATTTATGTTCTTTATTGTTTAGATGTGCAACTATAAAAGCACTTATAATTATTAAAATAAAATTACTAAAAAATATAATGTTGAATACTTATTATTATAAAATTGTAAATAAATAATAAAATATGTATATTATTATATTTTATTTCATAAAATTATTTTATCATAAATAGTGGTTAATGGCAGTGAATGGGTGGAATCGGTGGTGACAAATGATAATGACGATGAGTAGTGGTGATTAATGGTCAATAGTGATGGATAGTGATAGTTAATGGTCAATAGGCTAAAATAACTTGATTAATTATAATATCTAATTTTGTAAATAGGTATGAATGAATATATAAATTGATAAAATTAGAACAATAGAATGATTATTGAAATTCTCAAATTAATCCATGATGGTGATTGTCTTTTTTGGTCTTGATTGAATTATGAATAAATCATGATACTATCTTCATATCTCAAATAATCTTATAATTGTTAGTTACTTTTTTTAGTTAGGCACAAAATTCTCTCTTAATTTTATTGTCTAGCCTTAGTAACTTAAAAATTTTTAGGGAAAGTCTGTGTACTAATAGGAATGCACAAAGGTTAGGATTGCAAGAGTTAGGACCCTATTAAATATATTACACCATGTTATGATCCAACCTTTCATCTGATCATGCCCTAACATTATGCCTCTTGACTTGAGTGCCATCATAAAGTTAGATTTCGGAGTCCATCTAGTAATAAGGTAATAAAAATGAACTAGAATGAGCTAGTCAAAAGAAGGAACATGTTTTTGGACTTTCTTAGTTAACTTTTGGTTTCACACGATTAAAACCTAGTTAATTTGAAATTAAATGACACTCAAACTATGTTTTAAATTATTGGTGTTTGAATTACTACATCAAATTGCCTCTACCTACCTTTTCTTAATTTGTGGTAGTCAAATGGGTATTTTTTTCCCACGCTTATCACACCTAATGCTTTGGTTTAGATTCATAATGCTAATGGCAAGTACTTTGTGGAATTGAATTATGATTTGTTACTTTCTATGAGAATGTTTTCTTTAGGTTTGACCTCTTTTTCCTATAAAAGGTTTCCTTCTAGTTTTTGGTATCATATCTAGCACTTGAATGTTTCTTTTAACATTCATTAATCCATATGGAGGACTAATTTTGATTCTTTTCCTATTACAGATAGCCACTTCAAAAGAAAGGTGGTGCATTCCTATCTATGGCATATCTATGAGCATCTACAGGTTAAAGCAATCTATACCTAATAAAAGGTGAATTATTTATTTTTAAAACTCCACAATTTTAAAATCCTCTTTGGAAAACTTTTGAATTTGAAATTTTATAGTATGGTTTTAATTCAAACAAACCTAAGATACCTTCATGAAGATGTTCACATAAAAGTAAACATAGCAAATCAAAGTACTTATGTAAAATAACTTATTCAACTACACATATGCAAGGCATTAAGATGCACAAACATTAAGGAATACCACTCTTTTAATCATTCAAGAATCAAAATAGGCATTGAAGTAACATATTAAATAAATTATATTAATAAAAACAAAGCATATAATCCAATGTAAATAATGTAAAGATAGACAAATTAAACATAATGATTGATAGTGGTTTCTAAAGTAAATTCCAAGAATGAAGAGGAGCATTTACAATTGCTAGAGGGTCCAATGATAAAATTTAAAGCTAAGAAGATTAAAGAGGAACTCTAAAGGTTGATAGAGATAGCTTAGATGCATAAGAAGGCAAGATTGGATGAGCTCAGAAAAGCATGGATTTATATTTCAATTTTGGCAAAAAACACATGAGTACTTAAGTACTTGTATTTGCTTCCAATTCTACTTATTATTACTTAAGTATAGTATTCAAGTACATATAGAATATTCCATAGTACTCAAGTACAATACTCAAGTAGTAGTAACTAAAATGCATATAATCATATGCTAATTTGTTTCTAAGTGTTTAAGCCAATTAACCTTCTGTTGGTTTCAACCCATTATTTTATACCTTTATTTTGGACAATATTATTATATTAATTAGCTTATTATTTTGGCCCTATTTAGTTTATTTAGGTCTAATTTGAGTTTTATTTGACTTTTAACTTTGTAAACCTATATGAGGAAGGTTATTCCTCATTTTTAAAATTTTTTAGCATTTGTGAAATCATAGAACTCTTTGTAAGTGTTTCCTCTCATGGTTGTAGCAAGAACTTCAAACTTATCAATAGTGATTCAACCTTTATGGAATTAATTTTCACTTATTACAAGATCGACATCCTTTATGGTGTGTTTTATTCTAACTTATTCCTTCTTTTCTTATCTATTCTGAGGCACGACATGATTATCCTTCTTTGTCAATCTAGTTTCTAAATTTTAGGATAATCCAACACTAGGAGTTTACACCATTTGATATCAGAGTAAAGGTTTCCCAATTTTTAAGTTGTATTCTTCATTTCTTAGCTTTTTATTTTATATTTGATCTGTAGGATCTTTGTTATATTATTTTCTCCTATTTTATTCGCCTTAGTATGTTACATATGCTTAATTTTATGGAGTTATCTTTGCCATATAATTATGTGTTAGTTTTCTAATATTTTGAAATTATTTAGTTAATACTAGATTTTTTTCTATAAATTATGTTTCAAATGTCAAAATTGGATGATCCTTATATTATTGAAAAGCTTAAAGGAAGCTTTAAAACTTTTATATTTTAGTTCAAACCCAGTTCATATGTTTGAAAGGTTAAAAATAGTCATGAAGTTAGTCCTCTCTTTTTGTCCAAGCTGAAACAATCTTAATTTTTATCATATTTGGAACTCTAAAGGTGAAACTAATGCTTAAAGTTTCTAAAACTTAGCCTAACAATTTTTATGTTTAGGTTTTAATGAGACTATGTAGTTTTGAGAGTTTTGCAATGGTTAAAAGTCAGACTTATGAGATTTTACTATAATATCTCATATAATGTATTGTTTTATAAATTAGGTTTTAGGTTTCTAAAATTGGCAAGACCTTATTATTTGTAACCCTAGGAGGTATACTAACTTGGCCTATTAGTTTTAGTAAAAAAGGAAATCAAGTTATAAGGTTTGTGCCTCCAAAGGCAATAATACAATTTTAGACAACTTTCTTCTCTTATCTAAGTTTCTACTTTTTCATCCATAGAAGACTAATTTTTTATTTGATTCAAGGAATTTGCAACTTTTTTCTATTTAGATTATAGGATCTTGAGCTATAATATTAATTTTTGTTAATTGGTTTTCTTCTTTCTATAATTCTCTTATCTAGTTTTCTAAAATTACATGAATTAGATGCTAATTTGGTATAATCTATGTTCATTTATGTGATTTAAGATATCCATCTAGATTTATATTAAATATTGGTTAGTTAATCATCATTCTTCTTACGAGAATAGGGGATTGCTTAAATTAAAAGTTTCTGGTTTAATCTTTCAAATTAATTGAATTTTGTATTCAAATTGATTTTGATCTAACTTTGTAAATTATAGCGGTTACTTAATTTTAGTAATTTAATTTAATCGAATCTTAGATAGTTATCTATCATAGAATTCATGAATCATTATAGGGGTTTTAGATAATTCTAAGTTGAAAAATTAATTATAATTATCAAATATGTTATGTTATGATTTGTAATTAATCTATCGAAAAGTTTTGAATTCTTTAGATCAATTATGTTGTATATTATGTTAATTTTGCATTCTATTTTTAATATTTCATTTTGCTTTATTTTGAATCAAAATTCCTTAATTTAATTCTCTTTACATATCTACATCTTATTTCATCTTATTTGCATACTATTAGCTTAATTACTTAATTATATTTCTAATTATTTTTTATTTTATTTTTTTAATTTTGTAATTATAATCAATAATTAAATGTGAAAAGGTGTCCTAAGTGGATTGCTAGGGTTTGACTTGGTTTATTAACTTATATTATAAAATTTTCATTAAATCAATAATTTCTATTTTTAATAAGTTGAATAACCATTAACCTTTTTCATTTTTGAATTTTTTTTATCTGATTTTGTGTTATGTTTACTAAAAATTTCATCTTTGATTCTATTATTCTTATGTTAATCTTGTTGTTCTTTGTTGATTTTGTGTTTAAATTCAAGTTTAGTTCATTATTGTTCTTCAAATTGAATTTCTCTATGTTATTTCTGTATAATTTCATTTTGTAGTACATTTTTTTATCTTAAATTGTTAGTTGACCATGTGTTTTAACTTATCTTTGTGCCCAATCTTTGAATCTATTGTTATTTTTTAGTTTTTATATCTTAAATCTATGCAAATTTATGTTTGAATTTGCTAAACTTCATTCGAAATTAATTAGTTTGAAAAGTTTCCTTGAAATTGTTTGAAAAAAGTTCAAAATTTGAAGTTCAACTGCAAGTATTTAAAAACCCTATTCGAGTACATCATAAAAATTGTATAATACTTAAGTATAGTAGTTAAGTACTAAAAGGCAAATAGCACTAGTTTCGTGGTACTCGAATCTAATATTCGAACACCTTTGAACAAGTTATTCAGTACTTAAGTCTATTTCTTGAATAATGCAAGGCAGAGGCTACGTTAACCCATTGTATCCAAGTATAATAGCCATTCTTGCTTGTGGCATTCAATTATAATCCCTTTTTACCCTATTTTCTTAACATCAAAGGGTGCTACATAATTATTTTAGGATTTCAATTAAGAGAAAATTAATAAAAAATAAAAAGTGAATCAATAGTAATAAAGATAATAGAAAGGAAAAAAAAAAGATCAAAATGCCAAAAGTGAAAATTGAAGATCAAAAGAACAAGAAATAAAAATCAAAAGAATAAAAGAAACAAAGTAAAAAAAAAATAAAAGAAAAAAAGAAGACTAAAAGGTTATTTATTAAAATAAAAAGTCAGTTAAACAATGTATGCTTTATTTCATCTTTAAACTTTTCATTTTGAATTAACTTTTTCAGTACTTTTTTCATACTTTCCAATTTCTATTACTCCATTAGTACTTGTAATCCTTAATCTTGCTTCCTTATTGTTAATTGTATCTTAGTGTCTTTCTTGATACTTTTATTTTTTGAATTCCAAGTATCATTCATTACTTATTAGATTGTTTAGTCCTTGTTAAGTGAAAATGTTTGTTACATTTGTTGAATCTTGTTAGTTTGTCATCTAATTCCTAAAGGACTATAAAAAAATGAGAATGGAAAAAGGTAAAAATATGTGAGATCTTTTAAGGATAAAATCTTTAATTAAAGTGTAAACACGAGTGTGGATACCTTTAACTCAAGTAAGTAAAGTGCTCTTGTGAGATCTTTTTCTTTATCTAACCTTTTTCTTACAAGTTTGTTTTTAGAAAGATGTTAGGAAATAGTGTGAATAATTGTGATTCATTAAGAGTCATACAAGAACAACTTGAAGGAATAAGTGTAAGACTTGAAAGAGTTAAGGCTAAAAAAAGGGGAAGAAGAGAAAGAAAACAAAATAAGATATATGAAAAGAAAAAGTAATAGTAATGATGGAGGGAATGTGATTTAATATAATTGAGAGAAAAAGAGGTGAAAAAAGGGATAAGAGAAGAAGAGGTAATAGAAGAGATAAGATAAGGGACGAAAGAAAAGATAGAGATAAGTGCAGAAAGGAAATAGTGAATGAGAAACTTGATAATATTAAAATGAAGATTCCTTTATTCTAAAGGAAAAATGATCTGAATGCCTAACTAGAATAGGAAAAAAAAATGGCATTAGTTTTTATTGCTATAATTATTCAAAAAAAAAAGAAGTGAAGCTTGCGATCATTGAATTTTCTGAATATGTTATTGTTTGGTGGTATTAATTCATGACAAATGTCCAAAAAAATATGGAAAGCCTATTTGCACTTAGGAGGATTTGACATTTATTATAAGGAAAAGATTCTTTCTTAGCCATTACCATAAAGACTTATGCCAAATATTATAAAGCCTTACACAAGGTTCAAGGAGTATTGAAAAATATCACAAGGAGATAAAGCTTATTATGTCTAGAGCCAATAGAGAAAGATAAAGAAATTACAATGGCTAGATTTCTCGATAGCTTGAATAAGAAAATTACTAATGTAAAAGAGTTACAATGCTATGAAGATATAGAAGAAATGGTGCATATGGCTATAAAAGTGGAGAGAAAATTTAAGAAAAGAGTTCCTCTAAGTATGGTTTCCAATCAAGTTCCCCATAAAAATCTTGGGAGAAAAAGAATGATCAGAAGAAAGACAAGGGGAACAAATACAAGAAGAAATTTTCTTCAAAGTTAAAAAGTGAAAACCTTAAGGGAAAAAGGAAAGTTAAAGAACCTTGAAAACATTCAAATATCAAATGCTTTAAGTGTATTAAGAAAAGGCACATTGCTAGTAAGTGTCCTAATAAAAGAGTTATAATCTTGAAAGATGGAGACTATGAATCTACAAGTGACAAAGAAGTAAAAGAATCCACTGCATCTTTGAATGAGAAAAGTGCAAAAAGTGAAAGTTCTTTTAATTGAAATGTCTTAGTGGTCAGAAAAGTATTGAATGTGAAAACTAGAGAAGAAAGAGAAAAACAAAAAGAAAATTTCTTCCACACTAGGTGTAACATCAAAAGTAAAATGTGTAATATAATCATTGATAGCAAAAATTATGCTAATATGGCTGGTATCATTTTAATAGAAAACTTAAATTTACCTACTTTACAATATTCTACCCTATATAAACTGCAATAGTTGAATGATAGTAGGAAGGTAGAGTAACAAAGTAAGTGTTAGTAACTTTTTTTATTGGAAAATACCATGATAAGATACTTTGTAATGTTATTCTTAAGCATGCTTGTCATATTTTTCTTAGTGGACCTTAACAATTCGATAGGAAAGTTACATATAATTGTACCCTCAATAAGTATCAATTTAAATACAATGGGAGAAAGGTAACCCTTAAACCTTTAACCCTATAACAAGTTCATGAAAATCAAGTGAAGATGCAAAAGAAGAGAGAGGAAGAAGAAAAATAGAAAAAGAATTTGAAAAACAATGAGAGAGAGAGAGAGAGAGAGAGAAGAGTGTTAGTAAAAAAAAAAAAAGAAATATAAGAAAGGTGAAAGCTTAAAACAAGAAAATGAAAAGTTAAGTATATTTGTAAAAGTGAGTGATGTTAGAAGTGCTTATTATTCTTCTAGGTTAATGTTTGTACTCATGTATAAAGAAGCTTATATAAGCACTAACAAAGAAAATCTTATTTTGCCAAAAATAATAAAATCTATTTTATAAGAGTATGAAAAGGTGTTTCTAAAAGAGGCTTTAAGATAGTTGCCACTAAAAGGAAGGATAAAGAACTAAATTGATTTTATTCTAGGTGCTTCTATTCCAAATCATCCTATATATAAGAAATTTGGAAGAAGTTAAGGAGATCTAAAGACAAGTAGAAGACCTCATATCTAAAGGCTGTACAAAAAAAAGCATAAGCCCATATGTGATGTCAATCTTATTAGTGCTTAAGAAGGATAAATGATGGATTAGTTAAAAAGAATACATGCTTCCATTGAAGAGAAGAGAAAGAAAAGGCCTTTAACTTGTTAAAAGAAAAGTTAAGTTCCTTACATTTACTTGCTCCTCCCAATTTTACTAAAACTTTTAAAATTAAATATGATACCTTAAGTGTAGGTATTGAAGCTATTTTAATCTAAAGGAGAATACCAATTGCATATTTTAGTGAAAAGCTAAATGAAACGACTCTTAATTACCCAACTTATGATAAAGAGCACCATGGTTTAGTTTGAGTTTTAGAGACATGGCAATACTACATATGGTTGAAAAAAAAACTTATTATCCATATCAAACATTAATTATTAAAGCATTTAAAAAGTTAAAGGAAAATAAACAAGAGGCATGTAAAGTGGATTAAGTTTATTGAAACATTCATATATGTCATACAATACAAGCAATGTAATATAAGTAATGTAAAGATAATGTAATTACTAATGTATTATTTAGAAGGCATCTTCTTATCTTTACTTTGTAATCTAAATTATTAGGTTTTGAGTATGTTAAGGATTTGTATAAGGGTGATCATAATTTTTTCATTATTTTTTAAGCTTATGAAAAGGTGGCATTTGAGAAATTCTATAGGCATGATAGTTTCTTATTTAAAGAAAATAAATTATATATGTTTAGGAGTTCTCTTACGGGCTGTTTGAAACAAAAGGAGTTGGGGGAGAAGAGGGGGTGGAATGGGGTAAAAATCGGATTTCACCCTATTTGGCTAGTTTGACAGTTTTGAGGGGGTAAATGAGAGGGGAAAAATGTGGTGGGGCCCACAACAATATTTATCCCTCTGAAATAAAGGGTTTTGGCTAGTCCAAGCGTACCAATCTTGTTGCCTTTGCACAAACTATCCTCCTGGTTTGTCAGTTTCATTTTTTCCCCTTTTTTTGAATTTTTTTCTTTTTTCATTCCTTAATTGAAAACAATCAAACTAATTATTCTTGAATTCTTGAATCAATCAAATTCCTAAATTAAAAAATAATAAAAGAAATTATTACTTTACAAATAAATACCTTATTTAAAAAATAATAAATTAAATTATCTATTAATTAATCCAAATAATCAAATTAACAAGATTAGAAAATATTAGCAATTTTTTTTGTAACTATGTATTTTTATTAAATTTTTATATTAAAAAAATTATTTCATTCATTATCAAAATAAAAATAAATTATGTAAAATTAATTACTAATTAATATCATCAAATATAAAAAAAATTATATATAGTCAATTCTCTTAAAATAAATTATTATCATCAATTATTTACATTTTTACTAAACAAGGTTATAATGATAATTTGATTCAATCTCATTTCCTCTCCCCTCAATTTTCATCCATTTCAAAGAAAAGAAATTAATTTCACTCCTATTCTCCTCCTCTTCCTATTTTTACCTATTCCGAACAACCTAGGTAAAATTATTTCTTCCTCCATTTTCACCTTTACCCAAACAAAGCATCAGTGAATTACTTGTGAGAAAAGCCCATGAAAAAGGCTTAATGGGACATTGTAGGATTAGAAAAACTCTAAAAATTTTGAATGAACATTTCTTTTGGCCTAGCATAAAGCATTTTGTTGAAAATTTTTTTCTAATTGTATTACTTGTAAAGAGGTTAAATTTAGAATTTTGCCGTATGGACTTTACATTCCACTTCCTATTTCTAGTGAACCTTAGATTGACATCTTTATGGATTTTATGCTAGTTGCACCAAGGACAAAGATAAAAAAAGATTCTATGTATGTTATTATTTATGGGTTTTCAAAGATTGCACATTTCATACCTTGCCATAGGATAGATGATGTAATAAACATAGCCAATCTTTTCTTCAAAAAAGTTATGAAATTATATTGAGTACCAAGGAGCATTGTGTCGAACAGATTACCAAATTCTTAAACTACTTTTAAAAGGTTTTGTGGGCTAAGTTAGGGATAAAGTTGTTACCAAATTCTTGAACTACTTTTAAAAGGTTTTGTGGGCTAAGTTAGGGATAAAGTTGCTTTTTTTAACAACTCATTATCCTCAAATCAATGGATAAACTAAGGTAGTGAATAAAATTTTAAGTACTTTATTACACCCTTTAATTCAAAAGAACTTGAAGAGTTAGGAAGAATACTTGCTTTATATTAAGTTTGCATATAATATTAATGTTCATTTCATTATTAACTTTTCTCCATTTGAAATTGTTTATGGCTCTAATCCATTAAACTCATTGGATTTGTTGTTCTTACCTATTGTTAAATGTTCAAGTTTAGATAGGAAGAAAAAAATCGATATGATAAAGAAATTGCATGAACAAATAAAGAGGAATCTTGAAAGGAAAATCAAGCACTAATTTAAACAAGGAAACAAAAGGTAAAAGAAAATTATCCTTAAATTGGGCGACTAGGTATGGGTTCACATAAGAAAAGAAAGGTTTCTAGCTCAAAAGATGACCAAATTTCATTTAAGAAGAGATAGTCCCTTTCAAGTGGTTGAAAAGATTAGTGAAAATATTTATAAATTAGATTTATTAGGTAAATATAATGTTAGTGCCTCTTTTAATATTACTAATCTTTCCCTTTTCAATATAAAAGTTGAAGAGTTAGGGATGAATCTTTTCAAAGAAAAAGGAAAGATGATCTGAATTTTAAAAATGAAGAGGAGCTTTAACATTTATTGAAGGATCCAATAATAAAAGTTGAGGCTAAGAAAATTAAAAAGGGACTTTAAGGGTTAATAAAAAGAGCTTGGATGCATGAAAAGGTAAGATTGGATGAGTTTAGAGGAGCATAAATTATTTGTATTTTGATTTTAGAAGAAAACATATGAGTACTCAAACATGGTACTTGAGTACCAATGCTTAGTTTCAATTCTGCCAACTATTACTCAAGTATAATATTTAAGTACATGCAGGATTCTCCATAGTACTTGAGTATTGGCAACCAAAATGCATATGATCATATGGTAATTTGTTTCTAGGTGTTTAAGTCAATTGGGCCTTATATTAGTTTCAGCCTATTATTTTGCATTTTTATTTTGGACAATATTATTGTATTAATTAGCCTATTAGTTTAGGCCTAATTAGTTTATCAAGGCCTAATTTAAGTTTTATTTGACTTTTAACTTTGTAAACTTATATGAGGAGGGTTATTCCTCATTTTTAAAACTTTTTAACATCAATGAAATTAGAGAAATCTTTGTGAGTGTTTCCTCTCATGGTTCTAGCAAGAACTTTAGATTTATTAATGGTAATTCAACTTTTATGCATCAATTCTCACTTATTGAAGGATTAGCATCTTTTATAGTTTGATTTCTTTTTACCTGTTGCTTCCTTTCTTATCTATTCTTAAGTGTAATATGATTATCCTTATTTTTTTATTTGGTTTTTGAACTTTTGGATAATCCAACCCCAAGAATTAACATCATTTTCCTTTTGATGTTTCTCTCCAAGGGTACATTTGCTTTCTAAACTTCACAAGCTCTAGTTTATTTTTCCATTATTCTTTCAAGGTTCAACTAGCACTTGATGAAGCCTTTTCCAATATAAATAACTACCTTTAAGTTTCCTTACTTAAATAGAGGTGAAAATATATGAGAATTAACTTATTAAACGCATTAATACATATAAATAAGAGACCAAAAACTAAAACATTATTTTATTTTTGTTTAAAATTTTAATTTTTGTCATAATTTAAATTTTTATTTTATATGTATATATTGTCTTGGGAAAACAAAATTTTTGGATCCACTACTATATATAAGAAGTCTAAAATCATTTATAATCATTTAGAACACGTGAATAAAAACTAACAATTTTAGGGTAGCTAGATCTTACCTTCACAAATTTTAAAAACTTACAATTCAAACTTCTAAATTACAAAAAAACTTGTAATTATTATACACTATTCGCTTAATTTATTATTTTATTAAATTATGTAATATTTTGATTAACTATTTAAATAAGAATTATAATATTATTATTTGTTATTCTATTATTTCAAAATAAGAATCATAATATTATTTTCTATTCTATTATTTCATTTTTTGCATATAATTTTGTAACTCATTCTCAAGTATTTAATAAAATTTTGTTTATCCAATTTAATTTTTATTAATTATATAATATAGAAATTATATGCAAAAAATGATGTACTAAATCAATATACGATAATATTATGATTTTTGTATAAAAATTTCTTAAAAACACATAATTTTATAAAATAATTAATTAAGTTGATAATAAGTATTAATTGTGAGTTTTATATATTTTAGAATAAAAACTTATTTTAGACCTCATAAGATTAAAGTTTTATAAATTTTATTCTTAACTAAAAATTTGTATTAATTTAATCCCTATAAGATTAAAAACTATCAAATTTTAGTCTTTTTATATATGAGATAAATACTAAATTACTATACAAAATTACTAAAATTTAAGGATTTTTAATATTTTAAGGACTAAATTAATATGAACTTCTAGTTATGGATAAAAGTAATAAAAATTCAATTTTATAAAGACTAAAATAAGTTTTTAATATATATTTTAAAAGTTTTATTTACAAGTTTTCAAAATTTGTTGGGGTAAAATGTAACAACCACAATGATTTGCTAGCAATATTAGGAGTAGTTTGTATTTGTATTTTCCTCCAAAATCATTAACAAAATTGTTGACCTTGTGATTAATTGATTTACTAGCCCGTTACCAATAATAGATACATAAACATGACACCTTTGACACATTATTAAATTCATTGTCACATCAACAATTATATATATATATATAACCAATGTTTAGTTTATGATGTGATTTTCATTCAATAGCTAACATTTGTAATGTTTTGGTTTATGACGTCGATTTTCATTTAATAATCAACATTTAAAATTTTAAATTTGAATGACATTGTTTTATTATAAATATTGATTTTTTATTATCAACCAATATATAAACTTAAAATAGGTCAAAAATTAGGGAGCAAGATGAAAATTAGAAAAAAGTAAAGCTATGTCATTATTTGTAAATTTCATTGTTAAATTTTCAACTCCAAAATTATTCCTTCTTTCTCAAAATATATTCACATTTCAACTTTAAGATGATTTTTTTCAATTTTTGTATTGATGCTCACTAATTATTTTGCAGTGCTAAAACCTATAAGCTTATTAGTAACATGTGGAGTTATGCACTTACTAGAAAAACATAGAATATAAAAGTAAAGAGATTCTTAGATTTTTTGTTTGTTCTTACAATTTAATTTTTAGTTTTAAAATTGACTATGTTTTGTTGCCTTTCATTTTGATACAAGTTATATAAGTAAAGAACTTGATTTCATTCTTTTTCTTTTGGCATTCAATGGTGTTATCTATTGTTTATTTATATAAAATGTGTAATATTATATATTAAATTTTAACAAATGTTCATTGCATTTGTAGATATCATACTCAAGATAACTTTTCTGAGAAGTACTAACCTTACATATTGACCAATAGGTATTAGTGATAAACTTTCACTATTTTCATTCTTTTCTTATAATCTTTAAAATTATCAAAATTGAATGTATCATTAGAGATATTACGGGGTTAGAAGGGACTAGAAAGGGAGGAACTGTGAGAAAGGTAGCATTCTGCGAGAAGGGTTAGATAAGAAGGAATAACAATAGGGGGTTTCAAATATCACATTGATTATTTATTTATAATTGACATTTAACATTATTGTTATATGTGGAGAAACCTTATTTCCAACAAAGAAATCATGATGATTTTCATTTATATGAAAATTGATTTTATTGTATTTTTTTTCATGTCAGTTGTTAACCTACATACAATAGTTTAACATATAATGATGTTCACATTTACATTAATTCACAGCCAATGTTAAATATGGAAAACAATCAACATTAAAAGAAAATTCTATAGTAGTGAAAATCATGAGACCAATGAAATTTTTGTGCCATAAATGAAGCAAATTTTTTTCTTTATTATCACTCTCATTCTTTCTATTATTTGTTTCCAATCTTAATTTCTATTTCTATTTAGCTCCATCTGTAAAAACTTAGATCTCATACTTTCTTCTACCAAACATTAATGAACTATTGATACTCCTTTAACTAGTAATGATCATGAAGCATGTTCAAAACATAAGAGTTTCATTTCTTATTTTTATTTCTTAAATCTTTGCCTCTTCCATTTTTTCAATTTTTTGCACATTTTTATGAGATTTTTTATTGTATTTTTTTGTATAACTTTTAAAGTTATTTTTGAATTTTAGATACCTATCCTAGTGATAAAATGTTACAATGAAGTGCAAAATTACTCAAATAATAGCGAGAGATAAGGAAAAAGTGAAAAAAACTCCACCAAAATGATCATTTTTCATGATTTCAGAAGAAAAACTGCCTTTAGCAATTTGTAAATGTATATATCTCAAAAAGTTACATAAAATCAAGGGTGACAATTTTTGACATAACGTGATAACCTGACATAAATTGAAGCCTTCACACATGTTTAGTTTGTAAATGGGTTGACTCATTTAACATGAATAATAAATAAGTCATGTTAGAGTTGTAAATAGGTTGATATGTTAAACCTGTTCAAGATTTTATATTAAAATTTCAAAAATATTATTTAAGAAGTAATTAAGAATTAAATTATAGGTAATTATATATAATAAAATATAAAACTCATATTTTAATAAATGACAATAAAAATTTTAAAAATTATTTTATCAATGATTAAAAATATTTGTGGCAAATAATAACGAATTAAATTTAATAAATGAGTTTATAATATAAGCTTTGTTAGTTAAAATTATTAAATAGGTTAACCTATCTTAACATATTTAATAAATGAATTTTTTAACACAACACAATTATTATTCGAGTTGGGTTCAGATTGAGTTTATTCAGGTTGTTACTCATTTTTTACATGATATGAATTTAACATATGAACACAAATTATCACCCTCCATGAAATCAAGAAAAATTTACCATAAATGAATAATTGTATGCAAAGTTATGATTATTTAAAATTTTTAACTCAAGATATATTTTTTTTAAATGTTAAGTTTATTTAATTTTTTACAATAAATATTCTGGATAAAAAGTGCAAAATTGATGTTAAAAAAATATTATATAAATATTTCATGTTACTTGTTTATTTTTTTTCCTTTTTAAGTAAAAGCCTATGTGAAATGTAAAAAAATTATTTTTTTAAAAAAAGATGTTGATATTTTGGCCAAAAAAACTAATGTGATAATCTTTTTTCACATTGATTATATATATATATTGATTCTAAATCAACGTGACTTTGGTAAAATAACCGACATATAATTGTATTTCTATAGTAATCCTACAACATCATACTAACAAATAAAAAATACAAAAACATTAGTATATACATGGATTGTAAATTCCTGAGTTCAAAATGGAGTTTGAGAAGAAAGAGAATCTTGAAAATGTCTTTGAGATGGAGGGGTGTTGAACTCATCAGAGAAACTTTCGTCCCGATTGCAACATATTTCCGGAGAGAAGCATTAGGTACAACCAAGTCTATCATATAGTTTATAACTGTGGAGGAAATATTAACACATTTTAAGACTGATGTCAAAGCAATAATTAATAAATTGAAACTTACCAAAAAAAAGTTGCCAATATGTACCCAAAATAGGAGGAACTTTCACTGATATAATGAACATAAAATACTTACAATAATCAATAAGTAATTGAATAGGAGTAGCTACGAAGAGGAATGCAATCATTTGAAATTCTACCCAATGCAACGAGTGAAGTCATTGAAAAGATCCATCTAAATAAATGAAATTTTCCAACTAATGGAAAAAATGGCAACAAAAATCTGGAAAAGAAACCCTAAAAATGCAATTAACTAAATTGATAGATTTTGAAAAATAAAAAACAATGTATAATCATTCAAAACACAAAATCAGGCTCAATGCGAGAATAGATACTACACTTAACTTCTCCATTAAGAAAAAGGAGGGTGATGAACACTTACCCTGCCATCTAACAAAGAAAAAGGCAAATATGATCCTAAGGTACAATGGAATTAATGTTGGGAGTGTTTATGAATATTATATAAAAATTCTTGTGAAAATTTGAAAAAGATATAAGGATAATGTGTAAAAATTTCATGTGTTAAAGTTAAGTGTATTCACATATATTATTTCATAATTTTTAATGATATAATAGATATTTTGTACCCCTATTTTTTCCCTAGAATTATTTTTAAAAAAATGCTAACTGTCTACTAAAGAAAAGAAGGGTGGATGTACACGCAAATATTAAATATGATTCTTGAGGTGTTGAAGTTGGAGGATTGCAGGAAGCTTTGCTGTCTTTGTAACAATTTATTGTAATTTTAAATTAATCTCATTAACAAGTTTAAAAATTTTATATATTTTTTCTAAATTTTAATACTTTAACTCTTTTGAGTTAAAAAAAAAAAATCTATCTATATCATTATAAGGCACAAAGTAACCTAGTTGATGAGTTTCAACCAACTTTTGTGCACGCAGCTCTAAAAGGTAAAGAATCCTTCCGCGTGAACCGGCGCATGTTTTGGGGTGTTATAAATTACCCCGTAATTTCGCGCCTAATGTTGGAGAAATTCTTAACAATATATCATCTATTATATGAATAATTTTTAAATATTAAATTATTTATAAATTTTGATCCAATATAATAATTATAATTATTTATTATATTTAGCAATTTAAATGAATGGTATTATTGATCTCAATTTATTGCAAATTTTCTATTCACCTAATTTTTAATTGGTATGATCTCATAAAAATGTAAAAGGTGAATTATTTGAATGACAAATATAACAATTGATGCAACAATTATAATTATAATACTAAATCAAAATTTATAAATTATTTAGTATAAAAATCATTTAAAATAATTTCATATAAAACATGATATATATCTAAGAATTTGTCCTAATGTTGAGGCTTAGACTACCAACAACCTATTTTAATTAATTGGGGCTTGTTATAGTACCCCCTAAGGATTTAGAACCTGGGATGATGTAATAAAATTCAAGTCACTAGATGAGATTATCAAAAATTTTAATAATTTCATTCAGTGGTTTGAATTTTGCCACACCATCTCGGATTCTAAAATCATAGGGGTACTTTAGAATTTTTCTAATTATAAATATTATTCTTACTCTCTTATTCTTATACTTTTATTTTATCCCAAAAAAAATTAAACTCTATTTTAAATCTCACAACTTTTATTGAAAAATATGGGAGATTCACGTTCAACTTAAATGCACCTTAAGCATTGTTAATTTTAATAATAATATGATGATGATGATGATGATGATGATGATTTTTTAGAAAAATGCAAAACCCCTTTCAACTTTAACCTGGACAACAAATTTGAAATTAAAGCTTTAAAATATTGAAATTAACGTTGATTACTTATTTAATTAATTGATTTATTTAATTATTATATGTTAATAAGCTAATTAAATATATCATTGTTTCACAGATAATTTTTAATTTATTTTAATGTTTTAATTTAAATAATATTTTATAACTAACTTAAATTTCATGATTATATATATGTAAAAATCATTTTAAAAAATGATATAATAAATCAAGATCCAACGTATAGTGCAATATAATTGTATAAAATGATTAAATAAGTTGATGAAGGATGCTTCTTCTAAGATTTTGTATAATTCAAGGCACAAACTTGAAAGTTACGAGGGCAATATTCAATGTATCGTTCCAAAATTGGAAGGATATTTTTTTTTTTTCACATTTTTCCTATATTATTACATGCAAAGGGAGCCTGGTCACTTCTTCTTTGGGGAAAAATATTTTCCCTCTAATTAAATCAGTAATAGTCGAAAGAAAATAGAGCAATACAGTAAATCACACAATAAATTTAACGAAAAAATCCTGAATTTTTTTAAAAAATCATGAATAAAAAATTTATTAAATTGTAGAATAATTTGTGAAAGCTTTTATTCATATTTCCATCAGCACAACTCTCCCAAACCTCTGTAGGGTTCTTCTACAACGCTATAGATGCTTATAACGTTATTTCTCTCCTATCTTAAACTTGTATTCGGCACAAATATTTATCAATTGCCCTAGATACATTCACAAAAAAAAGAAAAAATTATCAATATTTATTAAAACAGACAAATATATATTAACAGCAATGAATTATATTGATTTGAATTATAAATATTTCTAATTTAAATGGTTCTATGGCACATTAGAGAGATTAAAATTAAATGAAAATAAATTAAAAAAAGGAATAGATTGTAATGTGTAAAAAAATAGAGTTTAAAGTAATTTTGTGTTCCAAAATAAATTAAAATTTTCAATAAAAAATAAATAAACATGCTATAAGAGAGAGACGGAAATTAAAATTAGTAAGTACTAATTCCCTATTCTTATTAAAGCCAGCTTTAGTAATTAATTTGAATGTTATTTAAGCCACTGATGAATCTAAAATCAATGGTAAAGATTTGTTGTAAATCTTTTCAAAAAGGATTTATAATATCATATGTGGACGATAGCAACCTTCATTCATTCATTTGAATAAAAATATTATTATTATTTTAAAGATAATAAAATTATAAAGTACATTATAGTTAATTTGCCATCACTGATTAATGAATATTTTCTATGGAGATGAGAAATAATGAATAAAATTGATTTAAGTATTTTAAATTAATATTTTTTAATTAAATTATTTAGATTTTTTATTATTTTATTATCATTAAATTAATATTATAATTTTTTAAATGAAAATGAAAATATGAAAGTTGCTATATAATAATAATAATAATAATAATAATAATAATAATGATAATAATAAAATTGTTGATGTGATAATTAATATAACAAAGTGTCAAATGTATCCTGTTTATGTATCTATTATCGGTAATGTGCTAGCAAATCAATTAATCAGAAGGTCCGCAATTTTGTTAATGATTTTAGAGAAAAATGGAAACTACTTCCGTTAACTTTATGATTATTGCATTTTATCCCAATAAATTTTAAAAATTTATAAATTAAATCTTTAAAATATAGACTAAAAATTTATTTTGATTTCTATAAAATAAAATTTTTATTAATTTTATTTTTAATTAAAATTTTGTATTAATTTGAACTCTATAAGAGTAATAACTCTTAAATTTAAGTCCTTTTATATAATAATTTAGTATTCTATCTTATATACGGAATGATTAAAATTTAAGAATTTATAATTTTATAAGAACTAAATTAATAGCAAACTTTTAATCAAAGATAAAATTAATAAAAATTTAATTGTATGAGATTCAAAATTAAATTTTTAGTTTAAAATATATAAAACTTGCAATTAATGCTCATTATCAAATCAATTAGTTATTTTATAAAATTGTGTTTTTTAATAAATTTTTAAATAAAAATCATAATATTACTATATATTGATTTATTACATCATTTTTTTACATAATTTCTATGTTATATAATTAATAAAAATTAAATTGGATATACAAAATTTTAATTAATTTCTTGAAAATAAGTTACAAAATTATGTACAAAAAATAATATAATAAAATAATATGTAATAATATTATAATTTTTATTTAAAAATATAATTAAAATATTATATAATTTAATAAAATAATAAATTAAGTGAATTGTGGATAATAATCACAAGTTTTTTTTTGTTTAAGAGTTAGATTCGTAAGTTTTTAAAATTTGTGAGGGCAAAATGTAACCATTCCAAAATTTAAGGAATATTTTACATTTTCCTTGTGATTTTATCAGCAAACTAATAAACAATAATAATAGTTTGGTGTAATTTGAATATTCTATGACTAAATTGATACTAATTATCTTTAATAAAATAACTTACATTAAATAATTTAAAACTAAATATGTATTAATTTTTTTAGAGAAACTAAATTGATAACAAGGTATAAAATAAATTAGTAAAAATATGATTTAATGTGAAATAGAAATCTACTAAAAACTCTACGGTGACATACTTTGATCTGCCCTCGTTAATACTGTTCCCTTGAAATATCCTATTAACAATTATGTTGGTTTACATGTTGGTAATATTATATGCACTAACACTACAATTTAAAATTAAATTTTAAATATTAATTAAAATTATCAATAAATATGAAATATTGAAATAAATTTATAAAATTTAATTTAATAAATATAAAAGATCTTTGCATTCGATTTGCCTATTTACCAAACTTGACATTGTTGTCGAGGTTGAATGTAATGTAATATACCATTTTCGTTTGTTTTTTCCCCGGTATTTGATTGAAAAAAAGTTACATCGATGTATATATTTTTTAATTTTTTAATTAAAAACTATAATTTTAATATAAAAATTTATGACTTTTTTTATTAAATTTTACAAATTTATTTGAACAAATAGAAATGTTTTTTTCCAAAAAGACTTTTTCTTTCAATTTTGAATTATTAATTTGTAAATTTTATGTATTTATTGTACGTAAAATTCATACTTGCTTATAACCTTTTATTAAAAAAAAGATTGTAAGGAATTATATGAAATATTATAAATTTTAGACATTTTTACATTAAACTTTTATAAAAACTCAAAAGTTTTTCAATGATGTACTATAATTAAATCCTATTTTCTTACTGTGTGTATTTTTTTGCTTCTAGATAAATAAAATTAAAATGTAATTTATTTGTAAATTATATGATTTAGGTACATAAATATTTCTAGGATTTTAAAATCTAGATTTGATTTGATAAATTTCAAAAATATTAAAATACAATTACTTGATCATATTTATTCAATTTTTAACAATATGATAAAAAATTTAAAACATTTTCTTAAATTCAATGGGACAAAAAGCCCAAAAGAAAATAAACAAAAAAGAAATTATATAGTAATAATTTTGAGGTTAACATTAATAATAAAAAATAGATAAAGTAGAAAAAGGCACCTTGAGCTCCCAATAATCAATATCTTAAATCTTAATTAAATTAAATTAAATTAAATTAATTTAAATTTTGCAATCCAATCGGCACACTAATTACTCTCCCGAGTCGGAATTACTCTGAATTACTCTGCGAACCCCACCAAAGAATTCACGCATAACTTTATACCAGAGAACATGGGACGATTCCTTGGGCAATATGCGAAGCAATCGACAAAATCCCGTAACTTCAGGGGAAGTGCTTCTGAGCAATTTCAAAATTTGGCGTTTTCCGTTGCTTCTTGCACAAAGCGCATTATTCCGAGATTCCCAATAGCTTCCGCGGCATATTGGGGAATATTTCAAGCTCGGTGTATTTTACTAAAAAGTATTTTTTCAATTAAATAATATATACATATTGATAAATAAATAATATATTATTTATATTAATAATTAAAAAAATAATATTCAAAAACATGATAATAGAAAAAAGTACATTATTAATTCTTCAATATTAAATTGATCATTATAATTCGCTTTTCTTATTTGATATGTTTCTGATAACATTGATGTAAATTAATTCTCATATATATATATATGAGAATTAATTTACATCAATGTAAGTTTAAAAAATTTATACTGAATCTCATCCATTAATTTTATTTAATTTACTGACTTATAACACATTTAAATTAATTATTAAAGTTGACTTTAATGATAAGTAAGAATTAGTATCTATTACATTTAATTTCTTTCTATATCTTATAATATTTTGAATTTTATTACTTATTTGAAAATTCTAATTTATATATTTTAGAACACAAAATTATATTGAACTTTATTTTTTATATATTGCAATTTATTTATTTTCTAGTTTATTTTTGATTAATTTTTCTCCTTATTGTCATACAAAACTATTTATATTACAAATATTTACAATTAGAAGTTATAAATTGATATAATTCGAAAGTAAATTCCTCTAAAATTCTTGTCAAAGCATGGAGTCTATGTCAGAATAGAAAAATCAAAGAGCCACACTCGTATCTTTGGCCTCAGCCGACCCCGCAGGTGCTCTGCAATTGACATCCTATCTTCTCCACTTCAGAATTGAGGCGCACCTGTAACTTTGGCCTCAACCGACCCCTTAGGTGCTCTGCATTTGATATACTATCTTTTCCCCTTTAGAAATGGTCTCTTCTTTTTGTCGCACACACTAAGTGTCATTTCATACATTATGCGAATGAATATTTATTTTAATAATATAATATTATAATTATATATTAATTATTTAAATTTTTAATTAATATATAGTTAATGGATATAAAAAAGTTTTTTTTTTCTTTATTTTGTTCAACTTTAAATAAGCAATTGATTTTAAATTTAAATATCATGTTAATTAAATATTATTTTTTAAATAATTATTATCAATATTAATATTTAATAACATAATTTATTATAAGAATAATTTTTTAATAATAATTAATTTTTTTATTTATCACCTTACGGTATAAAATAAAATTTTGAAAGTAATAATTTTTTGTTATGGATGAATATTTACTTTAATAATATAATATTAAAATTATATATTAATTATTTATAAAGAAGATTAGATAAAAAAATTAATTAATATATAGCCAATAAATTAAAAAAAAGTCATATTTCCGTTCATTTTGCTCAACATTCAAATAGGTAATTAATTTTAAATTTATTTTATTAAAAAATTAATTTTGAATTTAAACTATTGCATCAATTAGATATCATTTTTTAAAATAATAATTACCAGTAATATTAATATTTAATAACATAATTTATGATAATAATAATTTTTTTTTGTAATAACAATATATATATTTTTTATTTATCACATTATAGTATAAAATAAACTTTTGAAAATAAGCATTTGAACGTAGGAATTTTATATTATAAACAACTCATAAAATTCATAAATTATGACATATATATTGGTTAAAATTCAATATTTTGATATCAAATATTCTATATTTTTTAATTCATATAGAAGAGAGGAATAACTTTTAATTAGAAAACACTAATGATCAATTCATATTCAATATCTTCTAAAAATGCATTATAATAATTTTTTTTAAAATATAATTAAAAATATAAAATAATAAATAAATAAATAATGTTCAATAGATATTAAATTTTTAGATGAAAAATTAATTTATCCCTTAATTGAAGTTTAAGCAAAATATGTTAATGACATAGAAGAGAAAAAAATGAGAGAGAAATAATACAATAATTTAGAAAGATAATATAAAAATTAATTAATTAATTAGATTGTAAAATGAAAAATTAAATTTATAATTACCATAGTAAAAATTTATTAAATGAAGATAAACTATTAAAATATATAATGAGAAATGTTATTCAACGGATGGTGCAAGTTGAATTTCAATTGTTCAATTTATTTATGAAAATAAAAGGTAATTTTATCAAATGAAAATGAAGAGAAAATGCATTATAGATGAAATTTTACAAATTTTAAATTAGATGCAAAATGAGATAAAAATAAGATAAAAAATTTCTAATCAAATCAAATGAAGATAAATAATTTTATAATAGAAAATATTATATTTTTAATCTCAATATTTTTATACAAATTTACAATAATAAAAAATGGCCCATTCATATGTATTATCAACTATAAATTTATAAATTTCATAAGAAATAGTTCATATATTTATATGATAGCTTTCCTACTTCGATAATTTTCTTTAAAGCTATGTTTTTCCTGTTAAACAGTGTGAAATAGTATAAAAAATTTATCTAATGAAATAAACTATATAAAACTACATAAAAAATGCATACTTTTGTAATTTTACACATCAATAATGCATTAAGTTAATCAAACCAATTAAGCTACAAATTTTTTCCTAAAAAGCAAAAATATTTTGAAATAAAGTACTCATAACTGAAAAAATGATAATCAAAATGCAATAACAATAGTATAAAAAAAAAGCAAAGAAATCATAGAAAGGAATTTATATAATGAGAACTTTGGACTGAGCAATTCCAAAAAATTAAAAGTAATAAGAAAGAATACTTATAAATATTGAAAATGAAGATAAAAACTCTCTTTTCAAATAAGATGATAACTTTGAATTGACTGAAGATACAAAAAGAAAAGAAACAAAACCTAAATATGATTTTAGGGAGCATTTTATAAGAATAAAATATTTTGTATAAGAATGAAAAAATTAGGTAATTATGAATTTATAAATATTGAAAATAAAGATAAAAACTCTGATCTCAAATAATATAATAGCTTTAAAGTGATTAAAGATAGAGAAAGAAAAAAAGTAAAACATAAATGCAATATGAAAAGATTTTTATGAGAACCAAATATATAGGTAGTTGTGAATTCTAGCGATAAATAAAGATTTAAATTCAAATTCAAATTTTTTTAGGAATTAATTTATTATTGTAAGGATATATATTTTTTTATTTCATAATTTATCTTTCAAGAGAAAAAAATAAAAAATTAAATTTTTATTAAAAAAATAATATATTGACTTGTGGTGAATTATGATAATAATACTTATTATAACAGATAATAAGAAATATCATGGTTAATATATATATATATATATATATATATATATATATATATATATATATATATATATATATATCATTTGATAAAAAAATTATTAATCACTTTTTCACCTCCAATTTTATTATTCTCACAAAATTTTTCTTTTTGTTTATCCTTCTTACACTAAATAATAAATAATATAACAAGGAAATGAGTTATTTTGGTAAGTTGTAATTTATGAGCTTTGAATATAAATTTCAACACATTCAACGAATAATTGAAATGTAATTCTAGAAATGTCATTGAAATTGCGTATTAATCAATCTTGAATTATATCAATTTTTAATAGTAAATATGTAAGAATAAATTAAATTTTAATTTATTATACCCAAATCCTAGCTTTGTTCTATAGTATAAAGAAGGTGTAATTTGAGAATTAAATACTTAGAATATGATATTTTGATTTCTATTTAGTTCCTTTAATTTATTAATTGATTTCCTTTTCATCTTGTTTTTTTCTTACTCAAGAAACTTCAAATTATCAAAGAAAATTTTGTTATAAGAGACTAGTCTCCTTCTGACCATAACTTCCAATACTCTCATAGATGAAAAGAATAGATGCTATAGTTTAATAGGATAACGTAAATCATGAGTAATTACTAGGGATAGGGAACCTCATTAAAACAATTAGATTAAGTCATGAATTTTACCTATCACAGGTCCATAATCAACTCATTTATATTTGGGCCTTAAATAGCTTATAGGATTTATTCCAATTAGTCACTTAATTTAGAGTCCACTAATAACATTAATTGTAATTTTGTAAATTAATGTGAGACCCATATTAAAATTTCTAATAATCTTCCACTTAGACCAATATTAATTTATAAATAATAACCACTAGAAAATTAATATTAATATTTAATGGTATTATTTCACTCATAAGTTTAATAAGGATTATAAGCATCTAAATGCACTAAATATTATATTTGAAAGGACATTAACATTAAATATGTTAAATGCCTATACCTTATTAACCAAATGAATATAGTGTGCATAATGGAATTTACATTATCTTAATGTGACTAAATATAAATATCTACACAGTGGTTCCAATGTCCATTTAATATGCTTAATAAGAATAATATTCTCAGTATATTAATGAAACAAGATCTAAATGTCTTTACTCACATACCATAACTAAAATGCACATAATACATGGTGATAATACAAATATCTCATTATCAATATTTTTCTTAAACATATCATAAGATATTAATGAACCCATATCATTAAAAATCCCACTAACCTAAAACATTGAAATAGTTTAAACAAATTCATATGATTATGCTTTATATTTACCCCTAAGCCTTTGGTTAATAGATCTATGAGTATACAGTTTGTGGAAAATAAATAATATACTTGCATATTTTCTTTTTCACAAACAAACACTTTAATTTGAAGTCCTTTACATAAGTAGATTTGTTATTACTAAGAAAGAAACTAATGATAACAGTATTATCATGACATAAATCAAGTTAAGACTTAAAAACCTTTAACCTATCAACTTGACAAAGAAATTTATAACACGTGACATGTCCTACCTTTTAATGAAGGTTGCTACAATTGATTGCATAATAATTTCCATGACACAACTCCTTCTCACACACGTTTAAACATAGATTTATGATCACCTAGACAACCAATAAAACAAGTTGGAGTAATTTGTATATATAAGATCTCTTAATGTTTTGTAAATTAGTATATAATCATTTTGTACTATCTAAATATGATACTATTTGCGGTCCAAAACCACTAACTTAAATCAATAATAGGCTACTTACAACTAATACGTATGGGACAATCCTTATCACTTAAAAGATATTTGGGCCTAATAAATTTAATCCTTTTGTATTAACAAATATGAGAACATATTAAAGTATTGGGCTCTTTTTTCGTACCATGAATGAGATAAAATAAATACCTTTAGGACTTATGTACTATGAGCCCAACATACTTTTACCCCTAAGTTTTTGCATTAAATTTTAATTTAATTACTTTGTCTCTACTAGCACATCCAAATCATGACCAATTTCGTTATCGCGCAAAGTTATAATTACTATAATACCCATACTTATTATCACATATTGGTTTGTATTACTCTCCTGGTGTCCTAGAAAAATTATAACCTCATCGAAATGGGATACAACTATATAGACTGATACTTCTAATTTTTCCTCTTAAAAACTATTTAGCTATCAAGTTATCAATTAGAAAGGCTACCTTGTTCTTTAACTAACACGACTCCCACTAAAATAAACTACTTTAAAATATAGAAAAGAGCCTTTGACAAATTATACCTTCATTTTAAAAGCAGTTACTATCAATCCAACTTGATTTTGAACCCAGAGTTTCATACAAGCATCCCTATTGATCTTAAAATCATATTTATTTATAACTCACACCCTTTTGTGGCATTTAAATATCCTTAAATGAATCAGTCCTACTAAATCTTAAAGATGGTTTTAGGATTAGGTTTCAAAATTGGATTTTATAAGATCCCAATATAACCTTACCAAAAAACATGTACCTTAATTAGCATCTTAAAATAGGTTTTATTTGGTAAAACTTAACAATTAGTTAAAAAATGAATTTTCACTATTGAAATTTTATAAAATACTATATTTTTTCTCATATAACATAAAAGGAAAAAAATCTCTAGCTTTAATACACTTTTTATAACATTAACAAAAACAAGTGAAGAACATTCAATGTGCGCCTAGTCAAGAAAACCTATTTTTCATAGTCTATAATAATTAGTAAATCCTTATTTAAAAAAAATAGGTCAAATATTCACTAATAAGATACTCCATGTAATGATTTGGTTCAAAATGACCATCATATTGACTCAATTTGAGTGTAAACAACTATATGTTTCACTATTGCCCTTACATTCAAATTCATATTAATAGTGAGTTCTACACTTAGGATCACTATATACATCTTCTAGAACTAAGCCTTATTAATCATAACTCCTCCTATCTAGCATGCTAACAAATTCCATTATATAGGCATAGCATTGAGAAAAAAAAATATTCCAATTACTTAACACATGTTAAAGCCTTAACCATGCTAATATTCCTCATAAATTTACACTATGCAACCACCTTTCAATATCATATTATAAGAACCAACACTAAGAGATATTTAGGTCCTTATAACATAATATAAGAGTCAAATATTATACCCTTAAAACCTAACACAAAAGTATGTTTAAAATTCTAGGAATACAACATTCAACCCTATACTTATATTATAGTCAAGATACTATACTAATAGCATAATATTGAAAGGTATCTAATATCATTAATATAACCTCTTCCTTAAAATTTTAAAATAATTTTTTCTATAAAAAATTTTGAATAAAATTTTATGCAACTAGTTTCATGAAGGTGAATACATGGTTATACAAAATTTTCTTAACATAATATGAGTATATAATAATTTCTATTTAATGTAATAATACTCCATAATTGTTACATGATTCAACTAGTTTAAAAAATACTACAAAATTTCCAATAAGTAACTAAAAAATTAGAATTACCTAGGAAAATTTCAAGTAAAAATATTTTAAATAATTACTCAAACAAATTAGGAAAAATTAGCATAAAAAATTTTTACTAAAATTTTTTTTGAAAAATGCTCATAATTATGTTGTTGGAAAATGGAGTATAGCTATATGCTCAATGCTGCCATTAGTTACCTAGACGGTAGCATGTGAATCTCACACACCTTTAATGCGATTGGCCATCACACATGCATAGCCTAACAGTCATCCTTTACCTCCCACAAGTTTGCAACTCAGGTTAACTCGACCTAGTTACAACCCATCCGAAATCGAAATTATTTTTTCAATATTTTCACATAATTTTGTAGCTATTTTGGTTCAAATCCATGCTTGAATCTAAAACTCAACTAGCCTAGTTAAATTTTCCTCTAAGACACATTAAAATTAGATTTTGAGATTTTTCAAATATTTTAGAGAAAAAAAGATTCTCTTACATTACGATTTTAAGGGTTATCCTATGCAGTTTTTATACTTTAAACAAACTTACACGCTCTAAAAATAATGCATTAAACTAACACAACTAAAGTTTTATCTAAAAAAGTGTTAAATTTTCAATCTCAAAATTTTCCAAGAAAATTTTAGAAAATGCATCCAAAGATGCTAGTATTTCTAGTTTTTTTTACAGATATCAATACTAGGTTATCTCAATTAGCATTTTAGCCATAAAACTATATTTCACAATAGGAATTAAATAGGTTCAACAATTTTGAAATTTGATCCTAGTTTATCAAGGAAGATTACCCTCAATGTTATACATGTTAAAAATGCAATTTCCACTTTGGATTGCTTTAGATATTATACCAAAAACTAGTATTCAAAATAAATACTTTATAGGTTAAAAAACATATATAACAATAGCTTAAATAAAATAAAAGAGAATTACAAGCATGGCAACAATATAGGGTACAAGATATTTAATTTCCTAGAAAGGCAATAAGACTAGAAAAATATGTATGTTATTCCTCACATGCCATTCAAGATGACCATTCAATGGCATGACACAAAGAATACAAACAAAATATTAATGCTTGAAGGTATGATGCAACTCTGTGTCAAAACTCATTTTTGTATTTAAAAGATTTCATGTGTTGATGGAGTTGTCATGCAAATATTCATATCTATATTTTATAGTTTCCAAATGCAATATGCATATATATTTAAAGCCTAGAAAAATATATAATGGCTCACAAACATATATGAGCTTCAATCTATAGGTTATTACATGGGAGTATATGGCTAAACAAAGCATGCAATTTGATTTATATACATATATATATTATTAAAAAATTAAATAACAGAAAATCATATATATGTGATAAAATAAACAATTAGCAATTTTATGACACACATAGAGTACCATAAATTAAAAATGGATCCATATTGTTGTTCAATATTTTACCCAAGAGGGGGTGAATTAGACTTTTTGCAAGATAATAACAATGTAATCAATTGGATAAGTAGCTAATAAGTAATTCAAGGATGGAAGTAAGAATGCAATTAATCAACTTGATTCAAACATAGCATATTAACAAATTTTATTAGAAAAATAAAGCACAATATGAATAAAGAGAGAGATAAAGATAGAAAGAAAAAAAAATTGCTATTTATAATGGTTCCAACCTTAAAGATTCAACATTCCAAAGTGTGCATCCATTATCAAACCTTTTTTACTTGGATTTGGAACACAAATCCACTATCTCTTCAAGTTAATGGAAACTTGAAGAAGCCTTAGTATAACTATCTACTTTCTTGTATAGTCACTTCGAGAAACTTCTCTCAAAGTCCCTATCTATTAAAAGATCTAACACTCTTAATGTTCCTAAGGATACTTCACCCTAATATACAACAAACGAGTGATTTGGAATGAAGAAAATATCTTATAAACTTTAAAAGTTGGATTACATAATGAAAAGCTAATTAGAGGAATTTAATCAATTGGGCTCAAGGGATTTTTAGGTTGTAGATAAGAGCAAAAGGAGTTTCTTATGTTTATGTAATAGTAATAGCAATTTTTTATATTTTCAAATCAAAATGAGGCTTTTATATAGAGATTAGACAGATAAAAAATTCGTTACTCAGAAAATGTAGCCATTATAGAGTAGTTAGTGCCTTATGAATCAATTGGTCAATCAATTTACACTACCTTTAAAATTTGACAAAGTTACAGTGAATTGATTGGTAATCGATTTGCTCAACTATACATTTGAAATTAACATATGGTGAATTAACTAGTTAATCATTCACCTAAAGCTTAGTTTGACTCTAGATATGCGAAACCATTTAGCTAATCAATTTTGCCTTGTTAAAAACTTAGTTTTGAATAAAAGTTACAGGGCATGAAGTTAGTTCATTAATCAATTCAAGAAACTTGATTTTTGAGCTTTTGAATACTGAATTGATTGGTTAATCAATTCATTTTGCCCTAATTATTCTCTAGATCCTTAGAATTGATTGGTCAATCGATTTAGGTATTTCAATTTGCTCTCTGAATGCCTAGAATTGATTAGTCAATCAATTCTTATCTTGTTTTTCAATGTTTTCAAAGAAAAGGATTTTCAATCATGGTTTTCTTTCTTTAAGGGATTCCAATCTCATTTTAAAAGCATTTTAATATAAGGTTTAACTTAAAAAATAATATTTTTCATTAAAAACCTAAACATTTTTTGAAATGAATTCTTCTAACATAAATTATCCGATAATCTTAACTAGAATCCTAACTAAGTTCATCATGTCCTCCAATTTTTAATCTCCTTTGATCTTCACTTTTTGTATTAAGATTCTAGTTAATTATTTGCCAAATCTAAGAAGATCAAAATGTGTTGTTATCATTAAAACCTTTTAAATAAGGCTAAGGTCAATAATATTCCCCTTTTTTGATGATGATAAATCATTTTGAAATTAAATCAAATTTTCAACATAATAACTCCTTATTTGAACAATCCCCCTCAAAGTATGTATAAAATTTAATTTCAAGATCTCCTACTCACAATTTCCTTCCCTTTTTAGCATCAATTAAAAAATGAAAATGTAAAATAACTAGTAAATCATCAATATCAAATAAACTAGTCACATAATATCTCGTATAATATCCATAAAATCTAACAAGCAGACTATCCAAAAGTCAAGCATGATATCTAATAATCTGAAACATAATATGTAAGTCCTATGGAGATAATAGGGCTAAAAGAATAATTGCTTATAATCACCTACCATGTTATCTAAACTATCCTCAGCTTCTTCATTGCCTAAGTAGCTACTTTAGAGTCTCTTTCTTCTTTAGCTTCTTCCTCTAAAGGGATAACTTTTTGTTTTCCCTTACTTTTCCTTTTTGCTTAAAGGGAATATGTTTCTTCTTCAATAGAATTATCCTCTTCTTCTTAAAAAATGTTCCACTTTCCTCTAAGCTTTTTGAATTGATCCTTAATGTAGGATTTTAACTCCTTTTGAGTTTCTTGATGTAATGTAGTAAGATGGTCCTGTAAGGCATGCATATCAAATTTCTTAACTACATCTCCTCTCTTAATAAATCACCTACTCCTTCTATCTTTTGAAAATACATTTGTTTCATATCTTTGGCTTTGAATCTTTTGTATTCCTTGAACTTTTTTACTTTGGCCTCCTTATTAAGTCGAATCCCAGAGACCTTGAAAGCTCAATGAAGATCATTTTATAAGGAAGGAAATCTCTGTTAACATAAGAATGCATGCAAAGCTGGATGTGATAGGAAAAATTGATAGGTATATTCTACCTTATAGCCTATATCATGAATATTTCATAATAATCAATCTAAATAAAATTATGGCACTTTAGAAGATGATTTTAGCAATAGTATAGGGTAAAATTCTATCTTCTATGGACAACCCTAATATCAACAACTTATTCTTAATAATTTTTTATCGAGAAGGGGGCTAAAATAACCTTATAACTATAGTTTTAAAATAATCTACAATGTTCTCAACACTAATAAAAAGTTAAATAGCATCCATATCAATAATGGTGGCCAATTCATAAATACTAATAGAGAATCTTTTAACTTTTATAGTAATGATCAATTCAAGCAAGCTTTTCTGATCATTTTTCTTAAGATTAGCATAAAACTTATATACTAGACTAGGATAAATATCAGCAGAATGTTCAACAAATTTCAATAAACTTAAATGCTCTAGTAGATGACATATTTCTAAATTTTCATTCCTCAAAGATTTAGTGTCCTAACTGTTTCTAAGCTCTATCTCCTTAGTCATGCATTCTAAGAATTTCTCAAATATAATTACCTCAGAATAATATACTGTCTTAGGAATTATATCAGTAGATAAAAGAGAATGGGATAATAAACCAATGGTTATTCCTTTCCTTTTGCTTGATTTGGTGCAAGGATGTTTTAGTGCCATGCTCTTTTTGCCTATATGAATGATGATCACAATGTTTTTAAAGAAAATTTATGGTGATGAATGGAAATTTTAGAAGAAAATGGAAATGGTTTGTAATTGAAGGGTTTGGAATGATATTAGCTAGATCAAGGTTTTGATAATGTAAGAGATTTGATAGGTTAGATGGTGTTAAAAGTGACGGAGGAAGATTTTAAATGATGTATTTAAACAGTTTTGGTAGAGAAAATCAAGATATAAGGTAGTTAGATAAAAAGCTAGAAGCATGTAAGCAACCAGAAAGAGAAACAAAGGAAACGAAATGACATAATTATTACATGATAAAATATATATAAAGGCCCTATGGAATTAACTAAGCAATCGATTCATGGATAAATATGTTCATCTATAAATTGATTTATCACTGATCTATGGCTAGAAATTTTAAATTCCCAAAATTCCCTCAATATGCAATCAATCAATTAGCAAATCAATTTTAGACTTCTAAAGGCCAACATTACATCCTTAGAATTGATTGACCACTTGATTTATTTCCTTTCAATATGATCTTCACCAAATTGATTGTTCAATCGATTCAACACCCTGGAATTGCTTGACAACTCGATTTCTTGAGTCTTAAAAATTTTTAACTTATTAATTCAACCTTCAAACAATCTATAGTGCAATCTTTTAACTTGAAGCTTCATTTTAAGTTAATATTGCTAAAGATAGTGGGAGGTGCCTATAAAATAAACTTTTAGGATATCTCTGATGCTAAAGTTAGTACATTGATAAGAAAAGCATAAAACTAGTGCATAAATTACTTCTTAAGAAAATTCGACATGTCTAATTCTCTTCTGATAAAGTTGAAACGATCTTTATTAAGTGGCTTAGTGAAAATGTCTACAAATTAAAAATTAGTTTGGATAAATTAGAGTGAAATATCTCTTCTTTAGACGTAATCATGAATAAAATTATCCTTATTTCAATATGTTTAGATCTTAAGTGTATGATAGGATTCTTGCTATAATTAAGTCTAAAATCAGATAATTATTGCTTCATCCATAATAGTTGAGCACAACAATTACCTGCTACTATATACTCTACTTCAGCAATAGATAGTGCCATACTATCTTACTTTTTGTTATACCAAGAGATTAGTGAATGTCTAAAAAATTGATATGCTCTACTAGTACTCTTTCTATCTGATCAGCAACTAGTAAATTCAGCATCTAAATAGCTTATTAAGAAATTTAATTTTTCTTTGCGATACCATAAACTAAAGTGAGGTATGCCCACAAAACATCTAAAAATCATTTTTACAGTAGTTAAATGTGATTCTTTTGGATTAACTTGAAATCTTGTGCACATATACATACTAAACATAATGTCAAGTCTATTAGTAGTTAGATAGAGTAAGGATCCTATCATTCCTTTATACATTGTAACCTCTATCTTTTTACCTTTTTCATCTAGATCTAGCTCGATTGCTATACTTATGGGGATAAAAGATAGTTTGGCTTATCTTTCTTAATTAGCCTTTTTGTATACTTGGTTTGACTTATGAAAATTCCATCACTTGATTGTTTGATTTGCAAGCCAAAAAAAAAATTCAACTTTTCCATCATAGACATCTTAAACTCACTCTACATCAACTTAGCAAATTCTTGACACATAAACTTACTAATAGCTTCAAACATGATATTATTAATATATATTTGCACAAGAAGGATATATTCAAATTTATGTTTTATAAATAGAGTAGTATTAATGTTTCTTTTTGAAAAACTTTTTTCCTATCAAGAATTCACTTAGTTTTTCATACAAGCTCTAGGAGCTTATTTTAGACCACATAAAGCTTTCTTTAATATGAATGCATGATTTGAAAAGAAATTACTTTCAAAACTTGGAGGTTGTTCAACATGCACCTCCTTTATGATTATACCATTTAAAAAAGTGTTTTTGACATTCATTTAATAAAGTGTAAACTTTTCATGCGAGCATATGGTAACCACATTCTAATGGCTTTTAGTCTAACTACGATGCATATGTTTCAACATAATCAATGCCTTCCTCTTGGTTGTATCCCTTTGCAACCAATCTACCTTTATTTCTTATTATGATGCTATTTTCATCTAACTTATTTCTAAAAACCCATTTTATTCTAATAATTAGATAATTATTTAATCTTGACATAAGTTCCCAAACTTTATTTCTTTCAAATTGATCATAATTAATTGGATAATTAATTAGTAAAAATGCTAAATGATCATAAATATTTTTAAGAGAACTTCTGGTTATTATTTGAGTTATGTCACCAATAAATTGATCAATAGGATGATTTTTCATTATTTTTCATTTTTTTATATCCATGAATTGGTTCTTAATCTATATTGCCTATGGGTGAAACTAATTCTTTGTCTTCTTCATCCTTTTCTTAAGCTTTTATCTCCTCATCTTGATTATTTGAATTCTTTTAAATAATCCATAAGTTAGCTTTTTTCTCATCTTTATTTGATACCTTTTTCATGCTAAGAAAGGATTCATCAAATACACCATCAATGGATTTTTATACTAGGAAAGTTCTTTTGTTATAAATCTTATAAGCTCTGCTATTAGAAGAATATCTAATGAAGATAGTTTCATCAGATTTAGCACCAAGCTTTCCAAAATTATCTTTAAAATTATTGTGCACAAAGTATTTGTAACCAAAAATATGAAAATGTGAAATATTGAGCTTTTTTCCTTTGTAAAGCTCATAAGGAGTTCTCTTTAAAATTAATCTAATAAGGGCTCTGTTCATTACATAACAAGCAATGTTTACTGCTTTAACCTAAAAAAATTTAGGAAAAAAACTATCATTTAGCATAGTTCTTGCCATCTCTTTTAAACACTTATTTTTTCTTTCAACAACTTTATTTTATTCACGTATTCTAGGAAATGAAAAGTTATGCTTAATGTCATTGTCATCATAAAAACAAGGTTATAATTTTCAAATTCCTTATCATGATCACTTTTAATATTTACTATAGACATTCTTTTTTCATATTATAAAGTTTTTTCAAGTCTTTTGAAAGCTTCAAAAACTCTATCTTTGAAAGGAAGAAATAATATCTATATAAATCTTTAATAATAATTCATAATTATAAGTACATAGAGATTTCCTCTACAACTTCTAATTCTTCATAGAATAACTAAACCAAATATAGTAATTAAAGTGCTCTAGATGTAGAAACAAAAATTTTGAATGTAAAAAAGGCATTTACTTGTTTTTCCTTTTGACATGCATCACAAATTCTATTTTTGACAAATTTCAATTTTGACAAACCATCAACCAAATCATTTTTGAAAAGTTTTGCTATAAGATCCATGCTTGTATAAGCAAGTTTTATATGCCAAATCCAAGAATCATTATTTATACTGACTAAGCATTTAGAATCTAGATTAGACTCATTATCAGTATCTATCATATAGATATTTTCATATCTCTTACCAATCAACTTAATTTTCTTGTTATCTTAATTTTCAACAATCTAACAAGTGGAATCAAATGTAACTTTATTCTCTTTACCACAGAATTGACTAATACTAAACAAATTATGTTTGAACCCTTTGACATATAAGACATCATCAATATAAGATTTTGAATTCTTACCCATTCTATCTTTCTTAATAACTCTTTCTTTTGAATTATCTCTAAAGGTGACATTTCCTCCTTCTTTGAATGCCAATGAGATATCTAAATACCATATCTCACTTTGAGTTCTTAAACAAACCTATAAAAGAAATATCAATTTTTTATTTTTGATACTCGAACAACTTTAGGTCCATCTTTGTTAGCTAGTACATATGTCCCTTTAAGAACCTAAATTTTCTTTATTCCAATATAGGTATTTCTTCTATATGCATAAGAATAAATTCCATGCCCTTTTTTCTCCATAATAGAAATAAATTATTTTTTTGTTGTTTCCTTATGGTTTCTTTTACAAAAATTTTTTTATAAAAATGATTCTTTTTGTTTAGTGTATAACCAAGAACTTTTTTGTTAAAGAAAATCTTTTGACCAAGAAGAGTGTCAAGTAAATCTTTACCTTTTATAAACTACTCAAGATTTTTAGTTAAATCATCAAGTTTTTACTTGAGATTTTCACAAAAGGTGCATTTCTATGTAATTTTCTTAAGATTTTCTACTTCTTGAATCAATTCTTCATTTTCTTTTTCTAATTGCTTAACATTGTCTTTCAAAGAAGATATTAACTTCTTTAAGGGTTCAATGTTTCTCTTCACCTTAAGTAAGTCAATGTTTAGATAAAAAATAACATAATTAGATTCATTATCTAAGTTAGAGATGGATACTTTATCTCCATCTTATTCTTCCAAAGCCATTAAACAAAGAAGAGCTTATTTATCTTTATCATTTCCATCACATGAATTATTATTATCATCATCATCATCCCCTAAAAAATTAAGTGAGAAATTTTATAAGCACTTCTATTTTTCTTCTTTTCATATTCCAACTACTTCTTTAAGTATATGAGACAATTAAACTTGATATGACCTAACTTTTTGCACTCATAGTAAGTTAGGGTGGCTTGTATGCTTGCTTTTCCTTTGTTTGTGTGTTTATTTTCTTAAGGATTTTTTTCTACCAATAATTCTTTTAAATGTCCATTGATATTTCTTAATAATGAGGACTAAGTTATCTTCCAATGATACATCAAGTAATTTCTCTTAGTAATCTTCATCAATTTCATTTTCATTTGCATTAGTTTTAGCTTTTAAAATACAAGACCTTTTCTTTCTTTTACCATCATTAGCATATCTCTTAAGCTCTAGTTCACGCTCTTCCAAATTTTCAAATAAATATAGTAAAGTTGGCATCTTGATTTTCATTACTTCTTTGATAGTAATTATTTTTGGTTGCCATTCAATTGTTAATGGCCTAAACACTTTGTGAACAAGCTCTCCATCTATAAGATGCCTACCAAGAAAACTCAATTAATTAACAAAGGCAGTAAATCTTTGCATCATATCTTTAACGGGTTCCCTATCATTCATTCTAAATAATTTATATTGATGAACCAATGTATGCATTTTGCTTTCTTTGACTTGTGTAAGTTCTTATATACGCCAATTCAAGCATATCCTACATTTCTTTCATAATTAAACAATTTGAGACTCTTTCATATTCACTAAGCCATAAAGTATTTGATAGAATCTACTTAACTTTAGAGTAAAGTTGATGTTTTCTTTTCTCATCTTCAGTCCATTCAAATCTTAGTTTCAAAATATTGACATTATTTTCCTTTTTAGTTAGTGGATTATAACTATTTTCAATCAAATCTCACATATCAATATCAACAGCTTTTATAAAATCTCTTTTTTTTTTCCAATAAGTATAGTGTTATCCATTGAAACTTGAAGGTTTATTTAATGGAGGACATTCGAGTAAAATGCTAACACTATTTACATCTATTAAATCCTTTTAAGATTGTAGATTTTGTTCCAAAAGCTAAGCTCAAATAGAAAATGTTGTTCAATATTTTACCTAAGAGAATGGTGAATTAGGTATGAAAACTTTTTGCAAGATAATAAAAATATACTCAATTTTGATAAGTAGCTAATAAGCAATTCAAGAATAGAAGTAAGAATACAATTAACCAACTTGATTTAGACACAACACATTAACAAGTTTTATCAAAAAAATAGAATACAATATGATTAAATAGAGAAAAGAGATAGAGAGAATCACACTTCTATTTAGAGTAATTCTAGCCTTGAAGATTTAATACTCTAAGGTGTACATCCATTACCGAGCCTTTTTTACTTGAATTTTAAACTCAAGTCTATTATCTTTTCAAGTTTAAGGGCAATTGAAAAAGGCTAAGTACAACTCTCTACTTTCTTATATAATCCTTTTGAGAAACTTCTCTTAAAGTCTTTGCATATCAAGAGATCTAATACTCTTAATGTTCCTAGGGATACCTTATCCAAATATACAATAAATAAATGATTTGGAATAAAGAAAATAGCTCATAAACTCTAAAAGTTGGATTACACAGTGAAAAGCTAATGAAAGGAATTTAATCAATTAGGCTTAAAGGATTTTGAAGTTTTAGATGAGAGAAAAAGGAGTTTCTTATGTCTATGTAATAGTAATAGCATTTTCTTATATTTTCAAATCAAAATGAAGCCTTTATATAAAAGTTGGAGAGATAAAAAAATTATTAGTAAAAAAATATAGCTATTACAGAGTAGTTAGCACTTTATGAATTAATTGGTCAATTGGTTCAGGCTACTTTCAAAATTTTTAAAAAATTAACATGAATCAATTTGTCAATCAATTCACCTGACCATACATTTGAAATCAACATATGGTTAATTGATTGGTTAATGGATTCACCTGGAGCTTAGTTCAACTTTATATATGCAAAATTAATTGGTCAACCAGTTTTGCCTTATTGAAAATTTAGTTTTGAATAAAAGTTATAAGGCATGGAATGAGTTCATCAATCGATTCAAGAAACTTGATTTTTGAATTTTTGAACACTGAATTTGATTAGTCAATTAATTCATTTTGCCCTGGTTACTCTTTGAACCCTTAAAATCAATTGGTCAATCAATTTAGGATGTCTAATGTGCTCTCTAAATACTTGAAATTAATTAGTTAATTAATTCAGGTATTCTACTTTCTCTCTGGATGCTTGGAATTAATTATTCAATCAATTCTTTTCCTATTTTTCAATATTCTCAAAGAAAAGTATTTTAAACCATAGTTTTCTTTCTTGAAGGGATTCTAACCTTATTTTAAAAGCATTTTGACAAAAGGTTTAATAAATAATATTTTCATGAAAAAACCTAAACCTTTTTTGAAATGAATTCCTTTTATACAGTTTGTCTTATAATCCTAACTAGCTCATGATGTCCTTCATTGTTCACTTTTTACATTGGGATTCTAGTTGATCATTTGCCAAATTTAAAAAGATCAAAATGTGATGTTATCATCAAAGCCTTCTAAATGGGGGTAAGGTTAACACATATGTATGTTTGAAATTTTGGCAAATCGGTACTACACTAAGTTTGCATCTCTAATGCACAACATAAATTCAAATTGTGCATAAAGGAAAAATGCCATATAGTAGCCTAGAAACATGCTTCGTAGCAAGTAAAAGAAGAGCTACATATATCTATGCATGCACTAATCATAAATTTATAGCACGAATTTAAAGGTGTACATGGGTTAGGCAGGCCGAATTATAGGAAATTTAAAGCCCGATCCTGACCCATTTACATTTTAAAAAAATAGGCTCAACCTACCTCGATTTTTTAAATGAAAGGCCCGAAGGCCTAGCCTAATAGCATGAAAAAATAATTTTTTTAGTAAAAATAAATTTTTAAAATAAAAATATAAATTTAAAGATATAATATAATATTTAAATATTAATTAATTATACTAAAAATAATTAGGCATAATTATTTTTAATATATAATTATAATATTAAAAATAAATTAATATAATCGAGTTGCATCGAGGCGGACCTATCGGACTTTTTTATCTTAACCTAAGTTTGGCCAAATTATTAATTAGGCCATAAAACAAGGTCTCAACAGGCCTATCAAGTTAAAAAAAAATCTAAACTTTATATTTTTTTGAGCCGAGACTACACAAATTGCATTAAAAACTGTATAATCATATGTTTGCAATACATGCATTCAACAAAATTGGTAAAAAGGATGAATTCAAGTAATTTTGCATAAAATTCGACTAATTAGGCATAATTCAAAGCCAAACCAACCTTTAATACCAATTTGTAAGAATAAATTAAATTTTGATTTATTATACCCAGATCTTGGCTTTGAACTATTGCATGAAAAAGATGAAATTTGAGAATTAAATACCTAGAATATGAAATTTTTATCCTTATTTAATACCTTTGGTTCACCAATTGACATCGATATAAGTTTAAGATACTTACATTAAATCTCCATCTCCATCATGTTAATTGATCCCCTTCTCTCTCTCTCTCTCACTTTGTCTATATATATATATATATATATATATATCGTAATATGCTTATTACTTATAAAATTCACCATTCATTTTAACTTGATCTAATAGTTACAATGTATGCATATTAATTATAACTACTTTTAATCATGAGAGAGAATTAATGTCTAGCTCATTTAATTTTTGTCTCTTCTTTCTCTTATAATAATTTTTTTCAATTTTGAAATTCTAATTTATTTTGAAATACATAATTATCATAAAATTTATTTTTATAAATTACTATCTATTTACTTTTTAAAATTTATTTAAAATCAATAAAACTCATTACTAATTAATAACTATTTATAATTTATGATAAATATGAATACAATATACTAATCAATATAACTTATTACCGTCTATTTAATTTTTTTATTTATTTGATCCTGTGTGAAAAATGAAAATGGTGTGTAACATTTTGCTTTTCTCTTGATTTATACAAAAATACATCAATTTCTTTTAAAATTTGGACTCCATTTTCTTTCTTATGTTTTTCTTAAAAGTTTACGTATTGATTTTCATAATAAATTTTTATCTACTTAGGATTTTACAAATTTTGTGATAGAAAGTAGTTAATTTTTTCCCATTTCTAAAACAATACATATATATATATATATATATATATGTTCTCTTAATGACAAAGAATATATACACGTGGCATGAAAGTTTTACTTTTTATATATAGACAAATGATATATTTTTCATACAATAAAGAGTTATTTGTTTCATATATAAGCTCCATTTTGTGTAATAAATAAGTTAACTTATAACTTATTAACATGGTCAATAAGTTATAAGTTAGCCTTTAGAGGTATTTCTTGCACTAATTTATAAGATTTAATTTAATAAGTTTCCTAAAATAGCTTATAACTTATAAACTACTATTTTTTTAAATTCTTTTCAAATCTATCCTTATTTTTTTTATTAATTTGTAATCCATATCTTTTGTAATACAAATTTAAGTAATTTTTTTAAAAAAATATATTTACTTATATTTTAAGTAATTATAATTTTATAATAAATAATAAAATAAAAATTATATAAGTAAATAAATATATAACTTTATAAAATATAATTAATTAAATATTAAAAATTATACTTTTATTTTAATTTTTTTAATTATATTAATATAATTTAATTTTTAGATAAATATAAATTATTTTAATTATATATATTTCTATTAATGTGTCCTTTTATGTTATTTTATAATTTCAGTTAGTTCAACAACTAATTTTATGAAACACTTTAGTTAACTTATCAGATATCAACTATCAAATAGTTTATCAGCTATCAGTTAGCTTATCAGTTAATTGTACGAAACGAAGTTATAAAGTAATTTTTTATAAGAAATTGAACTTCTCATATAATAACTTTTTTATGTAAACTTTCCAAAAAGCATTTAAAGTTATTTAATTGATAATAAGAAGTGACACTTACTAAAATATAACTTTTGATATTTTAATTAGTTTAACTTTGAATATTATAGAAAGTGTTAATTAAATAATTATTATATCTTTAATGTTATTATAATATAAATTAATAAATTTTAATTGTTATTAATTAAATTTAATTATTGTATCTATAAATAACATAGGAAGTAAAACTTATTTAGAGAGGGCGAGTGAACAACTTTTCATATTTTATGAGAAATATAACTTTTTAGAAAATCTTATTTCTTCCAATTTATTAGACAATAGCTAACTAAATAATTCATCTCTTTCTTATTTTTTAAAAAATAAAATTTCTCATACTATTGAAATGAATCAAACAACTTTTAAATATTTGTCAAGAAAAAATTTTATTAACTTGTATTTTTTTATATACACTAATTAAGTTATTTTTTATTGTAAACATATTTTTATTTTTATGCATTGTCACATGAATAAAAAAAATTTAAATAGATGGTAATGAGTTATACTGATTAGTATATTGAATTAACATTTATCATAAAGTACAAATATTTATTAACTAGTAGTGAGTTATATTGATTCCAATTATAAATATTTATAACTTAAATAATTTTGTGTAACAAGAGAGATAGGAAATTGAATAAAAATAAGTTAAAAAATAAACAAATTGTAGTTTGTAAAAAGAAAAATAAAGTTTGCAATAATTTGTATTCTAAAATAAATTTTAATTTCAAAATTGGAAAAAAATGCTGAGAGATAGAGAGAGAAATATTAAATGAATTAGACATTATTTCTCTCTCATGATTAAAGTTAGTTTTAATAATTAATATGCATACATTGTAATTTAAAATAGATGGTGGAAGTTTCATATAAATCTTTTACAGGAAGGGATCACTTGACATAAATGTAAGTTTAAAAGATATCAAATCTCCATCATTAGTTCTAGGTTTATCTGATAGTTTATATAACTTTAAATTAATTTCTAAAGTTAATTTTAGTGATGAGAGGGAAATAATACTTATTGCATTTATTTCTATTCCTTTCTTATGATATGTTCATTAATTTTTCTCATTTGAAAATGCTAATTTATATTAGAACATAGAATTATTCTAAACTTTTTTTTATACAATACAATCTATTTCTTTTATTTTTATTTTTTATATTTAATTTCTATCTCTTTAATGTCACACAAAACCATTTAATTTATAAATATTTCCAATTAGAATTAATATAATTCATTATTGTTAATACGTAGTCTTAAATATTTTATAAGCTAATTATTATATTAAGGTGGGAAGAAGCGTAACTATTATAACTATGTGCAGTGATAATGGAATAATAATAATAATAATAATTTTAATAGTAAGTTTTCTATTATATTAGGAAAATTATCAGTATGACCTTTATTTTTACTTTGAGTAATTAAAATTATAATGATTATTTTTTATATGTTGTGAATGCAATTTAAAATTTAAATTAAGAAAATCAATTTAATCTTTGCAAAATTAAAAAAAAAAGGAAATAGATTGTAATGTGGTTAAAAAAATAAAGTTTAGAATAATTTTATATTCTAAAATAAATTGAAATTTTGAAATAAAAAATGAAAATGTTATAAAAGAGAGAGACATAAATTAAATCTAATAAGTATTAACTCTTTCTCATAATCAAAGTTAATATTAGTAATTAATTTGAATGCTATACAAGCTATTAAATGAATCTAAAATCAATGATAGAGATTTAATCTAAGTCTTTTTAGACTTACTCCTCCATATATATATATATATATATATATATATATATATATATATATGTATGTATATATTTATATATATATCCTTAGGCCATATTAAGTGAGAAAAGTGAGCCAAGAGTATTACATCTAGTATTGAAAGGGTTAGGATTAAAACATAAAGTCATAAGACTTTTTTTAAGTGGCCACATAATCTTTTCAAATAATTACATGATTTTCAATTACATTTTAATCCTAACTTTTAATACAAGATCTGAAAGTTATAATTTACTTCTCTCATCTCTCTCATAAAAATATTCTTTTCACTTAATATATTTCCTATATGCATATAAAAGGGAGAAAATTATTAATGGGAGAATATTATTACTCTTTAGAAATCTTTTATTACCTTACTAGTATTTCTACACTTTTTCAATTTAAAAATTTTTGGAAGATTTTTGAAAAGGGGTAGGAATCATCTCTTATATATGCATCGTCTTCCTATACTTTGCCAATCATTTTCTCTTATTATATTTCCTTTCTCTCCCCCATTTACCATAGCACTAGTATAGGCAAAAACAGTTAGGTGATTTATTAAAGCTTACGACACAATTGACTTTTGACCCAATTTAATTAAACCTATTTATATAAATAAGTTAGGCCTACTAATAAATAGGTTTATTTAAATAAATAAGTCAATTTTTTCTTCTTTAAAATTGGCTTGTAAATTTATTAAATTAATCTATTTATATCTATTATATAACTTCTATAAAATTAAAGCAATTTCCTAGAGCTTAATTATGTGTCATAGCAAGATTTAAAGAGCAAAAAAATTTAAGAATAAAGTAGAAGAATGAAACTAGAGTTTAGTGGTAATCTATTCATATTTTTAATTTCTCTTTAATAATGACTATTATGTACCAATTGCATTAATAGACCATTGGTATAGTACATTAGATTTCATTCATTTGTACAACACTCCACAGGATAAATGAAATTCAATAGCTCAAACCAGTGATGCATTAATGTAATTGGTTTGCCAAAGTCTCTTCCATTCCTTTTTTTGAACTCACAATAGCTCAAAACTACAACTTGTTAAATAGCCTATAATTCTAGAACTGACAATATATTGATTTCTCAATTTAATCCTAAAATCATAAATTCATAGTCAGAGAATTAAGGTGTCGCTTTCTCTAAAGAAATTCACCTTTTTGTTCTTTGAAAGAACAAACTATTTCTACTCTGCTTAAATGATAAATAGCAATCAAAGTAAGGATTTCTACAGGTAGAGATTCTTATATAACTAATTTATCAATTTGGATTATAGATCCTACTCATTACAAGATTTATATCTAATTTACTTATATTGGGCTTAAATGTCTAATAATACCCATAACTTGACAATCGCTTTAATTTTGGATATTAGATAATATTAATATTAATAAATTACTATAAATTAACATGAGATCTAAAACATCAAATTTATAATATTATATATAATATATAATAGCAATAATATTTCAAGCAAACATTTATATATATGTAAATCTAATTTGGCTTTTGACTCATTGAAGTCTTCAATATTTTTACTTATAAAATTATTTGAAATTTTATTTTTGCAAACAAACTTCAAAATAAATTACCATATGGATAAATTTTAAATAAAGTTCCTCATGAAATTCTCCATTTTCATTGTATTAATTGTTTATTATAATTATAATATTGATAATTATTGTAATTATCAAACTAAAATTATTAATAATTAATAGAATAATTAGCACATGAATTATAATATGAATGAAGAATCTCATGACACACATTTAAAAAATTTTACTTAAGTTTTGTCCATCACATTAAACCTTTTTAATAGATTAAGTACGGTACAAATTTTTTTTCCCTATATAAACTAACCGGTGAGGTTAAAAGTCAATATTAATGCAAGGATGACACTTTTGTTTAGTACAGCAAAAAATAAGATTTTACCTTATCTTCAAATAATTTTTTTAAATAGTGTTTAACTTTAAGTTAAAATATGTTTTAAGTGTGTTTGAATATATTTTTATTTTTATTTTTTTAAAAATTTTCTAATTTTTCTTATTCCTAAAAATTATTTTTGAATAGAAAGGAAACTAAGGATAAAGAGTAGTCAGTATTGTAAATAAGAAAATATTTTATTTAATTATAAAATTAATATGTAGGATAAGCAAACAAGTTTAAAAAATAATTAAAAGCTATTTTTATTTTACTATTTTAAGTTATACATTTGAAGTTATAATTTTTAAAAATAGATTTCAAAAATATGTTGATAAATAGGTTCAATTTTTTTAAATAATTATTTTTAAAAATATTAAATAAATAGATCCTTCATTTCATTTCATTTATAATTTTTATTTTAATTATATTTGTTCTATTATAAAATCTATTAAATTTAGTAAAAATTCCATTGAAATTTATTTTATTTGACCTAAAAAATATACGACATAAAATTTATTTCCTTTTCAATATTATATTTTTCATGATACTATCAAAAATTTTTAATTGAATTTCATGTATTTTTTAATATATTTCAAATAAATAATTTATTTGTAAATAAATTAAAATTATTATTTTTAGCAAAAAATTTTAATAATAAAATTTATTTATAAATAAATTAAAATTATTTTATTAAAATAAAATAAAATCAATTCTTGAAAATTGTATGTAAAATCAATCCTAAAATAAAATCTTGTTCGACCTACCCAGTGCACACCGCGACCACATGGATGGCCACTTGCCTTCCTCTCGTCGACAATGTGTCCAACCCATCCCGCCGGGGGCGGCGCCAAATTGCAGATAGATATGAGTGGTAATGGATTTTAATCTTAAAATAAATTAATTTGTTTTGATGATAAATTTTATGGTGTTAAAATTTTTTTAAATTTATGATAATGTGACGATTTAAAAATTATTAAATTAAAAATATTTAATTATATTAATTAAAAAATAAAAAATAATTGAATAATTTTAATTTAATAATTTTAAAATTTATTATGTCATTTTTAATTTTAAAATTTTTTGAGTATCATAGCAAGCACCTATTTTGATATTAAGGTGAATTTTATAATATTTCATGAATTTCAAAATTTGAAATGAAGTGGTAATTTAAAAATCATTATATTATAATTATTTAATTATTTTTATTAAAAAATAATTATAATTAAATAATTTCAATCTAAAAATTTTAAAATTTATCGTATCATTCCAAATTTTAAAAATTTTAAAATATCATAACAAGCACATGATATTAAATATTTTCTTATAAAAAGAATTCGTGTGCAATTCAACTAGTTTATCTCTTAGGAAAAAGAATACAACTTACTTCCTTATGTATGACACGATTTTTTTTTATTACCCACTTATAATATAATTTAAAGTGTTAAAATTTATTTACATATAATTTGTTATATTAATAAATTTTCATCAAAAACTAAATAAAATTTATATATTTTTGTTCTATCATCTTTATTCTTTCTGGTTAAAATTACAAAATAGTAAAGTTATTGGAAGCAAAGCTTTATAAATGGGTTATTCTATCTAAAGAGTGACATTTTGAGGTAAAAGTTGAAATAAAGAGATATGATTTTAAATCTATCATTGACTCAAATGTAGTTCTTTAGTTCTGTGATGTTAACAAGAAATAAAGAAAGACCACACAAAATAATATATTAATTTTATTTATTTTTAAATTTAAAAAGTTGAGGTGAGTAAAATAATTCTCCATTACGATTTGATCTTAAGAAAGATAACATGAAAAGAATAATTATTATACATCAACATAGCATTAGATTTAATTATATATCAGATTTAATTTTTTTAAATCAAATTTGATACAATAAATAATAATATATCAGTAATTAAATTTGATAATATATTGATAAATTATTATATTAATAATATATCATATGTTATCACCTAACTTTTATAAAATAATATTATAATCAAACCTTGTAAAATGTGTCTCATCTGATGTTTTTACGTCCTTCGCTTAAATCCTGAGCCAACCCTTAATAATATAATGTTATATACAAATGAAGTATGTTCAACTAACCCAATTCTAGCCAAGTTATACAAAACTCCCTTTTAAAATATATGATTTTTTTAAATATAAAATAATATTATACTTAAATTTAAATTTAAATTTTTATTTAATAAAATAATCCTTGTAAATTTAAACCACATAATATATACAAATATAAAATATTTTAAATATTTTATGATAAAAATGCATTAACTAAATTCAAAAAACTTAATGTAATTAATAAAAAAATTAAATTTTGATGTAAGTATTATAAATTTTTAATCATTTAAATTTAATTAAATCATATTTTTAATGATAAGATATTTAAGTTATCATTAAATATATAATTTTATTTTTTTTATCATTTTTTAAAAATGATTAAAAAAGAAGATTATATATAAAAATGATTAAAAAAGAAGATTATATATTTAAATTATCACGAAAAACCATTTCAGTTATAAATATTTATAATTATAATCAATATAATTCATTATTATTAATGCATAATTTTAAATTTTTAATAAGCTAATTATTATACTAATGTGGGAAGAAGCATAACTATTATAACTATGTGCAATAATAATAGAATAATAATAATAATAATAATAATAATAATAATAATAATAATAATAATAATAATAGTTTTAAAAGTAAGTTTTCCATTCCATTAGAAAAATTATCATTATGACCTTTATTTTTACTTTGAGTAATTAAAATTGCAATGATTATTTACTACATATTGTGAAAGCAATTTCAAATTTAAATTAAGAAAATCAATTTAATCTTTGCATAATTAAAAAAAAAGGAAATAGATTGTAATGTGGTAAAAAAATAAAGTTTAGAATAATTTTATATTCCAAAATAAATTAAAATTTTTAAATAAAAGATGAAAATATTATAAGAGAGAGATATAAATTAAATGCAATAAGTATAAATTCTCTCTTATTATTAAAGTTAATTCTAATAATTAATTTGAATGCTATATAAGCCATTAAATGAATTTAAAATCAATGATGAAGATTTAATCTAAATTTTTTAGACTTAAATTGATGCCCATTAATCCCCTTCCCCCTTACACACATACATATAGGGACATATTAAGTGAGAAAAGTGAATCATAATTATTAGATTTGGTATTAAAGGGTTAGGATTAAAATATAAAATTGTATATTTTTTTTATGTGACCAAATAATCTTTTTAAATGATTTCATAATCTTCAATATATCTTAATTTTGGTTTTCAATATAAGATTTGAAGACTACAATTTACATCTTTCATCTTTCATACAAAAATACTATTTTTCTTTAATAGGTTCCTTATATTATTGTATGTATATAAAAGGGAGAAAATGATTAATAAGAGAATATGATTACTCCTTCAAAACCCTTTATTATCTTACTAGTATTTTTGTAATTTTTCAATTTAAAAGTTTTTGGAAGATTTTCTAAAGGAAGTATGAGTCATCTCTTCTATGTGCATCCTTTTTCTGTCCTTTGTCAATCATTTTCCCTTGTTATATTTTCTTTCTTTCTCCTTTCTTACATATCATTATTATAAGTGAAAATGGCTAGTTGATTTATTAAGGCTTACAACACAATCTATTTTTGGTTTAATTTAATTAAACCGATTTATATAAATAACTTAAACTTATTCATAAATAAGTTTATTTAGATAAATAGATTAATATTCTCTTCTTTAGAATTGCCTTGTAAGTTTTTTGGATTAATCTATTTAATAATTCATATACTTATATATAATATGACAAAATATGTATATTATATGCTATAACTTTTATAAAATTAAAAGCAATTCTCTAGAGCTTAACTATGTTATAGCATGATCCAAATAGCAAAAGAATTCAAAAATATAAGTAGAAGAATGAAATTAAAGTTTAATAATAACCTAAATCTAATGCATTCATATTTTCAATTTTTTTGTAACAATTATGGTGCATCAGTTGCATCAATGCAGTATTAGCATAGGACATTTGATTTCATTCATTTGTATAACACTGCATAGGATAAATAAAATCTAACAACTTAAATTAACAGTGTATCATGAAATTAGTGCACCAAAGTCTTTTCCTTTCTTTTCATTTTTTTTTACTGCTACAACTCATTGAATAGCCTATAATTCTAGAACTCATAATATATTGATTTCCTAGTTTAATCCTAAAATCACAAACTCATAATATATTGTAACAATGCAGAGTGGAGACTAAAATTTAGCAAGGCATATGTTAAACGTTTACCTAGACTTCACTCCAATCATCATCCAATTGTTATCACTTTATACAATGTAAAATAATGGACTAAACATATTTTAATATATAATTGAATTAATATGTCATTAATATGATAATAATGCTTAGACTTTGTGTTATATTAAAACTCTAAAGTGTGCGCATATACCATATTCTAGATTAATTATGATGGGCTAATTAATCCTAGTTAAGTTTGGGTTAGGGTTAGGATCCCTATCCACCTCCTTATAAGGTGAGCTGCAGTCTCCCATCACATTGCAGTTTGTAATTCCAAATATTCTCTCTAAAACTCACCTAAGAAGTGGGCAGTGATCTAACCAATCCTACAATCAAACATTATGAATGCAACAGGAGGGTTAGGTAATTCGAAAACTCTTTATTTTATTTGTGCAATTATTGTACTCTTCTTTATGGATCCTAAGGTTGTATGAATATTAAATTATTTTATGAATCCTAAAATTTCTAACAATTGGTATCAGAGCTAAAAATTCATATTGATGAGTTGAATTGTACAAATTATATTTTGATATTTTATTTTATCTAGTATGAATTTCTTATATGCTTTGGCCATAATACATCAAAATAAAATTATAGCAATATTACTTTAGATTTATTGTTTCTTATTTATTTTAATTAGTATGTTGTTGATTTGAATTGAGATTAAATTTTGACAATTTTTTTTGAATTTGTTTTGGAAATATGAAGAAACAATTATACTATGTCCATATATATATATTTTAAAATTTGGAACATCCGTTGGGTTTTGAATTGCGTGTAAATTTTAGAATTTTGAGATATATGATTGTCATAAATTCACGGTTCTCTTATTTACATATATATATATATATATATATATATATAGTGGTTTGTGATTCGATATAAAATTTGGGTCGAATTTTCTTTGCATTATGTCTTTTGACATTTGGTATATATACTATTGATTTATATATATATATATATATATATATATATATATATATATATATATATATATTGATAATTTCTAGGAGAGGTACGTTAAAATACCTCATTATATAAGAACATAGTTGTTTCTCCATTAGACCAAACATCAAACCTTTGTCCCTGGTGGCTAAATCGTTAACCATAAGGATAGTGATGGATTTATATATATTCACACCTAATTTTACACATATGTTTCTGACGTCTCGTATATATATGTACTTCTGTGTTTTAAGTTATGCTCTACTCCGAGCTTTATTTTGGTAAATTTTAAAAAAAAATTAGAAACAAAATATTTTTATTAATTTTTAATTTTAATTTTTTTTCATATATATATATATATAACATATATAATTCCGTGTTTTATATATATTTCTAACGTTTCATATATATATATATATATATATATATATATATATATATATATATATATATATATATATATGGTGGTGTTCCACTCTCCAAACTTCAATTTTTTGGTAATTTTTTTTATTTTTTTGGGTATAATTTTTATTAAATTTTGGCCTGAAATTTTTTGTACATATAATCTTTGTATAATTGTATACTGTACAAAATTTTTCTGAATGATTTACATACTGTATGCATATTTTCATAATTTTATCATTAATATGCAATTAATTGTTTAATTTATACAAAGATTATAATTGCTCATATTTTACCTTTCAATTTTATATAATTATACTCACCTATCGTGGGTTAATTGCATGAAATTTTTGTACTGTTTTATGTAATATTGTTAATTAAATTATTGTTATGATAATTTAATTTTGAAATAATTAAAATTAAGAGAGTACTATATTAATGAAAATTATACCCTATCGGTATAATTCTATTAATATAGTTTGTAGGTGATAATATGAGTGTTAGGATTATATGTTAATTTTTTAAAATTTTAAATACCCTATCGGTGTTAGGTTTTAAGATTTTAGCATATAGTTCTTGTATTATGTTATAATACTTATACCCCATCGGTACTAAGTATCATAGCATTATACTGTAAATAGTTGTATATTTTGAGAGGAAAATTTTAAGCATGATTATTGTTCAAACATGCAATGTTATTAATTTATTATTAATTTCATAAATTTTAATAATTTTCCTCAGCTTCTGTTCCTATGTAACTGACTTCTATGAAAACTTTAAATGGGACTAATCATGAGGACTGGGTGGAATCCTTGAGACTATATCTAGCAGTCTTTAACCTTGATCTAGCTTTACATGAAGAGGAACCGGAGATCAATGAGGAGTCAACTCTTGCTCAAAGAACCCATCATGAAAAATGGACTCATTCCAATAGAGTCTGTTTGATGGTGATAAAATACACTATGGATAAGACCATTAGGCAAAGTATTCCTGATAGTCAGAAGGCAAAAACGTTCCTGGATTCAGTGGCTGAAAAATATGTTAAGTTTGATAAAGCTGAAAAAGGACATTTTCTGTCCTTATTGGAGAAGACTGTGTATGATGGAGTGAGTGGTGTTCGGGAGCATATAATAAAATTAGTGCATTATTACAGTCGATTGAAGAGCATGAATGTTGTAGTTACTTGATTTGGCGAGCCCTAGAGTCGCTTCCTCCTCAATTTGATGTGTTGAAAACATCTTACAACACTCAGAAGGGAGAATGGACTATTAATGAGATGATTTCCATAGTGACTCAAGTAGAAGAGGATATGAAGAAAACAAAGATGCAAGTGACAAACTTCGTCTCTCATGGTTCGAGTTCTGGATAAGCAAATAGGCCCTTCCAAAAGGATAATAAGGGTAAATCTAATTAGGAAAGGAAGAAGAATGATGTGAGGGAGCAACAACATAAGCCTAAGAAAGTCAAGTTCAAAGGAAACTGTAAATTCTGCAAGAAGTATGGGCACAAAAGGGTAGACTGCTTCAAATTTAAGAAGTGGCTTGAAAAAAAGAAGAAAAGTAACCTTTTAGCTCTAGTTTGTTTTGAATCTAATAGTGTTGAAGTTCCTTTTAACACTTGGTGGCTGGATACTGGTGCCACTATCCACATCACTAATTGCTTGCAGGCGCTGAGACATTTGAGGAGGCCAAGTGAGGGTGAAACAGCTTTGAAATTAGGAAATGGAGATAAAGTACAAGTTCAACACATAGGAGTTGTTTCTTTACATCTATCTACTGGTCATATTTTAGAATTGAAAAACGTTATTTTCGTACCTTCCATGAGAAAGAATTTGATTTCTATTACTTATTTAGACCAAGATGGATATTCATGTTTATTTGGAAATAATAATTTTAAGATATATTACGACTCCTGTATTGTTGGAACTGGTACTTTGAATAGTGGCTTATATAAAATTAATTTAGATAATACTTTTGAAAATTTCATCAACTCAGTTTGTTGGAAATAAAAGACCAAGGTTAAATGAAACTTCTTCAATACTTTGGCATAGAAGATTAAGCCATATCTCCAAAGAAAGAATGGAACGATTGATAAAAGAAGGAGTTTTACCAAATCTTGACTTCTCAGATTTCAGCATTTGTATAGACTGCATTAAAGGAAAATTAACAGCTAGAGCTAGAAAAGGGAAGAGGACCAGGAAAGAGAATATTTTGGAGTTAATCCATACTAATGTGTGTGGACCCATCTTACCCAGTGCAATGGGAGGCTTCAAGTATTTTATCACCTTTACTAATGATTATTCAAGATTTGGATGGGTAGAACTTCTTTCTAAAAAGTCTGAAGCATTAGAAGCCTTCAAAAGGTTCAAGGTTGCAATTAAATTGAAACTGGGAAAGAAAATAAAATGTGTACACTCAGATAGAGGTGGTGAATTTTATGGCAAATATGATGAAACTGGAAGAAACCCTGGTCCTTTTGCAAAATATTTGCAAGAGTGTGGAATAGAAGCTAGTTATAATATGTCTGGCACACCAGAGCAGAATGGAATCACAGAGAGGAGGAATAGAACACTCATAGAGATGGTACGATGTATGATGACTTATTGCACTTTACCAAAATTTTTATAGGGTGATGCCTTGAAAACAGCTGCGTATGTGTTGAATCAAGTTCCAAGCAAATCTGTACTAAAGACCTCATATGAGCTGATATATGGTAAGAAACCTAGCCTGAAACATTTTCATGTTTGGGGATGCAAAGCTGAAGTTAGACCTTATAACCCACATACTAAGAAGCTTGAAGCAAGAACAATTAGTGAATATTTCATTGGCTATTGTATTGGTTCAAGAGGAAGTAGGTTTTATTGCCTATCTCATTCATGGAGAGTTGTTGAATCTGATCGTGCTATTTACTTCAAGGATGAATTGGATAGTGGGAGAAAATCACTTCAGATCTCCTTAGGAGAAGAACAAAGCAATGTTTCCCAAATACCTGATAAACATAGTGTTGTTCCTCTGATAGTGCCTTCTGAAGAATCATCTCACATAGAACCACAGATTGATTCAGTCCAACCCATAATTGAATCAATCCAATTAGTGAATGAACCAAATGAAGAAATTGAGGAAGTTCCCTTGAGAAGATCACAAAGAATTCGACATTAGGCAATTTCAAATGATTACGTTATTTATTTGCAAGAACATGAGTTTAATATGAATGACGATTCTGATCCTATTAACTTTTCAGAAGCTATTTCGAGTTCTAATTCCTCAGAATAGATTCATGCCATAAAGGACAAAATAAATTCAATGTACAAGAATAATGTATGGGATTTGGTGGAACTACCTGAAGGGTGTAAACCAGTTAGTTGCAAGTGAATTTTTAAAACCAAACAGACTGCTAAAGGTGAAATTGAAAGATATAAAGCCGGATTAGTAGCTAAAGGTTACACACAGAAGGAAGGAATTGATTATAAGGAGACCTTCTCACCAGTCTCGATCAAAGACTCATTTCAAGTTATAATGGCTTTGGTAGCTCATCTTGATCTCGAGCTACATCAAATGGATGTGAAGACTGCCTTCCTTAATGGTGACTTGTCGGAGATAGTTTATATGAAACAATCAGATGGTTTCCAAGAGAATGAAAAAGAGCACTTAGTGTGTAAGTTGAATAAGTCGATATATGGCTTGAAACAAGCATCCAGGCAATGGTATCTCAAATTTCATGAGATTGTGTCCTCTCTTGGATTTAAGGAGAATGCAGTGGATCAATACATCTATTATATAATAAGCGCAGGCAATTTTATGATCCTAGTGTTATATGTTGACAACATTCTCCTTATGAGTAATGATATAAATTTTTTGAATGAGACAAAATTAGCATTGTTACAGAATTTTGATATGAAGGATCTTGGAAATGCGTCTTTTGTGCTTGGCATAGAGATCCATCGTGACAGATCCTAGGGTTTGCTTGGTTTATCTCAAAAGGCATATATAGACAAAGTGCTTAAGAGATTTAACATGGCTTCATGCTCGCATAGTGCTACGCCCATTCAAAAGGGTGAAGTATTTTCCAAAGCCCAGTGTCCTCAAAATGATGATGATAAATCTAAAATAAGTATAGTCCCATATGCTTCTGTTGTTGGTAGCCTGATGTATGCCCAGGTGTGTATATGCCCAGATATTGCTTTTACAATTGGTGTGCTTGGGAGGTACCTAAGTAATCCTGGTCAAAGACACTGGATAGTAGCCAAGAAAGTCATAAGGTACCTACAAGGTACAAAGAATTATATGTTGACCTATAGAAGATCCAATGATCTGATTTGCACAGGCTATTCAGACTCTGACTTTGTTGGTTGTCCAGATGATAAAAAGTTAACATCTGGATATATCTTTATGCTTGCAGGAGGAGCTATATCGTGGAAAAATGTTAAACAATCTTTAACAGCAACCTCTACTATGGAAGTAGAGTATGTCGCTTGTTATGAAGCCACTCGAGAGGCTATATGGTTAAAGAATTTTATCTCTAAATTCTGCTTAGTTGAAAGCATTTCGAAACACTTAATCATTTATTGCGACAATACTGCTGCTGTTAGTTTCTCTCAAAATAATAAAATCTCTACCCGTACAAAGCACTTTGATGTGAAATTTCAATTTGTGAGAGAGAAGATACGTGAGCATCTTACTCATATTGAGCATATTTTGACAGATTGTATGTTTGTAGACCCATTAACTAAAGGCCTAACTGTAGGAATATTTAAAAAATATGTATTGAATATGGGCCTTATTGATTCTTTTGATGTTTTGGGTTAGTGGGAGTATTTATGAAATTGAAATTATGTTAATCTCAAAATTTTATAATATTGCCATAAGGTACACTTATTTGAATTATGGCAGTATAAGGAGACATTAAGAGCCTGTCTCAAACTATTGTAAAGCATCTTAGGCGGATGCATGGATCATTTTGTATATTTTGATTATGCACACATTTTATATTGTTTGGTCTTTTGGAATGGGTATTTCATATATGTATATCTTTTCAACCCCATCGGATATCAGGTATGCATTTAATGAAATCTCATATTTGACCTATAGTTATAATGGTATGAATTGTATTAATAACATTGTTTAAAAGTGACCACATATTGTAATTTAAATTATACATTAAAATGTGTTTGTCCAAGTGGGAGATTGTAAAATAATGGACTAAACATATTTTAATATATAATTGAATTAATATGTCATTAATATAATAATAATGCCTAGACTTTGTGTTATATTAAAACTCTAAAGTGTGTGCATATACCCCATTCTAGATTAATTGTGATGGGTCAATTAATCCTAGTTGGATTAAGGTTAGGATCCCTATCCACCTCCTTATAAGGTGAGCTGCAGTCTCCCATCACATTGCAGTTTGTAATTCCAAATATTCTCTCTAAGACTCACCTAAGGAAGAGTGAGCAGTGATCCAACCAATCTACAATCAGACATTATGGATACAACAGGAGGGTCAGGTAATTCGAAAACTGTTTATTTTATTTGTGCAATTATTGTACTCTTCTTTATGGATTTATGGTTGTACGAATATTAAATTATTTTATGAATCCTAAAATTTCTAACACATAATTTACAAGGAAATAGTATAAATCATCCTTTCCTATTTGAAACTGCCTAGCTAACTCATGAATATTTTCAAAACTTTTTATTTTTTAGGTGGAATTCGAAAGGTAACATTATTGAAGAACTTATCTCGTTAATCCTAACCTTGAAAGAGTGGAATAAAGTAATCTTTGACCATATCAAGAAAAATAAGAGGAATATTCTAAATAGATTATCTGGTATCTAAAAAACTATAGAACAACAATACAACCCTTATTTATAAAAGTTGGAAAAACAACTATAATATGATATAGTATCAAGTCCAATTACAAAAGGAGATTTTATGGCACCAAAAATCTAGATAAATCTGGATCAATAAAGAGGACAAAAAACACTAAATAATATCACACTAAAACCATAGTGCATAGAAATAAGAATAGAATCAATATGCTGAGGGATTTGGAAGGCAATTGGATTGAAGATAAACACACCTTGGAGAATCTAATTGTATCTATCTATAAAAACTTATTTGAGAATGATATAGAAGAGAAATTATCTACTACTACCAATATTTCTTATCCTGTTATAATATATGAACAGAATATGGAAATAAATAGGGAGATTACTTTTGAAGAGGTTAGTGAGACCATGTTCACGATTGCTAGTCTTAAAGCACTTGGAGAGCATAGGTTTCTTGTAATTTTCTATCAGAAAAATTGGCAAATAATGGGTAAAAATGTCCATCATTTTATAGTTAATTGCTTTAAATAAGATGAGATTAAATAAGTTAATACAACTTTAATCTACCTTATTCCTAAAATTGAAAAATCAGAGTTCATTAATCATTTTAGACCAATGTCTCTTTGTAATGTAGTCTACAAATGTATTACTAAATTGTTGATGAATCGAATTAAGTATATCCTTCTCCATATGATTTCTTCTTATTAGGTGAGTTTTGTATTGTGTAGATGTATCTAGGATAATATTATAATAGTTAAAAAAATATTCCATTCTATAAGGAAGATGAGAGGTTGAACCGATTTTTTTGCTATTAAACTTAATTTAAAAAAGCTCTATGATCATTTGAATTGGAACTTTATCAAAGAAGTTCTAATTCAAATTAATATGTCATTTGCATTAATTAATCTCATTATGAAATGCATTTCCACCACATCTTTGAATGGTTTTTGGAATAGGAGTAAAATTATCCTTTTTTTCCCTACAAAAGGCCTCCACTAGGGAAACCCACTGTCACTATACTTATTTGTTTTGTGCATGGATAAATTCTCTCACATTATCAGTGAAGTAGTATATGATAGAAATAGAGATCATTAAAAGTTGGTAGGAATGGTATGGGAATTTCACACTTAATATTTACGGATGATTTACTTTTTTTGAAAGAAGCTTTTATTCATCAATTAAGATAATAATGGCTTACTTGAATAAGTTCTCTAAAATGTTAGGTCAAAAGGTAAATCAAGCTAAAATAAGTATATTTGTCTCCTAAAATATAAATCAAAATGTTAGACAAGAAATTATACAAAGGTCTGGCTTCTCGAAAACTAATGATATAGGCCGCTATCTAGGGGTCCTTATAATGCATAAAAAGATGAATTGCTATACATACTCATACTTGGTGAAACAAATCCAAGATAAACTAGTTAGATAGAATATGAATTGTCTATAGTCGAAAAGATTGTATTAGTTCAATGAGTATTAGGATCCATTCATATTTACACTATGCAATCCCAAGTAATTCTTACTTACATATTGAATGAAATTAAAAAGATCATTTAGGGCCATGAAGCCAATAAGGAAAAGTTGCATACTATCACATAAAGCACCTTGTGTTAACCTAAAGAGTACGGGGGCTTGGGATTTTGAAGTTTGTAAAAGATAAACACAACTTATCTGATGAAATGGATTTGGAAACCAATCATTACAACAAAAAAAAGTCTCTAGGTATCTATGTTAAAGGGAAAATACCAATAGCACTATGATTCGCATACAAAAATTAGCATGCAGATTTTGAACTCTCTATTTTAGAAATCTCTTTGCAAAATATAGAATACTACTCAGAATGGTATTTCAATGCAAATTAACAATAAACTCAACACCTCTTTCTAGTTTGATCAATGGTTAGGTGGAGAACCACTTCATACTGTGGTAGAATTTATTTTGAACCAATGGAGCAATTTGATTATAGTTAACTTCATATCAAGTGATGAAGGATGGGATATACACACTTTAAGCCAGTAGTTATCGAGTCTTTTTATTTTAAAAACTGAAAACATTCCTCCCCCTTTAGCTATTAATGGTGAGGATGTCTTCTTATGGGTACATTCAAGTAATAAAGAGTTCTCTATAAGATCAATGTATCATAGCCTGTATGTATCACATTACATGAAACCTAATCCAATTTGGTATCATATTTGGAAAACTATATTACTTAAATGCATTAAATTTTGTATATGGTAATGTTACTAATGAGGTGCAATATTGAACCTACTGAAAGCATAAAAAGGATTAAGTAATTTAGTTTGTGGGATTTGCTAAGAGAAACCAAAAGACTTACTTCATGTGATAAGGAACTGTCCGAGAGTCAGGAACCAATGATTCAAATTGGTGCCAAGAGATAAGAGAGTAACTTTTTTTGGTACACAAGGGAAGAACTGGTTTCATGTGAATTTAATTAAAGCATTTAGTGAGTTTAGAGAAAGGTCATAGTTGGTACTCTGGGGTGTTGCAGCTTGGCATTTCTAGAAATGGCATAATGCAATTGTCTTCCAAAATATAGTAGATATGCCTCCTTATGCGGCTAGTTATATAGTTGTTGAAGCTAACTAAATTGCGATTGCTTTTTATAAAGTTCAGTGGCACTGTTAGATCGATGCACACTGTCCAGGTTCATTAGCAATCTCCCCAGGCAAATTAGATTAAGTTGAATATTGATGGAGCTTTAAAGTCCAATCTAGAAAGTCCAAACTAGAAACTATAAGTTGTGGTGGACTTTTTAGAGATTCAAAAGGTAGATGGATTCATATTTTACAAGGAAATTAGGTGTTTGTTCTTCTTTTCAAGTTGAAATAAAGAGAGCTTTCCTCAATTTACAAATAGCTTGGGAGTTGGGTGTGAAACAATTCATCTTGGAATTAGACTCTAATCTTCCTGTAGAACTCTTGAATAAAGAGAAAGTTGAGAAATTCAAGTATATAGCTCTCTTGTAACATTGCCATTCCTTAATGAATAGAGATTGCAGAATAATTATTCAAATATATTTAGAGAAGGCAATAAATGCATAGATTGGTTAGCCAACTATAGTATTTCCATGGATTAAGATCTGAAGAGAATGAATGATCCTCTGATTGGTCTCAATAACCTTTTTTTAGGCGCTACTTTAGGGGTTATTATCTTATGTAGAATTCCTTTGTAATTCTTTTTTATTTGGACTTAAGCCTTATCTATGCAAAAAAAAAAAAAGAATTGTGTTGTCACTTTCTTTAATGAAATTCACTCTTTTGATCTCTGAAAGAGAAAACTATTTCTACTATGCTTAGATGGCAATTAATAATTAGAACGAGGATTTCTAAAGATCAAAGTTCTTATATATCTAATTTATCAATTTGGATCATAGATATTACTCACCACAAGATTCATATCCAATTTATTTATCTTGAGTTTAAATACTTATTAATACCCATAACTTAACAATCACTTTAATTTTGGATATTAAATAATATTAATATTAATAAATTATTATAGATCAATATGAGGTCCAAAACATAAAATTTATAATATTATATACATATAAAAATATATAATAGCAATAATATTTTATGCAAACATTTATATATATAAATTTAATTTGGCTGTTGACATATTTGAGTCTTCAATATTTTTACATATAAAATTATTTGAAATTGTACTTATGCAAATAGACTTCAAAATAAATTGCCATATGTAAAATTTAAATAAAATTACTTAGGTTTCTGTCATGAGATTCTCCATTTACAATTTTACATGTGTATTAATTAATTTATCATAATTATAATATTAATAATTATTGTGATTATTAAATTAAAGTTATTAATAATTAATAGAATAATTAATGCACATATTATAGTAAGAACGATAGATATTTAAAAAACTTTACCTTAAGATTTATCTACCATGTTAACCCTTTCTAATAAATCAAGTACAATACAATTTTTTTTTGTATAAACTAGTAGTTGAGGTTAATATTAATGTAGGGATGACACTCTTGTTTAGTATAGCAAAAAAAAAAGATTTTATTTTATTTTTAAATGAATTCTTTTTTTTTAAACGGAATTTAACTTTAAGTAAAATGGAATTTCAGAGGTACTTGAATATGTTTTTTTCACTCTTATATTTTTAAAAATTATTCTAAATTTTTTCAAAAAATTATTTTTTTATTCTTAAAAATTATTTTTAGATAAAAAATAAAAGATAAAGGTAGTCAGTATTGCAAATAAGAAATTATATTCTTTAATTATAAAATTAATATTCAGAATAAGTAAATAAATTTTAAAAATAACTAAAAATTATTTTTATTTTACAAATTTTAAGTTATAAATTTGAAGTTATAATTTTTAGAAATAAATTTTTAAAACAAGTTATCAAAGAGATTTTATTTTTAAAAGTAAAAAAATAAATTTTTTAAAAATAATAAACAAACAAATCCTTTATTTCATTTATTTATAATTTCCACTTTAATTATAGTTGTTCCATTATAAAATTTATTAAATTTATTAAGAATTTCATTAAAATTTATTTTATTTGATAAAAAAATATATTATATAAAATATTTACTCTCTTTCTAATATCATATTTTTTATCATATCATCAAAAAAATTGTAATTGAATTTCATATATTTTTAATATATTTTAAATAAAATAATTCATTCACAAAAAAACTAAAATTATTACTTCTTTTCAAATAATAAAATTTATTTATAAATAATTAAATTATTTTGTTAAAATAAAATGAAATCAATTTTTGAAAAATATATACAAAATCAATCCCAAAATAAAATCTTTCACGACCCGCCGAATACGTGCCGGAACCACGTGGTTGGCCACTTGCCCTCCTTTTGTCACTGACAATCTGTCAGCCCAACCCGCCGCGGCCCGGGCCCCACATGGTAAAGCATTTTGACCTTAAAATAAATTATTTTATTTAAATTTATGATAGTGTGATGATTTTAGAAATTATTAAATTAAAATTATTTATTTATATTTACTAAAAAATAAATATGATTAAATAATTTAAATTTAATAATTTCAAATTTTATTATATCACTTTAAATTTTAAAATTTTTTAGGTTTATAGCAAACACTTACTTTCATATTTTCAAAATTCAAAATGATGTGATAATTCAAAAATTACTAAATTAAAATTATTTAATTATTTTTATAATTAAATAAATAATTATAATTAAATATTTTTAATGTAATAATTTTAAAATTTATTTTATCACTCTAAAATTTGAAATTCTTAAAATATCATAAGATTAAATATCTTCTTATAAAAAGAATCCGTGTGCAATTCGACTAGTTTATCTTTTAGGAAAAAGATTACAACTTACTTCCTTATGTATGACATGAATTTTTTTAACCCATTTATAATATAATTTAAAATGTTAAATTTATTTACATATAATTTATTCAATTAATAATTTTTAGTCAAAAACTAAATAAAATTTACATATTTTTGTTGCATCATCTTTATTCATTCTGGTTAAAATTACAAAATCAATAGCAAAGTTATTGGAAACAAAGCTTTATGGATGGGTTATTCTATCTAGAAAGTGACGTTTTGAGATAAAAGTTAAAATTATGAGATATGATTTTAAATCTGCCGTTGACTCAATTTTAATTCTTTAGTTCTCATCTGCGATGTTAATGGGAAATAAAGAAAGATCACGCAAAAATAATATATTAATTCTATTTATTTTTTAATAAAAAATGTTGAGGTCAGCAAAACAATTCACCGCTACGATCTAGTCTAAAAAAAAGATAACTTAAAAAAAGTAATTATTATATATCAATATATCATCAAATTTAATTAAAATTAAATTTAATATATTAAATAATAATATATCAATAGCTAAATTTAATAATATAATAATATATAATTATATTAATAATATATGATCTGTCATCACTTAACTTCTATAAAATAATATTACAATTAACCTTGTAACATGTGTCCCATCCGACGTTTCAAACCATAAGCCGACCCTTAGTAATATAATATTATATACACGTGAAGTACGTTCAACTTCAACCAACCCAATTCTAGCCGAGTAATGCAAAACTCCTCCCCAGTTTTAATATATATAATTTTTTAAATATAAAATATTATTACACTTAAATTTAAATTTAAAATTAAATTTTTATTCAATAAAATAATTATTATAAATTCAAATCACATAATATATAAATATAAAATATTTTAAATATTTTATGATAAAAATACAATAATTAAATTCAGAGTAATTAACATAATTAATAAAAAATTAAATTTTGATATAAGTATTATAAATTTTTAATCATTTGAATTTAATTAAATCATATTTTTAACGACAAGACCATTAAATCAGTAAATATATAATATTATTTTTTCACCATTTTTTTAGAGAAAAGATTCGAATTTAAAATTAATTATAGTATTATTTTATATTCTAAAAATAATTTTGTGCAAATATTAAAATTAAGAGTATTTTTGTAATTTTATTAGAATTCACGGGGCTAATATATTTTTCCATATAAAATAGGAATTTTAGCAAGAAAGGACTGTGATTATTTCTGTTATTTATTTATACATATCATGTTCCAACGTTTCAATCTTTCAATAATGAAAAGAGAGTCGTGAATTTCTTTGCTTCCAGACAGTTCCAAATAATTACGACGCAAAACCAATAATAAAATTCCACTCTCAAATCAGGTCAGAATTCGTGTTCTGCCGTATATAATTTGTGGGTTCGGGCTGAAAACGACAATCGTCCCCCATGTGGCTCCTGTACGACCACGACACGTATGGTTCCAAAACAGCGTACCCGTCACGCGTTGTCGTTTGTTCTGTTCAGTGCAGTGTTTCTCTGCTCGGCTTTAGGACCACTGGTACATCCTCGGGTTCCTTCGCTAGGTCTGGAAGACGTACCCATGGTGATCGCAGTCCTTCTATGTTGGCAACGGATAGACATGAATAAAATCCGATTAATTTTGGTACATATTAAAAGTTTACAATTTTAAGTTCATTAAAAATTCGTATTAGTCAAGGGTTTAAAATTTATTAATAAAAATATAATTTTAAATATTTTTAAATAAAAATAAAACTATTTTTATTGAGAATAATTTTATATAATAATTAAAATTTATTGAATATTTATAAGAGATATATTTATGTATAGTATAAATTAATATTATAAATCAAAAAATATTTTATTAACTAATGGATCTAACTTCATATCTAAAAAAAGATCAAACATTTATTAAATATTTAATAGTTAGACCCACGTTCAAATCATTAAATAATAAATCTAATTTAAATAAAATTTATTAAATAAATACTCATCTACTTAATATTATATTAGCCGTGATTTTGGGCCGCCTGATTTACTTGGCTGAGTATTCCCTAATGGCGCGTTGCTCTTCACTCGTCAAGATAGACCACATGCTCTTCCGGTACGATTTTGTGTAGAGCAGCACCAATCCCGAAAAGCAGTCTTGCTCGAAATCGCATTCAATTCCCAATTTGGTGACCTATCGCTTTGAGAATCGAGACGAACAATGAAGAGTTGCTTCATTTTTTGATTTTTCCAGATATGCCTTGAAATTTCTTTTTGTTTGTTCTAAACTTCAAAATAGTGTATAATAAAGTCAATGTACACATTGTACTTAATAATTAAAAAATTGATGTTGAATTTAAATTCAAAATTTCAGGATTAATAATTTAATCAATTATATGCTTATTTACATCAAATTTGGTTTCAATTTTGAGTTTCAATGATAAATATTTGATCAATTATCATTACTAATTTTAGAAATAAAATATTAAATAAATTATAAATTTAAAATTTAATTCATATTATTTTAGGGAGTCAAGATTATTTTATTTTGTAATTTATACTTAAAATTAAATTATATTTAAACAAAATTTCCTCTCTAATTATATCAAATACTTTATTCAACCTCTTCTTCATAAACATATGAAATATGTTAATTAAATTGTCTTCCTCTCTATATAATTATACAAAATAGAAGTTTTCATAATTATTGCTATCCATTAATTATAAATATTTTTTAATTTTTGCCCAATATTTTCCACCTTGAATGTAATTCTAGAAAATTACATGGATAATTTATTTATTTTTTTAAATTATTAATTCAAATTAATCTTAAGTTGAAATTTATAGTCAAATTATTACTTCTAAAATATTTAAATTGTTCATTGGAGTTTATGTAGTTATCTCTACCTTAACTATCTACTTCCTCATAAAATCTTTATAGTTTTAATGCCATTTTCTCACTTTGATACAAAATTTTGACTAATTTTATTTGTTGTCACAACAGAAATGTAAATAGATTATACAATAAATAAAAGAAGAGAGTAAATTTAAAAAAATTTACCTTAATTAATAAATTTTTCAAATTTTATTTTTGTAATGTGAATGCCAAATCATTTTATTAATAGATGAGGAAACGTAAAATTAGCTTTAATTGATGAACAAAAAAATTAAAAAATATCAGCTATTTGAATAATGCTATTTTTTATATATTTTTAAAATTTTTTATTATAATATTTTATCATATGCATTTGCCTAAATATGATAACGATAACTGATTAATGTAATATTACAACAATTCCATCAATTGATAATGACAAAAGATTTAATATTTTTAATTATTTAAATTAAATATAATTATATAAATTTTATAATTATTTAGATAATATAAATATAATAATAAATTTTAAATTAATTACTTGAATAATTTATAATTTAAATTTTAAAAATTAAATTTATATTATAAATTAGTATTGATTAAATTAAATTTAATTAAATTCTTGCATCGCATGGAGTAAAAGCTAGTTAATTTAGATAGCACATATTTTTGCCATGATTCCAACGTCTTATGTTGGTGATTATGTTATTTTTATTTCCTCTTATGAAAAATTATAAATGTAAATCTAGAGTTTATACACACACACACATGGATGACAAAATTTTGGAGTCAAGTGCTTGCCCTGTGAATTTTGTCTCAATGAAATGTGGATATGACAGAGTAATTTACCCTATATGTAAATTTTTAATTCAGAGTAAATTTGGGACACTAGATAATATTAGTGTAATTTATTATATGGACCTCTGTATATTTAATATCATAATTTTATTTATATAAATGTTATATGTATATATTATATACGTTAACTTTTTAATAATTTTAATGCTTAAATTGTTTTTAAATAATTTTATTTTTAATTTAACTATTATATGAAATTTGAGAAAAAAAGAAAACTAATGAAGAAAAATTAAAAAGGGGGTTATTGTTATTCTAATTTTTATAATTTGTTGATTAAATTATATGTACTTTTAGATCTATGTGTGAGATTGAATTAAATATTATATGTTACTTGTGTTCAAATTTTAAATATATAAAATTTAAAATTTATCATATTTTTTAATTTTGTTAATTTTTTGTGAGTTATTGGTGCCTCATGAATTATAAGAACAGTACCCTAACTTGTTCTGTCCTATAAGATAAGGTCGTGCAAAATGGAACAATGTGCAAAATGGAACAATTTATGATAGATTTACTCTCGTTCCACCCATTATGATATATATATATATATATATATATATATATATATATATATATATATATATATATATATATATATATATATATATATATATATATATATATACACCTTCAACTTCTTTTAGAAAGTTGAAGGTAGAAGTTGAAGGTATAAATTTACGAAAGAGAAAGAAATAGGGTCCATTTTATATGATTAAAACTTTATTTTAATTTTTAAAGTATGGATGTAACAAATCAAACTATTTTTTAGTAGTTCAAGATTGAATCATAAAAAATTTAATTTAAATTTGACTTTAAATAAGTTGAGTCTAAACAAGCTTAACTTGATTAATAGATGAGTTAAATTTGAGCTTCATTCTACTTAATTTGAACTATTTGCAAGCTTAATCAAACAAAATAATAAAAAATATTTTTAAAATTTTTATACTATATATAAATAATATAATGCATAAAAATTCAATTTTACTAGTAATTGTTGAGATTGTATGAAGGAGTATGATATTTTAGTTGAAATAATTAGTTTTCTAAAACATATTACTTTTTGCTAGATGTAATTGCCATTAGTATGTGATGATTATGTTAATATTTTTCACAAATTTTATAATTATAAAAAAATTATATTTATAAATAAAATAAAAAATATGATGCCTAATTTATTTATGAAAACAAAATTTTAAATTTATATGAAATAACAAACTATTCAGGTAATATTGTACAAACTTAAATTAGTATTCAAATATTTCAAGTTTGATAAAAAAATAAAACTTAATAATATATTATTTGAATAAGTTCATTTTGATTCATTTAAACTTATATTCATGTTAGACTCGAATTTGAATTGAAATTATTCAAATCTAATAATATTCAGCTTAGGTTCAAACTCATTTTTTTTAACAAATCTAAGTTTAAGTATATAAATATTTGGCTCGATTTGATTCATTTATACCCAATCTTAAAATATTTAATTTATATCAATTTTATTCTTGAAATAAAATTTTTATCAATTTAATTTTTATAAGGAATTATTTAGATAAGATTGTATAAACTCGAATTAGTATTTTAATATTTCAAGTTTGATTAGAAATTGAAGTTTAATAATATATAATCTGAATAAACTTATTCAAACTCATTTAAACTCATATTCGAGTTAAGTTTAAATTTGAATTTGAACTATTCAAATTTGGTGATATTCAATTTAAATTTAAATTTATTTATTTTTAATGAGTTCAAATTTAAATATATAAATATTTGATTTGATTTAATTTATTTATATCTCTATCTTGAAATATTTAATTCATATCAATTTCATTCATGAAATGAAATTTATATCAATTTGATTTAAAAAATTTTAAATTCAAGTAAAATTTTAAATTTTCTGAAGATTAAAATTTATATCAATTTAATTTTTATAAGAAATTTAAATTTTATTAGAACTTAAAATTTTATAAATAAAATTAATTTAAATATTATTTTAAAAATAAAATTGATATAAATTAAATATTTTAAAATTTAAAATAAAATTTTAATCATTTTATATTATTGTTGCGAGCACCGGTAAAAAAACAAAAATTATGAGTCTCGTGATCAACACAAAAAAGAGAGGACACAAAAATCTGTCTGCACCCTAGCCGGGTCTTTTCTTGGGTTACTCTCTTACTCACGTGGGATAGCCTGTTGTAACTGCAAAAGTGGTCCTTCCCGTTTGGCGGAGCCACGTATACCTTTTCATTCAGCTTCTTAAAATTTCAAGTACTATTGTTTGTCATGTTCATCGGTACTCATTGAATTTGACGGTGAAGAAGACAGCCCCGCGAAAAAAATAGGTTATTGATAATAATTTATTTATTTATTTGTAATTTTTTTAAAATGATAATATTTTTTTTTTACCTTCTCTTATTATTTTGGCAAAACATATATATAACCTTTTGTATTATATCTTATATATAAAAAATTTATAATATTTAAAAATGTGTAATTACATATTTAAACTATATAAATTGTGTAAAAAATTTCTTATATTATCATATCTTTCAATTTTATTATTTTTTTTTGTTCTAGTGTACTTGATTTGACAAAAATTAAATTTTCAAAATCAACTTTATAATACTGAAAGTTTTTAACTCAAATGATATTTAATATTTCTTAAAAGTTTCATATTTTTATTGTATGTATATATCTAGTAGTTTAACTACTCATTTTACCATAAAAAAAAAATTCAATTTTACAACCAAAACTAATTCCAAATTAATATTAATTTTCACTTTTGAAGTTAATATTTACATGTTATCAAATATAAAATATTAATTTATAATTATTTTTAAATTAATCATGCATAATGAATTACATTCAAAATTATTTTTATACAAAAATAACTTTAAAAAATGATTTTTTTTACTTCACTTTGTTGCATCTTGAGATAATTATAATTGTACCTATAAAAAAGAAAAGTGCTGAAGATGAAATGAAATGAAGTAAAAGATGAAATATTTTTTTTAAAGTTCTTTTCGTATAAGAAATAATTTTGAATGTAATTGATTACAAATAATTAGTTTAAAAAATAATTATAAATTAATATTTTATGTTTGATAATGTCTAGACACTAACGTTGAAAGTAAAAGTCATTACTTCTAATTATTAGAATAAATTTTGATTATGAAGTTGATTTTAAAAAGTTAATTTTTGTGTAATCATATATGCTAAAAAAGTAATAATAGAAATCCATTTTACGTTGAGATTTTTGAAAAATAAATAATAAGATTTTTTTTCACAAGTTGCATAATATGAATATTTAATTATATATTTCAAAATATTAAAAAAAATTATATGATATATAATATAGATAATTATATATATTTTAGTCAAAATATAAATAAAATAAAGCCACATGGCACAAATCAACACCACTATTAGTTATAATTATATTTTTTATTTTTTTTCAAAATAATAGTAAAAAGTGTTTTATTATACCATTTCTTATTATTTTGACTAAAATATATATAACCATCTATATTATATATCACATATAATTTTTTTTTAATATTTTGAAATATATAATTAAATATTTATATTACGCAGCTTGTGCAAAGAAATTTTCTTATTACTTCTTTTTCCAAATTCTCAACGGTAAAATGGATTTCTATTATTATTTTTTTAGCATATTTGATTACGTAAAAATTAACTTTTTAAAATCCACTTCATAATCAAAATTGATTCTAATTAGAAATTAGAAGTAATAATTTTTACTTTCAATGTTAGTGTCTAGATATTATCAAATATAAAATATTAATTTATAATTATTTTTTAAATTAATTATTTTTATCAATTATATTCAAAATTATTTCTTATGCAAAAAGAACTTTAAAAAATATTTCATCTTTCATTTCATCTTTAACACTTTTCTTTTTTAAGGTACAATTATAATTATCTCAAGATGCAACAAAATGAAATAAAAAATATTTCATTTTTTAAAGTTATTTTTGTATAAAAATAATTTTGAATGTAATTCATTATGAATAATTAATTTTAAAATATTATAAATTAATATTTTACATTTGATAACATTTAAATATTAATTTTAAAAGTGAAAATTAGTACTAATTTAGAATTAATTTTGGTAATAAAGTTGAATTTTTTATGATAAAATGAGTAGTTAAACTATCAGATATATACATACAGGAAAAACATAAAAGTTTTTGAAAGATATCGTATACTACTTGAATAAAAAACTTTTAGAATTGTAAAGTTGATTTTGAAAAGTTAATTTTCATCAAATCAGGTACACTAGAAAAAATAATAATACTAACCCTTCTTATTGTTAAGGATTTGAAAAAAAAAAAGGTAATATAGGAAATTTTTTACACAATTTGTATAATTTAAATATTGAATTACACATTTTTAAATATTATAAACTTTTTATGCATAAGATATAATATAAAGGGTTGTGTATATTCTTTGCCAAAATAATAAGAGAAGTTAAAAAGACTTTTATTATCATTTTAAAAAACTAAAAAATAAACAAAAATAAAACTATTATCAATGGCCTATTTGTGCTACATGACTATCTTTTTTGCCACCAAACCCAATGAGTATTGGTGAGTATGACAAACAAGATTACCTAAGAATCCCCTAATAATCTTAAATATTTTTACTAAATATTAAATTTTATTTCATTAAAATATTAAAAAATATTAATTATTTCTTCAATTATTTTCTATTAGATTCTATTATATTTTTTAATCACTTTATGTTGTTAAGTTCATTTAAAAAAATACTAACTAAAATTATAAATATAATAAATGTATTCAAAATTAATAAGATTTAGAAAAATTAATTGTATAATTTTTTTTCAAATAAAAATTGAGAAGCCTTAATAACATATAACCTTAATTTTACATGTAATTATAACAATTGTAAAAAATTATTTTAATGAACATTACAAATAATCAATTAATGATCACTTAATTACATATACCAAAATAGATATGCTTAGCATGTTTCATAGTGAATTGATTATATAATAATTTGAAAATAGACTAAAATAACTATATTTTTAAGAAAATTATAATGCTTATAGTTTGACTTGTATTATAATTTAAATTTATAAATTAATTAAAATAATATGAAATTATTTTTTTAATTTTTAGTTATATATTTTGATGTTCTATTGATTTTCAAATTCTATTGCCATCATTGCTCACTACTACTTATATATTTACATTCCTAGTATCTTTAACTTCACATTGTTACACTGACTATCATCATTTATTTCTTTTATCTTGCTATTGTAGGTCGTGTTCCTAATCTTTTATTCTTTATCTCTAACTTTTGCTTAATCATGTTTAGCTTAGGCTTAAGATTAAGGGTACTAAATGGGCTTGTGGCCCGTAAGCTTTTTACATATTAGATTTGCTAAAAATAAGTCCATAAAAAAGTAAACTTAAATGGGTTCAGCCAGAGCAGACCAAATCTGCACAGCCGCCAACCAGCCTGTGAGCTAAGCTTTTTTATAAGGCAAAACCCGTGAACTTTATGGGCTTTTATATGAATTGGACTAACTTTCTATAGACTCACTTAAATGTGAGCGGCCTTAGTGGACTAGGCTTAAATAAACTTAACCGACTAGACTCGTTTATCATCCCTACTTAAGATTTAACCGAGGATATAATGATCATCATCGTTCATAATAAGCATGATTTCTATTCTTATAACCTATTTGTATTAAATTTTCAAGTGTGTTACACTATCCTTATGTCCTATGAGCGACGCTTTGTGATACTAAAATCATCTTAAGGGAAAATTTCATCAATTTTCCTATGATTTTGAATTCTTTTATAAAAATTAAATATAACCACCTAAAATTTAAAATATTTTTATTGAAATCCTTAATATATTATACTTCAATCCTTTTAAAATTTCTTTTCTAACTTTGCCTTGTATCAAGTTTTCATATGTGTGCTACCCTTTTATCTAATTCACATTGTGTCATGACCCACAACCTATCTTTGATCATTTTATTTTATTTCATATCACATCTATAAATATAAATATTTATAATTAATACATTTAACTATTCATTTAGTCACTTGCTTAAACATGCATTCATATATGTTACCTATTATAGGCAATTCCTAATTATAGTATATCCCTCCATATTAGATTTTTCTATTGTAAGTATTTTCATGCTCTCATATTCATACACACATACATATCATATCACATGTCTTTAGCGAACATCATTTATACATTCAAAATTTCATTATCAACCTAGCATATGTTTAACCTGTCATTTATCACTTTCATATTACATAAATCTAAGTAATTATATCATAAACTATGCACATTTACTATTACAGAATCATTGATAGACATTAATTACTAATATCATTGACATTTATTTTAATATAGTCACATTTTTAAAATTATATGTAAACTTAAAATTATGAATAATAATTACAACCAATGTCTATATTGCTAAGGTGGCATTTTTAAAAATAGGAAACTTATGACATTGGTTTTAAACTTAATTGACATCTAAAATTATGCTTTTACGTGGCTTTGGAAAGTACAAAAATTTATGATGTTAATTTTCTGCATAATCATCATCCAAAAGTCATTTTAAATGTTTTGTTAGGAAATGTAAAAATTTTATATTTCAATTTTGGATGCAATTGACATCTAAAAATATGGCAACCATTACTTACTTTGAAAAGGGTGATACATAGAATTTTAGTTTTAAGTTAATAATTGATATTCATTATTTTTCATACTTGCTATAAATTTCACTATCATTATTTTTCTATTTAGGTAGAATTTGAACATAACTCACTCATTTTCAAAAATGTTTTGAATCTTATGGAAGCATTCCATCTACAATTCTAATATTTTTAACTTTCAAATAGTAGAAAATATTTAAGTTTGTTAGGTTTTGGATACAGAAAAAATAGTAGAGATTTTTAAGATTTTACTAGAACCTACTAAGGATCTAAGCAAAAGAAGCATAAACTAGTGACAAAACATACAACTTTGAATTGTAATTCCAAATTGCAAAAAAAGGATTTGATCCAAATTAAATCTACTATGATCTAAATCACGAGTGCAAGTATAGGTTGCTTATATTTTTCATGAACGTAAATGTTCAACCAGCACAAGTCTTATGAATGTGCACAAATGTTATGAATGTTCAATCAACATGAATCACCACAAATGCAAGTGTCAATTATCAAATCATATATGCTATTGGATTCTTGAATTTCTATGGTATCCACACAAATGGCCAAAGACTTTTATCTAATTAGATGGGAATGTCCTCTTTTACAAGGTAATGCTAGCCATTAGGATTTCTATATTTTTTTCTTTGATTATCTTTTGATCAATTAAAATTAATGCATTATGTGTGTGTGTGTGTGTATTTATATTTATATATATATATATATATATATATATATATATATATATATATATATATATATATATATATATATATATATATCATAGATTTTAAAAGCTAGAATAATATCTCTTTTTTTAAGGGGGATATATATCCTAACTAATTTAAAATAAATGATTGATCATAATCAAATCTTATTCTAACTTATTTTATCCTATAAAAAATATACTTTGATAATTATCTTATTAATTTATATTTTATTTCATAAATAAAATATATATTTATAATCTTTAACTAGAATTTACCTTAAATTAGAAGATGTTAGGTTTTAATCATTAACTAGGCCCAAATAAGATTGGTCAATAATTAGCTCATATTTAGTATTTCTGAGCAAAACCCCATCATATTGTGTTGTTACTGAGTGGAGCCCAATCATATTGGACATTTCTCAATTATTAGCTTTATTTTGACTAAGAGTCACTAATTATACTATAACATCAATATTTGACTTATTCTTTGTGTATAGCCTAATAAATTTTCATTTCATTGTAGTGATTCTAAAATCCTATTTTAGTTAGAATCACTGACAGTAAGTTGTATCTAACAATACATTATTGCCACCTAAGTAATAAGAATTTTCAAGGATTTAACATAATTTTTTCATGACCAATGTGCCATGTAATTTAGTCCCTTTTGTCCTTGATATCCAAACTAAACTTGAAGCATGAAATATGTCACCTTCTACATAATTCAATTTATATGTTTATCGATTCTTGAGTAGATTAATTGAAATAAATAAATTAATATTACATATTAATCTATTTGAGCATGACAGTGTATTTCATAATCTCATTTAATTAAAGGGTCCATAGATACCACTAATCCTACATAAAAAGGATAAAATTCTATCTAAATCACTTACATCCTTTTTGCATGATTTGTGATATATATAATTACCATCTTTTAAGTTAATCTTATTACAAGTGACATGAGATGGCATCAAAATATATAAATCATAATATATGGAATGATAATGGCTTTAGGTTAGAAGATTTCATACATGTTTATTATTATGAAAACTATTTATGATACAGTAATCCATGTAGTATTCTTATAGCAATCAGTCAGTACATTTGCTCTTTAATATGTACCTAAGAGTTAACTTAACTTCTTATATTCATAACTATAATCATTAGTTAATATACATACTAGTCTTGATATATTATTATTATTATTTTAGTTAACAATAATATTTGATTAGGCATATTTTAGGAATAACATAAATTATTCTAAAGAGAATTATTATATTTATTTATGTTATACAGATATAACATTAAATATAATAATCAACTAAATTCCTTTTATTTATATATAAAGAAAACTTAAAACATTATATGCAAATATAATTATCCTATGATTGGCTACTAAAGCATACACTAACAGAGTCATAGATAGGATACTTTTATAAGTTTTGAAGCATTTCCAAATTTGGAGTAAGAATAGATAAGTTATTCTCATATTCTACTTTGCACTCTAGAGCAAAAAAAGAATTATTAATGTCTGCAAAACCTTATGGGGCATTTCAATATGAGAAAAATAGATTAGTTTTCTTTAACAACATAAAATTAGGGCATATAGTGATTATATTATAAAAGTATGTCTAGTATAGTTTTATGTATAGTTAATTTGTTTATGTATAGTTAATTTGTTTTATGGAATGCATATATATGTAATGATTTGAAAGGAAATAAAATATCAAAATTAATTTCCAAACTTATTTTTCTATTTTTTCATCTGATAGTACTTTTGTAATAAATTATTTAATAACAATTAAATTTTAGCATAAATTTATATATTCAAAATTTGGTTTATAAGGCATACAAATAGAAGCAATCAAAACATAATTAACTTTTTGTATGACACTACTACAAATTTTTCTTTCAAGTTACCCTATTTATGTCAGTGAAAATGAAAATTGAGGCAAATAATAACGAGATAATATTTTTGTAAATAAGTGCAACTTATCATGTTAGGTATATTAACAAATGGACATTATGAATCCTTATTTTCTTATAAAAGATAAAAAATTTAACATAAACAAATTTAAGACGTCAATTATGCATTAAATTAACATTGAACATGCATTACCATGAAAATTATTAATTAATTATTATCTAAATGGATAACATATAAAATATTAGACATCGGTTGTACATTAATCAATATCTAAAGGAATGTTAATAACCAATTAATGTTTGTATTTATAATTATTAGAAACTATAAAGAATGTCTATATTTTAGATGTCAATCTCATATGAAATTGATGTCTAACTGAATGTTAATAGATAATTAATATTTGTATTTACCATTTTATTGGAAATTGTAAAGTTTTAACTGTCAATTTTACTTGGAAATTTACATGTAAATGTTATCTTAAGCCAATTAATGTTCATATTTATAATGTTATTAGAAACAATAAGATTTATTTATATTTCAACAGTTAGCTTATTTGAAAATTACTATAATATTCATGAGGTGAACATTTACAATATCAATTGTTAAAATAATTAATGTTTAAAGGCATATCAATGGACTCAACTTAAAAAAAATTCATTTTTCAAACATTGATTATTTATTAATAACTGACATATAATGTTTTCTATTTCTTATAAATAGTGCTCTAATATCTATTTAAAAAATTTATACAATGCCTTAGCTTCTATTATGTGATTCTAAAGTTTGATTTAAAAATAGCTCCCTTCCATATTAAAAGGCTGATTAGAAGAGACTAGATATCTTGTCAAAGAACTCGCCTTTCATTTAACATCCTAAGTCTTATAATATGTGTTCTTTGATAAGATTTATAACCTTTTCCAAATAGACTTCTTGATATAGAAAGAAAGGCTATCTTTGAATTTGTTTCAAACTTTAATATTGATAATAGAGGCAAATGTATTATTAAGATATTGACCATTTACATTTATTATTGCTATTGCTAAGATAGGAACCTCCCTCCACCTTGGCTTTTCTATCAGGGGTAGTAAAAAGCTCTCTTCTTAGTATTATCAAGTTGTATTATATAATTAGCCCTTCAGATTCAAGCATGGAAAATATTCAATAAAAAAGAATTAATAATAAGGAATGTGTTCAAAATAATTAGTGTATTGGTTATTGTTTATATAGGAGCTTTCCTCTACTTTAGTTTCTTCACAAGGGTAGAGTTAAGCTCTCTTCTCATCATTATTAAGTCATATATTGTATTAATTAATGGATTTGCATTACAAGTTATGATAAGTATGATGATTTGATTCATTTAACTATCATGCTTATTATATATCATATATACAAATTTAGTTGTTTATTCTATAAGTAAATGATGTAATAAAAGGTTAATTGTATATTATATTATGTCAATGTAATAATGTATAGAAGTTTATCAAAAAAATAAAATTATAATTCCATATATATTTGTCCTTTCTCATATATTTCTTATCTTATTTTCATAATTTGTTACATTTGCATGGCTTTTTATTTTTGAATATATTGATTTCAATGCATAATGAATTTAAAATATTACTCTTTCTCTTTAAAATATTTTAAAATAATTTTTTAATATAAGTTTAAAAAATTTTAATATATTAATTTGTTCTATGTATTAATATGTGAAGAATAGAATTTTTTTTAAGAGCTGAATATTTTATTATAATGTAAAAATAAAAAAGCCATGATGGCTTCTTTTTAAAAATTGATGTATTAATGTAATGACATCATCTTTTTATAATAACCAATGAATTAAACTATATTTCACATATTCAATAAATTGTTCTATAATAAAAAATTATAAAACCATGTTAGGTGCTTCTATTGAATTGATGTGGAAAGTATTATATAAAATGATGATTGTTTGTTAACCAATGTGTTATATTCATTGACAAAATTTTTACATTAAGCATTAATTTTAGTATACAATTGATATGGAATCCAACAATGTCATTTTGCTTTTCAAATGATTTACTAAAATGAGAGTAGGAGTTAAAATAAATAGTGATCTCTAACTCAATGCTAAAGAGTAGAGTGCATAATTCTTTAATCTTCCTATTGAAATTCATTTTGACCTAGGGAAATATTCCTACCAAAGTTCAAAAAAAGTTGTATTCAACTTCTTGTTTATCTTCTAACTTGCTAAAGTTTTCTATACTACATTAAAATGTGTTTGTGATGGTCATTTTTTTTCTAATCATAATTGATAATGTTGTGATTATGTAGCTTTATTTTTGTTTAGATTTGGTGTCTTTGATACCTTTTTTTAGGTTTTTAGGTAGATTAAGTGTTGATATATATGTTTAGTAGCTTTATTAAAACTTTCATTTTGCTCTCATGTTTTTATATGTATTCTTTTATGTTTGAATTTCTTATGTATTTGTTATATTTCTACTTTATATTAGGAAACCATAGACTAGGGATGGATGTTTATTAATTGTTTATCACTTAAATATGCTAAAAGTGATAATGAGTTTATTAGATTTGCTATAGGTAAAGAGAAAGAAAAGAAAATTGGTAATAAACTTATATTGTGGCCTTGTAAGGAATGTGTCTATATTCGAATGTTTAATCCAATAGGAATAGAAGCACATCTGTTTTGCAATGACATTGACTAGAGGTGTAAATGATGGATATAATATAAGGAAGGTGAATTGTCTAACTCATTTCGTATTTATGGAGTGATGAGAGCCTATAAAGATGATAACAAAGATATAGAAGAAGATAATCAGTTAGAGGATATAGTTCATGATGCTAAAGATAATTTCATTAAGGGCATATATGTTCTTTATAAATTATTGAGTAATAAGAAAAAAATATTTGTATCCAATTGATCTAAATTTATATTTTCATCTGCTATATTAAGATTGTTCAACTTAGGTAAAGAATGGTTAAAGTACAAAAGCTTCACAACATTATTGTAACTATTGAAAGAATTGCTTCTCAAAGGTAATAAGCTATCAGATTGTGCTTATGAGACTAAGAAAGTCATGTGCCTAATAGGCATAGAGTACGAGAAGATATATACTTTTCTTAATGATTGCATATTGTACCAAAATGAGAATATAGATTTAGAAAAGTGTCTAGAAATATATAGCAACTTGTTACAAATTGAAGAAGAATGATGACATTAATAGTAAAAGGGCTTTTGCTAAAGTGTTATACTATCTTTAAATATTACTAAGGTTTGATTGAATGTTTGCTAATGCTAGAGATATTAAAAACTTAAGTATATAGATTGGACACCATTTGATGGCAAGTTTCAACATTTGGGTGATACTTCTCAATAATAGATAATTGATACATTATTCTTGTTGTTTGGTATTGAGCTAAGAAACCTTTAGCTTGTACTTTGCATTAATGGAATGGACCTTTATAGTAATATGAGTTTTAAACATAGCACATGACTTATTATGTTAGTAATCTACAATATACCTCCTTGGTTATCTATGAAACATAAGTACATTATGTTATCGTTATTGACTTAAGAGTTAAAACAACTAGAAAATGACATAAATATTTTCTTGGCACTAGTAATTAAAGACCTAAAGATGATGTAGGAAGAAGATATCTTAATCTTTAATGCATATCATACAAAGTCTTGCATTTTCCACGCCATGCTCTTTACATCATCAATAATTTCCTAATTTATGATAACTTGTTTGGTTACAACATTAAAAGGCATATAACATGCCTTGTTTATGAAAATAGTAATTATTTTTCTCAATGGAAGTACGATAGAAAGATAATATATCTTATTCATTGGAGATTTCTATATTGTGGGCACTGATATCATAAGTTAAGAAAGGATTTTAATGGATCACAGAAAGAAGTAATGGTTCTAACTCCTTTTATTAGTGATCAATTATAAATGAAAGGGTGTGACTGAATTTTCAAAAGTAATACTAATTTTATTTGTGAAAACTAAATGATATTTTTTATTTATTAATTATGTGTAATTCTGTATTTTAAGTTTATAAAGGGCTATCTCTTTCCCTAGCCTAGTAAGAGGTTTTTCTAGCCACCCTAACCCTAACTGGGCTAACCAACTCTCTAGTTTTGCCACTGTAGCCCCTCTAAGTGCTCTACTAATGGTCAAAGTAATTGGATCTACAACAGCCTTTTCTAGTCCCCTTGCCGAAAAGAAATTGAAAGGCAATCTCACTCTACCTTGAACAAGTTAAAAAATTCAATGTTGTTTTTGACAAATCTTACAAGCTTGTATGTTAGGATACACCACAAGAGAAGAAGTCTATATTATTCGATCTTCCATATAAAAAATTTATCCTTGAGATATAACATCAATGTCATATATGTGGAGAAAAATATTGGTGATAATCTTGTTAAAATACTATTAAACATATCGAGGAAAACTAAAGTTAGAGTCAAAGCCAGGTTAAACTAGGTTAAAATATTCATTCAGAAAGAACTAGCACCTAAAAGATGAGATCAATGTACTATCTTTTACTAACTTGCTACATTCCATTGAAATGTCCATTCAAAAAAATCTAACACTAGAAAGAAGGGGTTAATGTACTATCTTCTACTAACTTGTTACACTCTATTTAGAAAGCAGGAAACAAATTTCTACAAGTGTCTATTTGGTGTCAAAATGCCATATAGATATTCTTCAAACATCAAAAGCCTAGTCTTAGTGAAAGACTTAAAGCTAGTTAGTTTGAAGTCTCATAATTTCCATGCTCTGATGCAATAATTATTATCGGTGGCTATTTAATCAATCTTGCCTAAACATGTTAAACATATTATTAGTAGACTTATTTCTTCTTTAGTATAATATGTAATGATGTCATTAACCTTAGGAAGTTGTACAATTTGCAAAGATAAGTTGTAGTTACCTATGTCAAATGGAAATTTATTTTTTCACTTTCATTTTTCGATATCATGGTACATCTAATTATCCATTTGGTGAAAAAGATAAAACTATGTAGGCTAATTTACTTAAGATGGATATACTCCTTTAAGTGATATATAAAAATTTTAAAGGGTATGTGAGGAATAGGTATCAATCCAAAGGATGCATTATTAAAAGATATATTATTTAGGACATGGCCAAGTTTTGTGGTAACTACCTATCAAATGTGGATGTTATTGAACTTTCAAAGTCTCTTCATAAGGGTAAAATTCTTGGTAATGGCATATTAGTACTTGAGTGATTAACATAAATCCTGAAATATGTATGCATTTCTAGCTTTACATCTTATATAATATAGGTGAAGTTTAGCTTTATATGGATAAGTATATGACCTTTTTAAAGGGATAAAATTGAACAAGGAATGATCAATGAATCCAAAATGAACACAATTGATCATCTCTCAATTGTTCAAAAGTTAAGTTCGTTATTGGGTAGTGTAAGGACCACTAGACGCTATTTTGAAGACCATTAGATAGCTAACATAGGGCCCAGTCATGGATATCATTTTTTATTGTAGATATGAAATTAATGAGTATTCTTTCTATAAAAAGGGTGAAGACGATAGGAGCACCATGTAGAATAGTAAGGTTACTTTAATGCTTCAGGGAATAGTTTTAAAGATAAAATTATGTTTATAGCAATATGTCATATTAAAGGGTTATTAAAGAAATTTGGTAGCTTGACCATGTTATATTTAGGGAGCTTGTATTTTAATGTAAATGAGTTGATAATAAGAATGATATTCGAGTCAATAAGTTAAGATTCATGATATGGATATTAATAAGGAAAGTCATAAAATAAGTGTTTGATGTCACTAACTCATTCAATTATAAGTGATATGTAGCTTTACTAGGAAATAGATAAATTGCTAGTGATAAAGATAAAGAAGACTTAGGAGATGATATTGAAGAGACTCTTCCTTTCTCTATAAGAATATCTCTACTGGACAATGAAGGCGATGTGGAGGAGTTTTATGTGTGAAGTGATCATGTTAAGGAAATATAAGTTAAAGATCCTTTTAGACATGTTAAAAAAATTGAAAGCAATTATTTTCATATTTCTCATACTCATGTTGTATTTATAATACATAGCATTTTGTATAATAAATAGCATTTTTGTAATAATAATTTTTGAATAATGATATGGTGGCTAGATTTTGTAATTTGGTTCAAAAACCACTATGGGTGTAGCAAGGTATAAGTGTATAAGTGAAAAAAATAATAAAGTTAGTCATTATAAAATATCATCATTTTTGTTTTAAGAAATGATATTAGTTATTTAAAAGAATTTATGTTATAGGTCATATTTATATTATGGTTGAATGCCAATTTTTAAGAGTGATTCCCAAACCATCTATATTCCACATCATTAATTAGAGTAATTACATTGGATACACACCAACGTTATAACATATATTCCATATTGATTTGAAATCGATGTTGAACAAGTTGGATTAATAATGACACTAGTATATACATTGGATAGGAATCAACATTAAAATAACCAATGTTGAAAGGGTATTCTATAGTAATGTGAATTAAGATGATTGCAAACTAAGATGTTGATTATTAACAAAAGTAGTGTCTAAAGGTATTCTAAAAATATTTGCTAAGCAAATGTTGACCTTTAACATATTGGTTTTGAACTTAACTGACATTTAACATCATAACTTTTATGATGGTATCAAATTTTATAAGTTGGAAAATAGGTATCAATGATTACCAAATTTGACATAAATTTATAAATTTGTTAATGTAATTTAAGTATCCGATGAAAGACTTCGTTATCTGTTTTAGTAGTTGATGTAATTTTATATAATAGTAAAATAATTTGTGAAGAAATATTCACTAATTAAAAGATGTTTGTTGTCATAAATAACCAACATTTAAAATTATTATCACATCAATTTTTAATATATAATTAATGTTAAATTATATTTATTAGAATGACATTGCATTGATATAGATGATGATGATTATAATAAACCTTGATCTAATATATAATATGATTTACTTAATCTCAAATTAGTCAGCAATGTTGCTTAGTAATTGATGTAAAATGTAAAATAATGTTCCTCTAAATAAATAAAAAGGAATGGGGAAAATAAAAATACAAAACTAAATGTCATGGAATCATTTATAGAATCGAAATTCCTCCAATACAAAGCTCTATTTTACAAAATATTATAACCTTAATAGAATTGTAAAATGCAAGTTGCTCTTTTTTTGTGCAAAAAAAAAGTACATCCACCAAATATCTCAAGGTTTTTGTTCTATATATGTCATAATATTTTTTGTCTAGATATGTGGTTTTGTTTGGTTGGGCTTTGTTTTAATATTTTCTACTTAAGATGATTAAGGCTGATTTTCTACAAAATATCTCATGTTTCTTTTGATATGTTTGCAAATGATAATTTTTTTCAAATATTTATTCTTTAATAGCTTGAAAGATTGTGAACAGTACTTTCTGATCTTTTTTATCTTCATTGATGCATCTTTCTTATCTTTTTCCAGTGCACCAAACTCCTGCTAGTCTCTTATCTCAATATAGCCATTCTCCATCAAATTCTATAAATTTTGGGATTTGAAGAATTTTTTCAACTAGATACAATTGTTAAAATTCTTACCACTAAATTTGGGATGCTACAATTGGATCAAATTAGTTGCTACTATATAATCGAGTGCATATAGTAAATGTTGGAACAATTATATTTGTTAATAATATTGGAACCAAAAAAAAAAAAGATTTTGTGGAGAAGAAGGAGAAATGAAAGAAACATTTCTTACTTTATAATTGTTATAAGTCTCACAAAATATAAATATATTATAATTTTCTCTTATATACTGAAGATTTTTTCCTCTCACTGAATGGAACCGTCTCTTTTTCTTCACTTAGCAAAACATTACAAATAATTTTTTTTCTTATTACATTACAAAGGCACACTCTAATCTCACCATTCTGATATCAAGTTAAATCCAAGTGAATGACTTTAGTTTCAAAATTGTGTTGCTCATTTATGAGCATAAGAGAGTCAGCCATTGCAAACAATTTATAATATAATATTGTATCACAAATTCCAAAGTTATTGCAACATTACTTGGGCTTATCCATTTCTTATTGTAATGCAACTTTCTGAAAATTAAAAAAATTAAATACTTCATTACTAAGTATAAGGCTATTGCCTTCTAGATTTTACATTTTAATTTTAAAAATACTTAAATAATTTTAAAAAATTAAATACTTAAATATTCATAATTAAGATTTGTATTTTTATTTAATTAATTTATTTTAAAAATTAAAAATATAATAATTAAAATAGAATTACTTAATGTGATCGAACTCCACACCCCCTCGTGTGTCTTTTACCATCAACTAGTTTATGTGCTGCGCACAAATGACTATTATTTTTTAATAATAAAAATATAAAAGTTTTTATAATATTATAATAATTATGATGCTATTATTTTTATATTAAATTATTATTATGATAAGAATATATTTTTTTATTATAAAAAAATTTAAGTAATTCTAAAGTTTAATATAAAATATATATTGATAGAATTAATTGATTAATATTTTATTTTTAACAAAATTATTTAAAAATGAAAATTAAATTTATTTAAATCTTATCAATATTTTTATATCAATTTTCGAGTGGAATCTAAATAAAAACACATCAAATAAGATTTTGTTAAGGGTTTGTAGCTCAAAGGCTATTTTTATTTTTATAGTTCAAATGTTAATACCAGAAAATAAAATACACCTAACACGATATAATTTATTCTCAGTTCCAGTACTAATAACAATGAGTAATATAGATATAAAATGATATATATTAATTTATTATAAATTATAATAAATATGTTATTGATTTAATTTAATTAAATTATTTAACTATATATTATACTATTTTCTCTTATATTATTTTATAATTCACATATTATTCTTCTTTCTTTTTGTACTCATTCTTATTATTATTTAAAAAATAATAATTATTACTTATTGTTGTATTTATATTAATAGTTATTATTTATGATAATAACTATTTATTTTGTTATAAAATATTATTAATAAATTATTAATTTAATTTAATCAAATTATTTAATTATATATTATAATTTTAACTCTTATATTATTATATAAATCACATATTATTCTTCTTCTTTTTTGTGCTTATTCTAGTTATAATTTAATAGAATAATAATAATTATTATTATATTTTCATTAATAATTATTATTTATGTTAATATTTACATATTTTATTTTGTTATAAATTATTATAAATATGTTATGAACTTAATTTAATTATTTAAGTACGTATTAATTATATTTTTATTTCTTATATTTTTTTAAAACCACATACTATTCTTCTTATTATCTGTGTTCATTCCAATTTTTAATTAATGAAATAATAGTGATTATTAATATCGCATTCATACTAGTAATTATTATTTATGCTAATAACTTCGTATTTTATTTTATTATAAAATATTATAAATATGTTATTAATTTAATGTAATTAAATTATTTAATTATATATTATATTTTTTACTTTTATAATATTTTATAACTCACGTAATATTCCTCTTCTTTCTTATATTTATTTCAGTTATTATTTAATAAGATAATAGTTAATATTTATTGTTATGTTTGCTTTAATAGTTATTATTTATTCTAATAATTTCATATTTTGTATCATTTTAAAATACTATAATTACGTTATAGATTTAATTTAATTGAAATATTTGATTATATATTATATTTTTTATTCTTATATAATTTTATAATTTGCACACTATATCTCTTCTTTTTTGTGCTCTATCTATTTATTATTTAATATTTGTGATATAACCATCTGAATTGTAAAAAATAGGAATAAAGATAAAAGAAAAAATTACAATAAAATATACAAAAATATTTTAAGTATATTAAAGATTTAATTTAATAGCATGTAAATTATAAAGTAATAAAATTCAAAAATAAAAAATATAATTAAGTAATGGTTTAATTAAATTAAATGTCATGCAATTTATTTGAAATAAAAAATAATATTAATGATACTAAGTGATATAAATATAATACAATATATCTAAATTTTATTCATATCTTAATATTAATTTTTAGGTACTATATTTGAAAATCAAATATTGATTTACTGTTCACACGCTATTTTTTTAACTACTCTATTCCATATAGTATTCAATTTTCTATTCACTTCTGATATTTACATTTTACATACTTACTCATTCAACATAATATAAATATAGCATAGTATAGTCTTAGTTATTAAATATCTTTTGTGTCTTTTATGTATTAATCTTCAATCAAATATAAGAGAAAGTAAGAATGAAGTGTAAAGTAATATAAAAATTAAATATAAGAGAAAGTAAGAATTAAATATAGCATAGTATAGTCTTAGTTATTAAATTTCTTTTGTGTCTTTTATGTATTAATCTTCAATCAAATATAAGAGAAAGAAAGAATGAAGTGTAAAGTAATATAAAAATTAAATATTATAGCAATATATTAAGTAATTTAATTAAATGAAATGTAATTTATTTAAATAAAATTAATAATATTATAATATTAAATAATATAAATATAAAATTTATTTATATCTTAATATTAATCTTTAAGTATTATATTTCAAATTAAATATATATTATTAAGATGTTATCAAGGATTATCAATTCACACACTGTTTATTTCGTTTTTTTATATATTGCATATTTTCTTTATTTATTCTACTCACTCTTATTATCTATAATTTAAATACCATATCATTAAATAATATAAATATGATATAGTATATTTTTATTATAAAAATATTTTAAATATGTTAAAAATTAATTTAATACCATTTGAATTATAAAATAATAAAAGTCACATGATATCTTATCATGTCACACGTTAATTAATGCCAAATAAACCAACATGTCAGGCAAGTTAAAGCAAGAAAATAGCAAACCTAAATAAATAAAATAAACTCAAAAACATAATAGTGCGACACGTATAAGAAATTATAGACCTTAAGTAATTAATTTGAACTAGATAAGTAGATTAACTAATTTAGTTAATCATTATTTTAATTTTCAAATTTTGATAATATAAATATTTTTATACTATCACTTACTTATATATTATTATATCAATAAAATTCTACCAAAATCTCAAAACTAAAAAATTTTAATTTCTATTGCTTTTTTAACAACATATCTTCTTTTATTTATAGATAGTATAAATCATCTTTTGTTAAAATTTTTATTGTGAATCTATTAATTTAATAATAAAATAAAATATAAAAAGTTTGACCCAATATTAAAATAACTATGTAGTTTGGACCTAATAATAATCTAACTTATTAGTGTGATAATAGGTAATTTTTGGTGATGGATCAATCCACTAATTATTATAATATAAATAAGAGTTGCTACTCTTAAACTTTAAGATTGATTCGGATCATTTTTCATTTGTGTCAGAATATTTTTTTAAATTAAATACTCATCTAAGGTTGATAGGAGCAGCAAACCCCTATTGGAGTCTGTGATGAAGATTAATTGTGAGTAATTCATGAACTACAAAACATTTATATTCATTATTCATCATAAATGAATTCATCAAGTAATTATATATTTTAATATTATCTTTTCACAAGATTCAATTGAGATTATTCTCATAAAATTTCTAATTTTAACATTTGGTATTACAGTTAATGAATAATGTGTATTGAATATATTATTACATAGAATCATGAATATAATTTCATCTTTAGAACAATGTTATATTTTGTGATAAATTATCTTGAATGAAAATCATTGTAAATCTCAAAATATATCATAACTCTTTATACATTTATTTTTTTTAATTTAAATGTGTTATTTTTGTTCATCATGAATAATATACACATTATATATGTGAGAAATTTTATATACGAATCATCCATGCATTTTATATAATTTTGGATGAATTTTATGTGTTTTAATAATTTTACATACTATAATTTATGCATGAATATTAATATAAATTTTATTGGTAATTTGATAAATGTACGCATGCAATTTTACAAAAATGGTATGAAAATTTCCAGAAAAATGCATAAAAAACCATAAAACTCTAGAACCATTTTCTAGAAAAAAAATTTTGGCGTGTTATTTTTTATTCAACATGCATTCATGGTTTTTTTTATTTTTTTAGAGAATATTTTGCTCTACACGCATAAAAAAAATAAAAAATGGCATTTAGAAACTGATTTTACCATGTCTATAAGATTGAAAATTTGTTATTTTCAAAAAGGAGAAGTTTTTGCTAAAACTTTAGTGAGAAATTGATTTTTCATTAAATTATGACTTATTTAGAAGTAAAATGATTTATTTTTTAGGAAGTTTTCAATTTAAAATTGTTAAATCCATTAATGAAAACTTTCTAAAAAATTATCACTCAATGAAGTAATTTTAAATATTTTTTTTGGAAAATTTTATATTAAATGTATTAAAATAAATTAAAGGAGGATAATGTGAATAAATTGAGCAAATTTGATCCTAAGTTATGTGGGTTTGCAACTAGGTCACCTGACCTGTATTGCAAACTTGGTTTCATGAAGAAGATGATATATAGTAATGTGCCAGTGACATCCACGTGTGCTGTTAGCATATGCAATTCACATGTTGCTATGTCAACATTGTTTAGCCATGGTAATTGCATTTTTGGGCTTTACTCTTTGACTTGAATTTTTAAAGCATTTTTTCATATTTTATAGAATTAAAAATATTTTAATTATTTTTATCTATAATTTGAATAACCAATTAATTTTATTTTAGGCTAAAAATTATATTATAATATTCTTACAATTTAAACTTTCACATATATTTTTTATGAAATTTTTGGACACTATTTGATTTATTAATTATTTTTCTATGTACATGTATATTTAGAAAAATAATTTTATAAAATTATTTGGACTTATATTATATGATGAAATTTTGTGTAATTGTGAGTCCACATATCATAGGCCCAATTACATAAAATTTTATCTATTTTAATAAAATGGTAGCTAGACTAAGGAGAGTATTATATTATAATAGTTTTATACCCTATTTGTATAATATTATTAATATAATTTGTTAATGATAACATAAGTATAGAAATAAGCATTGTGTTTTTTAAATTTTTATCACTTTATTAGTATTAAAATTTTAGGAATATAATATTTAGTCATTATATTATATTGTATAGTCTTTAATGCCCCATTGGTATTGAGTCTTATAATATAATATTAAGTTCAATTGTATAATTTAATGAGAAAATTTTCTAACATGATTAAGGTTAAATATGCATTAATGTTTTAAGTTTATTTCCTTAGCCTTTTAACTATACAATTAAATGCAAATCATAAGGATTGAGTTGAGTCGTTAGAATTATATCTCATACTCTCTAATCTTGATTTGGCAACTAGAGAAATAGAATCTCAAATTAATGTTGAATCCATTACAAATAAGAGAAATTATTATAAAAAGTGGACCTAATGGTAATGAAGTATATAATGAATAAGATTATAAAAGAGAGTATTCTTGAAATGACCAATGTAAAAATGTTTCTAGATTTTATGGCTAAGAAATATAAAAAGTTTGATAAGGTTGAAAAGGGATGATATCTTTCATTGCTTTTAAAATCTATGTATAATGATATTAGTGGGGTGAGAGAATATATTTTGAGATTAGTGAATTATTATAATAAGTTGAAAAATCATATAAGTTAATTAAAGGAAAATTTATTCAACTTGGCACATGTTAAAGTCTTTCCTGTCTCAATTTGACATTTTAAAAATATTTTATAACACTTTAAAAATAGAATGGACCATCACCAAGCTCCTTTTAATTATTACATAGGCCAAAGAAGATATGAAGAAGGGTAAGGCTTAAGTAGTTAATTAAACTTTACATGGCACAAATTTTGATCATAGTGGAAGACCTAACTAAGAAGACAATAAGGGTTGTTACAACCATGGAATGAAGAAGGGTGAGAAAGATGAATTTAGTGAACAATAATGCTATAAACCTAATAAGGCTTAATTCAAGGGTAACTGCGAGTTCTGTAAGAAGTATAAGCACAAGAAAGTAGATTGCTTTAAATATAAGAAATGATTTCATAAGAAAAAGAAATGTAACCATCTAGCTCTAGTCTATTTCAAATCAAATATTGTTAATATGCTGTCAAACTCTTGGTGGTTAGACATCAAAGCAACTATTCATGTCACTAATTATTTTTAAATGATGACAAATATGAAGAAGTCAAGTGAATGAGAATTAATTGTGAGACTCGAAAATTGAGCATATAGGATTAGTGAAGTTAAAGTTAAAGTTAAAGTTAAAGTTAAAGATTAGACATGAATTATTACTAAATAATGTAATTTATGCATTTTCTATGAGAGAAAATTTAATTTCAATTATTATTTTAGATTTTATTGAATATTCTTCTTATTTTAGAAATAAAAAAGTTAAATTATTTTATAAATCCTCTATTATAGGTATTGGATCTATGTGTGATAGTTTATATGAAATTGATTTAGATTCTAATTTTATAAACTTAATAAACTCTATTGTTAATAAGAAAAGATGTTAAATTGATGAAATATCTTCAATATTGTAGCATGGACAATTAGGACACATTTTTGAAGAAAGAATTTAAAGACTTGTAAAGGAGGAAATACTTTATGATCTGAACTTCTTAGATTTTGGAACTATATGAACTATATTAAGGGTAAACTTATAGTTAGAGCTAGAAAAGGTAAGAGAAATAGAAAAGAGAATGTTCTAAAACTAATCCATATTGATATTAGTAGGTTTATCACATCTAATGCTATGAAATGTTACAAATACATCATCAGATTCATTAAAGATTACTTTAGATTTAGTTAGATAGAATTGCTCAGTGAAAAGTCAGAATCATTGAAAGCTTTAAAGTAATTCAAATGGTAGTTGAGTTAAAATTAGGGAAATAGATAAAATATAATAATTTTAATAGAAGTGGTAAGTATTATGGTAGGTATAATGAAATAGGAAGAAACCATAGTCCTTTTGCAAGATAAGTTACACCATGTCTAGAATGCCAAAGCAAAATGAAATTGTAAAAAGAAAAAATTAGACTCTTATGGACATAGTGAGATGCATGCTAGCCCATGCTTTGTTACTGGAATTCTTATGGGGTGATACATTAAGAATAGTAGCATACATTTTAAATTAGATTTTTAGTAAATTAGTGCTTAAAACCCCTTATAAATTGTTATATGGTAAAAGGCCTAATTTAAGGCATTTTTGAGTTTGGAGTTGTAAAGTTGAAGTAAAGCCATACATTCCATCCATAGAAAAACTTGATTTAAAGATTATTAGTGGATATTTCATTAGGTACTACAATAATTTGAGGGGAAGTAAATTTTATTGTTTAACTTATATGACAGAGTAATTGAATTTGATTAAGCTATTTTTTTTAGGATGAATTGGATAATAAGAGCCAAATACCACACATTATGAATTTCACTAAAGACAAAACAATTATTTTGTTAACACCAGCATTGGGAGAGTCATCTTTTATTATTTCACCAATTGATCCAATATAGCCAATAGTAGAATATGTCAAAGTAGACAAAATAAATGAAAAAATTTCATTGAGGAGATATTATAAAGTTCATAGATAAACATTTTTAAATGACTATCTGTAGAAGTATGAATATAACATTAATGATTATATTGATCTTATAACATTTTCTCAGGCTATATCCAGTTCAAAACATTTTGATTGGATGAGTATTATGAAAGATGAGTTAGCTTTAATGTACAAGAATCAAGTATGGGATTTAGTAGAACTTTCAATAGGTTATAAGCTAATTGGATGTAAATGGATCTTTAAGATTGAGAGGGATGTTAGAGGTGAAATTAAGAAGTATAAGGCCAAATTGATAGCTAAAGGATACACCTAGAAAGAAGGCATAAACTATAAAGAAACCTTTTCCCTAGTTTCAACCAATGACTTATTTCAAGTTGTCATAGCCTTAGTGGCTCATTTTAATTTAGAACTGCATCAGATGAATGTAAAGATAGCCTTCTTGAATGGCTATATATTAAAAACTATGAATTAATTCGATGGTTTCTAAGAGAAAGGAAAATATCACCGTGTATGTCAGCTTAAAATTTTCATATATAGCTTAAACAAGCTTCTAGACAATGGTACCTCAAGTTTGATAAGGTAGTAACTTCTTTTAAGTTCAAGGAGAATGCAATGGATCAGTATATTTATATATAATGAGTGCAAGTTGTTTTGTTATTTTGGTACTATATGTGTAGGATATTCTCCTTACAAGTAATGATGTAAACTTATTGACTGAGACAAAATAAATATTATGAAAGATCTTAGAAATGCCTCTTATGTTTTGTAGATAGAGATTCATCATGATAGATCTTGAGGTTTGCTTAATTTGTCTTAATAGATATACATTGAGAAAGTAATAAAAGATTTAATATGTCAATATGCTCTTGAGTTTCCACACTTATTTTAAAAGGAAAATTTTTTTTATAAGTCCCAGTAACCTCAATATAATATTAAAATAGGAAGAATGAAGAATGTCCTACATGTGTTAGTTATTAGTAGCTCGATGTATGCTCAGGTAAGTACACATCTTGATATAACTTATATTATTGGTGTATTATGGAGATATTTTAGTAATTCTAGTTAAAGACATTGAGCTACTACAAAAAGAGTTATAAGGTACTTGTAGGGTACAAAAAATTATATATTGACCTGCCAGAGATCGAGAGATGTTATAATTACATGTTACTTGAATTTAGATTTTACTAATTGTCTAGATGATTACAAATTAACATTTGGATACATCTTTATGATGATAAGAGGAGTTGTATCGTGAAAAAGTATTAAGCAATTCTTAATAGCAACCTTTACTCTAAAAGTAGAATATGCCATTTGCACTGCTGTATGGTAAAGGAATTTTATAGTCAATTTCAAGATTATTAAAAGTATCTCTAGATCTTTGACCATTTGTTATGATAATACTATTTCTGTAAACTTCTTTTGTAACAATAAAATTTTTGTCTATATAAGGCATTTTGATATAAAGTACTAGTTTGTACGAGAGAAAATACGTGACTATATTACATATATTGAACATATTTTCATATATCATATACTTGTGGATCCACTAACTAAAGGTTTAGCAGTAGAAATATATCATAATCACATAATCAATAGAGAATTAGTTAAGTCTTTTGATATTTTGGGTTATCATGAATACTAAGATACAAATTATTTTTCTCGAAATGTATATATAAATGAAATATTCATAATAAAATATTTATGTTTTACAATAATTTGTATATATTTTTGTTATAACATATTTATAGAGACATTTAAACTTTGTCTTAATGTCGTATTGAAAATTATAATTCTCATTAGTATCTTAGGTAGATGTTTTGACCCAGTATGTAAAGATTTATATATGTTGTCATAATTTGTTATATAAATCTTATTAAGCACAATCTTATTATATATATTTCTATCGGATATTGTATATTATGGTCAATAAGGTGTAAATATACAATATGTATTTCATTGATATCATTGTCTGATGCTATATTTTATATTACTGGACATTTATAATCCCAATTTAGACAAATGGGTATAAAGATGTGGTAATTTCTTTTACATTTTATTATAGTGGCTACTATTATTAATTACATGATCCAAATGAAAGATTTTTAAATTTTTTTTTTATAGATCTATTGATTCAAAAATAAAATAAGATATAAAAAGTTTGGACCAATATAAAGGTAATTATGTAGTTTAGATCTAGTGGCAATTTAATTCATTAACATGGTAATGAATAGATCTCAGCGATAAATTGACCCACTAATTATTATAATATAAATAAAGATTATTATTCTTAAGCCTTAAGGTTGATCGTGATCACTTCTCATCGATATCAGAATATCTCCCCAAATCAAATATTCATATAGGGTTGATAGGAGTAATAAACCCTTATTGAAATCTATGATCAAGATTGATTGTCAATAGATTGTGACCTATAAGAGATTTGTATTCATCATTTTTCACAAATGATTTAATTAAATAATTGTCAATTTATTTTGTGTACTAACTAATATTATCTTTTTACATGATTCAATTGAGATTGCTATCATAAAATTTTTAATCTTAACATCCTCCATTGCCAATGAATAAAACTTAAAAGCTTTCTTAGGTGATTTAATTAAATTAAGATTTTGTTAAGGGTTTATAGTTTACACACTACTTAATATTCGCTTCTATTAATTATAACTTAAATATTATATCACTAAATAGTGTAAATATAAAACATTATATTTTTACTATGAAAATATTTTAAGTACATTAAAAATTTAATTTAATAGTGTGTGAATTATAAAGTAATCATATTAAAAAAATACATAGTTAAGTAATAATTTAATAAAATTAAATGTAACTTATTTATAATAAAAAATAATATTAATAATTCTATGTAATATAAATATAATGTAATATCTAAATTATATATATATATATATATATATATATATATATATATATATATATATGTTAATATTGCATTTCAAGTACTATATTTAAAACTAAGTATATATTAGTTAATATTTTGTGCCAAGAGTTTGTAATACATACATTATTTCTTGTCTTTTTATCTACTATACTCCATTTTATGTTATCTTTTATTTTTCTACTCATTATTTTTATTTACAATTTAAATATCATATATTTAAGTAGTATAAATGTAATATAATATTTTTATTATAAAAATAATTTTATAATGAAAATTGGACAACAAGAGAAATGTGTAATAAATAATAATTAATTAACAATAAGTCATTAATTCACATCATTATTGAAGCATTAATTAATTGAACAAATGAATAAATGGTTTATTAGAATCAGATGGAAACGACGCAAAACGGGGAATGTATTAAGATTGAATAGAGTAGTGCAGTGGCTTTTTAACCGTTACATTGCACGTAGGAAAACAAATAACCGAAATACTGCACCGCTAAAATAAATTACCGAAATACTTAAAAAATTTTTTTAAAAAAATTAATTTTGGTCACAGGAATGGGGAACCTGTAACCAATATAGTTACGAGCGGGCCCCTTGTTAGCAGATGATTTTTTTTTAAAAAAAAATTAATTTCAGCTTATCAAATGAGTTATTTTCATAAAGAAAATATATTTTGAGCTTAAATTTAGTTATTTTAGTTTGAACTCTTTTTTTTACTTTTTTTTATTGTTTTTAATTTTAATTTTAATTTAATTTGTATTTGATTCAATTTTTTTTCACATATTTAATGTTGCTTAAACATTAATTGTTCGATGTTTTAGGATGAAATCAAATTATTAACTCCCATAATAATGTGCAATATGTAGTATAATAAAATTAGTAAATATCATAAAATTTTTAGAATAATTAAAATTTTAATAAATATAAAATTTTTCCTATTCTCCTATAAATTTATAAGTTGAAAGATTTAAGTTATAAAAATTATATTTTCATACAATATTTTATCATAACGCCACATATGTACATATATAAATCCTTGGGTGTTTTTTTTAATCAATTATATATTCTTAAAATTAGAGTGTAAAATATATTTCAAAAAGTGAAATAATAAAAAAATTAAACGAAATAATAATACTACTTTAAAAATTAATTACACTTTAAATGACTTATTATTTATTAATTCCAAAAGTTATAATTCTTTATCCCATAATAATTCACTTTAACTCCTAAATTATATTTTACACTTAGGGTAACTAAATTATGTTACAAAACATGTGATTATATACATGAATAAAGGAAAAGAGGGCATAGCTCTATTATAAAATAATTTACATTGAATTCAAATTTCTTGGAGGCCATGCAAATTTTTTTTTTGACATAGATAAATATTTGAACATTTAGACCATATTTCTAGAATTTTTATTTATTTAGATTTAATTTAATGTTAAGTTTAATTATTCATGTATATTTGTACAGCTCAATTGACTATTTAATCATTGTACATAATTATTTTATACCTTAAGTGGATATACGTAAATTTCTAAGTAGTTCTAATTATTTCAGTGAATGCGCAGAATGATTCTTTCTTAAAACTTGTGTTAAAATATTTTTGTTAATTTTTTTAATTGTGATTTATATCATTGTACTAATTTTTTTTTGTATAATTTATTATTATTTTAATTAATTAATGTGATTTTCATAGTAACGTAAATCTCATTAAATATTGTAGCTCCCATTAAATATTGTAAAGTAATTTTTAAACAATCTAGGGAAAAAATTTTTTACTACGCAATATAAGAGGAATTTATTTTCCCAAGGTAGGTGCTACGATCAAAAAGCCGACCATAAATTATAATGTTACAATTCATATATAAAAATTAAAAAAAATCACATCACTTGATAAAATACTTAATTAATTAGGGTAACGGAATATTAAGTAATAATTTAGTAAAATTCAATGTGTAAAGTTCAAATTCCTAAAATTAAACGGTGTTAAATTTAATTATGTGATTTAACATAGTTACCTTAGATGAGTAATTAGCACCATTTCTCATAATTACATACAAGCATATTTTTAAAATTATACCATAATGATTGGTATTTTAGAATGCTCCATTGAATTTTAAATAATAATGTAATGAATGAAATTAATTCAATAGTGTGATTTGAATTAATGAAGAATAGTGAAATATATAATTTTCAAAATGTGGATAATATAGTTAATAAAATATGAGAGAGTACTAAATTTAAAGTAAAAAGGTTATGGATTAATTAAACAAAAAAAATTGGATAAAACACTATAATACAATAATGAAATACTCAATCACTAGAATAATAGCTCCTAGTCCCATATTGAGGGCGTCGCCTTGCTCGTTGCGGTCGTTGAGTTAGGGGTTAATGTTGTTCATCTCTATCATTATCCTTATCATCATTTACGTGAGTTAGGCGAGTCTGATGTCTAGAGGGTGAAGAGTTCAAGTCCTAGGGGAAGGATTGAAATAATAGAATAGAGTGTCCCGGTGTGAAAAACCCTTATTATTGCTACTCCATGAATCTACTGGCATACTCAATAGTGAATACAAATGGGTCATCAAATAACGCCATTAGAGAACCAAGGACTTACTAAACTGATTATAATGGCGATGAGGTAAAGAACGATGACTGTGGAGTATCATAGGGGTGCTATGGAGGTAATGTCATGCTGTGAGATAGGCTAGCATCTCCACATACGAAGAATTGCAATGATAGGGTATAAGTTAATGGTCCTGCAACTCCTATATCAACATGCATTGATGGAGGGGGTGAAGGGGTTAGGGACACCTGCTTGTGTCGTCGATAGATAACTATAAGATATACTTTCATCATTATCCCTTTCATTAAGTAAAATGGGATTTCTAAAAGATATGAAGCCGTAGGCTCTCCTACCATGCTTAGGCTCGGGAATAGGTAGTCTCGGTAATTCGTTAATAAGGTAAGCAAGTTGGGCAACAGTTATGTCTCAATGCTCTTCTAGTGCGCATAGCATGAGGCGACATTCCGAATCCACGATTTCCCTAAATTGGCTGTATAACTAAAAAGGGGAATCCTCGATACTAAGCTTGTGTAGTTTCTTAACTAAATCAGCCTACAAAGAAGTACATTTGCTACAGTTAATACATATTATATCTTCAAAAAATCATAAAGAAATGTGTGAACATCGTTGGTTATCATAAATCCTAAACCACTACTAGCTGGATGGATCAATCGTTTGGTGTCTCTAATACCATGTCATGTAACCCGATTTATGATAAAGAGCATCTGTTTCTATCTCAGTCAACAAAAGTGTATTAGACTATGCATTCCAAGCACTAATGAATATCAGATGCTCATGCTGCCAATCTTTTAATGTTTTGCCTTGAAGCTGCAAGGTATGACAAGAACCTAGGTTAAATAGCTCCTGTGGGATTGGTTACCTCCTTCCAAATTATTAGAGCACACGGTCTACGTGGTGCTATTCCATAACGTGGAAGCAAATAATGGGGACTGATGTGAGCCATATGTCAGGCGAGGTTAAGCAATATCCTAATATAAGCAACATGTCACTAGATCTGAGCCTATCATAATTAGACATAATAAAGTAGTGCTTCCAACCTCATCGGTCCTTATCTAATTAAGCAATACTTTGTACTAGTGTAGAGCCTTCGATGACGGTCAAGAAGGTAAGCCAGTGTTCTTCCACCTGCGAGAAATACATATTATGGATTAATTATTCGAATACTTTATGCTATTGTAATAAATGCAATATGAAAATCATGTATGATCCACACTTGAAGCCCAATGGTGGAAGTAAAAGGCAGATGTTTAGTCAAGGATCAGGATATGATGGTCTCACCGGTGCTAAAGTGGGGAATCGATCTCACGCCTATAAATGTAATAGGTGCAGACATCCACTAATATTATGTTGGTGTGTGTCCTAGAATCAATCATATAAGATGATTAGAGTTATACACAATGTATTATATTTTATTTTAGGCAATTTAATTATTATATTTATTTTTATTATTATTATGCGCAATTTATAACTTAATATAATAATTATCCTTGGAATAGCTTTGCTATTCCTAAAATGCCCCTAGTCAAGTATTATTACGAAAAGGATAGTAATAATACATCGAGACTAGCATGTATAGTGACTGATGATTACGAATCATGGATATGTGATATCAAGTCAATACATGAGTACATTGCTAAGTGAACAATGTACTGGACTGACCCACTATGAGAATATTGCATGGATAAACGCGTCATAAGTTATTCTCATATGATCACAACTACGCATAAACCTTTAACCTGAAGTCACTACGGTTCCCTACATGAGGATTTACTCACTTTAATATTGTCCTATGTCACCTTTAATCAGGATGACAAGTAGGGCATTGATTAGGTGTGTCATAAATCATGCAGAGGGAAGTGAGTGATGTAAATGAGATTTTGTTACTCTTGTATAAAAGAGAAATATCCTTGGGTCACTTGATTGAGTGAGACTTAGCAATGCATGGCCATGCTCAGTTGAATTAATATGTGATATTAATTATTTATTTTAAGTCTACTCAGTATCAAGAAATATAAATTGAACATTGACGAGGATGACACATTCCATGCCTCTAGTTCAATTTGGATATTATTACAAAAGGGTTATGATGCAAAACGTTGATCATGTATTAGGTGGATGTCGAATCACAGACATTCTTACTACTTGAGTGGCAGTGATGTATTGCTAGATACCGCTCGCTGTCTATGGCTCAATAATAAGTCATTGTTAACGTAGTAAGAACCTACAGGGTCACACAAAAGGAGTAGGAATAAGACAATAATTAATTGAACTTTAATTATATTAATATCCAATTAATTGGACTTATTTTCGTGCATATATATATTATTAAGAATAATAATTCACATTATATATATATATATATTAATTGATATTATTTGATATTAAAGAAATATCAAATAATTATCTTATTAGATATTAGATAAATATATTATGAGATAATATTATTCTGATATTTGATAACTATATGCAATTATCTAATAATTAAGATATTTATATTATAAGATAATATTATTATCTAATATTAGATAATTAATAGATAAGTCTTATCTTTTCCCATTATCTCTAGGATAAGGATAAGATGAGTTGTTAAGTGTGATTAGGATTTTGGAAGCATTATCCTAGTAGGACTAGGATTATGGCTTACCTAAGTTCTATAAAAGGGGACTTGAGGGCAGCACTTAATAATCACGTTTTAAGCTTCCATATAAACCCTAAATCACTCAGAAACATCCAATCCTAATTCTTAGAGAGAAAAACGCATCCTAGCAGACGCGTGGAGGGTGAGAGGTCGTTGTTCACTCCGTGTGGATACCGTAGAGACGCTATACCTTCCGGCCGGCGTTTGATTCATTCGCTCTCAAGTTTTGATCAGTAGAAACACGAGTGCCCAATAGGTAAAACCCTAATCATTGACTTATACTTTTTTCATGGATCCTAGGTAGAATTCGGATCAAAAATTTAAAATTTCGCTGCATGTGATAATCCAAATTCTCAACATATTAATCTTACCATATTTTGTGGTGGTATATAACTTTTTTTACAAGCATACCAGAATTGCTGATCCCCAACTGTACTAACTTGCATTTGTAAAGTTTTCTAGCAATGACAGATACATCAATATCACTCTATGACTTGAAGTATCAGGCATAAGGCAACCGTCTATGAGCCGCAGGATGTAGGCACATGCAAAACGTTACATTTGTTCATTATTTGCATTATTTGGTAAGTGTCCAAAGTTAGCTGCTAACCAAGTGATGCTTAGGCACTAGCCTTGCAAACATTCATCAGGCGGTCTAATCTTAAGTAAACATTCGCACACCCTTGGCTAATTAAGTTCGATTCTACTAGATAGGGGGACGCCTTCACAAGGCAGACCTAACTGGATGGAGACATCCTGTAGGGTAATGATGCACTCCTCAACGGTGGTATGGAAAGCGTGTGTCTCGGGATGCCATCGTTTAATTAAAGCGGACACCATAATTACATTGAAATCAAAATATCCAAGTTAGCTGGCATCGTAGAAGCTTGCCTGTTGAAGATAAGACATAATTGTAAATGGTGGATCAAATAGCCGGCTCCTATATGCGACACGTCGTAACTTCAGGATTTGATCCTCTTTTTGCCATCGATTAAAAAAAATAGTTAGGACGTTTACAATTAATTAAATTCTATTAAGGGTATGGAATTACCTAGCCTTGCCACACGACCTGTGAATTATTTTTGGACTGCAAGTATAATAGAGACTCATCATTGAGCTTAGGGGACATAATACGACGCTGACTGGCCATTACAGTCGAGAGTTATAAACTATATCGAACTACATGAATTTAGTCAATTGCATAACCTTAAATTTATGTAATTCTTTCATAACGAAGTAAGAAAAAATTTAACTTAATATAATAAGCGAAACACAATATACTATTTAGATACTACATGTTATCTAGCTTATATCAATATGTCAACAAATTAAGTATAGTCCGGAGCAATGTATAGTAGTAATCTGGAGGAAAGGCTTTCCATTGCAAATTTTGGGGCTAGGGGTGTCATGACACATTTCGTTGGCTGGACGGACAAGTTATGCAATTGTGCCCAATTTGCTAGCATAACCCATACCTTTGAGATTCTGATAGACTTTCTCTCCAATCCATTTTATTTGTTATACGTGTGGAATGGGGACGACCACCGGGATACATCTACACAGGATCTGGTACAAGTATTGATCCATTTAATGGTAACTAGTGCTCTATACCATCGATTGGTCAAAATTCGTAGCTATAAGCCTTCAGCATTATCTCTAATCAGAATATAGGATCAACAAACTGTAATAGATCCAACGCGATCTTTGCACATGCTGTAAACATATGTTGGCAGGGCCAATGCTCTACTTGGAATTTGTCACAATCACATGTTTGCTGGTCCAGGATAACCTTGCATGTTCGACCAAACTAATTCCATGTTAGGTCATACAGCTCATCCACCTTGAAAGCTGATCCTAGGTGGTTAAAGCGATGGACGTGACAAGCAGATGCTTTCTGAGTACACTCTTGAATCTTTTTCCTGATATCTTCGCTAAACACTTCTCCTGCCTGTAACTGTACTGCAATGGTCTCTGCTTTGTTAATAAAGTATGCATTTATTTGATACAATGTAGCTTTGACTAACCTTGTAATTAGTAAAAATTTAACCCCTTTGAATATGCTATTGATACACTCGGCTAGGTTAGTTGTCATGTGCCCTCTTCGTTAACCTCCCTTATTATAAGCACAATTCCATTGACTTTTTGGAATATTATCAATCTAATAAGTAGCTCTTGGGTGCAATTAGCGCAGTTTATCTAACTTGGAATTTATAACATGTCACTTATATTGATAACCTGTACCAGACATCACTGTTATTGAGTAAATAATAATCATGATAGGTAATGACAATTAAGAATGTTAGTATAAGTAATATGCACTAATGCTAGTAAACATCTTCTTCAGCCACGTCGTCCTAAACGTTGAGTTAAGATTGCTGGCGATATGTCGAAGGCAGAACATGTGATAATTATAAGAGGGTTGCCACCCTATACGTGGGTTTGCAATGGCAGGTAGTATTCTAGGATGCCTATCTAATATCAAGCAAATATCCTATCTGTCTTTAACAACACACCATCAAGCATTTGATAAGAACTAAGCCTATGTCTTGTAGGTTTCACCCTCCACCATAGCAAATGCAAAAGGGACAACATTTCTATCACTATCCTATGACGTTGCTGTAAGCAAAATCCTTTTATACTTTTCATACAAAAAGGTGCCATTTACTTGGACTATCAGTTTCAAATGGGTAAACGACTTGATGCATGTCTTGAAAGTTCAAAACACTTGATGAAATAATGCAACCGGCTCATCTCCAGAACTGTTTGGTAGGTACTCCCTGCTAACAAGCTCAAAGTAAGACCCAAGATTAAAGTGACGCATTGCTACGAACCATCTAGGTAATATAGAATATGACTTCTTCCAATTCCCAAATGCAAGAGCGATAACTAAGTGTTTGCCTTTCCATGCTTTCTTATAGGATACTAAGTATCCAAAAATACCGTCGATTTGCTCAATGACTTATCGGATGGACACACCTGGGTTTTCGATCACCATAGTCACAATGTAGGATGAAATGACATTTGTGTCTAATTTTGGATGATCTTGAGAAAGAGAGATAGATACATATGTGTGAGGCCTATTGTATTTTAATATTTGCCAGTGATTCTCTGTCGACTTATGGCATGTTCTAACCCTTTAGTCGCACTATGCACTATAATGAGGGCATCAATATTCTTCATACTTGACCGAGGAGTAATGCATGCAAAATGTGTAGTGAGTCCAAACTAAGTATATCTTCATTGCACAGCGAAACAACTTCTAGTTCATATATCGCAAATCCACATATGACTCCTGGTTGTCATTTATATTTATATCATCTCCCACTTTAGGGTAATCGTGACTCACAATGGCTTCTACATTTAGTTGTGAAAAAAAGGCAACAGCTGATTCCATGTACCAGCTTTCAGGTGTTGTTAGGAGTGTATTGGTGACGTCTTCTCTGTCATCATCGTCATTGTTACCGTCATCATCACCACTAAACCCTTCAGGAATGTTGTCATGTGCATTTTTTTTTTCAAATTCATCCATGATGTCCTCTGTTTCCTCCAGGGAAGAAGGGGAGTGAGATAAGCCATAATTGTGCTAAGAAAAATATGGCTCTAGAGTATAATCAACAATAGGGCTTTGAAACTGTTGGCCATAGTCAATTTGCTTATTCATTGGTTCTACGCTGGCCAGATACAAGTTGTAACATAAGGGCCCTTCATTAATGTCATTAAGTTGTTGGTGGATGGTAGCATGTATGAAGCACTCATATCAACTGGTTGACTTGTTATGTTCAAATCAAATCTTACTGTTGAGATATGTGCATACACTTTTAGACAGGATAGTTAAGTTAGAAATCTTGCATTCACTTCCTACATCCATTGAATGTTATCGTCGTCTTTCAACTCACATGTCTTATACTGTGTTGGATTCAGCAAGAGCAAATGTTTGTATATCAACTCAGTTACAACTTGATTTTCATTAAGTCGTAACTTTTGCCTAACTATATTTTTTAGCGCATCTAGGGTTATGCTTGATTTGATTCTTATTACTTTAACCTTGTGGCACTTAAACATATCGCTCTGATCCGATTCATAAATTTTTCCATTCTCATAAATACAAATATTTTCATATCTAGAATTTATTCTGATTCTTATCATAGTTAGGTTCAGGAGTTATCTCTAGAGATAAATTTAATCATTATTGAAAGATGTATCATAATTACAAAAATAATTACAATTAACTATTACTATATAATTACTCGTAATTATTATTAATTAATAAACTAATTATTTTACATGTCAATCTTATCTATTTACCTACACATATATTATTTTTATGCACTTAAATTTTGTAGTTCAACATTTGATTAACCTCCCACAATGCTACATTTAGACACGTGTAGATTTTTTTTTACCTAAAATACCTTTTAACTTCTCCACTTTTATAAGTTTTTTATGCAGTAGAAAAATTAATTATTTTTAAGCTTTAGGAAGAGATAATTTTAAACATACCTCATTATAAATAATTATATATTTTTGGTTTGTCGTCTTCAATATAATGTTAGTAAATAATAATAATGATTTATTATTATAAAATATTCATATAAGTAAAAAAGAACACACCTAAAAATAATAGCTTACAATAAAGGTGATTACATCAAAATAAATAATCAATTGATAAGTATCATAATTAATATAATAAATTAATTAATAACTTATTACTTTAAAAATTTTATTTAACATATCAAATATTTGACCATTATAATAAAATAATAACTATTCATAATAAAATTCTAACTATCATTTTTACAAAAGATAATAGATAAATAATTTAAATGAAATTTAAATAATAATAATATAAAATTATTAGTAATTAAATTTGATTATTAAATTAATAATGCTAGTAAATATACAATGTTCAATAAAATAAAAAAACTTAATTATATTAATAAAAAATTTATCAAAAATATTATTATTATAAAATCAATAAAATAAAAATTATAATTAATAATAATTAAATAAAAAATTACTTCATTTTTAGTGATTATTATAATATAGTTAATTAATATTTCAATACTAAAATAATAATAATTATATATTAATAATACTAATAACATTTATCTAATAGATAGATAATATCTCTAAATATTATTTGATATTAAAAATATATTAAATATTATAATTTTTTTATTATATTAATAAATTTATATTTATTTTAATATTTAATTTTTTAAATTTTATAATATTTTTAATTCATTAATGTTGAGTAATATTAATAATTAATTTTCAATTATTATAGTTCATTATTAAATTAAAATAGATACTTAATATCAATAGGATAATATTATTTATTATTCATTTTTAATACTGGTTGTAGAAATAAGACTAATGATATAAATAGTAACAATAACAAGTCCAATGATTAATTTTAAACAACTATAAAAATGATGATATTACTAAATAAAATAAAAATAATAAGATTCATAATAAAATAACTATTTCAAAAATAAATATGGCTGAATTATTTTTCATAATAATGGTCACTTATACAATAAATTGAAAACACTTAGACCGAATGAATTGGGTATTCATAAGTCATTCCTTTTCTTTCCGCCTAATTCCTTCTATTGATATTATTCTCTTCCTCTAATTTGAACCAAAAGGGCCCCCATGTGTAGAATATTAATTAATCAGCATTTTATAAATTTTAATATTATTTTATAGGTCAATAAGTTAAGAAAAATATTATATATTTTTAATTTTTTTCTCACTCTTAGGTGTGCACCTACATCATTTCAATTGTTTGTAAAATATCTAAATTTATTTATTTAATATTTATCTTAATTATATAATTATTTATTCTTAATCAAATTAAAATTAAATGTATTTTAAAATCAATTTTTAATTGAACTAAGATTTATGGGTTATAAAATAATTTTAAAAATCTCACAGTAATATAATTTACTATCAACTAATGTTTCTTAATAATAATTTATTATCAACAAATTTTTTTATCTTTTTAAAATTTGCAAGTATTTGAACTTTTAATTTTCTTACTTTATAATGCCTAAGCCACATGCATAATAATTCATATCATAACAATATGTATAACATGCATAATCTAGTCAGGTTACAAGCATAACAATATATTCAGATATAATAATAAAAATAAATTAAATTAATATAAGCAGATTAAAATAACACTTACAAGCATAATCCTATAGGTAAAATAAAATAGTATAAATATCATGAAAAATAATTCATAATAATTAATACAAATATAATAATAAAATACATAATCAAATGGAATAATAACAATTTAGCTACACTGCCTACTAACAATACAAAATAAAATTAGAAAAAAATTTGTAAAAATTATTACACTGAATACATATTAAATTTTTATGTGATCTGAAAATATTTTTCCCTAAATAAATATCTCACTTGAACTCAAATATTCTATTTTTTCTAAAAAAAAACTTGTATAACGAGCTTTGTGTTCGCTGTTGAAAACGGGAGATTTTGAGTTGCTAATGAAAATGGATTGTTGTTAGGGAGAGGGTGTTTTAGTGAAGGGTTGCTGGGGAGGGAGATTTTCTGCTACATGAAAGTGTGAAAGGGGTATTTTCTGCTGCATGAGAGTATGAAGGCCTGTTGGGGAGGGGGTTTATAGGCATGCATGCGGTTACAGGGGAACAAGGACGAGACGTGTTATTCGAGGGAAAGAGGAATGAGACAAGTGGCAAGGAACGTGCAACCGAATCATAGGATCGCATCACATGTGACTGGTCAGCTCTGATCACGCAGGCTGACTGCTTGTGATCAGGCCTGCAGCAGCTGCAGCACTAGTTGCAATTTAATGTGATCATGTTGATTGGCCACGTTAAGGTGCTTTCTGTGATTCAAAGTATTTTTAAAATTTTTTTTTTAAATATTATGATAAAAATTTTAACTGCGCAGCATTCCGGTAAAATTTTTTTGAAAATCGAGGTCAACGGTCAAAGTTGCAGGGCAGCTCAATAAAATGCAAAGCGAAGAAAAAACAAAACGACAAAAACCAACGAAGCAGAAATGAATGGAAACGAGGCAGCTTAAAGTGACACGTAGCAAAATTGCGAGTGTGGAAAAGCACGCAGATTGAAGCACATTCACATATGAAAAAGGTCAGAGAAATGATGACAAGATCACATGAGTTGATATAGTGGCCCATCAAAGTGTTTGTCATTTTACGTAAATGCAAGAGACGTGGCAAACCGTCGCCTCAAATGTCAAACGACTTTTTCCTCAATTTTTTATTTGAAACGATGACGTATTGTATAATCTTATGATTGGTCCAAGTTTAGTATAAAAGGCAAAATGCCCATGGTTTGATTCCAGAGTCCAAACCACTCCACGAACTCATCTCTCTCTGTTCTTCTTCATCTTTATTTGTTCGGCCGAGAAAACATGATGAAACAATTGAATGGCTTAAACCTTTTTGTTCCGATATCGGCCGAATCGAATTATTCGAACGGGACTAGTCCGTTGAACTCGTCTCCTGTTTCCGTTGCTTCTCATGATTCTGATCAGGAATGTCTGGGCAACATGGATCCTTCTCGAGATTTCACCAAGAAAGTTAAGCGGCTCATTGTAAAGGTTAGTAGTCCATTTTTGGTTTCTTCTTGTTGATCTGATTCTGATTATTCTGTTTACAATTCGCTGGATAATTCTAGGAGTGATTTATTTTTTTCAACCGATTTTTCGAAAGGTTGAGTCAAATCACAGTGCTTGTTGTCATCGTACCAAGATGTTATTAATTCTGAATGAAATTTAGCGATTAAGATCCCAATCCTAGATATTGTCCTTGATGTGATACGAGAAATTCATTACTGCTGTTGATTCTACATGTCTTGTTACTCCTCTAACAAGTAAGTATAAGATGCAAGTATATAATTGAAGTTATTAATAATAAATTAATGATTTATAATTTTATAAATAATAAATAAAAAATAATTTTTAAATTTATAATTATTCACTTAATTAATTTTTTATTAATTAATTTTTTTATTAATAATTTTGATGATATATTTTATTTTTTAAAATATATTTTGTACTTTAAAAAAATTAAAATTTATTATTTAAATATCGTAAATAATTGATATGTGATTTGTATATTTTGATTAAAAATTATAATTTTTTTTCAAAAATTTATAATATTTAATAGTATATAATAAAAATAAAAGATATTATTTTTTATCATATTTTTTATATTTAATATTAAATAAATAGAATAATTTTATTTTAATATTATATAATTATATTTTTATTAAATATATTTTTTTTAACACAAACAGAGCCTAAACCTTCAAAGTTATTGCTTACCGTATAAAGAGGCTGAAAAAATGGCCATATGTTCCGCTATTGATCATGTTTTTCTGTCTTTGATTTTTCCTTTTACCGGTCAATTGTAACGCAATTCTACACGGATGGCTGAGACGGAGCTCCATGCTAAAAAATAATGGGAAATATTTTCGGTGTTAGCGCAACATTGAGTTTTCAATATTACATTTATTTATAATTTAGTGAATAAAAATTTTGATATCATATATAAATAATTTTTAAAATTTAAAAATAAATATCTTATTCATCACAAGATTAAAAATATTTCTTAAATAATGAGAGGAATATTAATGAGTTGTTTATTTCTCATGGTTAAATTAAAAATATTTAAAAAAATTGTAAATAATTTCCTTCAATTATTGGATCGTTGCATTTTACTTTCTAAAACTATGAAAATTTGAGCTTTACTCCTTACAATTTTAGCAAACTTGAATTTTATCTCCCATTATTATTAAATTAACGATTGAAACATTTAGTAATGATCATAAATTGATGCTATCATTTTTAGCGGTGATTTATTATAGCCAATAAATAATTTTTTTTAAAAATTATTGAATATAAAGATAATTTTTAATCATCAATAAATAAAGTATGATAGTAGTGATTTTACTAATAAATTTTATTAATTTGATAATAATGGGATAAAATTTAAGTTTTATATAGTCATAAGGGGTAAAATTTAAGTTTTTATAATTCAAGGAGTAAAATTTAATAATATTATAGTTGGGGGTTATTTAAAGTTAACTCAAAATATTTTTACCATTTCAAGCGAGTTACACGTTGTATATCTTCCCCCCTTCTCACATAAGCGAGTTACACGTTGTTAGACTTAACAACATGAGTCCTGCTAATTTCCACATTTATTTTCACTTCATTCAACGCAGGGTTGGGGTTAGTCTGTGTGATTCAGTTTATATGCTAGATTATTCGAGAAACTAAAGAAAAATACTGCATTTAAATTACATTTTATATATATAATAATTAAGTGATTTGTCATTCCTAACGGAAAAAAAATGATTTGTATCAAGATTATGATATATTACTAATGCAATAATTTATTAGTATATCATAAGATCTAATATATATTATATTTATTTTTTAAATTAAATATAATATATTATATAATAATATATTAATAATTAAATTTAAAAATATATTAATACATTATTATATTAATAATATATCATAACCATCTACTCATCTATATCATAATTGCATATAGTATACTTTTTTAATATTACTTGATACATTCAACTCTAAATTTAATTCTTAGTTCCATGTGGAATTACATTTTATCAAGTTCAATCTATCTTCTTTTCAAAAGTCAAGAAAGATGTATGGGTTTTTCCTTTGGATGCTAAGGGCAAGGCAGTAATTACGCAAGGTTTATGACATAGCTTAATTATACACGTTCTACTATTTTGGAAATTAGAAAAATGATTATATTCCCTTAGCACATGCTATTTATGGGAAAAAACATGACATATATAAATTTTTGTTGAGATGTATGTCCGATATTTTGTAGTTACGTTAGGAACTTCAACTTCGAGCCGCAAGTATAATGTGAAAAAGTAGATGGTGTAGTTAGTAGTCACTCAAATATAGAAGAGTGATAACTGGGGCCGGATGGGGGAAGGCGATCGACGGAAGGCATGCGGCTCTTGAAAATTCTGATGATTCTATAATTATGTATAATAATTTTAAATTTAAACTAATTTTTTAAATATTTAAATATTATGTATATTCTATAAGGTTAATATTTTGACATGTGTTTGAGAAAGTCTGTGTTATTGTAATATTTTTATTAAATATTTTACTTTTTCCAATAAAACTCAAAATTTCAATTTTCTATTGTAATTTTAAATAATGAAATTATAAATTAATAATTTTTACAATAAATTTCCTAAGAAATTTACAATTTTTTTTAAAAGGGCTAAGCAAAATTCATTTCATACGTAAAATCATTTAATTCACATTTAATTTAAAGGCACTTTTCAATAGATCTAGAATGAAATTTAATTTCTTTTTTTAAGAAAATAAAATGTAAGAATAATAAAGTAAAAATAAAAAAATAAAAAAATAAAAAAATAAAAAAAAATTATATTCACCGTATTTAAAATTTAGTACAATTATATTTAATTACATTATTTTTATTTTTAAAAATATGTACTAATATTATTTGTGATATGCACTTACCTCACTTTTTTTATATTTTAAATACACATTCATCTTCTTTATTTTTTTACAAATAAAGAAAATAAATGCATATTTTTAAAAATTAAAAAATATAAATATAATTAAATTAATTTTTTTTAAAAAGTATAATTTTGTCAAAAATAAAATTAATATTTTATATTTCCTAAAATATAAGCATGTGGTTCCTTGGCCCATCCAAACTCTGCATCATTAGCCGCATCCTAACTTGATAAGCTGTTATAATTGGTTCGTTATATTTCTCGTCAGAGTCGTCACTTTCTCTAGGGTTGTCGAGGGGTCTCATCCAGGGTTTGGCCTTTTCCGGCTACTGTCTGCGGTCTTTCTCATTCGTACGTACAAGTCAGCTTAATCGTGCTCTCATAAAGATATTGAGTTCAATCATTAAAACTATTTTACTAATTTTTTTATTATTCTTATGAATAGTGATTAATTTCATATTTTATAAAAAAAGTTATGGAAACATACTGAAAGAAAGAAAAAAAATCACATTTATCTCAACAAATTTATTTATGGATCATTCGGAGTTTAGATTTTAACTTAAAATACTCTGTGTCTTTAAATAATGGGAGATTTTCATAAATCTTTGTCAATGTCATGGAATGCCGGTGTCAAATAACTTGGCCTGGCTTTGTTTTAGCCTCACAAGCCTCGTTGCCGTGCAGTAGTTTTATATATGGGAGTGGGACAAGTAATCCATCTAACTCAAAAAAGTCTGACTCAAAAAAAAAATAAGGTTTGAATTTATTTTTTATGATTTAAATATTTATTATTATTTTTTATAATCTGACTATTTAAGTTGAAATTGAATTTTAATAATAGAAAATGAATTGATTTAATTCGATCCAAATTATATAAATTTATTTTTTATAATATAATTATATATTAAAAATAATTATATTTAATTATTATTAATGTAAAAAATATGATATAATTAAGTATTTTATGTATTTAAATATTTTATTACATTTAAAATGTGTATTTCTTTAAAAAATTATTTTTATTTACAATAATAATAATAAAATAAAAAGAGTTAAACTTTTGGATTGGATCAAACCAATTTTTTTATAAAATAAATGAAGTGAGCTTGGACTTAGGTTATTGTACTGTATGCAATTATGTATGAAAAATTCAGTTCAAAAGTTAATGACTCGACTCATATATATCTCTATTGTATTGCCTTCACTATTAGGATTAATAAGATATTTGTTAATATTTAAAGATTTTAATTTAAGATGTAAATATTATAATTTTTATAATTGTTATTTTTTTACATATTTTGAGTTGGATTTCAAAATTTTGTATATATGTATCTAATAATTTATTTACTCTTGTTATTAAAAAATAATAATAAAATAAATAAAATAAGGCACATGAATATGGATTAGGTGGTTACGGGGTTTTATATTTATTTCTCTCTCTTTTTCTCTATAACAATAATAATTTTCTCGAGCTTGGATATAATTAATTTATCTCTTTAAGTGTGAGCCGAAAGATAGATCATCATGTATTTATTAATCTCAAGATTACTTGTCTTATTTAGTTAAGTAATCTAGATCTATGGGTCATTCATTTAAATAGTGACTTTAAGTAAAAGATACCAATCACCAAGCACTAGATATAGTTCATTTTAAAAATATCCACTCGGATCTTTTACCAAAAAACGCATATTCACTAGGATCATACAAACATTCATGATGTTAACCAAATGTTTTCATTACAAAAGTACATAAATAAATTAAAGTTCTAGGTAAGTTGTATTTGGCTTGATCAATGCACTAAAAAACAAATCACATTCTAGAAAATATATCAAATTCTATTATTCTCTCTTTTAATATTACACAATAAATCCAATGATTAATCCTTCCTTCATAGTGACAGATTATTATGTTTTCAAATTTTATAATTAGCATTGGTAATTTTAATTTTTACTTTTTTCCCTTAGTTGTAGTAGGAGTGATAATTTATTTAATGTATATATATAAGATTTTGAATTCAAATCTCAAATATGATGAAAATTGGGTGTTACACACTACTGAAGTGTTAATCTCTAATTTTTACTTTTATTATATTTATCCATTCTTTCTTTTATTTTAAATCTTAAAATAAATGAAAATTATTAAAATAAATTACTAAACTTCACTTTAATAATATTAAATATATACTAATTTTATTTTAATTTTTCATTTACAATTTAATTTAATATTATTAATGAATTGAGAATGAATAATTATATTAAAAATAAAATTAAGAACCATTAATATTAGTTATAAAATTTTAAAATATAATAATTAACAGAACTAAATATTAGGTTTATTTTAAGGATAAATTTTATGGAAGCTCATTAATCTTCAAACTTGATATAGTATCCCTTAGATTATTAGTAGCGTGCTATTTTGTAAAATCATACAATAAATTTTCTTCCAACTTATTTAATTTTCATTAAAATAAAGTTATTTACATATTATAATATATTTAAAATAAATATGTAAAAAAGTGGGTCAATCCATGAAGGCCCGTAGTCTAACCCGCTCAATTTCAGACTAGCCCATAAATTTAGTACTGTATTCTCAATGCTTACCGCTACAGGCCAGCATCTACTATTGTTTAATATTTACGTGGGAGAATCCCAATCTTCTCATTTTTCTTTCATCGTTTAGAAAGATATTATACAGTTTTAATTTTAAGCCCACTAACATCTTTTATTAAAACTCATTATTTCAAATAAAAAAGTTTAATATCCAACTTCCTCTAAAAAATTATTTCATTATTTAAAAAGGAGGAGATTCTCATTCATTCCAAAGGGATGTAGCGATGGAAATTTGGTTTCTGGTAGTTCAGTATTCCTTTTATTTCTTTTTAAGTATTATTTAAGATTAATATATAAGGATTAAGAAAGATAATAAATAACTCTAATTTTAAAAAATAAGTTATAATTTATTAATATATCTTTTACTAAAAATTAATTGATAAGTAAAGTTGTTAAATATTTATTTAAATTATTAATATAATATTTGAACAAAGACAATAAATATACTTTTGGTTTCTATAGATAAAGAAGAATAATTTTTTTTAAATAATACTTAAAAAAATGAAGAGAGTATATAACAAGGAGAGTAAAAATATGTATATATATCCTCTTAATTCTTTAAAGAAGTTAAGGATGTAAATTTATGAGAAGAGTAAAATAAAACAAACAAAAATTGAAAGAAATCGTGGGAATATAATAGATCAATTCTGTTTAAATATGTCAGTATAGATTTAAGCACAAAGAAGAAATTACACAGAAATATAAAAACACAGCAGGAAGCCCGACAGTGAAATTAAAAACATCTCATCAAATGATACATATATCTGTCAAATAAAACTACGATAATATTATTTATTTTAAAAAATTTGAATAGAGTTTATAGCAATAATAAGTTCTTAAGGCCATTTTTGATAGCAAATATATGACACAAAATTGAAAATGTGTACTGCAGCAATTGTATACTCCTATATCATTGCTACCGGAAAAGGGAAAAAAATATAATTGAATATTTCATTAATATTACAATGGGTTGCCTTAGTAAAAGTAGACTGGATTTTAAGGTGTTTCAAGCTCAGTAAATATCTTTGTTTAGAGGGATTTACCGTCTACAAAAGGATTAGTCTTGTACTTGGTTTAAAAAAAAAAGAAAAAAAAAGAGAGGAAACATCTCTTTCAATTCTTAATAGATTGTCTTTGTATTAATTTCATCCTTCACAAAATGTGAGTACTATTTTAGTTTCGGATTAATAATTTAATGTAATATTTTAGTCGTTCAATCAATATAAATGTTAAAAAAATCAAGATTGATAATTTGGCATTATTATCTATGTCTTACCCTCTATTACTTTCTCTATTATCTATTTTCACGCTCCCATGTGATGAATTATAAATGGTTTAACATTATTATTCTTTTTATCTTTTTTTTTTTAAAAAAAATTATAACTCTTGCTATATTTTTATAAGATCAAAAAAATCTTAAAAGCAAAAGATTGAAACTAAAAGTAAAAAGAACTTACGACTATAAAAAAAACCAGGGATAAAAAATAAGATAAATTGTAAATTGAGAGAATGTAAATTAATCCATTGATTTTTAAATCATCAAAATAGAGAAGAAAATAATCTATCCAAAATTTAAAATCAATGGCTTAGCTTCCTTTCCTTGAATTTACAGTGTTCCTCTTAGTTGTTCTTTAATTCGGACATAAAAATATGTTCTCCTATATTTTTTATTTCCGCTTGTCATTTTTAAGATTTTTTCAATCTTATAAAATTATGTAAATTGTTATAAAATTTATTTTTCATAATAGAGAGATAAAAAAAAATGTTAAATCATCTATTGTTCATTATTTGAGAGTGTGGAATAGGATAATATGGAAAATAAGAAGGGATACTAAATTAGAGACTAAAATAATACTTATATTTTTTTTGACGTACGATGGAATATCAGGAATGAAAAGAGGTGTTTAGTTGTCAAGAAAAATTTTTTTTTTTGACTGGGGTTGATTACATCAACCAATCCTTAAGAGATTTCCTTTTATAGATACATTGCTAATAAATATGACACACAAAATAATTTGTATGTAAATTCACACATTATATTCATATTGGAACTTTTGTAATATAATAATTATATTGTATAAATGGGATCACTATTGATCATTTTGGATAAATAATTAAAAGTCATATATGCACATGATATGTCTTCTTATTACCTTAACATTTCACACATGGTTTCTGCCATTATTTTTCTCTGTGTCAAAAATCAATTGTTCAAATGTGAGTTTGTGAGAGTTATTCGTTTTAACGAGTGTGTGAGATTTTTGTGACTAATAATATCAAAAATATATTTTACATCCTTTTAATTGAGTTGCGAATTATCCTCTTAATTTAAAAAACATACAAATTATTGTCTTAAAGATTATAAAAAGTTACAAAATATCTCCTAAAACAGGGATATAAGTGAAATCATTTATTAGTTATAACCTTAATCACATATTTAATATATTTTGTTAAAAGACTTAAATTTTTTAAATCATTAAAGATATTCATTTTTATCTTATAAAGCACAAAATGCGCATTCAAAATCTAATTGCTTTTAATCATTTCTAAATTTCGATCATAAAAGCCCAGATAAAGAAATAAGATATTTTATGCAATTTCTGTGCTTTATTAAAGAAAAAGGAGTATGTCTAATTTACCCATAAAATTAATAGCAATTAACATTTCCACTTCCTCCAAACTCTTTTTTTATTTTTAAGTAAGAGTAGAAGCAATTAAATTATTAGACACACATAAAGAATATAATTGAACTTTAGATTTAAAAATAACATAAAACCTTTGAGAAATATTGAATGTCACTTAAATTAAATGTTATCAATCCTCCAAACTTTAAGATTATAATTGTAAATTTAAAAATGTTATATGTAATGAAAATAGAATTTAAAATTGAGTTTTGAACTTTTTATATCTATTGAATAAGTTTCATAAATTTATCTTACATTTTTATATTTAATCACAATCCTTATTTATATATGAAATTCAATTTTAGATTTCATTTTCGGTATATGTAATATTATTGTTATAAATTTATTTAAATTTAAAGATATAATTGGTAGATTTTGCAAGTTCAAAAATAGTACTTGTACCTCACCGAAATTTAAATGTGTAAAATAAATTTTTTTATTATTAAAGATAAATTATATTTATATTTTTTAGAATTTAACTTAATGACACTTATATCTTTTTATATTCAAAATATATTTTAAATAAAGGAGAAGGGGTGAGTGTACATCTTTTTATCTTCAAAAATTCTGGAAGCCAACGGGAGGTGAGGGCATATGCCAAAAAAAAAAAAAGAGAAAAATTTTAAAATTACGTTAGCACCATGTAATTTTTGTAAAGTATATTATAATCATTTACCGAATTTCAACATCAAATTTGGTTTTTATTTTGTAAAATATATCAAATTTCATCTTGTAACTAATTTTTTTGAGGTAAATAATATATTTGACAAAAATTATGTAAAAACTATTCAAAATTTTTGGTAGTAATATAACATTAGAAATTTTTTTCATGAAGAAGAGAAGTTAATTTTTATCTTTAAAAATAAAAAGATTATAATTATAGTATAAATAAATAATAAAAAATAACAAGGGGTGAATTTATTTTGCTTTGTTATAATAATAATAATAATAATAATAATAATAATAATAATTCCCAGATGATGGGAAATTCGTCCAGTAGCGAAGTGTCTTGTTTGGAAGGGGCATCACGGATTTGTCCTATGGGCAGCTGGTAGCTCCTACGGTTGAGACGACACGTGATGCTCCCGAGTCCCAAACAGAATCCGTGATTACACTGCTCCGACGCTCTTTTTCAGATTGGAGAGAATGGGCCCCACATCATGATAAACTCCGTGGCATGCTCGCCGCGTCTCCCTTTGATGGCCCATATTTATAGATTCACTCTCGCGTTCCAGCTCTTCCTTCATTCCATTTCTTCTTCTTCTCCCGCTGAACAACATAATGGTTTCTGCCATGGATCCTACAAGGTCCTTTGTGAAGAACGTCAAGCGTATTGTTGTAAAGGTTGCTTCTATTGATATTATGCGTTCTTTCGATTTGGTGTTTATCTTGTATCGTGATTGAGATAAATGCATTGATGATAGAAAATGAGATGAGATTTGATTTCTGTAGGGAAAGGTTGAATTCATTCAAAGATTTGATAACAAGATTAGGTTATTATTGTTTCCTTTCTGTTCGCTGGATTTTGATCCCAATGTTTGATTTGAGAAGCTCGTTTACTTCGCTCATGATGACAAGTTTTGAGTTTCAGATTCAATGAATTTGATTACTTTTTCTTGGCTATATTTGGAATATACATTCACCTCCTTGGAGAGTTGAGTGTAGGTTTAAAATAAACAGTAAGGAAGGTGATTATAAATTTCTGAAAACAGAAGATTAAGAGGCTAAATTTGTTTACTGTTAAATTTGGAGGTGATGAATGTAACTTATCCTATAATTTTATTGTAATCTTTATTTACTGTTAAATTTGTTTTTATATAATTATCCTTACTTTCATTGTGATGGATGATGATTGAAGGTTGGAACGGCAGTGGTGACTAGAAGTGATGGAAGATTAGCTTTAGGCAGACTCGGAGCACTGTGCGAACAGGTTGATAGATATTTGTTTGTCAGATATTTTAATGCTTGTTCATTTCTTTGAAAAAGCTCAATGCCAGTGGTGATAATATATTTGGTGACTGAAATTTGTGCTCGTTTCCATTGAAATTCTTGCAGCTTAAAGAACTGAACGCTTCAGGGTATGAGGTTATTTTGGTGACTTCAGGGGCTGTTGGTCTTGGCCGCCAAAGACTTAGATATCGGAAATTGGCCAATAGCAGGTTTTTTGACTTATTAACTGGATTTTTCAACTAATGACTGGTTCAACGTTTTTATTGGACTAATTAATAGAACAATTACAAAATCAGCCGTAGAATGTGAGGTTCCTCGAGAAATATGCATGCTTATTGTGTGTGCATGAAGAAACACTTAAGTTGTGCAAATGATTTTGACTTACACAATGATCAAAGAAGGATCTTTGTGATGTGTTATGTTTAATTTGCCTAATTAGAAGTTTGGATGTTTCACAAATCACACTTGTTTGCATTTCTAGTTTGAATTGTTTCAATTATGAGGTGGAGGAAGAGAATGATGAACCTGAATGAACTCCTTTATTTTATTTGCAGTTTTGTTGATCTTCAGAAACCTCAGGGTGAACTTGATGGAAAAGCCTGTGCAGCTGTTGGACAGAGTAGTCTCATGGCTCTCTATGATACGATGTTCAGCCAGGTTGACTGAAAAAACTAATATATTTTAAAGTGCCTTTAATAATCTCATCTGGCTTCCCCCATATTGTTGCTAATATGAGACTTTTTGCTGAGCAGCTTGATGTGACTTCATCCCAACTTCTAGTCAATGATGGTTTTTTCAGAGATGCAGCTTTCAGAAAACAACTATCAGACACAGTGAACTCATTACTAGATTTAAGGGTTATTCCTATATTCAATGAAAATGATGCTGTTAGTACTAGGAAAGCTCCATATGAGGTAGGCCTATTTTCCTTATAATTTTTCTTTCTAATCACTGTGATCTCAATCAATTTTCATTTTAATTTTCTTCTGATGCCATCCTATCTTTCTTTTATTCTTTTTGACTTGAGGGAATTGTCTTATTGTTGTAAAAAAATCATCAATTATGAACTGAATTTAGTTGTTTTTCAAAGCCCCTGCTCTTTTTCCATGTAGTTTGATTTCCCTGGTCTTCATGATATGTAGGTTACCTCTAATTGTGAACACTATCTACAGGATTCATCAGGAATCTTTTGGGATAATGACAGTTTGGCCGGTCTATTGGCTCTTGAACTGAAAGCTGACCTCCTTGTTTTATTGAGTGATGTAGAGGGTCTCTACAGTGGCCCTCCTAGTGACCCCAATTCAAAGTTGATTCACACATATATTAAAGAGAAACATCAAGGAGAAATTACTTTTGGAGACAAGTCAAGATTGGGCAGAGGGGGTATGACTGCCAAAGTCAATGCAGCGGTGTGTGCGGCTTATGCTGGTACCCCAGTGATCATTACCAGGTAACTTCATGTTTGTAGGAGAAAAGTTATCTTTCTAATTTACTTTTATATCCAACATTCTTATAGCATTCAACAATTGATTTCTTTTAGTTTTCTGTTATTGAAGATAATTATCATGTTTAAGTACTTAAAAGAGGTTCTGATTTTCATTTGACGTGATATTTTCTTTCTTCTCTCAGTGCATGTTTCTTCTTTTAATTGACATGATTTATTTTCCTGCCTCTTTTCAAGTGGCTATGCCACAGACAACATTATAAGAGTACTTCAAGGGGAGAAAATAGGTACTGTCTTTCATAAAGATTCGCATTTGTGGACTAATGTCAAAGAAGTGAGCGCACATGAAATGGCAGTTTCAGCTAGGGATTGTTCTAGACGACTTCAAGTAAGTACAGTTACATATCTCTGAGTCTGCATTGGCAAGTTTACTTTTATGGGTACAAGTTTGTTTTACAATGATGTTTCTTTTCTGGTTTCAGGTTCTGAACTCTGAAGAAAGGAGGAAAATATTGCTGGCCATAGCTGAAGCATTGGAGGCAAATGAAAGTATGATAAGGCATGAGAATGCGGCTGATGTTGCTGATGCTGAGGACGCTGGATATGAGAAATCTCTGATATCGCGTTTAACCTTGAAGCCTGAAAAGGCAAGCCCTTATTGATTACTTCCTTAGCTTTCTGTCGTTGGTTTTTGTTTTCTTTCTTTCTTTTTTTTTTTTTCCGAGAAGTTTCTTATCTGACTGTTATTGTTGTGGTTTTTTTTTTTTTTTAATTTTTTGGCAGATCACTAGTCTCGTAAAGTCTATACGCAAGCTGGCAGACATGACAGAACCCATTGGTCGGATTTTAAAGAAGATTGAGGTATCTGTATTTCACAAAATTTTATGCAACACTTGAACTTAGTTATATGAGTTTGAAATATTTTATTGATTCTCACATCTCAATACTATGTAATTTTATTCCAATATTTGATTTTGTATTGTGAAAAAGAAAACTATGGATTAGTGTCGATTGTACCATGCTTCTTACTTCTGTGACTAATAAAATGATGTTAAAAGTTATGCACCCTACCTTTCTGAACTCATTTTGGACAGTCCTGACAACCACTCTTCTGTCCAGCTAGCAGACAAACTCGTACTGGAAAAAACATCATGTCCTCTGGGTGTCCTCCTGGTTATCTTTGAGTCTCGGCCTGATGCCCTTGTCCAGGTTATGATCAGATACATTTCAACGTTTAATGATCCTCTGGCTTGGTATCGTTAAAGTATATATCATAAATTGTTTCTTCTGCTTTGAATATTGATACCTTTATTTTTGCCAAAATGGATAAATAGATTGCCGCTTTGGCAATTCGAAGTGGGAATGGTCTACTTCTTAAAGGAGGAAAGGAAGCCAGACGATCAAATGCAATCTTGCACAAGGTTTGTCTATTTTTTTAATTAGCTCCCTTGTTTTGTAAGATTAATATAGGACAAAGTACGGACTATATTTTAGTGAAAGATATGTTAATATCTTTCATGTTGCTTCATAATTATAGGTCATTACTTCAGCTATTCCAGATACTGTTGGGGACAAACTTATTGGGCTTGTGACTTCAAGGGAAGAAATTCCAGATCTTCTTAAGGTGGATATTACAAGAACTCCTGATAATTATTTGTCTTATATGGTTTTTAACTAATAATACTTTGTCACAGCTTGATGATGTGATAGATCTTGTGGTTCCCAGAGGCAGTAATAAGCTTGTTTCTCAAATCAAGGAATCAACAAAAATTCCTGTGCTGGGTCATTCTGGTACTGGAATTACTATTTCACGTACGTTATCAGTAATTGCAACAGATTATAGCTTTTAGTAATTTTTGTTCCATCATGCAGATGGAGTTTGTCATGTATATGTAGACAAGTCAGCTAATATGGATATGGCAAGGAAAATTGTTAGGGATGCAAAGGTTGATTATCCTGCAGCCTGTAATGCAATGGTAATTACGGTAACATCGCTGTTGATGTCTTTTTTATCATCCTGCAGACTTTAATGTGGTAAGGATTGAATCTATATAATATGTTCGTAATGATGTGTCCTGATGTTCTCAGGAGACACTTCTTGTACACAAGGATCTGTCAACTAATGCTGGACTTGATGAACTTGTTAGTGAACTAAAATGTGAAGGTTAGTCCTTACTTGCAAATGGTTTTATAAATATAACAGAATTCATTTTATGTTGGCAGAACATTTTGTTTTCTTTTCATGGCTCTTACTTACTCCCTTTGGAAAATTGGAAAAATCTGTTCCCATTTTTTAAAAACTTTTCATGGTACGGTATTAAGCATGTCTATTCTATCTGCTAATGGTTGCTAAATTCTTTCATTCTATTTTCATTTTTCTATTCTGAATTCTTATTTGAAAAATCAACTGGCAGTGAAATTTGCATATTAAATTGTTAGAAAAGAGAATAGAAGTGTTTTAGTTGGCATATTTGGCTAAAAACTGAACCAGATTCACTAGTATTGTGGTAGTTGTTTTGCAAAATTTTTTCTTTATGAATAATATGCAAATTATTATTGATACAGTAAACCAAGCTATGCTATATAATGTGATCAAGGTATTAGAAAAAATGAGGCAGAACTGTTATTCTTTTACGAATGAAAGCAAGCAATTTGCTTTGCAACACAATTCATAAATTAACACCGAATGATATCTTTGACGGCTCCAAGGAAAATGATGGGAAAGAAGTACAAACTTGGGTTTAGCTTGATTGGTTCAAATCAATGTGTTGGCAGGTGTTAAACTATATGGTGGACCAAGGTCCTCTGCCTTATTAAACATTCCTAAAACAAGTTTCTTCCATCATGAGTACAGCACACTGGCATGCACTGTTGAAATCGTCGATGATGTGTATGCTGCCATCGAACACATACATCAACATGGAAGGCATGTTGGATCTTCTATATTCATCTTATGTCATTTACAGTCTGTTATTGTACACATTATCATGGCTAAAGGTCTCTCTCTCACTTCCTTTCCTCATTCTGCAGTGCTCATACTGACTGCATTGTTACAGAAGATCCTGATGTTGCTGAAATTTTCCTACGTCAAGTTGATAGGTAATTAGATTATTAGGAAAAAAGGTACTAATTATGATGTTATATACCAGCTTAATTGGTTCAAACTTTAAACTTCATAATTCTTCTTCTTCTTCTTTTTTTTTTTTTTCTTGGAGTGTCATTCTTATCATATTTACAATTCCAATTTTGCCATCAAGTTGATGCTACAACTATTTCATGCTAAAATTTCATCCTGAGTTAATATTGCCCTTGTGTTTTTTTCCATGTATGCAAAAAGTGCTGCTGTGTTCCACAATGCGAGTACAAGGTTTTGTGATGGAGCACGCTTTGGGCTTGGTGCAGAGGTAACATGGTCTTTCAGAAAGGGTTGTTATTAGGAGCATGACCAGCATTTTTTTTTTTTTTTTGGCTATATTGATAGCGAGGAAGTTTAAACTTAAGATCTTCAACATTCTGTCTACATCCCCACACCCCACCACTGGACGGCCTTTTTAATCTCTCATATGTTTGTTTTTCTATTAATCATTCAACAGGTTGGAATAAGTACAAGCCGTATTCATGCCCGAGGTCCTGTAGGAGTAGAAGGGTTGTTGACAACAAGATGGTATTGAGTTCTTCGTAAAATTTCTTTTGTTTATCCTTTCAAAAGGAAAAAAAAAAAAAAAGATGAATTTTGCATAATCGGATATATGTTTATAATTTTTATGTGGTTCATGCCACACGCTTTTTTCTTGCATTTGTGTCTACATTATATTTGCATGTCTAGAAAATGATTTTTCTCAAAAATTTTCAATCTTCATCATTTACAACGAAGTCCTTCCATTTTAGTAGATCCTGATGCTGCTCTATTTCAAGACCGCATTTTCATCATCATCATCATCTTCCATGTACTTGAATTGAGCTTATGACAAAACCATTCAAATATAATGCAGGATATTGAGAGGGAACGGGCAAGTGGTAGATGGCGATCGAGGGATCAATTACACTCACAATGAACTGCCACTGAAAGCATGACCTTGAAAGCCTAAATTTGAGTGTGGGGACTTATTAGTTTATGTGCTATGGATGACTACTGTTCAACTCATCTAAGTAGCAGCTTTCTTCTGTTCTATTTTTATTAAACAGAAGCTGCTGAGTAGCTGGCATTGTATAATTACAGTTTACACCTTTGCACTTTTTTATCTTGCCTGGAACATGGTCAGAGGGGGAAGAAAAATAAGCCTATGAATGATTTTAGTTAAATTGTGCACTGTGCTATTCTTTCATAAAGTAACGATATTGCAGTTACAAATGGAAGCACAGTGACAAAGTTCATCTGAAGTAGTTATTATGTGAAGTCTTACCGTGTTCTAAAAGTACTTCACATGGAAGCATTCAAGTCTTGGTTGACAAGTGAATTCTCAGTCTACAGGGACTTGTAGTAAAAATGAATTAAAAAAATTGCTTGGGGAATTGAGGGTGTGAATTATAATTTAGGGGAGAATAGAGATATAGTTCCATAAATCTTTTGTATTCAAATGGTGGGTTGCTGGAAAAATCCCACTATAAAAATTTGTGTTTGTATCCTTTAAATGTGCAACTTCAATGTCATAAAAAATTTGAGAGAATTCAATCTGTTGCTACTAAAATTTTTATAAGCTGATCTGAAGTTTGCTTGCATATTTTTGTTGAAGTCAAAAACAACTTTTGTAGATGAACACTGCTTCAAATGACATAATTAGATTTCATTTTACTTAATGGGGTAAGGCTTTGTTGTTGTTGTTGTTGTGTAAGAGGAATTTTATGTCATATTTTGTGATTAATAAAATAAAGCATGTTGTAATGGGGCAAAACAACTCTTTGCTCTGTTGTAATAGATGTTATTTCGTCATATTGTTTTTACGAACAAATGAAACATCATTCTTAGGATACAATATGTTATTACTAAAATTCTTATAGGCTGAGCTGAAGTTGGTCTGCATGCTTTTGAAGTCAAAAATAACTTTTGTAGATGAACACAGCTTCAAATAATATAGTAAGGCTCTATTTCTTTTGTCAAAAGATTTCTTCCATGGACACAAGGGGACTTTTATATTATATATTTTCTGATTAATAAAATAATGCATGTTATTGTTGTATTGGGGGAAAACAACTTTTGCTCGGAGGTAGTAGTTTTTCTGCAATATTTTCGAACAAATAGTCATAGAACATGACCATATTTTTTTTAAAGCGTAATCATAAATAAATGAGAAGTTTCCCTTAAGGAAAATGTATTTTAAGAAAACAAATAAAGTTCAAATACCTAACAGTCTCCAAGGAAAATTCATAAGCAGAGTCTTACATAGTTAAGGTATAAAATCTAGTTCCCTGCCCATTATATTAACCGATCTTGCATGATTTTAAATTAATAGGTTTTGCAGTTCATCAAGAGGTTTTTGTTGCTCTAGTTTGGATACGGAAATGAGGGATTTCGACAGGACTATACAACAAAGATGATTTGATTGCCTTAGATGAATGGGAATTGATTGTTCTCACTTTGTTCACGCGGCTTACGGTGATTGGTTGATCAGAACTGAGTCACTTGTACATAGAATTACCGTTAGATGCACACAGCGAAGTGTCCGCTGCGGTATGTTTGATACTTAAATTTAGTATGTGTTTTAATATAGCAAGAGCAGTGAAAATTGCTTGAGGAAGAAGGGTGTGTACCTTAATTTTATATAGGTTTCTATGGTCTGATCAGGATTAACAATGAGTTGAATTAAGCTCGTGGGCAATTTGGTTCGATTCATCAACTTAATTATAATAATAAAATATTTTATTAACAATTTAATAACTTAAAATATTTATAAAAGTGAATATTTTTAACAACTAGGTAATATGAAATAAAAAATTATAACTAGCTAAATTTGGTATTATAATACCATTACCTATATATTATAATCATATTTGATGTAATATACATGGTAATTTGTCTTAAAAATATAAAGTTATAATACAAACCGTGACTAAATTCTAAGTTTTGAATTGGTTTGAATTTTTTAATTTTTTTTCATTGATATTTATAACTTTATTGATTTATCTATAAATTATCATAAATCTTATTTAGAAATCACAAGTAAAAAGTAAACTTTATAATTTATAAAAATTAAATTAATAAATTATTTGAAAGATTAAAACTTAATTTTAATTAATTTATTTAATTGGTTAAGTCTAAAAAATTAAAATTAATAAATCATTTGAAGAAAATAAACTTTAAATAAAATTATTTACTTAATTAGTTGAATCATATAAATAAAATCAATAAATTATTTAAATTTTTTTCACTATTCTACTAAATACACAAATTATAAATTATCAACATTGTTAATTTATTTTTTAAATTTTTTTCTTAAAATAACATTTGCAATACCTAAAGCATTATTGAAATAATAAATTAGTAATAAATATATGTTATTTTAGATTTTAAAATACAATTTTATTAAATAATTCTTTAAAAAATATATTTTTTATATTTATATATCAAGTCAATTCACAATACAGATGAGCTGATCACTTGATTTATTTAAAATACAAATCGGATAATTTAATTCATATATATTTATTTTATAAATTTAATTTATTAAATCAAAACTTGAATCGAATCGTGAATTATTCGCAAGCTGACTTGATTCGGTACCAACTGACATGATATAACTTAAAGAATTAAAAGTGAATTACACGCGGACCGATAAATTAAAGAAAATCTATCCAATGGATCATCACCAAGAAGTGCGAGTTTCACTTTTATAGCATGCGTGCTTTCGTTGAACTAAGTCGAAAACCTTATTGCCTAACCCACTACCACGTTCTGCTACCGTCGAGGCTATTAACGGCGTTTTCAGCAATGCCGATCATTCCCTTAGTTCGACACTGAATCTCACTTTGCTAAATTATGCATGTTGTGTTACACTCTTTCCATTGGACTTTGCTTTATCCAACCCCAAAGTTCATTGCTAATGGCTTCCCCTGCTGTTGTGAGGCACCGGCAGGAATCTTTTTGTTGCTTGCGGGTCATAACACTGACCCAGCCTAGTAGCTGCAAGATTAGTTGGTATCTTGTTGGATTTTCTAGTAGGTTGAGAGCTAAAGAGAGTTGTAATTAGCCACTAGCTGGCTTAGCGCTTGTTGTAGTGATCTAGTTAGGAAATCTCACGTTTTCTTCTTTTGCTGCTTTCTTTTCTTGATAGGGTTTTGGGTTACAACCTACTGAAGTGGAGGGGAAGGAGCAAGGGGTAGGGTATAGGAATGGCTTGGAAGGTTGGTTATGGAGGGACTGGATAGGCATAGGTCAGATTAGATGTCTTGGCTACATATGGGGAAGGAACTGGGTATGGGTGCTATGGCTGAGTCAGGTATACTGGTGCTCTTTGGCTTGGTTGGATTGATTGAGGCTGACTGCTTGAAATGGGGCGAGGCCTTCTTCTAGCCTGTCTATCGTGATTGACCTACTGCACCTCTCCTTCTCTCTTATTCCCAGCGGTTGACTTCTTGGGGGCTTCTGTCGAGCTATCAGCAATTTGACCGCTCTTCACACCTTGCTCAATCCTCTCTCTGATCATCACAAGGGCAGCAAAATAAATGTGTGGAAAGATTGCCAACCATGCGGTCGTAGAAAGGAGAAGGGAGAGTAGTGAGAAAGGTGGCAACCATCTCTTTCTCAGTCAAGGGAGGCAGGACTTGGGCAGCCATTTTTATCCATCCTTGGGCATCGTCTTTGAAAGTCTCCGTGCTCTTCTTCTCCATGCTATCAGGGGCCGTATCAAGATTGTACTTTTACTGCTTTAGGAAAGAAAGCATCAGCAAGATCCTTCCATTTGTGGACATGAGAGCGGTCCAGCTCCATCTACCATTTGGACGTTGCGCCTAAGACTTTATTTGTTTTAGCTCCTTTCCTGAAGCAAGGAATTAGAATGATTGGCGGCCGCGAAGGATACGGAGCATTTAGGCTTAAAATACTATTAGTCAACTACACTAGTGGACTGTTTATGCACTGATTGAACTTGCTCTGAAGAAATAGTGACTCAGCTTACAACCGCAGGCTTTTTCTTCCTTAACTAACAAGGGCAACGATGGCTATTTACTCTTCCAGATGCATAGGCAAATTTTCACCCTTGTTTTAAGCGTGCAGAGGCAATTAGATAGACTGTATTTTCCTCACACATGTAAATTTTATATTGGTTCACACCTATGAGTACCTGAGAGTATGGTAAGAAAGATTACCCAAGAATTCCCCTAACTTGAATGGGCAATGCACGCGGACCGATAAATTAAAAAAAATCTGTCCAATGGGATTATCACCAAGAAGTGCGAGGTTTCATTTTTATAGCATGCCTGCTTTTCGTTGAACTGAATTAGGCCGCTTTGGGCCATGATGAATTAGGTTGGGCTGGGAGGAGCTCTTATGGTCTTTTGCTGGTTGGGCTAAGTTCAGTGGATTTGGCCGTTGGGCTATTTTTAGTAATATGAAGAACAGATCTTCATTGATTCCAAACACTCCCGCTTGTCGGACAATCAATATCATAACAGATTCTCGTCATTAACAAATTATCGTATAAAGATCACAGATTATGACAACAAGAAAAAGGGGGAGAAGCAGCAAATTCTTGAAGTGCTTCACGGTTTGCAGCTTTATCAGAATATTCAAGCCCCTTGCTCACAATTCATCAAATAAAAATCCATATAACTAAAATAAAATTTTTGATATGGTAATCCAAAAATTTTTAATTTCTAAAATTTGAAATAACGTGATAAATTCTTAAAATTGTTATATTAAAATTATTTAATTATATCTATTTAAACCCTAAATTCTAAATCTTAAACTCTAAACAATTTTAATTTAATAATTTTAAGAATTATCACAACATTTTAAATTTTAAATTTCCGAAAATCATGGAATCTACCCCTAAGGCCGTTTATCATGAAAAACAGAGGGTTATAGTTTGGTACATGCTCGGAAAAAAAGGTGCCGTTATGTATTTTTATTATTTTGTAAAAAAATTTCGTTTGTTTGAAAATTTTTTTATTAAAAAGTTATAATTTCAATATAAAAATGAATCAATTTTTGAAGAATTGTTTTATGCAATATTAAATAATAGAGTTGTAACTTTGTACTTATTACATGGAAAATTCATATACAATTGTAATTTAAAAAAAATTTCAAGATTTTATATAAAAAATTATAATTTTTATAATCGATACCAGGCATTACCTTGAAAACTTATTTATAACCTTTGCATGAAATTAGGATGCTCTTGGGTAGCTTGAACTAATGCACGCTTGAAAATCGGATTCTTCTCAGCTTGGCTCTTGTCGTTTGTTTGAATGGGAGAATGAAAGAGAAGGAATGTGAAACGAAGCTATCTTCCATGAAAAACGTGTTAAGGCTCAGATTTGATAGAAAATATTTTTTAAAATATAAATATAAAATATTAAGATAAAAATATTTTATTTATTTAATATCAAATATTAAATATAAAAGAATTAAAAAAATATAATTTCTTTTTTTTAAGAATAATTTGTTTGCCTCCATCATTATAATTTTAGGATTAATTTTTTAATTACAAATAGAAATGACACGCTGCTTCTATATATATATATATCAATAATATTTTTATACAAAAAATACTGCAAGTTAATCCTCTATTTCTTTTTCTTCCCGTTCAATTTCGTTACCCCGAAACAATCAAATTAGAGTTGGAGAAAAATTATAGGTTTATTAAGTTAGCTCAATCCTTAATTAAAAAGCCCATCGAAAACTGGAGTGACATCTTGCTTTGCTTAATTAGTTATTTGGAGCATAATAGCACCTTTTATATATGCTATGGTAGCAATATGCAGAGGTCCTTGACTTTTGTGGAATTTACGATTATATCAGCGGATCCTACAAAAATAAAAGATTAAGATAAGTTGTTATCGGTAGCACCTAAGACTATCTAAAAGGTGTTATTATAATCCTAGTCCCAATTTTACCGTAAATCACAAGAAGTCTTAACCCACTTTTAAAATTGAACGTGAAAATTTCGCACTCCTAATCGAACTAAGAAAAAAAATATAGAATATATCCTTTAAATTTAAAATGGTTGAATTGCTTCCAATTATTTTGAAAATTTAAAAATTACTTACTTAAACTTTATAAAATTGAAATTAACACTTATTGTCAATTCAATTAACAATTTTATTAAATTACATAATTTTTCATAAATTTTTTGACAACAATCACAACAATATAGTATATTAGTTTATTTTACCATTTTTTATATATAATTTTATAAATTATTTTTTATTATTTAATTAATACTCTGTATATCCAATTTAATTCTTATTAATGATATAACATAAAAATTATTTATAAAAAATAACAAGATAAGTTAACATACCATAATATTATAATTATTGTTTAAAAATATCATTAAAAAATTATGCAATATGATAAAATAGTAAATTAAGTTAATGATGAGTATTAATTTTAAATTTTATATAATTTATGGAGATGATTTTTGAATTTTCAAAATTGAAAAATATAATATTCAATCATCCAAAGGAAATATTTTACATTTTCACGTAAGGTTCACAGTAAAGCCCAAAATTCATTGTGTAAATATACATGAAATGGAAAAATCAAACACATCACCGCCGCTGGTGCGGTGTTTCTAATAATAATTGCTTCTACAGTAATACTATCCACACCATGAAATAGATACAAAGTGATCTCATTTTGTGAGAGAGTGTGCTAACCCCAAAATTGTATGCAAGTTTCACTTTCCCAGGAAAGTGAGGCCATTGTGAATCAGTAATGTATAAATGGCTTTTTCCCTTCAAATCAAATTTACGTTTAATATTCCAACAGAAAAACATATACAGTCAATATCAATTTTGGTGAGAACCTCGGGGCTTCTTCAAAAAATGGCCAATACATGTATTCCAGCACCTTGGAAGATATTGAGGGCAGAAAAAATTTCTGACAAATGCTGGGTTTTTAATAACACCACAATCACATTAAACAGGGAAAATCCCAAGACCAAAGAATCCTTTTGTTTTCTGTGTTTAAAAATAGTATTTTTTATACTTTTAAAATAAAATTTTTTGTTTAACAAATTATTTTTAAGATCTATGTTAAAATTTATAATTTTAGATGTGTAACTTTAAAAAAAAAATAAAAATAACTTTTAATTATCTTCTTAACTTGTTCTTTTATTCTTGATAACAATTTTCTAATTAAAAATGTCATCTATTCTTTGTTTTCATCAAATTCAAAAATAATTTTTAAAAATACAAAAATATTTTTAACAACAATTTCTAAGAACAAGTCTTTTAAAAAACCATAATAAAAAATATATCTAAACACTACCAAATTTTCACTTCCAAATGGTACCTTCACTAATAAATGAATTGGATGTAGTTCAGTCTAGGGCCTATAATTGAGACAAGCTATTAGGACTTTGTTTCACTGGGAGAGAGCTCGATATGAATGGAGCAAAAGGAATGCTTCAAGTAGAACTTACCAGACATGTGAATTGGACTTTGCAAATTGCAACCTCTTGTTATGCCATCAATCTTACTTGTTCACAAATTGTGGGGGAAAAATTACAATATTGAAATTGTGAGAATAAATCAATTCGTCCTGTGTTCATGTATACATAATCAGATAAAACCTTGGGCAGGAAATATGTCACTAAAATGAATATGTTCTCTCAATTTGAGTTAGCCAATTAGAATCCAATGTCAAGCTACATGCTGAGCTTCAAGTTGAAAAGCATGAGAAATGATAGTGTTTCATATTTCTCCATCCCACAATTCTTCAAGGCTTTTATAAGGACTATGGGTCTCATGAATCGCAAAGTCTCCACGAAGCAACCTTTGCTGCACCAGCCAGAAGAGAAACGAAGAAACAAACAGGAAAATGTTACAGATAGAAATAACCTCAAAAATCATTGTTATGCCATTTTCAACAAATTCCGAGCTTCTAACCTGGTGGATTTGTGAAAATTTTGGGAAGAGCTCTGGAGGGATGCTCCAGTCAAATAAGCTAATATTTTCCTTGATTCTAGATTCATTTACACTCTTTGGAAGAATGCTATGACCGCTTTGGAGTCCCCAGCGTAAGGCCACTTGTGCTGGAGACCTGTTAAGTTTTTCTGCAATTTCAATCAAAATTGGCTCCTTCAAGATTTCACCCTTTACCCACGAACCGGGAGAACCCAAAGGAGAATAAGCCTGAAAGAAAGCAAATTTATTACAAAATCAAAACAATACCTCAATCACGTTAATAGACAAAAACAACTAATTTCGATGGTTTAGAGTAATACAGTGAGATGAACACCAGTACATTTGCACAAATTGTGAAGTTCAGGTTGCTGCCAGGCAGGGTGGCATTCCACTTGATTCACTGCAGGTGGAACCTTGGCATATCCTAGCAAGTCTTGGAGCTTCTTGGTAGAAAAGTTGCTGACCCCAATTGCACGTGCCTGGCCCGAGGCAAATAAGCCTTCCATAGCATTCCATGTCTCTGGAAGACACAAGGGAGCCATGACCTCAGGGTCCCAACCTCGTGAGCCCGGCTTTGTCCGGAAAGGCCAATGTAACTGTTGCAAAATAACAAATATATGAAGATCTTCCCACATAACCAACAGAAGCTTTCGTCAGTTTCACTATAATATTAAGTTTAGAAATGGTTTGTCTCAAGTCTAGAAATCAAAAGCCATACAAGATATAGGTCAATGTACTCAAGCTGCAGGTCCTCAAGAGTCTTGCTCAGTGCCTTTGAGACATCCTCAGGGGCTTGGTCACTACACCTGTATACATCAAAGTTCGAGGCATCCAGAGGAAATCATTGCATTAACTTTTTAAGAAAAAAAATGCAGCAGGCCCAACGAGACATGCTAATTACCGGGTTTATTTTCCTTCTAAATCTATAATAGGTGATGTAACGTATTCAGATAAAATTCAAATACGGTTAGGTCAATTGAAGACGGATCAGTCCAGACTCATACCATAGCTTAGATGTGATGAACATTTCACTACGCCGTACTACCCCAGTAGAAAACAGTGTTTTCAGTGCCTCTCCTACCTTCATGATATATAAGCTTTTATACATTAGGGACGCCAGGGAAAATCAAAACAAATCTTCATACTAGAATATTAGCATTAACAACATTGTTGAATTGCATGAAAGGGAAATGTTTACCTCCTTTTCATTATCGTAGACTCGAGCACAATCGATATGCCTGTAGCCAGCCTACACAACATTGCGACAGAAAGTCCTTATCAGTAGATGACAATTGCCTTTCCTTTCTATAAAATCAATTTCAAGAAAAGGAACTGAAAATATGTTTAAAAAAAAAAACAATTGTAAAGCCAAAGAGGGAACCTTGACTGCAGCAATAACAGCATCACCCACGACACCTGGAGCAGCTTTCCATGTTCCAAGACCAACTGATGGGATCTTTGCCCCAGTGTTAAGATCAAAATGCGTGGGAGCGTTTACAGCTTCTTTGTCCATAATTTCCTGCATATAACCCAAAGCAAGATATAGAACATATCATCTAAGGTGAGCAAACCAGAATGAGAAAAAATGACCACTTTTCAAGCAAAAAGGAAACAGAAGGGAATACAATTGCATCCTTTCATCCAAATACACTAAGTTCAGAAAAAGGGTATTTCATAATCAAATTTTTACACAAATTATGAAACAGGATTGATTTACAGAGGTCCATTTGCAGTTTCTTTGTTCATAATCGCCTAAGCCAATGCAAGATATAAAACAACAAATCGAAACTGAGAAAACAGAGAATCAAAGTGGCAAAACTATGTACAATGGTAGAAAAGGGAATAAAATTTCCTCCAATCATCCAGATGCACTTGATTCTGATATGGGTACATCATAATCAACTGGCTGTATGAATTATGAAGTAGAATTGGCATACAGACAAAAGAATAAAAAGGCGATATATTAAAGAAAAAATTCTGAGTTTTTATTGCTAATCTATCTTTTCATCCTAAAATTCTTCTCCAATTGAAGCAGTCAGATCCTTTAAGAGTAAAATTAACGTAAAAAATTTGCAGCATTGATGAAAACGATTTAATTCTGCACTCAACTACGAGGCCAATGGTTTACACAGAAAAAGAAAGGAAAAAGAGACGGAAAAAGTAGGGAAATCGTGCATACCATAGTTACAGAATTGACAATGGTGATTGGGGTGCCTTTTGTTCTGCCAAAGCGAGAAAGCGTCAACGTCAATATCTACAGATCTCTTTGCAATTTGAGAAATTCTTACCGATTTCAACTAAGTATCGCTCAATCATTGCAGCGGTAAAATTTGTTGTTAACGTATAATTATTTTTCACCAATTAAAAATCTTATTTTTTAAGGATAAATAAAAATCAAAGAAAGATTAATATTTGAATTATGATTAACAGGTAATTAATCCTTAATCCTCCTATCTTATGTTACCATCAAAATTAATAAAGGCAAATCACAAAAATTAGTAAGAGGGGTTCGTCCACATATTTGGATGATGAAATGCAATAATTAGAGCAAAATTATTACATTAAATCAATAATCACTAATATCTACTTGTCATATTCTCCAACTTTTGGGTTTATATTTATCTTTTTAAATTTATTTCTTTTAAGATATATTCTATTTATCATATTATTTTATTTATCTTCGATACATTATTTATTGTTTTGATCTTTGTTTTTAATTATATTTTATGTACAAATAATAATATCCATTATAATTTTCTATTATTTGCATCGTAATATACTATTCATTGTTTTAATTAACATCTCATTGTTTTAATTTAATTATTATTTATATTTTAGTTATTATCATAATAAATTTTGCAAAATTTGAACTTATGGCTCTTAATATTATTGAAAAGAATTATCTCTTATGAATATTGGATAGATGGTAAAATACATTTAGAATCAATGGATCTTGGAGATACAATTAAAAAAGAAAATAAGGAATCATTACAAAAATATGCAAAGACAATAATTTTCCTTTGTTACCATCCTCGTGAAGGATTGAAAAATGAATATCTTATGGTAAAAAAATCCTACCATCTTTTGAAAAAGCTTAAAAAAAAGGTATGATCACTAGAAAATTATAATTCTTCTAAAAGCTTGTTATGATTAAATGCATTTATGCTTTTAAGATTTTAAATTAGTAAGTGAATATAATTCTATAATATTTAAGATTAGTTCTTAACTGAAATTATATGGAGATAAAGTTATTGAAGAAGACATACTTAAAAAAATATTCTTTCCTTTTCATGCATCCAATATGCTTTTGCACTAGTAGTATAGAGAAAAAAATTTAAAAAAAAAATTAAATTAATTTCATGTCTTATTGTGACTGAACAAAAAAATGAACTCTTAATGAAAAATCATGGAGCTTGTCCAAATAGTTTTATTTTATTCTCTAAAGTAAATACATTATCAACTAAAAGGTCTAGGCAAGGACGAGATTATGATTATAATCGTAGTTATAGAAGAAATCAAATTAATTATTACAATGATAGTAGTTATAAAAATAATGTAAATAATAATAAAATTGCTTCTTACCACCAAAAGTGAGAACAATGAAGGAAAGGGATGACATAATAAGAATTCAAAGGATATCAATATGGCATGAAAAGGCTTTGATGATATACTTGTCGTACATCCAAACATCTTGTTAAACTCTATCAAGCTTCACTTAAAGAGAAAAGAAAAATGTGAAAGCTAATTTTGCTTATAAGAATGATGCCTTCACTTGTGATCCAATACATTTAGATGTGACTAATTTCTTTGAACATCTTGAATATAGAATTGACGATTTGATTAGTAATAGAAATATCGAAAATTAAGAAAATTTATTTTTTTAATCTTTTTGGTTATATTTTGCTTTTGTCCATTTGTTTTAGTTTAAAACTTCATATGTAATGTTTTCTTTTGTTATGTTGTGAAAATTTATATGTAAGATTTCCCTTTCGTTATTTTATGATTTTGCTTACAATTTTCTTTGTTTTGTTTTAATGAAGAAAATACGGGCACTCTCCAATTTTTTGAATCAAAAGATAGTAATAAAGATTTATGTTTTGTGGATAGTGCAACAACACACATTATTCTTAAGAATAGAATATATTTTTCTTAGTTAAAGATGGATATAAATTATATTAGTACAATATTTGTTAGTACCAAATTAATTGAAGGTTCCGAAAAAGCTAATATAATTTTATCAGAAAGAACAAAAATAATTATAAATGATGCATTATTGTGTACCAAGTCTTGAAAAAATTTATTAAGTTTTAAAGACATATAATGAAATAATACCACATTAAGATAGTAAATAAAAAGGATGCCAAATATCTTTATATTATAATAATTGTCTCAATGAGAAAAATATATTAGAAAAAATATCATCATTTTCTTATAGATTATATTACATGTATATTAATCCAATTGAAATAAATGCTATGGTAAATAAGAACTTCACTAATCAAAATATTTTTACTATTTGACATGACCATTTAGGCCACCTTGAATCAATAATAATGTGAAAAATTATTGAAGATTTATATAGTCATCCATTGAAGAATTAAAAGATTCTTCAATCTTATAAATTTTTATGTGGTGCTTCTTTTCAATGCAAATTAACTATAAAGATATCACTAGCTAAAATTGGGTTTGAATTCCCTATGTTTTTAGAAAGCATACAAATCGATATATGTAGATTTATTCATCCAACAACTAGACCATTTAGATATTTTATGATTTTAATTGATGCTTCCACAAGATGGCCATATACATATTTATTGTCAACTCATAATCTAGCAAATGCTAGATTATTTACTCAAATAATTTGGCTTCAAGTACAATTTCTTGAATATCCAATTAAGACAATATATCTTGATAATACTATTGAATTTACTTCAAAAGCCTTTAATGATAATTGTATATCAATTAGAATAACTATTAAACATCCTATAACACATGTTCATAAGTAAAATGGTTGAATAGGATCTTTTATTAAATGCCTCTAGCTTATAACTAGATTTTTGCTTATGAGAATAAAACTTTCTATTTATACTTAGGGACATGCCATTTTACATGCAACAACACTTGTACTTATTAGGCTAATAAGTTATTATAAACATTCCCTATTACAATTGACTTTTGGTTAAGAGCCAAATATTTCTTATTTAAGAATTTTTAGATGTGTCGTATATGTTCTAATTGCTCCACTACAACACACAAAAATGAGTCTTTAAAGGAGGATGGGGATATGTATTGGATATGAATCTCCTTTAATTATTAAATATCTTGAAGCAATGATAGGAGATATATTTATTCCTTATTTTTTTTATTGTTATTTTGATGAAACAAATTTTCTAGAATTAGTGTGAGAAAAAAGAAGTTAGAAAAGGATATTACATAGAATACATCATCTCTAAATCATCTTGATCTGTACATAAAATAATGTGAATTTGAAGTTCAAAAGATTATTCATTGCAATAAATAGGAAACTAGTTACCAGATGCATTTGTTGATCCAAATAGAGTAACCAAATTATATATACTAGCTACAAATGCTCTTATTTAAATTAATGTTCTTGTAGAACAATTCACACTTGTTGTAGCAAATGAATCTAAGGCATGCCTAATAAGAAAAAGGGAATAAATGAGAAAAATATTGAAGAGATAAATGCTCCTAAAGAGAATAGAAATATAATTGATGATAAATTTTATTTAAAAAAAGCTTAGGTATCTAAGATTGTTGAAAATGAAGAAATATCAATAAATCATATCTCCATATTAGAAAAATATAATTAAAAAGAAATAATTGTCAACAACATTTTTTCATATAATGTAGCTCTTAATGTTATACAAAATAGTGAGAATTTTGAAATAAAGACAACTAAAGGATGTTGATACAAAGATAATTAGTTCAAATGGAAAGACTTAGTTCAGGCAAAATTGAATTCACTTTCAAAATGTGAAGTTTCCAAACTAGTAGTCCAAACACCTAATGGTGTAAAACCAAAAAAGTATAAATCAATATTTGTATAAAAAAGAAATGAGAAAAATAAAGTTGCAAGATATAAAATATGACTTATAGTAGAAGGTTTTTCTCAAAGGTGTGGTATCAATTATGAAGAAATGTATTCTCCTGTTGTGAATGCAATTACATTTTAATATCTCATTAGTCTAGTAGTACAAGAGAAGCTTAATATGCATTTGATGGATGTAGTTACATCTTATCTATATGGCAAGCTTGACAATGATATATATATATATATATAATGCTTAAAATATGCAATTTGAATTCTCAAGAAATGTATTCAATTAATTACAAGATTATTGTACGGATTAAAGCATTTTGGATGAATGTGGTATAATCGCCTTAGTGAATATCTGTTGATAGAAAGATATAAAAAATAATCCTATTTACCTTTGTGTTTTTATAAAGAAATTTGAATTCAAATTCAAATTTGCCATAATTACAATATATTTTAATGATTTGAATATTATTGGAACTCATAAAGAACTCCTAAAGGTAATAGAATACTTGAAAAGAAAATTTAAAATGAAAGATCTTGGAAAAATAAAATTTTATCTTAGTTTACAAATTAAACATTTGACTAATAGAATCTTTATCCATTAAGAAAATTATACTAAAAAAGTCCCATTACATTTTTATATGGATAAATCATATTTATTGAGTACTCCAATGGTTGTTCATTCACTTGACATTAATAGGGATCTCTTTTAGCCTTAAGAAGAAAACAAAGAAGTTCTTGGTGCAGAAGTATCATATCTTAGTGTAATTGGTGCACTAATATACCTTGTTAATAATGTATGTCTTGATATTTCTTTTTCACTAAGTTTATAAGTAAGATATAGTTCTTCTTCAACTCGTAGATATTGGATTGGAATTAAACATAAATTTGATTATCTTCAAGGAACAATTGACATGGAATTATTTTATCCATATAACTTCAGAACATAAATAATTGGTTATACAAATACAAGATATTTGTCAGATCCACATAAGGCTCGATCTCAAATCAGTTGTTTATTTACATATGTTGTTATAGTTATATCATGGTGTTTGAAAAAACAAACTATAAATGCTACTTCTTCAAATCATGTAAAGATAATTGCAATTCATAAAACAAGTTGAAAATGTGTTTGACTAAGTTTGATGACTCAATATATCTAAGAAGCATTTGATTTGGATCCTAGTAAAGAAATCCCAATAAGATTATATGAATATAATGCTATTAAAGGGATAGATCAAAGCATATCTTTCCAAAGCTATTTTTCACTCACAATCTTTGAAAGAATGGTGATATTGATGTTTAATAGATTCGTTTAAGTGATAATTTAGTAGATTTATTTACGAAGGAACTCCTGACATCAACCTTTAAAAAATTAATTCACAAGATTGGATTGCACTATCTTAAAGATTTTAAATATTATTCTCAATAGGAGGAGTTAAACACATATCGTACTTTTTTTTCTTATCAATTTTCTTCCTATTGGTCTTTATTGATAAAATTTTTAATAATGCCATTGTTAAAGAATTATGTTTTCTTTTTCTTTTACTAAAATTTTTTTCTTATTAAAAATTTTCTTAAATAAATGTTTTAATGAGATATATTCTTTGTAAAATAGATATTCAAAGATGAGTATTATAAATTATGCAAGTAGATGTGGATGTCCAATTTGTGTGAAAAAAATTATTCCCTCTTATATTGTAGGTAGTAATTGAAAGTGGCATGAAGTTATAGAAGAGTATTTGTAGGCCATTTTAAATTTGCTTTTCTTTACCGTAAAGGACCTTAGCTATATAAAAGCCTTCACTTCATTGTCATTGTGATATTGAAATATAATTAAAGGAAAGAACATTAGTTCACTATCTTCAATTTCATTTTTTTTTATAATTGCCTCAATATAATTTATTTTATAACGCCATTCATAACAATGATTTAAATTTTGGATAGGAATGCTTAGTTCAATTGGTTCAACTAAGAACTTAACTCTAATCCGATTCGAATTCTATCAAATATTTGGATAATCAATCAAATTATGCAGCTTAATTTAGATGGGTTAACCAATCATTTCAATAAAAATGTAGAACTAGTAATTCTAATCCGATTTGAATTCTATCAAATTTCTTGACAATCAATCAAATTGTGCAGCTTAATTTAGGTGGGTTAACCAATAATTTCAATAAAAATGTAGAACTAGCTATTCAAAAGATTCAAGCACAGGATCCTAAGGCTTATACATGCTCTCTTATCACTAGGACTAACACTTTTTTTGTTGTAATGATTACAAACATTTTATATAATGTATATAATTTTTTATTTTTTATATTTTATTTCATCTAAATTTTTATAAATAATATATATTATATATATTTATAATATATATTACATATAATTAAACTATTCTTATTTAGCTAATGTTTAATTTAAATTTTTATTAGATTGAAATAAAATATAATTTTAATATTATAAAAAATATTAAATTTATAAATAAATGTTTGTAATTAGAATAAAATTAATATTTATTATTTTATATTTTATAAATATATTTATATAAATTAAATTAATTTAATCTTTTTATACATATAATATTATAATTTATACATATAAAAAATATATTAACTAATTTAATCATTTAATTTGACCAATCAAACTGGTTTCACCTTACCTTACTTTTCTCATCGGGTCAATGTGCAATTTGGCAGGTGGCACTTTTAAGAAATATTTATTTATTTTATTGCACGTTGTCAACTCTAAACCGGGACTTAAATTACGCGCCGTATCAGACTTTCAAACTTGCACTAGTGAGCCGTGCTTCCAGTACCGGTTAACATTTTAATTCTTTACCACGTGTCATCCTAACATTCCCTCTTCAGATATTATTTCTTCTTTTTCCTTCGTCCAAAACCACCTTTTTCCCCCTCCTTCGCCAGCCCAGTTTATGTGAGATTCATCTCACTTCTCACACCTAAAATTTTTTAATTTTTAACAACTAATTTTTAATTTTTTTAATTTTTATATTTCTTTATAACCCAAACATTATTTATTTGACGTTTTTCTATTAAATTCCATTTTTTTCTTATATAGTTGCACCTTTTTTTTGTGATCCTTATTTGCTCGCAATATTTACATATTTACTATCACACTATCAAAGGAAGATTTTATTTTTCCTTTTAACATATCAGTTTCTTAACAAACTTTTACCTCACCCAATTTTAATTTAATGCTTCTTCTCTCCTTTTTTTTTTTACTTTTATTATAGAAATGAATTATTTAACTGTCATTTTTTATAATTTTATTGTATTTAGGTTTTTTCATAAATAATATTTCTTTCTAATCATATTAAATATTTTATTTAATTTTTTTCACTTTAATCACAAAATATTTTATTTATATTGCCTAATCATATAGTATTCCATTTTTATTCAAAATTACCCATGGTTATTAAGTTTGCAAATGCTTTTATAGTTGAATAATTTATTTTTGATATTTAACTAAGCAATTGAAATTCCTAAATTATTAATTCAAATTAATTTATAATTAAAATTCACTACCCAATCTTATTTACACATATCATCATCTGAACTTTATATATTTATTTATCTTCAAGATTTACTTCTTTATATGATTTTAATATTAATTAATTGTAACTTCAATTTATATATATTTATGATGGCATTTTTAGCTAAATTTTTAGTTAATTATTCATTTATTTAATAACTTTTATTTATAATTAGTAAACATTTTATCTATAAAAATATAAAATGGCGTAACTTCGTATACATCAATGCATTACACGGGTTAAAAACAATAGTATTTTTTCTTATATATCATGCTTCTCAACATGTTGCTTGTCTATTAATTGTAACGTGTGACTTTTCTATTCTTCTCCGCTCAAATCGAAAGTTTTTGATTTTATCTTTTGAAACTCTACGTTCAATAGTAAAATTTTTAAAATGCTTTACAATTCATTCATTTATTCTTTTTATTTATGTCTTCTATTTTTTTGTGCTCATTTTTATTGTTTACATCCTAATTAAATATTAATATTATTAAGAAATATATATAACATGATATTTTTTATTAAGTTAAAAAATTATAAATATTATATTATTAATTTTTATATTATTTTACAACTTACACATTATTTATCTTTATTTTATTTCCTCAATTACATATTTTTTATTTTTATGTATACTACTATTTTTTAAAATTTAGACGATGATGTCATCAAATAATATTATTATCATATGATATATTTAATATTACAATAAAATATTTTAAATGAGTAAAAATTTAAATATAGCAGGTATTAATTAGAATAATTAACTATAAATTGTATTATTTGATAAAAATATTTCAACATTAAAATTAAATTTATTTATTAAAATTTTATTAATATTTTCTTTATTTCAATTTTCTTGTGATATATTTCAAACTAAAAATTGTATTATTTGATAAAAATATACATTAATTAATTTTTTTCAAAATTTTATAACTCACATTCTGCTTCACTTTCGGTTATCTATTTTATTGTATATTGCTTTCATGTCAATTTTATTATTTACTACTTAAACGATATTAAATAGTTTAAATATAACGTAATATTATTTTTAATTCTTATATTACTCAATATTAAAGCCATATTCTCTTCTTTTTATTTGTTTCATTACATATTTTTCTTCCTTTATTTTTTTTATGATCATTGTTATTTATAGTTTTTATGATGAAGTCACTAAAAATATATATATATATCCAACATAATATGTTCTTTTTTGATTTTTTTAAATTTTAAATACTTTGAAGATTTAATTGATTTGAGTCCTTCAGTTATATATTCTTTTTTTAATTATATTACTTTCATGTCATTCTTTATTTCTACTCTTTTTATTTGTTCTGTTGGATATTTTTTTCCCTTTTTCATCTTTATTATTATTGCTTACTACTTAACTACTAATATTACTAAGTACTATATGTGTAATAAGTACTATATGTGTAATACGATATATTTAATTTGATCATAAAAATACTTAGATGAAATAATTTATTATTTACAAATCTGAATATATAATTTTAAGACAAATATTATAAATTAAATTTCAATGTTTTTATATTAATAATAACCTCAAAAAAAAAAAAATTTTCTTTGCACAGGGCCAAACTCTAATCTGCAGTATATTGATTACAATGGTATTTCTGATTGAATTCGGATTGCTTAATTGTTATTTTTCATATCACTATATCAGTAACATGCGTTCCTATTTTAAATTCAGGAGACTAAAATTAATATTTTTAAATTAGGTGAATCAAACTTGTCAAATCGTAAATTAGAATAAAAAATGTATAAAAACGTTTATAAAATTCAGAAATAAACAGCATAGCAGCATCCATGGTTTTGCTGATATATATGGACAAAGTGAAATCAATCCTCACTTTTCCAGACGCTTACGCCATAAGAGAGAAAGCCCTTCACTCAATTCCCTCCGCTTCATCAAAGTTGCACCATCCCAGAATTCCTCAAAAGATCTGTATGCCCCATAAGTTTCATGAACAAATACATCACCTCTGGACAGTTTTGCCTGCAAAATGATTACAAGTGTCAAAAGCCCCTTTTTCATAAAATTTATTATGGTCTTCTGTAATAATATTATACAATGGTTCTAAATTGCAGTTCACAATTAGGTTCAGCAACCAGAATTTTACACCTTAACAGCCGTATTTGTCTTCAATTTTGCTAATTGCAATGTAATTGCAACTATGATCATAATTTAGAATCATGCAACAGACCTAACAAAGATTCATTTTTCTTATAGGAAAAGAAACTTTATAGAAAAAGGAAACAATACAATAGGAGAGGATAAATGGCCCTCAAAATTTAATACAATATTGCTGCCCAGTTCTTATGCAAATTGGATAAGCTCAATCCTCCAAAAAAAAATCATTAATTTACAACAAAGAGAAGTGACAAATTGAATCCTATCCCATAAAAGAGCATCCCATTGACTTTGATTTTTGAAAATTCTAGCATTTCTTTCCAGTTAAATGCACTAATTAACTGAAAAACATGCACAATCCCAAAGAGGATTCTTGTCTTTATTCCACCAAAATTCTTGCAATTAGTAAATAAAAAATAATCCGAATTTGAGGGGCACACCCAAGTAACACCAAATAAAGAAAATAAATAGGTTCAAAGCTCCCAAGCTATAGCACAATGCAAAAATAGGTGATCATTGGTCTCCAAATTCTGATAACACATCACACAAATATTCGGAGCTAGTGCCTTATGAGGCTTGTGCACCTAGAACATGTCATTCGTATTGGTCTTATTTAAAACAGTAGTCGAAACAAGGACTTTAAAAGGAACCTTGACCTTCCAAAAACACCTAAGGAAGAAATCGACTAACCTAGCAAAAAAATTCTATGTTGACCTGAAACAGGCCTTTGTATTGTCAAAATTACATAGTTCTCCTTTACTTCAATTTTTAACACAAACAGATATCTCTTTAGTTAAAACATTGCATAAATCTTCACTATTCTATAGCATCAAGGGAGGATAATGTATTTTCTCAAACACAAGAGATGTCTCTGCAACTTCACCATTCTTGAGGGGAGTTTTGCAATTTAATTCTTTTTTTTTTTTTTTTGTTATATCATTCTTCAATAATTAATCAAAGTTCTAATACAGAACCCTAGCAAAACAATCATACTTAGAGAAGCTGACGTGTGTGTCCTACAGTTCTAAGAACTCAAACATCAGCATATCAATGCAGAGATTCTTGGTTGCACTTAGTGCATTTTGGCTGAGTGCACTAGGCCAATTAAAAAGAAAAAAAATCGTGATATAGAAGACAAAGAATACATTAATTTGCAATTAAAAAAATTATATATCCTTCTTATGATTGAATTAGTACACACAGCCAGGTGCACTTACGCAGATTAAGAATTTCTCGTACCACTGTCCTGTTTCCTTAGTCCCAAAAATAAAATTAAGCTGTTAACATATTTCAGGTTCCGAAATGCTAGAGAGACAGCAGACAACAATTGCATTTTGCTACTTACCTGCTCGATCTCAGAAAATTTGGCAAGCAAGTCCTCAGGAATGGACCAGTCAAAAATATCTAAGTTCTCCTTCAGTCTTTGCTGGTTTGTACTCTTGGGAAGCACGCTGTGACCCATTTGAAGCCCCCAACGAAGAGCAACCCGTGCAGGAGTCTTGCCCAGTTTCTCAGCAATCATGTTTAGAACCGGATGTTTTAGCACATCGCTTTTAAGCCAAGATGGGGAGCCCAATGGTGAATATCCCTAATTGAAGTTAAAGTATCTATCAGAGACAGGGTGGCTCTGAAGCACAAGAAATACTAGAGTAAAGTACAGTGCCTACTCTAGAGAGAGAGAATGAGACAAAAGAGTGGGTGGCACCCACCCGTTTAGGACCTGCCTTGTTGTGGTCCCCACTCTCTTATCTTTCTCTCTTGAAATAAGGCACACATTCTCTTATTCCACGAGTATAATACTCCTTCTCATGAAGCACAAACACTCCAACGGGAGTTTATTTATGTGAGGCACATGTAATATAACATCGATAACAGAAAACATAGAAAAATGAAAAATGAGTATAATAGTTGACATTTCTTAAAAATTCATGTAACTTTTGATGCTTTAGTAGGGTCCACAAATATGCATGCATGTATTTGGATGATTTTTAATACAGTGTACGCACTATCATGTTCTATGCTTTAGAATTTTGACGTACTCATGTGCCAATGCCCATGTTACGTCCCATGTTTGTACTAGAAGAAAGAAATTCTTTTGTACATGTCACATGAAGCCGGTTACAAACTGACATATATAACAGCACAACTGGCAGCAAGTGATGTTTAAGTGCAGTTACCTGTATTAGGTTATAACTAGTTTCATATAATACATGACATGAACATAAGAATTTTTTTTTGTATTAATATCCATACTCCGTAGCTTTAATGAGGACCTCCATTTAGTGCAGAAGAATCAAAATAAGACCATCCATTCAATATTTACCAACTAACTTACAGATAGGTGAACTCTTGATTTGCAGAAAGTCCTTAGCTTGTGTTGTTGCCATGAAGGATGACACTCCACCTGGTTCACGGCAGGAGGAACGCGTGCGATGTCCAGCAAATCCCCCAGCTTCTTGACCGAGAAATTGCTTACACCTATTGCACGAGCCTTGCCAGAGTCATACAGAGCTTCCATTGCCCTCCAAGTGCTGGGCATGTTGGGTTCGACTAGATTTTCAGGACTGACGCCAACTGATCCCCCCTTCATTGCAACTGGCCAGTGGATCTAACAAGGCAGACTCAGAAAATCACATTTAATTATGTCATAAATACGCTGTCTTTAGACACTTCAAAATCTCTTTTTAGCTTTGGTTTTGCCGTAAAGGATTTTGGAACCATTTATGCGTATTTAAGTCCAAGATAGTAAGAAGAGAAGCGCATCTTTAACTTCTAAGCACTAAGGAGAAATTCTTGTTTACACTCTACCTAACCTGTGTCATTAGACTAGCCTAATTATAAAAGTTATTCGTCACTTTTTTGAAACAAACAATGATTGATTGGAGGAAGTTAGTATTGGCTACAAAGACTTTTAGTTACACTGAGTGTACTTAGTTGTACGCACTAAGCCAATCAGAAGAGAGATACACCAAGTTTAATTCCACATTAATGCATTGTCTCTCTTCTATTTAATAATGTGCTTCTTTTCTGATTGGCTTAAAGCATACAATCTAAACGTAACTAAGGAACTCTCGTATTGGGCATGTCTCTCACAGTCGTACCTCAGGGCAGCACGTGCAGGAGACATGCCCAATAGCAATGTTGTTATTCGAAACCCTACTTACCACTTCTGAAAACATTGGGTTTTTCAAAATTGACAGATAGCTCTGTTTTGTTTGGTTATATTTAGCCATATAAAGACACGTGTTATTTTAATCCTAATGGAGACTCCATGTTATAAATAATATCAATGGCAGATGAGTTCATAAGTCCTCGAAATGTGTGTCATGTAAGCTAGTAGCTGCCACTTTTTGATCAGAAATAGAATATATATTGGACATCATAAAATTTGCTACATACTAAGCAATTGGTGATGCAAACTACTGCTATATTGCAGCAAAAAAGACATGGTAGATGAACATATATATATATATATATATATTTAAATTTGAGAATCAAAACACCTCATCAAAAGTCTGTTTTTTCCATCAAATTAAGTGTAGGCTAAAATAATTATCAAATATAACCCCAAGAATATAAGTGAGGCAAAACGATGCATACACCTTGAAAACAAACATTCAGAAAATACCGAAAAGAATGAGTAATACTACATAGAAGGTATAAATCTACATAATCGAGCTGCAAGTCTCTCAAAGTTGAGTCCAAAGCTTCTGGTACATCTTCTGGAGCATGATCAGAGCACCTGCAGTATCACCTTAGATTCAGCCATGGACAATCCTTAGATTATACAGAAAATATGCATCACTCTCCAAGCATCACTTTAGCTTGAAAGGTGAAGCCAAATGAACTAATTCAGAAACTGGGGAAAAAAAAACCAGAGTTTGGAGGTAATCCACATATCCTCACGCTTCACCACACCCTCCTCGAATAGCTTCTTTAATACTGAGCCAACCTGCAATATAAAATGGACCAATTTTACAAGGTCCAATCTTAAAAGTAAAGATATTTTGAGAGGATAAAAGGGCTAGTGATACTAAAAATGTTGACTAATTTATATGAGCTAAGATATCATCTTGAATTACTTATTTTAAAAAATTGTTTCAACTTTTGTTAGTCCTTTAGTGAAGAAATGCATGCCAGGACATTGTTCTAGGTTTTAGAGCTTGTTTGATATGGCTTAAAATAATTGATTCTGAGATTCGAGCGTTCAAATAATATAAAATAAATATTGCATCTATTGCCACTGTCATTTTGAATTCAGAATCAATGAAGGTTCTAAGTTGCGGACTACAAGCACAATTTTGCACCACAATGACAACAACATCAAGCATTTTGTCTACAATTTTGCAAATCCAGCAGCATCGCAACTGCAACCGTAACTATAATTGAGAATTATGGAATCAATTATTTAAAATCATACCAAACAAACTATTTTGCATGTTGAAACAATAATCTTTAAAAAATTGTAGAAACAATAATCTATCAAAAGGCTGTGCTTGGATGAAAAGCAATTGGGATGAGATGGCACCGGCTTTCACAATAAGTTGTTGTGTAATATTACTGTGACTGTTACCTCCTTCTCATTGCCATAGATTTTAGCACAATCAATGTGGCGGTAACCAATTTGTAATGACAAAGTAAAAACTTTTGGTCAAATTTCATAAAACAATGGATAGGGAACAATAAATGGTACCAGACATTTGCAAATTTACTATCACACAAACCATCATTATGCCCTCCCACGCCCTTTTTTCTTTTTTATATTTCTTCCATTTCTGTAGCTCACTATGACAGTATTTTTTTTATTAATAACAATTTCGACAATATATATATATATTTATTAATAACATAAATTTGCATATTCGTCATAAATTTTCAGATCACTATCAAACATATATATATCTCCTCGTAATATATATGCTGATGTAGTCTAAAGCTCTGGCCCCTTTTGAAATTTTATTTTTTTGCATTTTCATCCCAAATTTCAATGATTAAACAATCAATAATTCACAAAAATATCATTTTACCATGCATACATAACAAACAGGTCTTCTTCTTTCTTTTATTTTATATCATTTTTTTGTTATTTTGAAGAATCAGTCTTTACGTATCTCTCCATGAAAATGAACAAAAAGTTTTTTGATTAAAAGAAAAAAGAAAAAAAACTATACTTTATCCACAATTCCATCCTTTCACTTCTTAAACCTCGATTTTGACTATTGAAATTGACCTATTTGTACTTTCTGTTTATTTAAATTATTTTTGGTAAAAAAATTGACGGAGTTCTGATGATCAAGCGATAAATTGAATAAAAATTAAGAAAATGTGAACAAAAAATAATTTACGCGAGCGAACTGTTAAAAATTAAAAAAGTTTAACTCTCAAAGATCATTTATAGATTAAGTGATAAATGGATAAATCAAACATTGGTAAAATGTAATTTTCTAGTCAAGTAGAAATCAAGCAAAAAAAAAGGGAAAAGTAGGGAAAAAAGGTAAATCTATGAAAAAGTTGAAAACCTTGATAGCAGCAGTCACAGCTTCCCCAACAAGTCCAGGAAGAGCCTGCCAAGTACCCAAACCTACAGAAGGGATCTTGGCTCCAGTATTCAACTCGAAGAATTCAATATTTTCAGCCATTTTCTCACTCTCAAAACAGATTGAGCAAAATCAAGACGACAAGTGATGAAATTGTGGAGAAAGAAAAAGAAAAACGACTTTTCTTGTGGATTCAGAGGTGAAAGAGAAGAGCAGAGGAAGCTGAACCAGCGGGTCGGTGTGCGGTGCCGCCGGTGCCGTGCACGCCATGTATGCAAGAGGCAAAAGCCGTTACGGCCGTTCCAACCTAGGGAGAATGGTACCAGTCGGGAGACTGCAGAATCTTTCACTCTTTTGCTGCCACGTGTAATTAAGTTGGCTCAGACCTTAAATTTCCTTTTTGGGATTTGGGATTGGGATTTTGGAATTTGCGATTTTAGAAAAATTAGATTTTGCCGGTAAAAAAAAATTATTATAATACGTGATACAAGTAAATAAAAAATAATTAAAATTTTGTAAATAATAAAATTCATATCTTCTATTACTCATACTGCTGTAATATATATATATATATATATATATATATATATATATATATATATATATATATATATGAAATAATAATACTTAATTTGTATATTTAAATTAAGAAGATAAAATTAATATATTTTTAATTTGAAGTCAAACATTAATTCACATAAATATAAAAGAATTATAATTTGCTTTCCGATGATAACCTCTTAATATACGTGATTCAATTATTATGGAATGTTTCGTTAAATATAAAATAGAAAAGAAATTGAAGTGAACAAAATATTAATATTAAAAAATATATGTGAATAAACCGTAACACTTAAATTAAGTAAATTGTATCTATAGGTGAGTAAATAAATAATGGTCGATTATCAATTTTTACAAATTTTCATATCTTTAAAATTAAAAAATATAAATTTTAATATATGTAAATTTTATAAAATTAAAAATAAAATGTAAAAAGGAGAATTATCCCTTTTTTTTTGGGGGGGGGTGGGGAAGGGGAAGGACAGAGGTCCAATGTTACCATTTAAGAAATTTTCTTTAAATTTTTATTATTTTAAAGAGAGATTTGAACACAATCTTTTTTTAATCTAGTTTTATATAAAGGATAAGATTTTAGAATAAAATTTAGGTAAAATTTTTATGTATTTATTGTGAAGTTCTCCATTCGCATTACATTATATATATTAATTACTTTATTATAATTGTAATATTGATAATTGTTATAATTTTAAATTAAAATTATTAATAGTTAATAGACTAATTAATGTACATGTTATAATATAAATGTAAAATCTTAGGATAAATATTTAAACAACTTCACCAAAACTTAACCTTTATATAAAAGGACATTTTAACTCCCACTACATATTAAAATTATGCATTTATATGTTTCCAATATATATATATTCAAAAACAAAGAAGTGAGTTTCGAATCTGTTTCATAAGAGACGAGGATGGGAAATGGGTGATTAGTTGCTTGAGGGGTTTAGGAATTTGCTCAAAATTTATAGTGAAAAGTATTGGTTTACATGATGGTTTGATGATGGCAAGAAGTAGAGGCCTGCTCCCTCTTATAATAGAATTAGATGCCTTTTCTGTTATACTTACTATCACTAATGCTAATGCTAATGTTTCTATCCATGCTATCAGCCTTATTGAACAATGCAGGGAATTAATCCAATAGCTGGGTCAGCCACTAGTGAAGCATGCATATAGGGAAACTAATAGGGCCGTAGATTTTATTGCAAAGTTAGTTGTAAATACTAGTAATAAGATTAATATGATGATGCACCCCTAAGAGTTTCTATACCCTTTGATTATGATGCTAGAGGCACTTGTTTGCTTAAAACAATGTAATTTCTTTGCTAGTTTTTTAGTATATCTCCGTTCATTACAACAAAAAAAAGTAAATAAAACTAGACATCCTTTTCTTTTTCATATCTTTAATTGATTTATGATGCATTAATTTAAGCTGAATTTTTTTGAAAGATTTTAAGAGGTTAAAAATTTAATTTTCTAAAGATTTTAAGAGCTTAAAAATTTAATTTTCTAATCAAGTGTAGGCTAATTGGTAGTAAAATTTATTACCTTACTTAGCTTTGATAAAATTTTAGCATCCGAATTTCATTCTCTTATGATGTATTAAATTACATTTTTTAATAGAAAAAAAGTCATTTCTTTCTCACCACCATCAATATCCTAGAGTTATCATTGCTACCGTTACTATTATAATGACAACTGTTATAATCATAATCATTATTATTTCTATTAACATGGGAATCAAGAATATCATGCTCTTGTTTTTATTATTGCCATTACTGATATCAATATTATTGTCATTATCATTATTGTTATTACCAACATTATTACCCTCATCATAGCCAACATTAAAATGAGAATGGTAGGTAATATGATTTCATTCATTCACTCACTGGTAACCAAATAATAAGAAGAGAATAAATCATAAATATCATTTTATTTTTTAAGTGAACCATACAGTTAGAAAAAATAACATTTTCTTTTTCATAACTCCCTTTATTTAATTTCATCACTTTCCCTTCCTTGTGGAATAAAACCAAGCAGCCCTAGGCCTATTATTACGGAATTTTATCTTAATCAATCAATTTGTTAGTTCCATGAAATACTTTATAACAAATTTAGGTATAATTCAGTCATGATAGTTAAATTGTTCAATTATATTGCATGAAGGTATTTTATTTTGGATATAATTTAGGTAGATTTTTTATAAATATTTATCATAAATTTCTTTACCTAGATTGTGATATATGTATTAATTCTTCAACCAATTACCATTTAATAATTATAATTACCATGATTAAAAAATTACATCTAAAAACTATTTTCTTTAAATCATTATAATTTTTAATATTTTACATCATCAATTTTATGATAAAAAACCCATTAGTAGAATTTTTTTAATAATTTTTAATACTCTAGTAAAAAATTAAGTTAAAAAAATAAACATTTTATAATTGTTGTTATTTTTATCAATATTTTTTATGTGAAAATAAAAAATTTATAATTATGATAAAAAGAATTTTTTTGAGCGTTCTTTTTTTAATATTTTTAATTATAATAATCATCTCTCTCTCCTTTTTTTAAATTGTGATAAAAAGAAATTTAATTTAATTTTTAATTTTTTTTAATTCTAATAATTGTGTCTATATTTTCTTATTTACATTTCATTTTTTCTATTATGAAAATTTTAATGATAAACTTATATCATAAAATCTATCATGTAAATATTAAAAAAGAACAATCTAAAGAAATTAGCTTTTAGCCACGTTTATATTTTAATTGATTGTTTTTATAATTGTCAAATTGTATTTATTGTTGATAATTAGTTGGATAGTTAGTGCACAAGTTATAATATGAATAGAGAATTTTATCTTAAAAAAATTATTTAAATTTTAGACCTTATTTGATATAATAGTTAAATAGTTTCTTTTGGTAATTCAATGGGCCTAAGCCCCAAAAAAAATTACAAGTGATAACCTAGGGTCGAAAACTCAATAAAATCACTCAAAAGTAAAACACCCAATCCTCTTGGTGGTTTATCCAATACTTTGAAGTCCATCTGCTAGTCCAAGCTATCGGATACTAACTAGTCAACACTCTTTATTACAATGATCTTTATTTATAACAAACATTTAAATGAATATAATGTTTATATTTATTATCTTATTAGAAATTGTAAATAAAATTTGCATTTTAGTAAAAATTGACATCTATAGGTTATCTTAAGTCAATTAATATTTGTATTTATATTGTTACTGGAAATTGTGAATATTATTTGTATTTCAATGGTTTACTCATTTAAAATGCATTATATAGTTTACAATGTTATCACTTATAACATCAAATTTTCAAATAACTGATGTTTAAAAAGTATATTAACTAACTCAACTTGAATTGCCTATAAATTTTGCTCCATTTTCCATTTAAAATATTTTTGTGATATTTTAACCTCTATTATCTAACTCTAGTGTTTGTTTGAGGAAAAAAAATAACTCCATCATCGTTTCATCTAACACCTTTAGAAGCATTATAAAATTTAATTATTGCTGTTTATCCATTATCATCTTTAAATGTGTTAAATGAGATAGAAAGGGAGCTATGCTCCTCATTCTTAAGTAGAGGCTGATGTTATCTATTGCCTCGATCCATTAATTACTAATATCTAAATGTAATGAGTGTTATGGAGTAGTTTTTAAATGATGGTTACAAGAATTGACATTGAGGATAGCAACAAGAATGAAAGAGTCCACAATCTTATCTTTTATTTTTTCTTTTTATTTTTTCTTTTTATTTTTTAAAGCCATATATTTTCATAAATTTGTATTTTATTGGTATAATAATATAAATAAGTATATGGAAATAAATAAATTTTCTTTTTCATAGTTCATCATTATTTTCTTTCTCATGTATTTCTTTTCTTATGTTTGCAACTTTCTACATTTAGATAGCTTTCTATTTTTAAATAGATGAGTGTATTGTCCTTATATTTCACATGACACTACAAAATCTGGTAGAGCACTTCAACACAAAGAAGTTGTATAAAAAATATTACTAGACTACATCATTTATTTATAAAAATTAATGTGGTTAATAAATATTATCCTTATAACATGATAGTTTTTTTTTATCGCAACTGATATCTAAAGGTACATATATTACCAACTAATTTATAATAAATATTTAACAATATGTAATAAATACTAGGCACTTACCAAATATCATGCTTAGGTTGTGGTTAAGAATATTTACTAATGTATAATAAATACTAAGCATTTACTAATGTGTAATATATAAAGAAGTTTAAACAAATGAAATTGAATGACATCTAAATTAATGGCATTTATGAAGAAGTCTAAATGAATGAAATTGAAGTTGACTACATGAGCAGTTGTTTGAAGGAAATTATAACATTGATTTTTTATGGTGACTATTGTGTAAATCCATTTTCAATCATCATGATACTTCATTGACTGAAACTATTGACTGAAACTATTGACTGAAACTTACTACGTCTTTTTTTGGTGACCTTTCTATAAGTCCATTTCAATTATTGTCATAGTCTATCAATAATTTACAATGCCAATTTTACATTAATAACTAATGTCTAGTTAAGTTTCCTTTGGCCTATAAATAGGACTTTCCTTGTTATCAAATCTTTAATCTTTTAAGATAGATCCCTTCTATCAAAAGGAGGGCTTTTGAGTTTAAGGTGTAGATCTTGATATTTGGCAATACCATGACTTTTAAAAGGTCTAGAGAATTTTTAGAGTTTCTTACAAGAACTTGTAACCACACTTTAGAAGACACTTTAAAAATTTTTTGAATTTTTTTAATAGCCTAGGTAATATTAATACTATAGTTTACACTCTTCATCCTAGAAGCCTTCTTTATTGATAGATTTTAAAAACTAGTGCTTTTAGAAGGTTCTAGAATTAATTAAGATTCTTTCCAAGAACTTGTATCCATACTTTAGCCTTAAACATAAGAATTTTACAAAGCATTTGGAAGGACTTAGAACAAGAATCCATTAAAATTCCTTGTAACATGCTTGTATTTATGGCTCAAGTGTAGGTATAAGTCTTTGGAAGAAACTTGAGGAGATTCTAGTTCCTTCATTTGCCATGAGCTTTTGAAGTTTATGTTTCAATGTGAGAATCGACATATTATGTATTCTATATGTTATGTCAAACTTTGATACATATAAAATAAGAAGCATGGCCATTTTTGCATTGAAACATAGGAACTTTGAGAGGCTCTATGCTAGTTTTATTATACAATCCATGTCAAAAAATAAATCTAGCATTAAGCTTAAGATGTTAGTTTTATTTTATAACGAATGTGAAATATTTAAATAACATTATTTTTCTTTCCACAAAAACTTGTGAAAAAAAGGGAAAAGTCAAAATTAGAAAGCTATCCTGGGCGTCAAATTGTAAATATATTATAGAGAGTATCCTATGGAGTGAATAACTGAATTATAGATATATTACAAAGTCTATTGCAATTTCTCTTCAATAAAAAAGTGAAAATGTAGGTGAGAGTTGAAATTAAAAACCTATCCTAGGCACTAAATTGCAGATATATCACAAAGAGTTCCTTATAGAGTGAACAATTAAATTGTAGATATATTACAAAATTTAATGTATTTTCTCTCTAATAGAAAAGATTATCTTTGCTCTAGTTTAGCCATTTTTCACTCTTGCTAGCGCCTTTTTATCAATGTTAAGATCCATTTGAATGCCTTATTTCTCTTCTAAACTTTATTATGAATGTTTATTTATTATGTATTATGTGAATTTATTTGGATTCTTTATTTTTTGATTTCATTAATTAGAATTTTAGTTAATGTAGGTTTTTTGAAGAAAAGATTATGGATTCCATTCTTACAAAAGCAAATCAATGAAAATTTCTATACAAAGGGCCAAGCTAAGATGGGAAAATTGCATAATATACAATCCTACTAAAGTTTAATGGTTTAAGCCAAATATTAATTTCTCTACTATAGAAGTATATTATATTAATATTTCACTTGTAACATCAATTTTGATGTCATTATGCCCTTATTTTTTCACAGTAAGATTCATAAGTATTTCTATCAATGGCCATGTTTAGAAGACAATATAAGTTCTATTTTAGCATAAAGACATTGAGATAGAGCTTGTACACATAATTTCCAATTATTGCGACATTTGCAAATTATATATCTTCTACTACTTAGACTTAAATAAATGTATTATTCTTAATTTTTTTCTAATTTATTTATATGTAATATTAATTTTGACTATAAAGATACTGAAATAGGGTTTGAATCGTATTGTTACCACTTGCAGAGTAATACAGGTTGTTCAATTTTATAATTAGGTTCGAATATTGCTTTGAAAGTAATAGAGTTTAGGAGAATTCTTTAGGATTTTTTTTAAAATAAAAAAGTAACATCAATTATTTTATAAACTTATTATCATATTACACATTCAATATTGGTTATTTAAGAACACAATGTCTTAAATGAAATTTAAGTTATGAAAAAATGATTATCAATGTCGGTTACTACATAAAAAAATTGATGTCATATTTTAATTATTAAACAATATATTGCAACTAAACACATTGGTTTTCTTTTAAAAAATGATGTTGTTTTGGTATTCAATGTTCGTTAAAAAGCCAACATTAGATATATCAAATTTACAATGATTCTTATATATACATCAAGTAAGAATTGATGTTAAAACCCTAAAATAATCAATATTAAAGGGAAAATTTATAGCAATGCTTATCTAGAAATGTATTAATCTTCTGAATTAAGATTGGAGAATGGTGATTACTCATACTTATTGAGAGGGAAATAAATGTGTTAATTGCTTAGCATCCTATAACTTAGATCCGTAAATAGACTTTCAGGTGCTGGGTAAACCTTCAAGAGGGTTATCTATTTTACTTTTAGGTGATTTTATTAGGATTTCTAGCTCTCTAGTTGTTTATTTGTAATTTTTTTTTCTTTTGAGATTAGGCTCCATCGAATTACTAAAAATAAAAAAAAATGATGCCATCTAGAGAAAATCTATCATCGTAATCCTACAATGTAGAGCCATTGAAATTAACTTAGATTTATGAATGGGTTAGTGATGAACTATAACTTGTAAAAGTTGAGTTGGTTTAAACATGAACATAAAGTGGTCTAATCTACAAGGACTGGACTAGATAGTCAGTAGATGGATCTTTCCTTTTTTTTTTTTTTAACACTTTTACCTTTAGATAGCCAAACCTTATTTGATATGTGATGTGCAAAATATTGACTTTATTATTTCTTTCTATTTTATGCCTTTTATTTTGTTTCATATGCTTAATATTATGTAATTAGCCTTGTTATTTATTTAGGTGGTAGTTTTTCAATAATTTTAAATTATTTAGTTAATGCTAAGTTTTTACATTATTTTAGATTTTTGGTTATAACTTGAGTTTTGAACATTGAAATTGGGTGACATTTTTATCTTTGGAAAGCTTAGAAGAAGTTTTAATACTTTCATATTTTGTTTAAAGACTAGTTTGGATATTTAGAGGGTAAAAAATGGCTATGAAATTAATGTTTTATTTTTATCGAATCTGAACTAGTGTTAATTTTTAAGCTATATTTAGAGTTTTAAAAGTATAATTAAGATGAAACTAGCACTAAAGTTGCTTAATATCTAGCTTAAAAATTTTCATAATTAATGCTTAATGAAACTATGTCATTTTAATAGTTAAACATAGGTTGGAAGCTAACCTATGAAAATTATTATAGTAAGATATTGTTAGTAGATTAAATTGTAAATTAGATTATGGATTTCTAAAATTAACAAGCCCTATTCTCGGTTGCTTAGGAGATCAAATTTAAGGGTTTTGTGATTTTAAAGGCAAAGATAACACACTTTAGATAGGAACTCTTCTTTTCTCTGGTTTTCTTTATGTTCCATCATGAATGGCTAATTTTCCTTCAAGGTTCAAGGGTTTAATTAAGCATTCCTAATTAGATTTGATGCTTCTCTTTTCAATTTGTTTATAATTTGTTCCTCTTTAATTTTCTATTTTTCATTGATTATGATTACTTTAGTGATTAATTGATAAGGCCCATTAGTTGATTATTCTAGGTAATTTGATGCTATATGATTGATTATTTTTTTATCCTCCTTTGTAGAATTAGGATAATTGATTATAAATTAGCAACAAATAGATACCTAAATTTTGCTTGTTGATTCTATGACATCTATGAAAATCAGAGAATAAATTTATCAATTGTCATTTGTAGAATTGTTAAATTCGACTTAACCTGGTTCTCAATACTTGAAACTATTATTAATTGAATTTAGTCACTTACTTTGAATTAAATTAGTAATACAGGATTGATTAGTTGCTTGTTCTAATTTATTTGCATTTAGGATTTGTATGACTACTACTAACTTTGGATTATTCATCGGTTAAGTATTTGGATTGTAAACTAAATTGTTTAGTGTTGATGAAGAATCTAAGAATCAAGGTGTGAAATACCTTGAATCTAATTTCTATCTTTTGTTTACATCTAATTCTGTTTTAAATTGCTCCTTTAAAACTGCTTTAAAAACCCCTTATTCTATATTTGGTTTTTGTTAATTAGCTTTGTTTCCTTGGGTTCAACCTAGACTTGCCTTTGTTATGATTTTGTGCAAATTTGGTTATTAATTTTGTTGTGCATTTGCTATTTTTTTAGATTTTTCTTTTTTTTCTCCAATATTTACTTTATCAAATTTTTATGAATTCTATTTCTAGTTATGATGTCATATTAAATTTTGAACCTAAAATTAAGAGAATTTTGTGTAAATCAATAAGAAATTGTAGATTAAATTTTGAAAACATGGCTAACAATAACAATAATAGGACTTTGGAAGAGCTTGCTACCTCTGATATTGCTTACTAGCTTTTATGTATTCAATATAGTGATCTTAAATCTCCTTTTGAGTTGAAACATAGTTTAATACATTTGTTACCTACTTTTCATGATTTTGTAAGGGAAGATCTTTATAACAATTTTAAGAAGTTCCATGTAGTATGCAACAAAATGAAGCTTCAAGGCATATTAGCTCTAGTTAACTTAGCCAAGGATTGGCTCTATTATCTTCTATTTAGCTCCATCATCACATGTAATGAGATGAAAAGGCTTTTGTTAGAGAAATACTTCCTTGTTTTTAAAGTAGCAAACATAAGAAAAGAAATTAATGGTATTTAAAAGTTTAATAGGGTGAGCTTATATGAGTATTGGAAAAGGTTCAAGAGATTATGTGCTAGTTGCCCTTAATATCAAATCTTAGACCAGTTGCTAATTTAATTTTTTATGAAAAGATTTTACTAATGGATAGAAGCATGATTGATGTTGTAAGCTGTGATGCACTAATTGACAAGACCCCTAGTGCTGCTTGGGATTTGATTTCTAGAATGACTACTAATTCTTAACAATTAGGTAATAAGTATGATTTTAGAGTCAAGGAGGCTCATGAAGTTGGCACATCTAGTGTTGAGAGGTAATTAGCATATTTGACATTCTTGGCCTAGAAAATAGTTGTAAATGTCTTTCAGGTAGAAAAACCAAAACTATGTAGAATTTGTTCTAATTTTAGACGCCAAAGTGATATGTGTCCAACTTTGTAAGATGAAGATTCCACTTAGTAAGCTAGTGCCATAGGATGATTTTTAGCCTAGAAGTGATCCTTTTTCCAAATCATATGATTTTGGATGGAGAGATCACTTAAACTAAAAATATGACAACACTTTTGGCCAAAATTAATACCTTTTTGCATGTAATAGAATTATAGCCAATCTTGTTCCTAAACTAGATACATCTTTAGAGGATTTTTGTTAAGGCCTTGGTTGCTAATGTTATCTAGTTTCAACAAAGCACTTAAAATACTATATAATAGTTTCAATGGGAAACTAGAAGTACTATTTAGCAATTCCAACAAGAAACTAGATCTAGCATAAAGAATTTTGATCATTAAATGAGTCAACTTGCTACTTCAATAGGTAGGCTAGAGGCACAAAGTTCTAGTAGCTAGCTTCCTTCATAAATTTGTCATCAATCCAAAGAATAAGAAAGTTGTCAATGCTATTGAGCTTTAAAGTGGCAATCATGTTGAGTTTTGTCCACCTCATTAACTAGAAGAAAACCAAAAGTTTCAACTAGATAAAGAGATAAAATATGCTGCAAGTAAGGTACACTCTATCCTTAAACCCTCACTTCTCACAAATTTTTATATCCTCTTCTTTTTTCCAAGTAGAGTAATGAAGTCAAAGAAAGTTGAGGATAAAAATAAATTTTTGATTTGCTTATAAAAGTTAAAGTTAATATACTTTTATTAGATTTGATAAAACAGATTACAATGTATGCTAATTTTTTGAAAAATTTATTCATTAATAAGAAAAAAATAAGGGATGATTAGAAAGTAAGTGTAAGAGAAAATATTTTTTCCATTATTTAAAGAAAATTACCAAGAAAATATAAAGATCTAGCCATATTCACTATTTCTTGTGTTATAGGGCAAACTAGAAGTAAGCATGCTATCTCCAATTATTTCATGACTCATTCTATTTATAATGCTTTAAATTTAGGTCCATTGAAATAAACAAATGTGATTGTGTAATTAACAAATAGATCTAACACTATCCTGTGGGTGTTTTTAAGGATGTTTTAATATAGTTTGATTAATTCATTTTTTCAACAAATTTCTATATTTTGAAAATAGAAAATAAGAAATCCAAGGCACCTTTCTTAATTATTCTTGGTTGACTTTTCCTAAAAAAAATAGGAATTGTGATTAATATTTGAGATGGAACATTAACCATAGAGTTCGATAATGTAACAACTAAGTTTGATATTTTTAAAGCAAGGCAAAATTTTGTTGATAATTTTGTGTCCTTTCTTGACATTTTTAGCCTTTAGTGCATGATGTTCCCCATTTTAATCTTTGCGATTTTGCTTATTTTGATTATGTTGATTTTGATGTTGCTGGTTTTGATGTTATTGTTTTTGACTTTTCTATTTATCTAATAAAATTTGAATTTTTAGTAGAAAAATAGTGCATTATGTTGAATTTATTATCTAGGATGATTTTGTACTTTCAAGGAAATGTGATTTAAGAATAGCACCTAGATAAATTATACTGAATGATTGTAAGTTGCAACAAACCTTTTTGCTAGACAACATGAAGGTTAGCATTTGCAAGGCAAAAGAGGTAGTAGCTTTTGATTTAGAACTTGGTTGAAGAGAAATTATAGCCATGTTTAGCCAAAGATGTTAAAAAAAGATGCTTTTTGAGAGGCAACTTAAGTTTTTAGATTTGTTTTATATTTTTCTTGATATGATATACTTTATATTGAGGATAATGTGAATTTTACGTATAGGGGAGAGAATTTTAGGACTCCTTTTATGTTTTCCTTCATATTCTTCATATTTCCTTAGCGTTCTTGAAGTTTTTGAAAAAAATAAAAAAATAAAAAATGCTTTTTTACTTGTTTTTGAGTAGTTTTAATTACTTTTTGTTGATGAAGACTTTGTGTTTTTGACGAGTGCGAATAAATAGAAGTTTGATGGGTTCATAACATGATTAAATGAATTATTTTGCTTCTTGAAATTAATTAGTGCAATAATGAATTTTAAATTGGTGGATTGAATTTGGTAACATGACTTTTTTGTAAGATTTTGAGCTTTATATTGAAAATTTATGCTATTCTCTTTCCTTTCTTGTGTGTGATGTTCTTCCATGATTTTATTTGTTTAGAAGTTGCTTTAATTGCTTTTGAGACATACACAAAAATGATAAAGACATTTTTTCTTTAATCAAGTTAGAGTCAAATAGCTAACTTTAAAATTTTATCTTTGATGAACCCCCTTTGAACTTGATTTCATTTTGTTGACCAACACATAAGCATATTTTTCAATGTAAAATAAGTATCTTTGTCTAACCTTAAGGACTAATAGAGCATTTGAAACTTTGTGAGACGAGTTCTTGAATAAGTGTGGGAGTGTGCGTGTGTTGTAAAAAATAATCAACTTCAAGTTCAAGGTTTGGTTAAAAAAAAGAAAAAGAAAAAATAGAGAGAGAAGAAAATTAAAAAAAAGAGAAGAGAAATGAAAAAGAATGATGAAAAAAAGAAAAAAAGTGGAAAAAATTGAAAAAGAAGAATAAGACAAAAAGAATGGGGAAAGAAAGAAAAGTGTTTGAATTTAGAGTTGGTTTATTGTATTGGCTCATAAGTGTTCATAATTTATCCATATGTTTATGGTTCAAGTGAGATGTTAATTTCTTTGGTTTTAACTTACATATCTTTGATTTTTCATTCATTTTTTCCTCTTCCCTATTATAACTTTGAATAAAGTTCTTTTAATTTGTATTGTGTACATGGTTTATGGTTTAAGTAGTAGAGATTATATGACTTATGGTAGAGTAATTTCATAAAATGAAGATAAGTGAAACACTTATCCAAAATACTTGAGATTTGGAGTGTTAATTTTCAAAGAATCCACCACTTTAATTTATCCTTTTAAATGAAGTTGTTATTTTTGATTAATTTCAAGGTTATCAAGATTTTTACTCAATATAATAATTAAATAATTTCTAAATCCATAACTTGAACACAAAGTTTATTTTTTTTTCGATAGCCCCGCCTTAGATATTTAAATAAAAGTAGACCACTAGTAAATCATTTATTAAAAGGATGGTTTGATTTAGCATATTGGCAACTTGTTATATAGGCTGTTAATTCTCAAAGGTTAACATTGAATCTTCTACAAATTTTATTTAAATTTAAAGAAATCTCCACTCTTATACTAACCATTTGAACTATTAGAATCAAGTATTAATTAGTTATTTATTATATTTGATTTTTAAGGAAGCTATTTAAAATATTTGATTGGCGATTTAAAAATATTAAATTTGAATTCTTCATAATTTAAAAAAATCCTATTTTTTGACAAATTTATTTCAATTGAAAAAGGAATGATAATAAATTTATTTAGATTGAAAAATTAAAATAATAATTAAACTATTTTTAATTAAAAATTAAAATAAAGAAAATATTTTGAAATAATTAATTTTAATTGAATGATAAACAAGCAAACAATGTTTAAAGGTTTGAGAGATCAGTATTTCTCTGTAAATGATGCAATCTAGTAAAATTATCAAATAGCGTGTCTTGCGGAAAACTTGCCCTCATTTTTTATATAATTGATTACTAATATTTGTTTTGAAGGAATGGATTATATATAATCTATTTAATATTCATCAATATTTTTATAACTGATTATGTGAAACACGTTCTTCTTTGAATAAAATATAAAAAATTCAAGAAACAAATACTAATGAAAATATACTAACGAGGAAAAGTAATAATCTGAATCCCTATAAGATTCTTTCAGCATCCTTATCTGATTTTGAATTATTATAATTGTATAAATTATTATTAATTTTATATGTACATCGTTGACAATAACTCTGGATCTTCGCCCTTTCTCAAAGATCATGCTCCTGGAACATGGAAATGGGATAGACACTTCAATAAGTTATATCAATCAATCAGTTTACGTTATCGAATACTGAGTAAAAGTTAATTCGAAGGAAATCCTATCAAAGAAGATTTTTATGTAGCCTATTTTTATTTAGAAAATTTTTTTCCTTATTTTTCTAGTTCAAAACTAGTCCTTATCTAAAATCTAAACATTTTTTAATTACAATAAAAAATAAAATCACATTTATCTAATTTTGCAACAATCATTATCTAGTTTTTAACTAACTCTACATTGCCAAATAATTCTACGTTTTTCTTATCTTAATTTAATTGTGGCCCTAGTTTGGAATCTATTGGGAGGGAAAATCCGTTTAGAACTAGCATGCTTTCCTATCAGCTAACACCTTGTTGCTTTGCCATAATTTGCTTTCGCTTATTGTGAATTGCAACATTTTGGTGGTATTATATTTAGACGTATTACTACCCCAAAAAAAATTATATTAAGATAACATGAATGAGAAAAATTGGTACTATATGCTTGGCTTGACGAAGATAAAATATTATAATCACAAACATAATATCTAAAGATTAATCTTACTCTGTTATCAGAAAAAAAAAGATCAATCTTACTCAAGTGTGGATTAAATGGTGTAACTACTTTTATCATTAAAAAAATAATATTAAAATAAAAAGGTACATCTTCTCGATGATGATTTGCAATATTACAAGAATATTATAATTTATTATCATTTTAATAGAAAGCAAAAACTAATGATTAAAAATATTCTATCTAATATGTGTAGTAAAAAAAAAATATCTAGAAAGAAAGATTAACACAAGCTCATTAAACCCACACAATGATTGAGTCATATGTACCAAAGTTCCATTTTTTTCCTATTTATTTCTCTCATGTTAATTATTGGGTGAACTTAAGTTAGAAGTATATAGCTTATAGTCCCCAGATGTGAAAAATGGTGAGAGATATAGACGATTTGTTAGAATTGGATTCAAAATTCCTTACAATTAATTTAAAAAATTATTATATATATTGCTTGACTCGAAACCTATATAAGTAATATATACACATATTTATATATAAAAATTATGTAATCAGAGTATCTTATCATATCCTTTTAAAATTAATTGAACCGTAAGAGTATCTTACCCTAATAACTAGTATTCATATTATTAGTATATATATGTAATCAATAAATATATATACTAATAATGAATAATAAGTGTATTTGTTGAAATTTTTTAATTCAAGTGGCATCCAATATTTTTTTTTGAAAAATTTTGCATCTTCTATTATATTCAAGATTTGAATCCTGTGCATCTAGTAGTTTAATAACTTTCTCTATCTATTATATACATGTGTGCGTGTACACAAGAGTAGCTTATCCTTTTAAAATTGAGAATTTGTTATCAATAATTTGGGTTTTATATGTTATTATGTATATAATGACAATAGGAGCAATGAAAAATAATCCCATGGTTGAATAGTAAAAGTTATATTAGATATATATAATATCTGAACAGTAATAATAAGTAAATATAGTAGGTATTGTTAATTAGAATTATAAATTTGATCTGTTTTGTAATAATTTAATAAACTAAATACATTTAGTTTATATTAAATATTTTGTGAAAAATTAAAAGTACATAGTTTTTGAAATAAAAATCTTGGGAGAAGAATGCAAAATTTAATTGATAGGAGATGCTCTATGTGATAATAAAAATTCCCTATTTTTACCATTGAAAGAAACATAAGTATCTTCAAAAGAGACAAGTAATTCAAGTTATATATTATATTTATTATACGAGTTTTCAAAAAACTAAAACATATTGCAAAATGAACAACGATATTAATTGAATAATGGGTTTTAACAACTCCAATGAAGACAATCAGCCACAAGCTCTGGTAATTGTTCCTCCACTTCATAGATATTAAGAAATCTTGCATAATGTCGCCAGCATTTAAAACCTGTGAGGAACTCCGCCGCATGATAGGTTTCATCAGCCATTATCATCACCAAGTCTCCAAAGATGGCAACCTGTCATTTTGAACCACTCGAATCATTAATTGGAAAAACACAATAATGATCTCAAAAAAAAAAAAATCTTTAAAAATTAGATTTTTAGTTTGACTATAATTATATTTTTCTTTTGATTAGATCACTAGATATTAGGAGATTTAAACAATATTTTTAAATGCAATATTTCAAAAAGGAAAAAAACTCGTGTGAAATTTTATAGTTGTTTGTTATAAATTTTCCAATCAGAATTTTGCATGTATATTTAGTCCCTAATAAGTAATTAATAATTATATTTTTAAAAAATATAATTATTAATTATTACTTAAATATCCGTGTAGAATTCTGATTAGAATTTTCACCATCTATGAAGTTTCATTTAAGTTTTCTCCTTAAAAAAAGGGCGAAAAAAACAAAGACGCTTTAGTAGATTGGTACTTATACACACAATTTTTTGTGACACCCATAATACATAAAAATAGAAATTTAGGTCTTGCTACCATTCATATTCTTGAATACTACGAGGACAACAAGTCCAACGCAAACCCTCCATTAGATCGTCATAATTCGGCAACCTCGCGCAACGGGTAATCCTCAATGATCTGATATGAGATCGAGAAGGAATTCTTCTACTTGCTTCTCGTGGGTGATGCATTATTTCATGCCACTTTTCAGAAATAAAATAACAAAAAATAATGAGATCAATTAATCACTTGAAGAAAAGTTTCTAATATGTTTCTACTGCGTATATAATTTAAGTAAACAAAATTAACCACAAAATGCCATCTCGCCACTATTGACTTTTCACATATCAACAAATAATTTATTACTGATGGATTTGATAATCTGACATTTGACATAACTTTAATTAATAATTGATTTTTTTTCTTTTCCGATTGGTGTTACAAGCTTTTAGCTTGAGAAAAATTACAATTAAATAATAAATTATTTTATATGAATTATTTTTTAATTATTATTTTTCTCTAGCCACAAATCTTTACATCAATTATTTTTCAAGAAAATCAACAATTATCAAAATTCATGCTAAGAAAAAAATTAAATTTGTGCAGTACAATCAATCAATAATCACATGTTTGCATTATCATACTAAAACTTGTTCTTTTGTTTGCCATAATTATTTGTAATAATTGATTTTCTTGATAAAAAATTGAAATTAGAAATTTTTAAAGAAAGAAAAATCAAGATTTAAAAATAAATTATATTCTATTGCTTAATTTTTAATCATGATCTTCTCTCATTCAAAGCATTTACATCAGCTAGCGCAATCTCTCAGTAAATTAATTATTAAAAGTCCTATCAAATATACAAAATTAATTTGTACACTTCAATCAATCAATGATAACTTTTTCAATAAGCTATGCTAAACAAGAATGTAAAATTGTTTATAAGTGTATCTCCATATATGCTTTGATTGTAAATAAGCAATGAGAAAACAAAAACAAATTTATGTACCTGAGATAGGGCATCCTTGTCAATATTTATCGTCAAATTCACATTTGAGAGCTTCTCCAAACATTCTCCAAGTTGGATGAACCAGGATGTATTCGGATCATAACGAGGTGATATAGTCAAATCACACGATTCTAGGCTGGAAAAATCCAACACATCCGAAGTAAATGAAACCAATACCCCCCTATAAGAAAGTTTACGAAGATTTGGCGCATCAATGTCAATCACCACCTCATCATTGCTAGTTTTCTGAGTACCAATATTAATCCCAAAGTGCTGAGCATAATCTATATGACAAAAATATAACCGTGGAAGATCAGGACTTGTAATCTGAACTCGATTCCGTGCAGCATGGGATAAATAAAGGCTATGAATATTTTCGACTCGAATATTCTTAACACAAAGGTTCGAAAGCGAAAGAGAATGCCACCCCTCACGATACTTATTATCCTTCAGAATTAGGGTTTCGAGAGAAGAACAACACCTTAAAATATGATCCAACTTATCCTCTAATCCATTTCCATTCACATTTTCAATTGTCAAAGAGAGTTCTTGCAAACATTTTAATCTTTGAGATAAGTTAGAAAGATGGAATTTTTTCTTTGCCCATCTAGACGCCGCTTTGAGTAATGGTCGAGTTGCGGCCTCATTGAGTGTTAACTTTTTGACGCTATTGTTAGCAATCAACAATAACCAATACATTATCGTATTTCGAAATGACGAGTAAACTCTACGATTCATCAAGTTCAATGTAAAACCCTGAACTATTACTTTCTGTCGAAGTAGTATGGACAATGATTCATTGACAAAATCGATGAACTTTTGTACCTTTTCTTCCTTTTCTAACTCATGTTGCAGATGAAGGTTGTTTTCGAAGAGAGATTGATCAAAAACGAATTCGCAGACAGGAAGCGAACGCCATATCCGTAGCCATTCCTTCGACAGAATTGTCGTTCGAGCAGCATCTTCAGCCGGCATATAGAAGAGAATATGATGTATGACGGAATCCGGTAATTTTGATAAGCGATCAAGCTGTTTTCTCTTCTTCTTGTATTTCTTCTTCTTCTTGCATTTTTTCTTCTGACCCATGTTGCTCTAGGTGAGAGTGCAATGTGGCAATGGGACCATTGGATGATTATTTCTCAAATATAAATGGATTTGTGTTTTGAATATTGTATTTATGACGATTTATCTCTCTAGTTATTATGAACGGTTTTAACGGAATTTTATTTGATTTCTGATTATAATCAACAATCAAAATCAATTGGTGATAATTTTTTATTTTCATGTAATATGTAATTCCTTTCTCGTCTTACAAATACTAGCCACCTTCTTCTTTTTCGTTTGAGAAGGCATTCTGTTTGGTGCCGTCAATCTCCTTCTCGTCCACCGTCAAAGAATCATAAGACATAGGGTAGAAAACATGTTTATATTAGGTGCTACCCCGTAATGAATATTTATTTTAATAATATAACATTATAATTATTTATTAATTATTTTTAAAGAGGATTAGATAAAAATTCAATTAATATATAATTAAAAATTTGAATAAAAAAAGTCACTTCTCCACTAATTTAACTTAATATTTAAGCAAGTAATTAATTTTAAATTTAAATATTGTATTAATTAAATATTATTGTTTAATATAATTATTATCATTAATATTAATATTTAATAACATAATTTATGATAAGAATAGTTTTTTTAATGGCAATATATTTTTTATTTACCACCTTATAGTATAAAATAAACTTGTGAAATTAGTAATTTTTGAGATGAATATTTATTTTAATGGAATTATATTATAATTATATATTAATATGTATAAAGAGAATTAGATGAAAATTAATTAATATATAACCAACAACTCTAAGAAAAAAGTTATCTCTTGGATTCTATGATATTTGAAAAAAAAGTATCTAATAAAATAAAAATTGAAGAAAATTAAGGAAGGAAAAAAATCATTTCTTCACTCATTTTACTCAACATTTAAGTAGATAATTTATTTTGAATTTATTTTACCAAAAAATTGATTTTAAATTCAAACATCATATTAATTAGATTCTATTTTTCAAGATAATTATTATCATTAATATTAATATTTAATAAGATGATTTTAATAAGAATAATTTTTGTGTGTGATGGCAATATAATATATTTTTTATTTATCATGTTAGAGCATAAAATGAATATTTGAAAGTAATAATTTTATATTGTAAACAACTCATTAAAATTTGGAAATGACTAAAATTCAATATTTTGATATCAAATATTTTATATATATTTAATTCATATGGAAGAAAGGAATGACTTTTGTTGGAAAATACTAATGACTAACTCATATTTAGTATCTTCTAAAAGGTGTATTATAATAAAGTTTCTTCTATGAAATATAATAAAAAATATAAAATAGTAAACAAATAAAAAGTATACAGTAGTATCAAATCTTTAGAAGAAGAATTGATTTATCCCTTCATTAAAGTTTAAGAAAAATATATTAATGATATATAGGAGGCAAAAAAAGATGAGAGAAACAATATGATTATTTATGATCATAATACAAAAAAAATAATTATTTAGATTATGAATAGAAAAATAAATTTATAATTACTATAATAAAAAATCTACCAAATGAAGATGAACTATTAAAATATTCAGTAACAAATGTCGTGTGCAAGTTGAATTGTTCATTTTTCACCAAATGAAGATGAACTATTGATGTATTTAGTAATAAATATTATGTGCAAGTTGAATTGTTCATTTATTTATGAAGTAAAGGGTGGTGGTTTTATCAAATGAAGATTAAGAGCAAGTGCATTAAAAGTTTGCAAATTTTAATTTGAATGTAAAATAAGATGAAGATAAGAATAAGAAAATTTCTAATTAAATCAAATGAAGATAAAAAAAATAGAAAAATTTCAAATAAAATCAAATGAAAATAGAGATAAAATGAATTTTATATTTTAAAATAAAAAATGCTATATTTGTTAATATTAATATTTTCATATAAATCTAAGGTAATAAAAATGATTTATATGTTTTGTTAATTGCAAATTTGTAGATTTCATAATTAATGATTTATATGTTCACATGGTAGTTCTCTTCTTCTATAATTTCCTTCAAAATTGTGTTTTTCTTGTTAGGCAGTGTGAAATAGTAAAAAAAATTACTCAATGAAATAAACTATATAAAAAATGAATGCTTTTGTAATTTTACATATCAAGAATCTATTAAGTTAATAAAAACTAATTAAGCTACAATTTTTTTTCTGAAAAGTAGAAATCTAATGAAATAAAGCACTAATAACAAAACAAAAAAAGGATAATTAAATTGCAATAAAAATAGTATAAAAAAGAAGGAAAAGAAATCATAAAAAGGAATTTATATAATAGAAACTTTAGATCAAACAACTACAAAAGGTCGAAAGTAGTAAAGGAGAATATTTATAAATATTGAAGATGAAGATAAAAACTCTTATATAAAAAAAAGACAATGATTTTGAAGTGACTAAAGGTGAAAAGATAAAAGAAATAAAACATAAATATAATTTAGAAAGCATTCTATGAGAATAAAATAATTTTTATAAGAATGAAATAATTAGATAATTGAAAACTTATAGATATTGAAGATGAAGATAAAATCTCTCATCTATAATAAAATGATAAGTTTGAAGTAATAAAGGTAAAGAGAGAAAAAAAGGAAAAAAACATAAATGTAATTTTGAAAGAATTTTATGAGAGTGAAATAAATTGGTAGTTGTAAATTTTAATGATAGATAGATATTCAAATTCAAATTCAAATTTTTATTGAGAATTAATTTAATATTAGAAGAATAAATAAAATGAGCAATCACTGAATTTATATTTATTACTTATTGTTGGTGACTAATAAATGTGAGAAAATTATTTTTTTATTTCATAATTTATCTTTTAGGTGGAAATAAAAAATAAATTAATTTTTTATTAAAAAATTATAAATTAATATGTGATGAGTTAAGAGAATAATACTTATTATAATAAGAGATAAGAAATATTAGGACTAATATATAATATAAATATTTAGGAGAAAACTTAGCGGGCTTCTCTAAAGTATGCATCTTGCACTCTTGGGAATAGAGTTAGATATCATAATTTTTTATGTGAAAATCAAGAGAGTTAATAACTACAAATTACAAATTTACTTTTTAAATTGATTATCATTTATTTAATTATCAATCTTTAAAAGTTATAATATTTCACTTTATCTTTTAAAGTACATCTTGTACTTTAGAATGGTCGGATCCAAAGTTCCATAGGCATTTCTTATGGAGTTTACAATACAATTTTACATGTATATTACTTTTTTAATTCATTAGTAATAATTATATAATTATTATTTAGTTACTCAATTAGTTGAGAATTGAATACACAAGTAAAATTATATTGTCTTTACATCTTTTTAATTACGGAAAAAGATACCTAAAGCCATATAGTGATTGAGGAAGACAACTTCCTTATTGAAAAAGAGGAAGTTGTCTTCTATGAAATTTTTTATATTTAACATTAAATATATAGGATATTTTTTTATAATTTTAATAATTTATAATTATATTTTTATAGAAGATATTTTTTTATCAACATAGATAGACCCGTATTGTGTTTTGAATTTTAATTGTAGACCTAAAGTTCCATTTATTTTGGTAGAAAAAATCTTTCCTAGAAATATAATCTCTTCATCCTTTATTATTTGTTGCATTTAACTAATTTTACAGAGATTAAAAAGTAGTTTAGAGTGTTTATTTTTAATGAATTTTTTAAAACTACTATTTAGTTCAAAATTAAAATTTATTTCATTTTTTATTTTATGCATAAATTTTATGATAGTTGAAAAAAAAAGAAAAATATCATGAAATACATTTATTAAAATATTCTAAGAATAATTTAGTATTTATTAGTGAAAAGCCCATTGATTTTGTAAAGTGATAGATAAAAAAATATGACAAATGAAAAAATGGAATCGCTGTTATCCGTGGTGCGGCGAGATCGATGCAAACGTCAGCGGTTCATATTGTCTATGATGAAATTGCTGCTAATCCACGCAAATTGATCCACTAATTGTGCACCATAATTGTAACATGAAAATATCAGATACTTATTAATTTAAATGAGCTAGATTAAAATGCTAATAAAATTTATAGAGCATGTTTATTTATAATTAGTATAGAATAATTTGAAAGCATAATGTAAATACTAAATAATAAATTTTATTTATTGTCCCATAAAATACTTAAAATTGTCTTTTTATAAGGAATTTTATTATAATATAGCTAAATAGATTAAATATTTTAACAACAAATAGGGAAATATTAATCCAAAATTAAAATTTCAAATGAAAAACGTATATTGGATATATAAAGATAAGGATAAGGACATGATTTTTAAATCTTAATATCTACTTGATTTTTTAGTTTGTGTCTATCAATTTCAAAAACTAATAAACGAAAAAGAATAAAACTAAATAAATTGTAAAATCTCCATAAGAAATGAAATTTAGATTAGAAATTTACGATAGATATGATAGTGGAAACTCAACCTTAGGAGTTTAATTAAATTTTATTTCTAAATTTTACCTCACGATTATGAAAAAGTAAAAAGGAATTATAGAAAGGTAACTAGTAAAAGCTAAATAAAAAGTGAGATTTAAATCGTAGAAGATTAATTAACTAAGAGTTGTTATTTTACTTTTTCGTCTCTTAGCTTTTAAAATTTTTTAAGTTAAGAGTTAAAGAAATTAAAAATAAAAGAATAGAATTTGGCTGCGCGGCAGCCCGTAGCTGTAATACATTTTCGAATGATGATACGTGTACTAAATATTAGTATCTCACGTGATTATTTTATGGGTGCATTTAAATTTTTTAACGCGATAACGTTGTCTTTTTCGTTATATGTCTTTCTTTCACGGTTGCTCCAACGTCGCATCCCACAATGGTTTCTATGATTTATTATAAATTCTCATATGATCAGAACACTCCTTTTAACGGAATTTTTTTTAATAATTTCATAACCAATGCATTTCGTTTGAATAATTAATGCATTTATCTTTTGTTTAAAATTTTTTGTATAAATTATTGCTGCATTTAAAAGTTTTGAAATAATAAAAATATTGTTATAATTATGATAAAAATAGGAATTAGTCATATATATTATTTAATTTCATAATATTCGATGCAAATACAAATATAGCAATTTTTGTATCAAATTTACTCTTATGGTTTATTTTAATCTATTTTTATAATAAAAATAACTTTATTTTAATTTTTTATAAAGTAGCGAGTTATTAATTATACGTAAAGAACAAATATATATCATTAAAGTAATATATGCATGCTTACACATTCACAAAGAGTATGAAGATCCAAATTATTTTAAACGTATTAGTATCATCAATTTAATTCAAATCATAGTAATTATATATACATATGTATATTTGCACGTATAAATAATAGGAAAAACCATAGATATATACACCATTATTCTATTATTAGTTAAATTATATTTATTGTTTTATAATGTTAAGAAAAGCATAAGAAAATATTTAACTTGAATAAAAACTTCCAGACTAATAATACTACCATACTTATATTATATTTAATTTGTTAAGTAATGCTAAGTACTAATTGATAAAAAGAAAAAAATTTGCAATAATAGACATAATTAAAACCTCCAGGTATATTCATTTGATGAAATTCTCCTTATCTTCTTTTCCTTGTCGGGGCCTAAGTTCGATGTTGAGTTTTCCTACAAAATATAAAAAATGGACATATTTAAATCATAAAAAAATTATATGAAATGTACATTTTAAAAGTACATTACAAACCTGATAACATTATGGCCATGTAAAATTGATACTACCTTGATTAGTATTGATGGATGTATTAGTTGCTACAGATTGAGCAACTGTTGACAGAAAAGAATATTTCAAGTTATACTAAATGATGGTGACAGAAATATATTAAAAATAATTATTGAATTTAAAAATTTAGATGTAATGGTGCTTGATCAAACACTTTAGAATAGCTTGACCTATGATCAATATTTTGCTCGTGGCTTTCATGCAAAATTTGCTTGAGTAATGTATTAAATCAGTCTAAAAGGAATTCATATTTATTTATAGAGTATTTGAGTCACTTTCCATTGTGATTTATGCCTCTTTCATTTTTCAAGTGCATCCTTGATTTATTCTCATGGATGCCCAATAGTTGCTTTTCTTTTAACTCCTTGTACAAAGTGTGGAGTTACTTTTAGTTGTAATTGTGAGGTGTTATTCATGGCGGCTTAATGTTGAGTCTCACTACAATTTTCAAAGCATCTTTTTCTTTTGATTTCTTGCAAACCAAGTTAAACAATTATAAGCATGAGCACACATGCTTTCATCTTTTGTTATAAGTGTTGTAACCTCATGAAAATCACAATTGAAGCACATATAACACGTTCCAATTGATTCTTAAAGGATTCCGATGAATTTGAAGTCCACAATAATCATTAACAATGCCATCTTTTGCATTCTTAGTCCATTTGTTCATAATATATTGAGCTAGGATTTCTTTCATGTTTTTCTTATCAAACACTTTTAGTGCATGAGAACACAAAATTCCAACAAAACTAAATTTCATACAACTATAGTGGATGTCTACTTTTGCCTTGTCAAATTTGAACAACGTGTTCTTGAATTTTTCATCAATTTCTAACTTTGTACTCCTCAATGCAATCAAATCCACCAACTTTATCAATGATACAATCTAAAAATTCAATATATTTTTCCTTAAACATTTTAAATATCTTTGGTATGTAAATTTTTGCTGCATATCTTAGCATTTTAACATCAAGTTCCATGACAGGAATAGTTTGCCTCATTTTGAAATTAGCCTTTAATAGTTCATATTGTCTATTAGCTAATGATCTTGAAAAATGTCTAAAAAAAGTCATAAGATCATGCTTTGACTTCAAATGCTTTTTGAAAACATTATTCATAGATTCACCACATAAAGAAGTAATATTTTGAAAAGAAAGTGTGGTTAATAAAGAAGAAAATGTAACACTAAAAAATACTACTTAGGTGAGTTTAATTCTTGGAAGCACAATGGATTCAAGTATGTGGTAATTTTATTGTAAAAATTAAAGAGAGGATTTTAATGTTAAATTTATGAAATATGATTTCATGTCCCAAATATTAATTATTTGAAGAAATAATTTGGTTTTGAAAATTAGTTTAATTTTCAAGTGTTTTCCTAAGTTGTTTTTATTGAAGAATTTAAACTTCTTTTAAACTCATTATTTTCTTACACTTGAGCACTTCTTTGATTTATGGCCAGATAAATAAAGCTTAGAGAAGCACATGATCATTTAACAAAAGAATATTGACACATGAGTATTAAATGAGGGAATATTTACTAAGATTAGAAAAAGAATGTTAAGATTTTATGAGATTTTACCTCATCTTGTGGCATTAGGCACCTATAACAATTTGGAGCCCTAGCTTGATGATATTAGCTTATCCAAAGTGATGTCACTAGAGGCTTACATTTCACCTACTATTTTGCCATAAATAGCCTTGCCCATTTGATGAATTTGCACATCAAAGTTAAAGTGAGAAAAGGAGAGAGAAGTTGGAGAGAGAGACAAAGACATAGAGAGAGAGAGAGAGAAGTAATAAGGAGTGTTCTTCATCTCCGTCATATTTCTTGTGAGAGTTTTTTATTTTCCTAAAAAATGTTCTAGATTTTTCTTGAAGAAAAGCCTCTATTTGATCTTTTAAGGGAAGGTAAAAAATCATTTTCTCTTGTTATTTTACTACTTTTCATGGTTCTTTTAAAAGATATTTTACTAGCTTTATGTAGTTTTTGGGAAATGAAAGTTGAATCCATAGGTGCAGAAGCAAAGGAATGAAGCTCTAAAAGAATGAGTGATGATTTACCCATTTTCTTTTATGTTTCCTTTAAGAAAATCTTTTATATATTAGATGTATATGTGTGTCCTGTTTAAGGGTGTATTGAAACTATGATTTTCATGGTGGTTCTTGTTTCCTTTAAACTTGGAAAAGTGTTTTCTTTAGGAAAAAACACAAATTATTATTTTCAATCTAAAAATGTGGATCTTGGGAAAAATGTTTTAATTTTTAACTTTAGAAAAGGAAATGTTTTGAAAATTTTTGAACTTTGGAATCATTCTAAGTTATAAAAGCTATTCTACAATTTTGAAAAGTTGGATCCTTGCAAAAATTCTTCAAAAAAAAAAAGGAGACAAAAACGAATTTAAAGTATACTTAGAAAAAAGTTGCAAAGAAAGTAAAACTATTCTTAGAAAGGAAGCGAAAGTGTTGAAAGTGATCTTTGAAAAGAACTATCCTATTTTAAATCATGGATGGTCAAATTTTATGAATATGTTTTTATACAAAAGTTGAAGCAAAATCTAGTTTGAGATATTACATGAATAAACTTTCCAATTTTTAGGAAAACAATAAGTAGTGTTTTAATTTTTTGAGAAAGTTTTAAAGCAAAAATGATATTTGAAAATACCTTAGGAGCTCTTGTGTTTGATAGTACAATCTTGAGGTAAACTTTGGTTTTGTGTGAAAAATTTTTTAAACTTGATTGTAAGCTCTTTTAGGAATAATAGGTATCATATATGGCTAAATTTTGAGCAAAAATGATGTTGAAAATCAACATGAAAGGCTCATAGTTTTTGCTAAAAGAACAACACTAAAATGATGATTTTAAAAGTGAAGTTTTGTCTCCTATGGTGTTGAGTGTTAGTAGAATGTTTTGGTAATTCGTATAACAAATTTTGAGTGAGAAAATAGTTGAAAAATGACCTTGAAAGTCTTGATTTTCATGCTATAAAAAAATAAGTTTTTTTTCCTTTAGAATGTTGCATGAAAAGTTAGTTTTCCAAAGTGCTAGTTGTATATCAAAACCTAGGAAAGGTTTATGGTTAATTTCATTACTATTTGACATCAAAAATTTTGTAAATGAGTCATGGTTTTCTTTCCATATAACTATAAGTAATGTTAGTCTTCTTGAGAAATTGATGTTTAAAGCTTAGGCTTGAATACGATTAGTTTTAGGAAAAATAAAATATAGAAAATCCAAATTGAAGCTCCATAGTTTTTGTTAAGAAAAACCTTGTTGTGTAACTTTATTTTAAAAAGAAATCTTCTTTGATTTTAGCATAGATTTATATGGATATAATGATCTTGAAATATGCTTGTACATGAAACAAATTAGCAGTGAAAATATGGAAAGAGCTAAATGATTTTATACTAAAAATTGTGAGTGTCTTATGCTTTCTATTGCATGAAATATGTTAAGATTTATCTATGAATTGCATATATGAATTGTGTATGCACTAGTGAAATTCTATACAAAGGTATTTGAGGTGAAAACGCTTAATGATATTCATGAAAATTATAAGCAAGAGTTGATGTGAAAAACTCTTAGTAAATTACATAAAATTAGGAGAGTTAATAAACTCTTATATGTGAAAAACTATAATTAGAGTTGTGAAACTCTTGAAAATCTAGCATTGAATATAAAAGTATGAATGCTTGAAAAAGATCACTAGAAATATGATGAGAAAATTATAAAACTTTTTCACTAGATTATTTGGTTATGATTATAATTATAATACTATTTATGTGATAAACATGGCAAGGATTGTATTTTAACCTTACCCTATTGAATATTTTGAAATTGTGAAATGATGATGCTAAATTCTCCATGTGAAAATATATGATTTGTCAATATGATAAAAAGCATCTAAAGGTTATGTGAGTTTGTCTTCACTAATGAATGTTTCAGAAGATCATAAGTCCATATTTACTAAAATGAAAAAGTGCAAAAGCTTGAATGGTTGTCTTCATTATAATGATTTATACGAAATTGTGTCAAAAGTTAAAAATACCTAAACTTGATATGGAGAAATTAGCCTGGTATCTTGTATTTTAGTGTCATGGAATGATGCATGGTAAGTAGTGCAAATGAACAAGGTTAGGAAGAGTGGGACAAGGCTAACTAGGAGTTACAAGAAGATAACTTTGGATACCTCCTACCATTATTTCTGTTGTGTCCTAACTAATGATAATTGCTTATGTACTTGTGAATACAACATGGTTATGTGTTTGTTAGCATAGAAAAATAAATACCTAAAATGATCTAGTAAGATTATGAAAATGCTTTGGATATATGTTTTGTATATATGTGATTTTCTAGCTAAAACCCATTGAAAAATGTGATAGGAAGCCATTCATTGGGTAATTTATTACCCACACTTTGTTTGTTGATGTATTTTAGACACTCTGCCACATGATGGGACTTATTTCTTTTACTAATTATAGGTGGAAGATGATATGACCAGATCTAGGCTTAAAGGATAGGATTTGAATTTCCAAAATATTTGTAATAAATTTACCTTTTAGCATATTTCCAAACAATTATGAATTTTATGATGCATATTTAGGTCTAAGTATAATATTAATCTATGATCCCTATATACCCAAAGAAAGAAAAGAATCCGTACGTGATCACTAGGGTTTCTAGCACAAGAGGGGATGGCACTGAATTCATGGTGAAGGAACCTCCCAATCCGGGAAATGGCTCTTAAAAGGAAGACTCCACTCAAGTATGGGGACATGTCTCTTTTAAGGAAAAGCTGATGGGAGGACTAGACAGAGATTCGGAAGATTTATTAGCAAACTAAAAGGCTAAAATCGTGTATCACAATGGAAATCAATTTCTACTGGAAATCCACTTTGAGGAGGAGCTACTCGATGACCTCTGCTTCTCTTGGCAAAATTCTCTTATAATCAAATTACTTGGGCGCACAATTGGATATCAGGTGCTGAAAAGAAAATTGGAGCAAATATGGAAAATTAAGGGGTCAATGGAGGTAATAAACCTTGATCATGACTTTTTTTTAATCAGATTTTCTATAGATAGTGATCGGGACTATGTAATGGTTGAGGGACCCTGGCTTATCTTCGATCATTATCTTATAATGCAAAAGTGGACTCTTGATTTCATACCTGCTGATCACTCTATCTCTTCAACTTTGGCCTAGTTTCGAATTCCGGAACTGAACATTCTCTACTACCGAGTTGACATTTTAAGAGTTATTGCTATAGCAATAGGCAAACCCATTAAAATGGACAGAAACACCTTTGTTGCTTCTAGGGGAAATTTGCTCATCTCTGTGTTGAAGTTAATTTGACTAAACTGCTAGTTCCACAAGTCATGATTGGAGGGCGATGGTTGAAAGTGGAGTATGAGGGATTGCATAAACTATGTTTCTATTGTGGTCAATATGGTCACAACATTGATCAATGCATGGATAAAAATGCTGGGGAAAATTTAGATATGGAAACAAGTGAAACTCCTAATCAGGAAATTCTATTTAGTGAATGGATGATGGCATCAAGGAGGAATAGGCCCAATATTAAATCTAAACAACCCCATTCTGGTCAGCATTCTAAAATAGGTCGACTAGCCCAGCCTAGGGAGCAAAATGTTCACAATGCATTTGAAACTCTATCTGTTATGGATGACATAGAAGGAAGAAATGCTGACAATGAAAATGTACAAGCTCTCTTTAATCCTGTCATCAATACTTTATCCCCCTCCCAAGTTGTCACAAAAAAAATCCAAATTTTCTTCTAGCTCTCCCTAAAACAGAATGATTAATCAGAATGACAATAAAGATGCTAATGATCCTCAGGAGATTCCCAAAGTCATGTCTTTTGGAACTCATTTAACTAAAGATGCCACTCCTAAAAGAAAGCTTTCGTTCTCTATTTTAAGATCACATCAGCTTCCCAATAGTTCCCAAGAATTGAGTTTTAATGCTTTTATAAATGATAATCAGATGCTTATGGAATCTCCAATCACGAATAAAGCTCCTGGGGATTGTCAAGTTAGTAATCATCTAACCCAAGGAGATCATGGGGGTCAACCTCCAAATAAGATCCTAATGAATTTGACAAAAGGCAATGATCCAGATGATGAAGATGTAGAAGGTGATAGAGTGTTTGAGGAATCTTCTGATTCTGGTGATGAGATTATTTGTGAGGATTCTCAACGAATTTGATTTGGTATTCTCCTTTCTCTCCATCATTTTAATATGTCCTTAATTCCTTCTTTTTCTATATTATCATGGAACATTCGAGGTGCTGCAAATAGGGAAGCTAAGAGGCATATGAGAAATATTCTTCATTTATATAATCCGGATTTTGTGCTTCTTATGGAAACCCACATATCTTTTGACAAAATCAATAACTGGTGGAATAAGGAAGGATATAATCCTATAGCCATTTAAGACCCTTAGGGTTTTTCTAGAAGCATTTGGATTTTGTCTAAAAGTCCTTCTGCTTCTATCACTATTATTAGAAACCTGAGGCATCATATTATCATTAGAATCTCAACTGGAGGAAGATCCTAGATTTTAATTGTTGTCTATGCTAGTCCTATGGTTGCCAATAAGTGCTTTTTATGGAATGATCTTAAATCTTTCTTCTTGGATTCTCAAAAGCCAATAGGGACAATTGGAGATTTCAATGATATTACTTCAATTAATGAGAAGAGAGGAGGTCAGATTTGTTTCAGAAGAATAGACTTATTTAATGAAAATTTAGCAGCATGTGATCTTATGGATCTAGGTTTTAATGGTCTTAAGTTTACTTGGCATCGATATGCAAATAATAGATGTATTCAATCTCAAAGGCTTGATAGAGCTCTTGCGAATCCTATTTGGCGTAGTTTGTTTCCAGAAGCAATGGTGTTCCATCTCCCAAGGATTTACTCTGATCACCATCCGATCCTTCTTAGAACTAATACCAGTCTAGCTATGCCCAGAAACAAGCCTTTTCGATTTGAAGCCGCCTGGATGACTTATGATTAATTTAAAGAAGTAGTTCATCAAAGCTAGAACATCTCTCAATCTACCATAAGTCATAAATTACTTTATCTTTAGGAAAAGTGCTTGGAGTTCAATAAAAAAGTCTTTGGAAACATTTTCCAACGTAAGAGAAGAATCCTTAATAGATTAGCAAAAGTCCAGGAAGATCTTTCTCATCATTACTCTCATAATTTGGCCTTCTTTGAAAGAAAGTTAAATGATTATCTTAGTACAGTTCTTAACCAAGAAAAACTATTTTAGTTCCAGAAATCAAGACTCCAAAAGCTTAGTCAGGGTGATTGGTGTACCAAATACTTTCATGCTACTACAGTGGTTAGAAGGAGACGTAATAAAGTGGAATATCTGAAAATGGCTAATGGAACTTGGCCTTCTAACCAACAGCAAATTAAAGAAGAAATCTCCACCTATTTTTGTGAGCTGTTTTGCACTACTGAAAATAGAGTCAGATCTAATCTTGTCTTGGATAGTCTCCCTTCCTTGCATACTCAGGATCACTCAGCTTTCTAGGCCTCGGTGACTAAAGCTGAAGTTTTTGAGGCCCTTCAATCTATAAGGTCTTACAAAGCTCCAGGCCTGGATGGTTTCCAGGCTATTTTCTTCAAATCATATTGGGATATAGTTAGGGATTCTTTCTAGAATATGGAAAAGGAAGCTTTCTATACTGGGAAAATTCCAGAAGGTATAGGAGAAACATTATTAGTTCTTAATCCTAAAAAAGACCCCCCTCAAAGCATCTCAGACTTTAGACCCATTAGCTTGTGCAATGTGGTCTATAAAATTATCACTATAGTTCTTGTCAGAAGAATCAGACCTTTTCTCCCTTCAATCATAAATCCTTTCCAAAGCAGTTTTATTCTAGGAAGGAACATAGTTGACAACATCATGCTTGCCCAAGAACTGCATCACTTTATTCAGAAGACCAATAGTAAAAAAGGAGCCATGATGTTCAAAATTAATTTGGAAAAAGCTTACGACAGAGTTGATTAGGATTTTTTAAGGTGGACCCTTTATAAATTCCAATTTCCTGAGAGAATTATCAATCTAATAATGAGTTGTGCTGTTGGTTCCTCTTTCAGAATTCTCTAGAATGGAGAAATTTTAGACTCTTTCACCCCCTCAAGGGGTATTAGACAGGGAGATCCCCTCTCCCCCTATCTCTTTGTTTTGTGCATGGAAGTCTTTGCTCATATTATTCACAAAAAAGTGGAAAGGAATGAATGGATTCCTATTAAGGTTTCAAAAGAAAGCCTTCCAATCTCTTATCTTTTCTTTGTTGATGATGTGTTTTTATTCTCTAAGGGTACCATTAATCAGGCTAGAGTGATCTCTTCTTCCTTGAAGGAATTCTGTAGATTCTCTAGAATGAAGATCAATTTCTTAAAGTTCAAAGTCTTTCTTTGCCCCAGAATCCCTAATAGGAGAGCCTTTAACATAGAACTTGTTACTCAGATCAACATTATAGAAGATATAGGGCGGTATCTGGGTGTGCTGCTATATAGGAGAAGGGCCAGTAAAGCCTATTTCCAATTTATCATTCAGAAATTGGAATCCAAACTTTCTGCCTAGAAGAGCAGCCTCCTCAACCTTGGTAGAAGAATTACATTAGCTCAACAAGTTTTGAATGCCATCCTAGTTTACTATATGCAATCTGCTCTCCTTCCCATAGGAATTTGTGATAAAATTGATCAAATCATTAGAAGCTTCATATGGAGGTCTCATCAAATGTCTCGCGGGCTCCATCTGGTTAATTGGGAAACTATTACTTTACCAAAAAAATATGGAGGTCTGGGTATCAGAAAAGCAAGAGAAGCTAATCTTGCTCTTATGGGGAAACTTGGCTGGAGCGTCATTCAAGAAGATAAGAAGCTTTGGGTCTCTGTCTTTAAAAAAAAAATGCTCCAAGGCAGCTTCACTCTTTATCTCTTCATTGTCCTAGGGGAGTGTCTCGGATCTGGAAGGATATCGTGAAGAGCTTTTTAGAATTTATAGATGGTTTCTAGATAGGAATTGAATCGGGCAGTAGCATCAGTTTCTGGTTTGATCGTTGGATTAACAATTTTAAACTTGAAAAAGTTATTCCTAATATTCTTCTTGAAGATAAAGAGCTCTTCATCAAAGATCTTATTTTGGATGGAAAGTGGAATTTGAACGATATTAAAACTCCTATCCCGGAAGACATTCTCCATAAAATCCAAGCTGTCCCAATCCTTCTTTTCTCTCAAGAGCAAGATAGAGTTTACTAGAATGCTTCAGTGGATGGAATGTTTAGTGCTAAATCTGCTTGGCTTTCTTTAAAGGACAAAAATCCTACTTCTCTGAATTCTAGCAAAATTTGGAGCTTGAAGATACCTAAAAAAATATGCATTTTCTTTTGGCTGTGTATCCAAGATAGGATTGCTTCAAATCTTTTTAGATGGAAAAGGAACTTATCCAGCTCCCCCTCTTGCAGCTTCTGTCACGATGAAAAGGAGTCTCTTCTTCACCTTTTAAGAGACTGCCCCAGAGTTAAACAAATCTAGAAGCTGCTAGATGCTGAAAAATGGATGCCAATGTTTTTTAACATGGAAGCGTCTGACTGGTTGATGAAAAATGCTTTCCCTACTAGTCCCCTTATCAAATATGAATGGAATAAAGTCTTTCTCATTGCTATTTGGCGTATCTAGTTGGACAGAAATGATATGATCTTCAGAAGCTCTTTTACCCTTCATTGGATCTCTGTTCATAGAATATTCTGCCTTCATAAGGAGTGTGCTACAACCTTCCAATGGCAGAGAGAGTCCTCTAAAATCAAAGACACTAGAATGATCAAATGGAATCCTCCCCCTTCTGATATGATAAAAATTAATGTTGATGGTAGTTCTTTTGGAAACCCGGGTTTGGCTGGATTTGGAGGTCTTGCCAGAAATTCTAGTGGTTGTTGTCTTTTTGGATTTTCTCACTTTCAAGGTTGGACCACAAACTTTCATGTGGAAGTTTTAGCAATCAGGTTTGCTTTACATTTGGCTAAGGAAAGAGGTTTTCGTAATATTATTGTGGAGTTCGACTCTTTAGAAGCTATCCGTCTCTGCTCAAAAAGAGAATTATCATTTCTTCCTATTAGGGGCATCCTCCAAGATATCAAGCTCTTGACTAACTCTTTTTCTTCTGTTTCCTTCTCCTATGTGCTAAGGGAAGGCAACCAACCAGTAAATTATCTTGCTAAATGAGGAGCTCAGAATCGTGCTATTGAAAAGATTTAGGAATAACCTCCTGAAGAAGTCTCCTTAGCTATTTTGGCAGATGCTCTTGGCACTATGTTTTGCAGATAGGCGTTCTTTCCTGTTTCTTTGCTATTTTTATTTTCTGTTTTCCTTTAATTCCTCTTCTACAAAAAAAATAATATTAATCTATGGATCATTTGATGGATCTATGTCTACTTGCTTACTATTTCTGGAAATAATTAACATATGGTTTTCATTAAAATGTTGAATTTATGATTAATAAAGATGTGGTAGATGGTTTTCAAAGAAAAAGAAGAGAAAATAGTTCTTAATATCCAAGGTATGTAATTTATATAAAGGAATCTAATTTAAAGAAAGGTTTTTATATGCTTTTGAGTTTGAAAACCTTTGTTAAATAGTGAAGTGTCACTTTCTTTCATAGAAATCTATAAATGAATTTTGTAAAATAATATTTCACCTTTTTGATTTCAAAGAAAGAAATCTAATTTCAAGTTATCTTTAAAGTGTATTTTATAAAATAGGTAGGTTTGATTTTTCTTAAGTTTTTTAACATAGTCTTATTTTATTACATTTATTTTATAAATTGTACTACTATATTTGTAATATATTTCTCTTGAAAAGGAAAATATAAAGATATTTGTTTTCTTAAAGAATTTTTAATAGAAATAATGATTGCATTCTTTAGTGTTATTTAAAAAAAAAGTATAAATCTATTTCAAATATTATCTTTTCACTTGGATAAAAAGAAAAGAATTTATTATATGTTTACTTAAATGAGATTATGTTTGCTATAAATAAATTACTAAGTATTTTTTGTCAAAGGGACTTTTAAAACCTTATTTGTTAAAAATTTTGTGATGTTTATTTTCTAAATAAGACTTTGGAGATTTGCATTTATAGATATGTAGAAAAAAATTAGTGGAATTTCTAGCTACATATTTTTGCATCTTGCATTTTTTTGAAAAGTAATAAGTTTTGAAATTATATGTTTGAAAAGGCTAGTATAGATATCTAGTTGATATCTTTATGCCAATTATGATGGTCCAAAATTTGGGTCATGACATAGTTAGTATTAAAGCATGATTTAGGTGAGCTATGGAAAGAAAGGTTATACTAAATGAAATAATGAAACTATGGAAAACTAATAATCAATCATAAACAATAATATTATAGAGCATAAGTAACTTTTATTTTAAGTTAAGAAAAATTTTATTTTTTTTTAACATAATCTATCTTAAATGAGCTTCACCAAAAGAAAAAGGTAAACTAAATCATGTCATATATTGTTTGAACATTTAGGATCAGCAAACTCCCCCAATAATGAGAATAAGAATGAACACAAACAACCAAAAGCCTTTAACTTGGGCTATTATTCTACAACAAACCTTAGAAAAAGTGCTTGTTTAAGGAAATTGAAACTAAGATAGGCAGGAAAATAGATAACTTTTTCCTCCTCCCACCCCTCCATCGACAAGTTATAAATGGTTTACGTATTCTTAAAATTGAAACCTCCAAGTTATGATGGTACTGACCCATTAATTTACCCTTATCAATTCTTTAATTGAATAAAAAGGATCTATAAGATGCTAAGATGTAGTGAAGCTATAACGATAGAGTTATCTAGCCATCAATTAGGGACATAGTACCCTAATAGTATATTTAAAACATAGAGTTAAAGGTTAAAGCTAATAACCTAATCAGTCCATTAAAATTCTAAGAAAAGCTTACAGACTAATTCTTATCACTTCGTCTCAAAGACATAAAGGCTCAAGAATTCAAGCAATTAACTTAAGGATTAATGATGGTACCATAGTATGAAGCCTAATTTGTGTGAGTTTTATGGTATGTTGGACAATTGGTGCTATTGAAGAAGGCAAGAGTAAACAAATATCTATGTGGACTTCATGACTATTACTATGATCAAGTTAATGTCACTAAAACAACACTACCTACAAGCAAGCGTTGAACCTAGTAGTGAAAGTAGAATTATGTTCCAAGATAAGGCATGGGCAAAGAGATAAGTTCTAGGAAAGTGTGAATGCCATTTTAAAGTCAAGCTAGTAGGAAGCTAAGCAAAATTGCCTTAAGTGAACAATTTAGCAGGAGGAAAATTCAAAAGAAGGGAAGTTACCATAGCATGAACTTTAGATATAAATTTATCATGAAAACCTTTAGTCAATTTCATTTAGTGCCAAATCCATCAAATAAACCACCATATTGTGACCTATGTAAATTCAACCACTATGGGTCCTATGGACGATAAGCATGTTACAAATGTGGATAACAAGGTCATAAGGCTTGAAATTGTAATACTTATTAAAAATCTAGTAGGCAGGAATTGATAGAATTAAGCCAAACAATGTCCGTTAGCAAATAATAAGTAGAAATACTTATTATTGTTAGTAGAATTATTTATTAGTGGATAATAATCCACTAGAGGTTAATTAGAAAAAATATTAGGAAAGTAGGAGTATTCAAGATACAAGCTTGTTAAGGCTTAGAAGTAATTTAGTAGTTTTGCTTAAGAGCATCCTAGAATAACCTGAGATAGCAAAATTGTAATTTTTGGCTTATTAATAAAGGAGTGGATGTCCACAAGGGAGAAAGAAGGGAATTTGGTTTAGTTAAAGGACTTTAGTGTAATTACAAAGTAAATTCTATAATTATAATTAATGAAGAGAAAATGAGGTAGAAAAATATAATATATTATTAAAGAACTTGATCCCCAAACAAAGGAATATACTAAGGAATTTGGAATAAGAATATACTAAATTATATATGCTTATATGATAAGCTTAGGAATGAAAATACTAAGAATGATGCTTAAGTAAGAATATTCCATGCATAATTCTAATCAAGATAAGTTTAGAAGTAACTAAGAAAGTTGAAATGTGATTGGTTCCTTACTAAGAAAACTAAATTGTGTACTTAGTAGTTGAAAGGGAACTAGGATGATACAATCTTGTTGGAAGGAGGCGATGTCATCTTAACTTGGGCATTATACTTCCTAACACTATAAATAAGGGATTTTAACACAAATTTTTCTCACACCACACTTAGAGAGTCATAACTAGAGTGAGAGAGTAGAGGGAAAGAGTGAGTTCTTGAGAGCTTTTGCTAGTTTAGAGTGAGTTTTCATTAGCCCTTTGAGTAGTCTTGAAGTTGGAAGCATTTTTATCAACCAATAGAGGTATAAGCTCATAACTTCTATGGATTCATCTTCTTTTATGATTCTTTTTTAAGATTCTTCACTAACTCTATGTAGTTTTAGATACTATATTTTAGATTTTAGGTGAAGGAATCAAGCTTCACAAGGATCCATAAGTGAGTAGAGATCTACTTTTTTTCTTCTTGATTTTCATTTTTGATATGTTTATATTTGGGACATATATGTGATTATAGTTGTTGTAATGTCCTGAATTTTTAATTCTATCATTTGAATTTCTAAATTCTAAGGTCATAGAAATGAAGAGCACGTTTGAATTAGCTTGGTGGGTGAATCTTAAGTCGAAAGGAATTAAGTGTAAAGGTAAACGAAATTTTGAAGGAAAAATGATAGTAGGAAAAGAATTAATTTTCCTAAACAGTATAGATGATCAGAGGAGGTTAGAAAACCCTAAAAAGGGAAGTTGTCTGAGTTTGACAGTGGAAGGAATTTTAAACAGACAGAAACCCTATGAACTAAATTGCAAAAGTGCAAAATCGGGTGTGGTTAAAGTATAAATAACCAAGAATTTGGGATCTACTATGAATAACCCAGAATTTAGGGTGTGATATGTGATTTTATTTAGTGAGACCAATAGACACATGACAAGTGTCATTCTTAGAAAAAATGGCAAGAATAGCCTTACTAATTGGTAAAAAAAGATTAAAATACCCTTGAAAATTTTAAAAAGGACCAAAACACCCTTGAAGCTTCATGAAAGCTCTTCTTCCTTCTCCTTTCTTCTCCAAGCTGTAGAATACCTCCATGAAAGCTCCAAAAACGTGCAAGAGAGAGAAGGGAGAGAAAGAAAACTTCTTTTGACTTTTTTACCTAAATATAGTGAGAATTAGGCTTAGTTGTAGAAGGAAAAGTTGCTCTTCTCATCAAGCTCTATCTATTGGTGTGTTTAGATTGAAGAAAGCTCAAGTTTGATCAAGTTTGGTGAGCTCTAAGTGAGGATTTTCAAGTTGCAGCAAGAGGTAAAAATGTTCTCCTCTAAAAGCTCTTTAATGTACTCTTCTTAATTTCTTGAAATTTTGGTGTTGGTGTGGTCAAAGGTAGTTGACCATGGAGTTTTGGATGAATTGAACATGTCTAATGGTGTTTTGGATGTTGTTATGTTGATCTATAACTTTGGTTTAGTGTAAAAACAACAAGAAACCATGATGTACACACTAGGGTTTTAGAGGCATAATGGTGCATGTGTGGATTTGGCATGTTTTGTTTGGAATTTGGCTAAATTGATGAAATTAAGATGATTCTTTTGAATTATGAAAGTGTGTATGAAACTTCCCTTTTGAAAAGCCAAAACCATGAATGTGGAAAAGAAGGAAGGAAAGAGATTTAGCCATTTAAATGGTGTTTTTGGAAGATTGGTAAGGTACACGGGGTATAACACGGCCTGTGTTGTACCCCGTGTTCTTCAACGAAGGCTGATTAGTATGTTACACGGGGTATGACACTCCCCGTGTTTACATCAGAACTGAAGGGCAGTAAGATACACAAGGTATGACACGGCCCGTGTTTACCCCCGTGTTCTTCTCTGAGCAATCCAGTGAAGCGTCGAAGTAATCCAGAAAGAAACACGGCCCTAAACATGGGGTTCTCATACCCCATGTTCTTTGTCAAGTGAACATTTTAGTTTCGATTCTTCACGATTTGCACGGTTTTACCTCCGAATCCTTTTCTAATGCATATATGTGTCATTTCAAAGCCTGAAAATAAGGATATAGAGCATCTAAGTATCTCTTTTAATCATTTTGCACAACATACTAAGTAGATGAATAATGAGACACATAGAACTTAAGTGCATTTGTGCATTTATCAATGTGGAGGAAGTGAAGAATACATGAGGTTTAAGGAAAATGATGATGTTTTAATAAGAATTACGATGTGTATTTATGTAGACTAAGGAGTGACAAGTTGGAAGGGCAAGAGAAATTGTAAAAAAGTTTTAAGTGAGGGCAAAGGAAACATCACTATTGGAAGCTTTTAAAAGGTAGCTAGCTTTATCCTTAAGCTCTGTTTTCTATTTACATGATTTTCTGTATATTATGTCATTATATGGAATGTGTATGAAATAGCTGTGTGCACACCCCGGGAAGACAGTAAAACGTTGTGTGTGAGGCCTATGGCCCAAGTTCCCCAGGATGATAATGAAATTGCTGTGTGCGGTACCTATGGCCCAGATACCTCGGGAAGACAGTGAAATGCTGTATGTGAGGCTGCGGCCCGAATACCCCAGGAAGACAGTGAAATTCTGTATATGAGGCTTAGGTACGATTATCTGTGATGGCCATCTAGATATCTATATGAGTCCTTAAATTAGCTTAATGATTGCTATGTTTGATGCACACTTCTTACAATGGTATGGAATGAGATGAAAATGATTAATTGATTTTGAAATGTATGTTTTAATTTGCTTAAGGATCTGGAATGGCTCGATATATTTTTACAGTGATAGCTAGCTACTGGGAAACTCTGTTTCTTATGTTTCTGTATTATACTAACCATTCCAAGTGATGCTTCTAGAGACCTTCTTGACAAGGGAGAATAAAGATTTGAAGTTGTATTAAGAATGATTATATAATTAGTGATGTTGTAAGTGATGGACGTATGTTTTGTAAGTTGAACTTGTTGTATAATTACATGATCCTTACCTATATTGTATGAAATACATAAATTTGAGGTATTGTGAGCTAGCCTAGAGTAGAAGGCAAATTAGTATGCATTAATTACCTATTTAATGAGGGTTAAAGTGTTAATGAGTGTGGGAGTTTACAGTTGTAATGTGGAAGCCATAAGACTTATGTTGGATTATTTTCAAATATGTTTTTCTTAAAGTTAAGAAAAGATTTTAGAATAATTTGATTTTGAGAAAGGTGTTTTTAAATGATTCTCTAAACTAGTCAAGTTCAAAAATATGAATTTTACATGGAAATGGAAGAAAATTTTGGTGGGTGTGCATTTAGAGGCTCACAATTTTCTTGCTTTAGAATTGATAAAAATTCTATTTTTGAAGATTAAAAGATGTTATGCTATTTTTTGAAATAAATTTGAGATGATAAAATGCATGAAAATCAAGTTTTGAAGACAAAAAATGCTTTTAAATCAAGCATACTAGTCCTATGGTTTTCTTGCTATTTTGCTAAAGAAAAAATTTATTTTTGAGGAAAAATTTGCTACACTGTATTTTAAACTATTTGATTGATGTTATTAAATATTTTTACTATAACTTTATAGCAAGAATATGACTAAAGTCATATTTGGAAGCTTATGAAATTATGCTAAAAAACAATTTTTTTATTTAATGGTTTTAACTGGTAAATAATTTTCTTACAAAAAGTTTTCATTGGTAAAGTGTTTTGCTAACTTGTATAACTCATTCTATAATTAAAGATGGTTGAAAAATGTTGTTCAAATTATTTTAAACATGACTAGAAATTCTCTAGTTCTTTAATCGAAAGTTGCATTAAAAAATAATTTTTCATGAAAAAGTGTTACTTTCTTTGATAAAACTTGATAGTTGCTTGAAGTAGTAAGCATTGTAACTTGCTTTGAATGTGAAAAAGGTTGAAATATGAGGTTTATGCCCTTTATTTGACATCTGGAAATTTTGGGGAAATTTTAATGAAGTTTGCTATTTAAAATAAATTTTCTAATTATAAGAATGTTTGCTAAAACCTAGTATTATTTTATGACTATTTTCTTAACTCTTGAATGTTATTATATGGTGATATAGTATAGTTTTGTATTGCTAGTAGCAAGTGTTTATGCTTGATTAAATAAGAAAAAATAGTTTTCTTGCTTATTAGAATGATATATAAAGTTGATGATTAAATTTACTTAGAAATAAAAGTTGTGGAACTTGAAAAACTCAAGCAGAAAACTCTACAATTTTAATGTAGAAACCATGAGTTAGTGATTATATTAGAATGATATTATACTTGTTTAATAGTATACTAATGTGCTAAGAATGTGCTTGAATGATGATAGAAATTTTATGAAGAAAATAGATACTACTTTATAAGTTTCATGGTGAAACCATAAGTTTATTGCAAGATTAGTATATGAATATTGACATGAATTGTTCTATGACTTATATATGCCCTAATATGTTTATTTGTGAAGGTGATATTGTAATTTGACATGTAGAATAGAGACTCAAATGCTTCATATGGTCACTAGTAAGGTAACAAGGTAATTGTAAATCTTTTACTTGCTACATTATACTTTGTTATGTTTCAATTAGGCTAATAGATGATATTTAAACCTTATCCTATTATATGTGAAATGGGCTACTGATAGCCCTTTGTGAAATTTTGGCTATATGATGACATGTCATACACTTTTATGATATAAGACTATACGGAAAGATTTAGGGATTGGCTCAGTGCTATAACTTTCAAGTTACATGGAAGGATGCATGTAATAAGGTTAACCTTAGAGAGACAAGGGTAGGATATGCATAAGATCAGGTTGGCCTGATGTAATAAGGAGAAACCCTTTATGCCTCTATGCTATTATAATTGTTTAATACCACTTATTAATAGTTTAATATTTATGATTGAATTATATATGTAGAAATATTTGATAGTCCTTGATGAGGTAAATCTTGAATATATGCCTTGTATATAAATGTTATTTGAATTAAAACTGACTAGAAAACTTGTATGATAGCTATCTTACTAAATAATTCTATTACTTACTCCATTTGTGAATATATTTTATAAATATTGTGTCTGATGCATCCATTAAGCTTATAGGTGGAACGTATATTACTCACATTATGGTACATACTAACAAGAGTTCTAGAAACTAAGTTTGTTCCTGAGTATGTTTCACTTGCTACCACTGAAAATTATAAGTCTTATATGAGTTTTTATTTTAAGGTTTCATCAAACAACTAGGTTGATAGCTATCACTTTTTTTCTTCTTTTTGTTTGTAACTATTACAATATCATTATATATATTTTGACAAACGGATATGGTAAAACCTTAATATCTTGTTTGTATAAAACATACCTATGTTTAATTATGATGATATAGACACATGATGCACATTATTACATGTCTTGTTTATTTTTATTTAAGGATTATTATAACATCACAATAAGGGAATTTATAAATATTTATAGAAAACTTGTATGATACCTATGTTTAATTATGATAATATAGACACAATATTTATAACATCCTGATGTTAAATGTAATCATATATATCTTCTCAAGCATTATTCACTAAGTTTTAAATTAAAACTATTTCTAATCTATTTCCAAAGAAAAGACATTGATTTCTGAACTTGATGTTATCTCCAAATTATTTAAAATAGAGTAAGATCTTTTAATATTCTAAGTTTTATAAAAACTAATCCTATTCTATTATATTGGTTTCATGGTTTGAACTTAAAAACATTATTGAGTTTTCAAAAAGTTTTCTATAAAATATCTTTCTAGTTTCTTAACGAATTTTCAAGAATTAATACTTAGATGAGTTTTATGAATCTATTTCAAGTCTGTATTTCTAATAAATTATGTTTTTTCAAATTTTTTTTTGAAAAATTACTTATTTAAGAATTTGTTTGAAGTAATGACCTTTTAATAAATAAATATTTTTCTAAAATCACTTTACTAAAAGTTTTTGTGTTTTAAGATCATTATATTTCAATTATTTTTAAAATATGAAAGAAATTTTCTTATGTTGACTTAGATTTTGACCTTAAAGAGATTTTTATCATGTTTAATTTTTTGAAATGTATTTAAAAGATTGAACCTCATTAATTGTGAAAACTGATTTTTTTAATTGATACAAAATTTTTTTTAAAAATTATTAGTGAATCTTGTATCTTTGCATTGCACATAATTTTGAAAATTGTAAATTTTTCATAGATAGTTAATTTAGAAAGTCTTGTTAAGATATTTAGTTGATATTTTTACGTTAGTTACAATGGTGTAACAATTGGATTATGACACAACAACTTAGTATAGAAGCAACGATTAGATCACAAGTTAGTAGGTTCAAGCCTTAAATGCTACTATAATAGGTACTTTAGAAAACCTTTCTATTTAATTTTAGTTAAGTATTAGGTTAGAAGTGAAGAAAAATTAGTTAGAATAATAAGTAATATAGGAAATTTAGTTAATATGTTAGCAAATGGTGTAAATCTTGGTGTTAGTAAAATAAATGTATATCTTAAATATTATGAACATTATGAAAAAATGATGAATGTATATCTTAAGTATTATGAGGAGAATCACCATTCCCTCATTTGGGGTGATCCCATTAAGGAAAAATAAGGAAAGGGAATGAGTTTTTTTGAACCAAACAAAAATAAAGGGAATGAAATTTCACCATTCCCTTTCATTTTCTGATTACCTTCAACTAAATGGATCCTAAGTGAGTAATAGTTTCATAGAGCCTAAATCAAATGTGAACTAGTTTATAGCATGTGTGCCTAAGAATATATGATATGAATGGTTGTGTTAGACTTCATGAAGATGCTTTTGGTCTTCGAAACTCTATGGATTATAATGGTACTTAAAATGATAAGCTAGCTAAAGATATGAAATCATAGCTGTGGGATGCTATGTTTTTAAATTTATCAATTGATGATCTTAGATGTGCTAGTGGTAAAATTCATTTTGATGGATGGATGGATGTTATTTTCTTCAAGGTTGTGTAAGGTTAATCATAGGATAGAGGAATTATTCATGGAAGGATTGCTAAGATTCAAAAGTACCTTTGATTATTTGATAAGACCTTTTAAGCATTTACATAAGTTATTGACAATTCTATAAAATTCTACCCTATTTGGTGAAAATTGAGGGATGAATTCCTTTAACGGATAAAATTTGTAATACCTGATGGAAATCTAATAGATTAAAATTACTAAAGGCTAGTTAAAGTGCTATTGTAAATGGGTAATTAGAAAAAGACCCATTGATTTTTAATAGATGAAAATCTATTATAATTATTTTGGAGGAATAAGAGATTTTTAAGAAACATTTGGAATTAAGGGTTAATATAAACCTAGCGTAATGAAAAGTTTTTATCTAGAAACACCTAATAGAAATCCAAAGGCATTAACACTAGAATTTGTAACAAAAAAATTCCAATATGTATGAGCAGCTTAAAGAAGTAATATTTTGAAAAAAGAAATGTGGTTAATAATCATAAACACTACTTAAGTAAGCTTAATTATTGGAAGCACTATGAATTCAAGTAAGTGTAATTTTATTGTGAAATTAAAGAGAGCATTTCAATGTTTAATTTATTAATTTTCATTTGTTTCTTATGTATTCATTCTATGAGGAAATAATTTATTTTTTACTATCAATTTAATTTCCAAGCATTTTCCAAGTATTTTCCTAAATTATTTTTATTAGAGAATTTAAACTTGTCATTTGGACTTTAAAATTATTATTTTATTACATTTGAACATTTCCTTAACTTGTGGCCAAGTACACAAAACCTAGAGAAGCATATGATCATTTAAAGAGAAAAATACTAGCACTTAAGCATTAAATGAGGGAATATTGCTAAAATTATAAAGAGAATGTTAAGATTTTGTGTGATTTTACCTCATCCAGGGCCCTAAGTACCTATAACAACTTGGAGCCAATGTTTGATAATGTTAGCTTATCAAAAGTGATGTCATTAGAGGCTTACACTTCTTTCAACATTTTGCTACAAAATGACCTTGCCTATTTGATGATTTTGCACAACAAAATTAGAATGAGAAAGGGTGAGAGGCATTAGAGAAAAAGGGAGAGAAGGAAAGAGAGGTAATAAAGAGTGTTCTTTATCTCCTTCATATTTCTTAGAATATTTTTTTTTGTTTTCCTGAAAAGTGTTCTTAAGTTTTCTTTAAAGTTCCTTGAAGAAAAAGCTCTCTCCTATCTTCTAAGGGAAAGTAATTTCATCTTGTCTTGTTATTCTACTACTTTTCATGGTTCTTTTAAAAGATACTTTACTAACTTTGTGTTATTTTTTAGGAGATAAAAGTTGGATCCATAGGAGCATAAGTAAATGAACAAAGCTCTAAAGAGTGAGTGAAGATCTACTCATTTTCTTTTAGGTTTCTTTAAGAAGGTCTTGCATGTATGAGATGTATATGTTTTCTTGTTCGATAGTGTGTTAAAGCCATGATTTTCATGGCAGATCCAATTTCTTTTAAACTTGGAAAAGTGTTTTCTTTAAAAAAAAAACACAAGTTATTATTTTGCATCTAAAAAGTGTGGATCTTGGAAAAAGATGTTTTAGTTTCCAACTTTGGAAAAGGAAGTGCTTTGAAAAGTTTTGATCTTTTGAATCATCCTATGTTATAAAAGCTATTTTATAATTTTGAAAAGTTAGATCCTTACAAATTACTTGAAAAAGAAAGGGACTTAGAATATATTTGAAAAGGGTTTGCAAAGTAAGTAAAAATGCATTTAAAAAGGACATGAAAGTGTTAAAAGTGATTTTGAAAATGATAGGCTATTCTATTTTAGATCTTGGATGGTTATCTTTTATGAACAAAGTTTTTTTTTTTTTTTGGGAAAAATTTAGAAGCAAAGTCATGTGTGAAACATTACATGAAGCTCTTAGGTTTTCTTAGAAAACCATGAACAAATTTTTGATATTGTGAGAAAATTGTTGCACATTTGGTATCAAACATTTGTAATGATGTTTATATTAAATTTTTTAAGCAAAAATAATATTTAAGAACATCTTAGATGTTCTTGGGTGTCATAGTAAACCTTTAAGAATAAGTTTGATTTTGTAAGAAAATGTTATTACACTTGGTTGTAAACTTTTTTAGGAATGATAGGAAAGATTTGTACCTAAGTTTTTGAGCAAAAAGGATGTTGAAAAGCAAGTTGAACAGGCCATGGTTTTGGTTGGAGTAACAACATCAGAACGATGATTTTAGAAGTGAAGTTTTATCTTTTATATTATTGAGTGTTAGTAGAATATTTTGGAAACTTATGTAATGAATTTTAAGCAAGAAAATGGTTGAAAAATGACCTTGAAGATCATGGTTTTCATACTAAAAAATAGCAAGCTTTTGCTCTAAATTCTTTCATGAAAAGCTTGTTTTCCAAAATGCTAATTGTGTTTGAAAACCTAGGAAAGCTTTGTGGGTGATTTCATAGCTATTTGATGTTGATAAATTTGTATGAGTCATAATTTTCTTGCTATATAACCATGAGCAATGCCTTGAATATGACTAACTTTGAGCATAATAAAGGATGGAAAATTCAAGTTGAAGCTCCATAATTTTTGCTAGAAAAAAACCATGTAATGTAACTTTGTTTTAAAAGGAAATCTTATTTGATTTTGGTATAGAATTTTATGAAAATACTTATGTTGAAATATACTTGAATGTGAAAGAAATTGGTTGTGAAAATATGGAAGGAGCTGCACAGTTTTATGCTAAAAACTATAAGCATCCTATGGTTCTTATTGCATGAAATATGTTAAGATTTATTTTATGATTTTTATATGCACTATTGAAATTCTATACAAGGGTATTTAAGAAGAAATCCTTAATGATATTCATGAAAATTATGAATAAGAGTTGGTGTGAAAAACTTTTAGTAAATTACATAAAATCAAGAAAGAGTTAATGTACTCTTTAATGTGCAAAAGTATGATTATAGTTATTAAACTCTTGAAAATCTAACATTGAATATGAAAGTATGAGTGCTTGAAAAAGCTCACTTGATTATATGATTGTGATTATGATTATAATATCATTTATGTGATGATTGGGGCAAGGATGGTATTATGACCTTATTCTATTTAATATTATGAAAATTGTGAAATGATGTGGCTAAATGAAACATGATTTGTTAATGTGATAAAATGCATCATAACACTATGAGAGTCTGTCTTTACTAATGAAAGTGTTAAAAGACCATGAGTTTATATTCACTGTAATGAAAAAGGATTAAAAATCTTGAACAACTTTCTTCACTATAAGGATTTGTATGAAATTGTGTTAGAAGCCAAGAGGTTATCTTCACTATACCTAAATGTTAGGTGGAAAGGTTAGTAAGGTATCCTATATTCTAGTTTCATGCAATGATGTTTTATAGGTAGTAAGGAAGAACAAGGTTGGGATGAATAGGATAAGGTTAACTAAGTGTTATAAGGTGATAACCATGGACACCTCCTACCATTATTTTTGTTGTGCAACTACCAATGATAATTGCTTATGTGTTTGTGAATAGAATGTGGTTATGTTTCATAAGTGCAAAAAATAATTACTAAAGTGATCTAATAAGATTTTACAAATGTTTTTTATATATATTTTGTGTATATGTGATTTTGTCTAAAACCTATTAGAAAATGGGCTAGGAAGCCATCCATTAATTAATTTATTACTTACACTCTGTTTATTGATTTTTTTCAAATAGTTCAACACATGATAAGACCTATTTCTTTGACTAATTGTTAGTGGAAGATGATAATGACTGAGTCTAAGCTTAAAGGATACGATTTAATTTTTCAAAAAGTTGTAATAAATTTACTTTTTAGTAGATTTTCAAAAAAATTTGAAATTTGTGATGCATATTTTAGGCTTAATATAATATTAGCCTATGGACAATTTTATGGATACATGTCTACTTTCTCACCATATCTAAAAGTGATTATCTTATGATATTTACTAAAAGGTTGTTTTTGTGGTACATAAAGATATGACTTATGACTTTCAAAGAAAAAAGAGGAAAATATAGTTTTCAATATCCAAGGTAGTTTGTATAAAGTTTTTCATTTAAAAAGAATTTTTTTTATGTCCTTTAAGTTTGAAAACCTTGTGAAGAGTCACTTTCTTTCATAAATAGTTGCAAAATGAGTTTTCAAAAGTAATATGTCACTTATTTGATTTCAAAGAAGGAAATTTGATTTAAAGTTTTTAAAGAGAATATGTTATCTCTAAAGTGTGTTTTATAAAATGAATAGGATCTTTCAATTTTTTAGAGTCTTTTAATCTAATCCTATTATTTTGTATTTGTTTTATGGTCTGAACTACCATATTTACAATATATTTCTCTTGAAAAGGAAACTAGAGTGATATTAGTTTTTTTAAGGATTTTTCAAGAAAATAATGATTGTGTTCTTTAATGTTAATTCAAATAATTTTATAAATCTATTTCAAATATTTTCATTTCACTTGGAAGAAAAAAAGAAAAGAATTTGTGACACATCTGTTTAGATGAGGTTCTATTTGTTTTAAATAAATTGCAAAGTATTTTTTTGTTAAAGAGACTTTTTTGAACCTCATGTATTAAAGATTTCATGATTTTTATTTTCTAAATAAGAGTTTGGAAATTTGCATATACAAATGTGCAAAAAAAAATAATGGAACTTTGAACTCCATGTTTATGCATCTTACATGTTTTCAAAATGTAGTAAAAGTTTTGAAATGATATTGTTGAAAAGGCTTGTAATGATATTTCATTTATGTCTTTATGTTGGCCATGATGGTTCAAAATTTGAGTCAAGATAAAAAGGTATTTGAGATGTTAATACATTGGTTTTTGAAGTAATGGAAATTGAAAGTTATAACTACTGGCTCTATTCTTTGAAAGGGTGAAGCATATAATATCAGTTTACTTTACTAATAAATGTCCTTTTTTTTTTATCACTTAGTTTAAAAATTTTGTTCTTACTCCCTTTTTTGTGTTTAGGTTTGGGTTAATCCTTTGAAATTGTTCAAATCTTATAGAAGTATTTTATCTAAGACTATAATATCTCTCACTTGATGATTATTTATGTAGAGGACGTTAGCATCTTGGATGGAATACTTTTATAAAGCAAGATGGCTATTGCTTGTAGAATCTATAGTAGAACCTCAATATGAGGAAAACAAATTAGCCTTTTTTAATGCATAAGAATTTGCAATAAGGATCTTGTTTTATGTTGTAAATTTAGATGTATTTTGATTATGCCATAATAGTTTATTGATTATTTAATGTAGGAATTTTTTTGTAGAATATAATTAGATGTAATGATTCGCAAAAAAACATAATTACTTAAGCAATTAACTTCATGCCAAAATAAGACATTAGCTATTTACAAAATTGTCATCCAAAAGACTTTTCAAAGGTCACAACGAGAAGATGGAAAACATTTGCATGTTGATTTTTGTTATTAATCAACATATCAAAGCATTTCAAAAGTCTCATTGGGTAATGTAATTGTCACTTACTTGATAATTGGGCATGCATAAAACATCAATTTTAAGTTAATAACTGACAATTATAGTTTTGTTTATTACTTATATATTTTATGTTCACTTCCCATTTGAAAACATCTCAATGATTCCTTAGTCTTTATTATCTAACTCTAGCATTTTTTAAGATGGGGAAGATAGCTCTCCCACCATTTCAATTAACACTTTTAAAGGCATTATATAGTTTGATTTTTGTTGCCTTATCCAATGTCATTTAAATATGTTAAATGAGATGGTAGAGAGCTATTTTCCTTCTCCTTAAACAAATGTTGGCCTTAGTTATAGAGGCAAATGTTTTATTAAAATCCATGATTTACCAATATTTAAATGTAATGGATACTGTAATGTGATTTTTTTTACAATGGTTATGAAAATTGGTACCAAGGTTGCCGATAAGTGTGTAAAACAAAAGCCCTTTTTTCATGTAATATAATTGTAAATTTACATTTGTTAATGTAATGATATATAGAAGGAATAAAATTATAAAATAAATTTTCTTATATCCCATATTTTTGTATATTCATATTCAATGTGTTAATATTTGTGTTGTTGTAAGAAAAATATGCAAAAGAGCTTATAACTTATCACAAATTTATGATATTTAATAAAATTACTAAAATATTCTTTATTAATTTTGAAACAAACCTTCTTTCTCTTTAAAATTATAAAAATTATTGTCTTAAAATATAGTAAATCTCTCATCTTTTTTATGCAAATTTCTAGCTTTCTTACACTTGATTTATCCCTTAAGTAGTTTGTAGAATGGTTAGTTTGTATTCAATTAGTTGATGGAATTTTTTAAATTTTGATATGTATTTAAGTTACATTAAAATTTATTGGTAGAGTCACTGACAAAAAGAAATCAATTGTATACAAGTAATCAATGCCTAAAATTAAATAATGACAATTTTGTAAAATTAGAAGATGAATAGTTGGATAAAAAAATTGACATGAGTTACCATGTTGATTTTTTTTCAACCTAATTGATGTCTAATAAACATTTACCATTAACATTTAATAAATAGTAAGCATTTACTGCTAACATATAATAAATAGCAAGTATTTACTAAGTATAAAAGATAGATTCATTTAATAAATAATTTGTAAGAAAGATATATTTATTTACCAAGGATGACATTTATGAGATATTAGAAAGCCATAAAAAATTACAATATCTCAAGGCATATCACCAATCAAGCTATATGAATTAAAGCATACATAAGATGTCAATTTTGGCTAATAAACATTGTTTAAAGTTTTGCAGATTGTCTATAAATTTTATTCTTATTTTCCATTTGAAACATCTTTCTAATGCCCTATGAAAGGCTATCTTTGTTATTCATTGTGAATTATAGTATTTGGATTCTTTTTCAAGAAGAACATTCAAGGACTTTGAGAAAATGCAAAGATCAGAAAACTAAAGATAAATTGTAGTGAGAAAAAACAACAAGGCCATTCTTGCATTAGAATGCTTGAATTCATTACAATAATGGTGATGTTACTTCTTCTCACTACAATTTATTTTCAATTTGCAACTATTTATAATCTCTAACTTAGAAGCCCTCAAACAATATAAAAGAATTATGAATAAAGTATACCCATTCTTTCTTTTCATTTAAAATTCATTATTCATTGTAATAGATTTTCATTCATTGTATACATTGATGTACTAGTATCAAAATAAATAAAATGGCATAAGATCATTTTTGTAATAGATCATTAGTTTCTTATTTGTTTCATTTTTATTCAATTTGTTACTATTTATATTTTTTTAATTGTATAAAAAAAATCATAATGCAAAATTTTTTTAATTTTATTAATTTCATTTAGAGTGAGTTCAATTAAAAATAAAATTCATCAGTTCACCAAAAAAATTCATCAATTTGTAAAATGGTGTTAGTGTTCATATAAGATTTACCTTAAAATTGTAAAATTATTGCTTAAAAGTTATGGAAAATGTTGCCTAAATAAAAGATATGAGTTTCTTGATAATAATTAAGTGTTATGACATTAGTTCTTACTTAATAATTGGCATCTAGAATTTTATAGCAGAACAACATTATCTTATTATTGACATTTGGTTTTTCATAGTAACTATCATGAAAACTTAAAAAGAGTGCAAAAAGCAATGTGGAAATGGAAAATAAAAAAAGGTGAACCCATGACGACATTTGTGAATTTCATCCTGAAACTCTTCCAATCTCAAATTATTATTTCTCTAATGAGGTTTGCTTAACTTCTAACCTTAAGATGAATCTTTTCAATTTGCTATTTATGCTCACTAATTATTTTGTAAGATTTAAACTCTATTAGTTTATCATTAAATTTGTAAGGTTATGCATTTAATAGAAAAATATAAAATACAAAAATAAGGATTCGTCTAATTTTTTTTATTTGCTATTGTAATTTTTTGGTTTCATAATTAATCATATTTTGTTGTGTTTCATTTTGGCACAACTTTTATAGGTTTATAAAGATAAAAAATTTGGTAAGAAATTTGATTTCATTCATTTTCTTTGACATTTATTATAATAATCATACATGAAATTTTAATGAATACTCATTGTATTTGTAGGTGTTAGATTTAAGAGTGTTTTTCCAGGCTAATCTTCTATATTGAGTAATAAGTAAGAAAACAAATTTAGCAAAGCACCTATCTCTAACTAAGGTAGCTTTTTGTTGTTTTCAAATTTTTTTACTCAATTTATTCCTTAAAATTGTTGAAGTTAGGATAATGTAATGTGATAAGAGATGTTGAATCTATTTTAGTTAAGGTGTTCTATAAGAAAGGATATAAAGGAAATAAGGAAGACTAGGAAAGGAAGAAGTGGGGAAGGGGTTAGGTTTAGATGGGGTGTATGACATACCATGTTGGTTTTTTTTTAACGATTAAAGTGGTATATGAAATTTGACATCGATTGTTCATAAAAAAAAACTAGCACTTAATGTTATTAAACTTTTTCGAGTTATATTCCGATGAAGAAATAATGATAATTTTATGCTACGAAAATTAATATTATTTTAGTTTACCTTAGTTATTAAACCAACATGGAATTGTCTAACATACAAAAACTCTCATATATGTCGAGTCATAAGCAATTTTTAACTTTTTAGATAATTGACGTGAAATCACATTTCTATAGTAGTGAATTTTTAAAATTTGCAATGTATTTTTTACTTTACCATAATGCACACATATGATCTTGAAAATTGACAAAAAATATAAATTTATATGAAAAACTATATTCTTAAAATATAAGGGAGTAAACATGTAGTTGTAGAAATAATATGATATAAAATCATCTTACTTCTCACATAAAGTGATATATACTAAATGTTTATAATATGATTAACTTATAGATTATAGCAAATTTACTAGATATATTTTTAACTAGAAGAGAATAAATAAGTATTAGCTACTAGTGCTTCAATTTGTATTGATATGGCAATATGTTTATCAATAATAATTAGATCTACACCATGTTTAAGGCATGTTAAAATTAATTAGTTCTAAATACAAATATCTTAAAAAAAGGAGTAAATAAATGGCCTTATCAAGGAATTAAATATTTTTTAAGATATTTGAGGTATAATTAATGATAAATTTCTAGAAGAAGTTTAAATACCTAAGATTTACAAAAATAAATAAATTTTAATTAATTATGTCTCTAATTAGATAGATGGAATCAAAAAGGAAATAGTTGTTAACAACATTTATTGTTAGATATAATGTATCACTCAAAATTATGAAAGATAATGGTTATTGAATATCTTGATTTTATGGAATGATGATATATCATTATTAGCCAATAAGAAAAGATGCATTTTAGATATAAATATAGATTTTAAATTTATCTGTATTATGAGGAAATACATGGAAGGTGTTAAGTGAATGAAACATCCTAAAAAGTATAAAATTAATAAGGTACAAATATATAATTGTGCCAAGAAAATAAGAAAATTGAAGTTTCAAAGAGAAAGCATGATTTGTAGCATAAAGATTTTTATAAAGATATTTATTGGCTATGAGAAATATTTATTTATATGTGGTGCATGCATTTTTTTTAACAATATATCAAAAACTTAATTTTTGTTTGATGGATTTAATTTTATCCTATTTCATGCATAATATTGATAATGATATAATAATCCCTAAAGGATTTTGGATATACAAATCATGCAATTTGAATTCTTAAGAAATATATTTAATTAAATTATAAAATTTTTTGTATGGATTAAAGTAATTGGGAAGAATGTAATAGAAATTTTATATTTGGATTCACATTAATTTATAAATAATGTGGAATCTCTTTGGGTATCTTAGGTGAATGCTAAGATTATCATGTGGGCATTTACATTTAGTTATATTAAACTTATGTAAATCTTATTATGCATATTATATTTATATCCTTGATGGATACTAATCGCTTAGTAAACCAAATGTAAGCATTCAACATGTTTAATATTAATATCTTTTCAAATATAATATTTAGTATTGGTGGATGCTTATGATCTCAATTAGACATATAAGTGAAATAATACCAATAAATATTGTCATTAATTTTTAAAATTCAATTTTTATTTATAAATTAATGTAGGTTCAAGTAGGGGATTATTAGACATCTTCTATGTAGGTTTCATATTAATTTTTAAATAATTATTTATTTTTAATATTACTTTAAACCTAATCTATGGTGAATATAATATATTGGGTTCTATTCTAGTATTTAGGCCCGACATGGATTAGCCAAGCATAGATCTTCTGATAAATAAGATCTATGACTTAACTTTATTAATTAAAAAGATTTTCTTACCTTTAGTAATCAACCTATCTACATTTTGTCCCATCAATGTACAAAGTCAAATTTTCTTATCAAAGAGAAAAAATAGGAGTTTACAATAAAAGGAATGTACCCCTTTAACAAAATCTCTTCTACTCTTTGTATGCTTCAATACAATTACATGATTAGATAGATGAATTTGGGGATTCATTAGCATCACAATTAAAGATACACATAATAATCTTCTACCTTATTATGTTTAAATTATGCCTTGATACATGATGTTACTAGGAAGTTTAAATAATTTTCAATAGTGAAATTAGACCCTAGTTTGCATCTTGTATCATGGTTGATTTTGTTAAGGAAATTATATGGAATTGTATATTTTCTCTCTCTCAATCTCTATTTTTCTCCTTGCCAAATTTAGTTCTGGATTTTCTAGCACTTTATGTATAGGTTTGTGAGTAAATTTTATACATTTATCTACTAATAAATTGATAAGTTTATATGATATGCTTAATAAGATGTAAATGGTTCTAATTAAAGGCTTTAAAATTGCATTTTTTGATTTCATCCTATGCCAAATGCAATAGTTCTAGAGATTGTAAAATGCTAGATTATTTATACAATTAAATAATATATATATATATATATGTGTGTGTGTGTGTGTGTGTGTGTGTGTGTTCTAGAGATTGTAAAATGCTAGATTATTTATACAATTAAATAATATATATATATATGTGTGTGTGTGTGTGTGTGTGTGTGTGTGTGTGTGTGTGTATTATGTTATTTTTTAGGATACCATAATCCTTGAACTTGCTATGCATAAGCATGCTAATGAAATTCTTTTCTTTTTTGCTTTTTTAGTAAACATGAGCTTTAGCCTACCCTACAAGAATCCTAAAGACTACCTCTTAAGTGTTTATGTTGTTTAAGTTCTCTACCACCATGCTTATGTTTTGTGTAGTTATTAATTTTTTCCTTGCATATGTTCAAGTGTATGCATAGTTTCTATAACTAAGTGTGAGTGTTTTCTTGCTACCATTGTGATGAAATATGAAGAAATTATATGTTATGACTTGTCCTGATCATGACTGATGTTAATTCCATTACCGATTTCCATAAGTTTTAACTATTTTCATTCTTTCTATTCAATGGGAGTTTTCAAATTCCAGGGAAACTTAAAATTTACTTTTAAATTTTTATGAAAAAATGAATAAAATCTTCCTTATTTTTGGACACTTCTCGAGGGCTACATGCTTTATAGTTAAAACCTATGAATTTTCAAATACAATAAAATCATATACATATACATAAAACATCACAATTTTAACTTTATACACATCCAATAATCCAACACATCATATAAATTAACAAATCCTTTTTTTAATGCTGATTGCATTCCTAACTATCAAATCTTTTGGTAAAGCAGTCTTAATTCTCCATGAATGCAATAAGCTTAAGTCTCAACCCAAAAATATTAGAAATACAATGGAATGAGTTATGTGAACTCAATGAGTATATAACTACCACTATTTTGCAAGTGATCAATTTTATATATGACAATCATAAACTAATCAAGAATCAAATTAGAAGTAATAACAAACTCATTTCTTAAATTTTCTAAAATATATAAAACTATGTTCTGAAATGGGAGTTCAGCTACCCAAGACCTAACTTAATTTCCTATAACACAATTATAGGAGCCTCAACTTTTCATGAGATCTTAATACCATATATTACCCATTTTGGGTAGGCATCACACACATAAATAACTATTATGGTTCAAATACAAATAAATCATAACAATCACATTAAGCCTTTGCAATCATATTAAACAATGATATTTAAACACAAGCAGAAACTCTAATATCATATAGCATTACATAATGGTTACAGTGGCCATACATGTAGCCACTATCTAATTTCAAGGCCACTTTAATACTTTCTTAACTATTTGCCGAAAATTTCAATCAATTTCATATCTTTCATAATTGTTTTGTTGGAAACTTACCATCCAACTCTTATTTCATAACTAATTGCTATGAGTTTACCATCCGGCTCCATATCATTGTACCATAATTGTTCATAGTTTCCAATGCCATTATTGACATGATCCATAAATAGTAAACACAGGTGAGTTCAACTCCTACATCACAATTGTCTATAACATTTTAATACAAAGTCACCATTTAATCACCAAACAATATTAAGTACATAGATAACACTTTACTCACATAGTCTATCAATGATTAGAAATAAACATTATCATGCTTTTACTGCACATTCTAATCTAATAATATCATCTCAATATGCCACCACACTGAATCTACTCATGTGTATAACTATATTTATACAAAGATATAGAATCGATACTAATAATGAGGAAATCATAATTTATAATATTTAAATTATATTTTGTTTAGATAAGAGTGTGATGGTGAGATATACACTCACCTAATGACGTTGATTCCATCTTGGAAGTTCTAAAGTGTCCATAATCATCTTTTTGCATTTTCCTCCTATTGTCACCATTTATTAAGATTAATTGTAAATATATCAAATTTACTTATTTCCTCTTCAATTTATCATTCTTGTATTTAGAATCTAATTAAAATGTTTTAACCTTCTCTATTGAAATTCTATTCATTTTTTCCAGAGTCAATCATAAGAAATAAAATGTATAATGTATTATGAAGATTTTAGGATCAAGATCATGTAAATGAAATAGTAAAACTCAGTGTCATAACTAGTGCCCATTCAATCTACTCCTTCAATCTATCTTATAATTTCCTTAAGCTAATCATAGACTTACTATGAATTCATTTCAAGCCATCATCAAGTACTTGAATGGCATAAAACAAATCTTTCTAAATCATACTTAAATTTGTAAAATATTGAAATATAACACAATAAAAATACTATAAATATGTTATTTTGATATTCTATATCATAAAGTTTTTAATTTTCAAAATCTTTATCATATATTTCAAATACATATACAATAGGTGAATTCAATTTGAGCTCAAATCATTTAAAAGAAAACAAGACATTAGAACATAATACACTATATTCATTTTAATAATTATGGTTCAATCTACTCCTTCAATCTATCCTATTACTCACCCATGTTTCTCTAAAATATATAACCATTATTGAAAATGTTATGGTAGATTACTTTAATTCTGTTAGTGTATATGCCCTAAAACCATCATATTGGTGATTGTAATTTTGAATCATGTTATTTTAATAGTAATTCTGATTATTATATTTATATATATTATCTGCATAATATATTCAATTATGATAATAACCTTAGAATAATTGTATTCTTAAATGTCCTTAGTCATATATCATTGTGGATTAGGTTGCTTTGATATGTTAAGATTAGCATGTGTGAAGACTTATATGTGATATTAAGTTTACACATGAATACAAGTTAAAGAACTTATATACTGGACCGACCCATATTAAGAACACTACATGGATCGTTATATGAGTGTCATGAGTGGTTCTTAGTGATCATTATTAATATAGTCCTTTAACCTGAGATCATCAAGGTTCCCTACATGTGAGTTTCATATTTTGATACTATTCTATGTCACTAATAGTTGAGTGAATGCAAGGGTAGATATTGAATATGTCACATATCATGCGGAGGGGTTTGTATGATCAAGATGGGATTTGTCCCTCCTATATAACAGGAGTAACATCTGTGGGCCCTTTGATTAAGCAAAGCTGAGAAAATGCATGATCATACTTAAATGAATTGACATGGGATGTCGATTACATTTGTTTCAGTCAGCTTACTTAAGAATCAAGAAACCTTAAGATTGAGCTATACGGGAATGACACGGTCCATGTCTCGTGCTCAATCTTATAGGACAAAAAGACATAGGTGATGATTATATGTAAAGGTTTAGTCAAATCACCAACTTTCTCATTACTTGGATAACAATGATGTGTTGTTAAACACCAATCATTGTTTATGATCATTAATATGATTAATGGTCATTGCCAACGTAATGAGAGCCTGTAGGGTCGCACACTTAAAGCCTAGTGAATTTGAAATTAATTGACCAAATTGTTTGGGCCTAATATTTGAGAATTCATGTTATAATTATAAGGCTCAATAGTAAGCCTATAATTGTACATAGAATAAAGCTCAAATAGATTAGGTTTTTCTATGCACCTATTTAAATAGGCTTGTTGGGTAATAATAGTTGATATGATTATCATTATTCACACACCCCAAAAAGGCACAGAAAAACTCTAGCACCTCTCTTTGATCAAAACCCTTGAAAAGGCGTAGCTAACATTACGAGGTGAAAGGAGATCAATTCGAACCGGTATTTGTGTGGACATTTATCGGTGATTCACGGATTCGTGTAGATACTTCAGAGTCTTCGGCCGAAAGGAAGCTGAAAAGGTGATCAACGATCGAGTTCTAAAGTCATCAACAAAGGTATTGAACGAACCCTTATTCCAATTTAACATTTTTGCATGGATCCAATTGATGGGATCGGTTTATTCCGCTGTGCTCGTATGGCTTCCAATCCCTACAAATTCTTCTATTAAATCATCATCATCATATATTATATATACACAAATGCTCATAATATTCCTAGTATCGAATCATTTTACTGCATGATTCTCAACAATATAGTGACATATATTCTTCACTATATATTTTGATCATATTGCTTCCTATTTATCATTTTATAATATAAAAATTATATTTTTCATGTGTGCTATACTGTGTATCAAAATCACACACAAATGCCCTTACCTTGAAATTAACTTTTAGGCAATAGAAAATATAAATTCTAAGCATACGAAGGTTTTTACCACACTTTGAGGGAGTCGCCGGTAGCTCGTCAGTGTCAGAACACAGCAAATCACTAGTGGTTCAAAGCTATCATAGCTCCCTTGTTTCACTATTACTTGTACCTGCTTTTTGCCCACAAGTTGACATCCAGCTACAACGAAGGAGAAGGAGAGGAAGCAGCTTAGCCACGACTTGACCTCCTTCGTAAGATCCCCTCCTCTTATCATTATTCATAGCCATAGCTCAAAGAAAGAGATTCCAGCCTTATCAAGGATAAAACAAGTAACAGCAAAGCAGCTCCAGCAGCATGGCAAAAAAAGAAATTGAAGGGAAGGAAGCAAAGAAGGACGCCGGTTGTGAGAGAGAACAGAGAGAGGGAGGAAGGTGGTCAAGGCTGAGGAAAGAGAAACTACTATCTGAATTCTTGAAAAGGGGAAAAAGGCGGTGTAGAAAAAGAAGCTTCCAGCTACGAGTTTTGATCTTGGATAGCTGGAGTACCAAAACTATACTACACCCCTCCTTGCAACCATTCATCTTAATTACCAATCTTTATTTAAAAAAAAATTCTACCCATTATTTTTAAATAAACTAATTTAACTACTTATTTTAATTATTTTATAAAATTCTAGCCATTGACTCCAATTTACAGTATTTTAAGTTTTAATTTATTACAATAGAAACTCATTTTCATAAATCCAACATTATTTAATTTCTCACTTTTAATTAAATTAAATCATTTCCATTCCTAAATTCCAAATAAAATTTCCCAATAATATTTCCCAATATATTTTTATAATGGCCGATAAATTTAATTTTTTAAAAATAATTATTTTAATATTTCTCAACTCCCAAAGATTATTTATAAAATATGAATAAATTATCTCATAAATTCTTATAAAAGTCATTTTAAACAAATCTTAAATTAATAATGACCATATATAAAAATACATAAATTTTAAATATTATCATAACCATCAATTTTAATATCCAAGAACTTTTAATATGAAAATATAAATTTAAAACTACATAGTAACCAAATAAAATAAATATTCTCTATCATTAATTTTTCTTATTTTATTTAAGTGATTATTTGAAATTATTTTAGCTAAAAATTTTCCTATATGATTCTTATCATATAAGCTACCTTTTAGAATTTTGTAACAATCTTTGGGCATCATTTAGATGATGTAATTATTTTTCTTGAACATTAAAGTGTTATATAGGAATTATTTTACTCATATTAAGCTATAGAATTCTATATAGCTATGTACCTAACTTTTATGGGACTAGTTGTATTAAGATTCTATTAAAATTTTGGAAAGAAAAAATTATTTTAAAAATTATTTTTAAGGGAAAGGCTATATTAATAATATTACTTACCTTTCAATTTTATATTGTTCATATATCATGCTGATAATAATATGAGTATAGAATTAAATATTATATTCCTAGAATTTGAAATAACTTTTTAGTGTTAGTCTTTAAAAGTGTAATGTTTGATTCTTATATCATGTTGTAAAGTCCTAAATGCTAGTCAATGTTAGATTTTGTAACATGATGCTAAGCATGGTTACATAGATTAAGTTTATGAGAAAAAAATTAACATGATTAAGATATTGTCATGCATAAAGTGTTTAATGTATTTTCATCAGTTTTATGTCTAAGCAACAAAATTTTGTAAAAACATTAAATAGGATAGATATGATAAATAGGGTCAAATTCTAAAACTACATCTAGAAATCTTAGAAATAAAACCCATTATTAGTACAAATCCAAGTGCAAAGGTAAAAAAGGAATATGAAAAATAATCACATTTGAATTGAGTCAGTTTGATGTTCATTATGAACTAAATCATCAGATAAAGCATTATGGTATAAAATATCTCATTTTAGTAAAAGTCATATTCATTAAAAAATAGAATAGCCTTCTTGGGTTGTGACTTAACGGAAATAATATGAAATAGTCAGATAGTTTTCAAAAGATGCACATCTATACAATTATATCTCAATTTTGATGAGATTGTAATTTCTTTTGAATTCGAGGAGAGCAATGCAAACCAATGTTTAATAATGAGTACAAGCATTTTGATAATTTTAATTTTATGCAATAATGACATTTTACTAGTTGGTGATAACGAGGACGTGTTGGTTGAGATGAAGTAATTAGATTAAAATTTAAACAAAAAGCCTGAGAATAGCTTTCCGTATGCATAAAAAGATGTTTAAGGTCTTTGATAGGTACCAGAGGTATTTAGCTTTGTTTCATTTATGGTACCCAAAAAGGCACATCATGTTGGTATGCTTTTATGTTTGTTAATCCAAAAGGATAAAATTTATTAGGCTTAATGTTTTTCCTGAGTAATAAGGAATATCCCATATGCATCTATCATAGGTAGTTTATTACATGTTTAGGTCAGTAGTACTAGATTGCTAATGGTATAATACTTAAGTGGTATGAAAAGTTACATACTAATCTATAAGGGATTGAGAGATCTCATAGGTACATGTTACTCAAACTTGTTTAGTTAGTTATCTAGGTGATTATGAATCTATGATTAGACACATGTTGGGAAAAGCTGTGTCATCAAAAGTATTGAGTAATCATTTGTAGCAACCTTTGTTATAGGGGCATGGCATGTTATATATAATAAATGTTCTTGTAAAACTATATAATTAAGAGTTTTGTTCTCAACCAATTTTATGTTGTGATAATACTAATGTTTTGGTCTTCTCTTTAAGTAAAATTAAATTTGATTGTGTAAAGGACTTCAATTCAAAGTACCAATTTGTAAAAGAAAAAATATGCAAGCATATTACTTGTTTTTCTACAAATTACATGCTTGTAGAGGTGTTCTAATATGGGTTTATAATTATCTCGAGATATGTTTAATTGAAATATTTATAATAAAATATTTGTGATTTTTCCATATATTGTATACATATCCTAGGTTATGGCATCTAAGTATATGTATTTAGACCTTATCTCATATTGTGTTAAGAACATTGATCCTCATTGGGTATCTTAAACAAATGTTAAGACTATTGTGTAAGGATTTACATTTAGTCACATTAAAATTATGTAGGCCTATCATGCACATTATATTAATATCCTTGATCGATACTAATCGTTCGATCAATGAGGTGTAGCCATTCAGCATGTTTGATATAAATATCCTTTCGGATGTAATATTTAGTGTTAGTGGATGCTTATGATCCCAATTAGACCCATGGATAAAATAATAACAATGAATACTGCTTTTAATTTTTAAAACGTGGTTGTTATTTATAAATTAATGTGAACCTAGGTGGGAGATTGTTAGAAATTTTATATTTCGGCCTCACATTAATTTATAAATACTACTAATTAATTGTAATTCTATGTTAGATAATAGATGTCATTCATAGCTAAAACCAGTATTTATATAGATATGGTGATATTTTTTAAATTATTAGGAAAAATAAGATGATGGTTTTAGAATAAACTAACATCTATAGTTAATTAATGGCATTTTCTAAATTTAAATAGAACTTTACAATGATGGTTAACTTAAGAAACTATCATCCAAAAGGCATTTAAAAGGTCATGCAAGAAAAGAAAAATATTTACACTTTGATGTTGTTATTAATTAACATGTAAAGGAATTTACAAGTCTATTTGGATAATGCAATTGACACTTAATTATAATGGAGCAAACCTAAGATATAAATTTTAATTTAATAATCAACATCTAAATTGTAATTTATTGATTGTATATTTCATGTTTACTTTGCATTTGAAAATATCTTGGTGATGCCTTAATCTCCATTATTTAACTCTAGCATGTATTTATGGAAGCGCAAAATAGCTCTCCCTCTAGCTCATCTAACACCTTTGCAGATGTTATAGAATTTGATTATTGTTACTTTATACATTATCATTTTTAAATGTATCAAATGAGAGGGATAGTAAACTATTCTCCTCCTTCTTAAACATAGGCTAATGTTAGTAGTAGAGACAAATGGATCACATAGATTTATGATTTACCAATATCAAAATTTAATAGAGGTTGCTAGTGGTTTTTGGATAATGGCCATGAGAATTGGCATCAAATTCGGCAATAATAGTAAAAGACCAAAGTCCTTTTTTTTCTTTGTGTAATATTGTTGTATTTTTGTATTTATTGATGTAATTATATATAGAATGAATAAAATTGTAGAATAAATTTTCTTATATCAATGTCTTCTTTCTTATATTTTTATATATTCATGTTCAATGCTTTAATGTTAATGTCATTGTAAGAAAAATATGTAAAGATAGAATATAAATTATCACAAGTTTTTTATATTTAAAAAAATTGAAGAAATATTCTTTATTAATTTCAAAACTAACCTTCCTTTTTTTTATAGATCTTATAAAAAATAATATTATTTTAAAACAAGAGTAAACTCTTTATCTTTTTTATGCAACTTTCTAACATTCTCATACTTGATCCATTTCCTAGGTAGTTTGTAGAATAGTTAGTTTATTTTTCAATATTTAAAGTAATTTTCTAAAACTTAATGTGGTGTTAAATTATTAAAAATATATGGAAAAAAGGGCATCAATTTTTCACAAATAATTAATGTTGTTGATAGATTATCATATCAATTTTATATAACCGTCATCCAAAGGCATTAAAATAAAAGTCTAAACATAAGTTATTTTTAAATAATTGACTTCTATTGTTATTTTCTTGCCTATAAATTTTCCACTTTAGTCCATTTGTTATTTAAGTTCTCCATTAGTATAGTTTCTTTTTCACTTAATTTTTTATTTGTCTTTTGTTTCACTCCATATTTTATTTATAATTTGACTCCATCTATTTATACTAAGATGAAAGTGGGTACTCTTGTACTATCATCCTTTCTCAACAATAAAAAAAAATAAAAATTATGACCTAATTTCTTTTTGGTATTTCCAATAGATTTCATTAATATTAGTTATAAATTAGTAGATGTAAAAGGTTTGTTGGTATTAACTATAAGCTCGTAGTTCTAAAGGATTCATTGATATTAGCCATAAACTAGTTGCTATGAATATGAAGATGTAGAGGGTTTGCTGATATTGGCCATAAGGTGGTTATTCTTCTATATCAAGTACTACTTCACAAATTCGTGGAGACAATCACTATTACTTTTTACAAAGTAATTGTAGTAGGTGTTACAACATGAGATGGAACTAATGTTGTAAATAACCTTAACAAAATGATTTAGATATGATCCATGCTTAGATTTGACATTATTTTTGTTAATTAGCAAAACTTGCTTGATTGTTACTTTTCTTTGAAGCCATTTTTAGAAAATTTTCAAAATAAATAAGTTGTAAAAAAATCTGGAAGTTATTAAAGAAACTAGAAATCTAAATAACATTGATTATTTGTTAAAAATGACATTGTTTATGAAAGTTAGATTCTGATACCATAGCACTTTTTAACATAACTAATGTCTAAATATCACATAACAGTCTACTAATATGTAATAAATATTTACCAATACAAATGATGTCATTTATGAGGTATGTTGTATTAGGAGATGAAAACATGGATAATAAATACTATGCTTTATAAAAGGTAATGCGTATAAAGAAATTGACAAAAATTATGATGTTTCAAGGTGTATCAATAATAAAGCTTTATGAAATAAAACTTACATAAAATTTATATATAAGACATCAAATTTTTTTTACAAAAAATCGATATCTAATGTTTGGTCATTTTATCAACAGTTCACATGTCATAATTATTCATAAATAGTTTGCACATTTAATGGTTTATAAACAGTATGCTCTTAGCCTATAACTAGGTCTTTCCTTACTTATTTGAAATAATTAGTAAGATAGATCTCCTTGAGATACTTGAATATATATTGCTTCATTTGCTATGATTATTTGATTGTTTCTATGTTTAGCCCGAGAATCAATGTGTTAATTTTTCCATATGTTATGTTTGACTTTGAAACATACTAAGCAAATAATAGCATTCTTGCACCAAAAAACAAGAACACTCAAATGCTAAAAGGAAATAATCAATTAAGCATGTTAAGATTAATAGATGCAAAATTGTGGTCTTAAACTTTGATGAGTTGTAAAATGATGACAAATGTATTCCGAGAAGAAGCAATATCTCTAATCTTGCATTAATAAGTTTGGGTACAATGTAAGATTCTTAATATCATTTTTTCTAACATTAATTTGCAACCATCTATATCATCTAACATCTTAAAAGCCCTTAAGCAATATAAAGGAATTACTAGAAAAGGCATCTCACTTTTTCTTTTTATTAATTAAAGTTTGTTGGTCATTACTTTCTTAGATCCTTCAATCTATTATTTTTTGTATCTATATAATTATATAAAAAATGATTATTTAATTAAAAATTATTTTATTGTTACTAACTTATAAAACTATAAAGATTTTGCTTGAGAAAAATATTTTTTTAAAAAAATATGTTGTTTTATTATGTTAGTTTTATATTAAAAATTGATGTTTAAACTTATATAGTTGAATGACATCATTTATAGTTTACACGTCGATTATTTCTTAGAAACCAATGTTTAATATTACAATAGTTCAAATTACAAGGTATGAGATGAAAATAAAAAAAGTGAAATTATGGTGCTATTTGCAAATTGCATCATAAAGCTAAAAGTGATTCTATTTCTAATGTGATATACTCTCTTTCTAACCTTAAGATAATTCTCTTCAATTTTGTATTTGTACTTACTAATTATTTTACAAGATTGAAGCTTATGCAAAGCATTAATTTGGAAAAGCACATAATATAAATTTAAAGATTTATTTTACAATTTATGTTTGTTCTTGCAATTAAATGTATGGTTTCATAATCGACCATATTTTATTACTTTCTACTTTGATGTAAATTTTACATATTTTTATAGTTAAGAAATTTCCTAAATGAAATTTTATTGAATATTACTCACATTTATAGGTATTTGATTCAAGTAATGAGGGCTAACCTCATATATTGAATAATGGGTACATTAGTGAAAAACCTATCTTTGATTCAGGTAACCCTTCATTATTTTGAATTTTTTTTTACCTTAAACACATTTTGATTGCAGTGAAGATGTTAGTTTAAAAGAGAATGGGAAATACATGGAATAGGTATATCCAAAAAAAATTAGAAGATAATTTTTCTTTCACCATGACAAATCTTCTATTTACGAATATTGGAACATTTAAGTTTTTCTCTGCTTGCTTTATTCTTTTGCAATTTGAAAATGCTCTAGACATATGCCATTTTACAATGCAAATCATTAGGTATTCATTAATCCTATATATCAAAATTATATTATAATGTTGGAGTATTGTATTTTTAGTGGTTTTGAATGTATTTTAAGTTAGAAATTGTATAGTAGAAATTCATCTGAAATGCTATACAAAATGGAGAAGGTGCCAGGAATTATTATTATTATTTTTGGTTTATAATACAATGTTAGTTATGTGAATCATCAATGTGACATATAACAAATTCTATATCAATTAATAAAATAAGTTAATGTTGAATTTTAATTTTTAACGGTGGTTACCTAAAAAAACTGACATAGTTAAATATGACCTATTATTAAGTTGTGTGTCCTAATATAAATGATGGTAGTTTACTTATTATGAAAGCCTATATGGTATTTGTTTCCAACAATAGTTATTTAATAGACATCTTAAGATATTTACTATGATACTTGATAAAATGATGGTATAAAAAAATGTCTAATATATTAAATAGTCAACATTAAATAGCTTTTCTATAGTAATAAAATAATCATTTAATGTTAAAATTATTTTAGACCCAAGTTATGGTAACTATGATGTATTAGGTTATGTTTTGTTATTTAGGCTCAATATAAGTTAGCTAGATACATATTCTATGATGAATCCATTACCCAATCTAATTAATTGGAAAAGGCCCTTTACCTTTAATAACTAGCCTATTTGCATTTTGTCCCATCAATGATTTAGTTTCTCTTATCAAAAAGCGAAAACAAAAATTGAGGGAGTGTGTCCTTGTAACACAATCTTTTTTTTTCTTTGTATGTTTTAGGTTTAATTATATGATCTAAGAAATGAATTTAGGGATTCATCAAAGTTATAGTAAAAGGTATGCATAATATTCTTTTACCTTATTGTGTTTAAATTATGCTTTGATATGTGATGTTACTAGAAAGTTTAAATAATTTTCAATAGAATGTGCCATAATTGTCCTAGCAAATATTTGTATAAAAACCTTTTATGTCTTTGTTAAGAAATCCAAATGTGATTTCACTATATTTGCTACATATATTGATGCTTTGAATGTTATTGAAACTTAGTTGAAGCTTCCAAAGGCAATAGTATATTTGAAAAAATTATGTTTGAGATGAAAGATCTTAAAAAATTAAGTTTTTCCTTGACTTACAGATTAAGCATTTAAACACCAAAACATTTGTTCATCAATTAAGGGAAAAGTTTCTAAAATATTTTTACATAAATAAATTACATCCATTAGATGTCTAATAGTTGTTCAATTAGTTGGTCTTAATAAGGATCCACTTCAAACTCTAATGATTAAAGAAAATTTTCTTGCACTTGAAATACTACATCTTAGTGTAATTGAAGTATTAATGTAGTTTGTAAATAATAAATGTTCTAATATAGTTTTTTGGTAAGTCTATTAGAAAAATATAATTATTTTCCAATCGAATATTGGAGTAAAATCAACATGTATTATTAGTTTCTTTATAGAATAATTGATATGAGATTATTTTATTTGTGTAAAATTTTAAATCATAACTATTTACACTATAAGAAAGTATATGTTTAGGGCGACATTTCCTGTGGAACTTGCTACCCCAAGTTATTGGTTGGAGCCTTAACCATATGCCATGGAAAATAACCATTTAAAGTTAAGGCACGTTGGCTGAGATAAAAAAGGAGTTCTAACTATGCTAGCTTTGAGGCAGCTAAATCCACCTAAAAAATCCATAGGAAAGTAGTTTTTTTTACATTCTCAAGGATGACAAAGTGGGAATTTGACTTTGCTAACTTTGGCGTGATCAAAGCTACCTCAAAAATTTGTGGGAAAATATTTCTTTTACATTTGATAAGGATGAATTAACTTTTTCAACTTTGGGGCAGCTTAAGTTGCCTAAAATTTCTATAAGGGTGGAAAAGAAATCTAAAATTTCTATTTTGGGGTAGCTTGAGCTTCCCTAAAAAACCACATCAAATAGTATTTTTTTAAAGTCTAGTTGACATGCATGCTGCTTAAAAAGGAAAAATAATATTTTTGGTCAGCAAGAGCTGCCCTAAATGATCAAGTATTATCTAAGTTAAAGTGAAATCCCCTTTGTACTCAAGAGTTCATTTTTGCATTGTCTAATTTCTTCTTTTGTTCTTAATCCTTCTTCACCATCCTAAATTCTTTCCATCATCATTCAAGTAACCGCTTTGCCAACTTCTACATCATATAAGCAGCATCTATTTACTTCTTAGTAGTAAGTTTATGTTATAATTTTTTAATTTTTTTCCAATTTTTGTTCATCAACGAGTAGTTTATTTGTTGGATTTGTTATGTAAATTAATGAAAACTTCTAATAATTGTAAAAAATAAGAGTTTGATAATGTTTTTACTATTATTTTGTTTAAATTTTTTGTTCAAATTGGTTTTGATTTTGAATAATAGTATTATAAAAATGGGTGGATACTTTTATACATTAGATCTATGAATTATAAAAAAAATTAATGTTTGAACATATAATTATAGTTGATTTTATGTAGTATTTATTTAATAAGAAATAGTTATAAATTGAAATGTGTATATAAATTAAATAAAAAAATGAAAGTTATACATTAACCCTAAATAAATGCTCTTAAAGTAAGTTTTGATAAGCTTCTTATACTTTGATGGAAGAAAATTAGCAAATATAGTATCTCAAATTGTCATGTTATTTAAAAAATATTTGAATTTTTTATGGATAAAAAATTTAATTGTTTCTATTTCTTTAATAACACTAGTATGGAAATTTTTTTTAATTATTAATAATGGGATGAATTTCATTTTGATGTTAAATAGAAAATTATTAAAAAAATTAAAATTTAATTTATTCTCAAAGTAAAAAATTTTACATTATTGATCAATAAGATAATGTATCATTAAATAATATATAACAAAATGAATTGAAGAAATTATTCATGAGTTAGCATGTTACTTTCAATCAAAGGCATAGATTTTGTGGAAGACAAATTGATAGACTAGATTTTAAATTATATGACATATAATAGATATGGCATCTATATAATAGAATTTTCATTAATTAATTAATTGTGAAAATTTTATTATAGAGTTATATTTTCTTATAGTTGAATTTGTGTGGCATTTGTATATTTGAAAAATACTTGAGGATTAGTTATGTGAAAAGATTTAATAAAATACAAGTTTGTTCATTATATAATATGTCAAATTTATGCAATTAATTAATTAATATAAATGTATTGCAGCTTTATATTTTTCTTTATGATTGAAATTTTTGAATATCTAGACATTAGATTTATGTATGTTGTTCATTACATTAATTTAAATTTATGTGATATGTTATAAGCCTTGATTTACCTAACAAATGAATATTCCATAGAATTATAAATGGATATATAATAGATTGACTCCTCGTAAAAGAGGATATACTAATGAATTTTTGTTAAGAATGGAGCATTTTATTGCATTTACTTGTCAGCAAGAAATCTTTGTCATAAAAGATGTAATTAGATGCCCTTGTTTAAAGTGCCAAAATAGAAAATATGCAATTCTAGATTATGTGAGAATGTATCATTATACAAAAGGGTTTATGCTTGGATATTAGTGTTAGTGTTAACATTGTATTGCCTTCACAACATAAAAATGATAACACAAGAACTTTTATGAACAAGAGCAAACTTGATGAAGTCAACTCTCTTGAGAATATGATTTTTTATGCTACTGGGCCTAGCTTTGAAAATGAATATAACTATAACTTGGAAGAGCCCCTTAACCTTAAAGCACAAAAGTTTTATGAAATGTTAAATTCTACTTAATGTCTATTATGGGTGGGTTATAATAGCCACTTAGAGTTATCTATGTGTTGTGAGGATGATGAGCATCAAATCTAATTATACTGTACCTTTTCAATGAAATGATAAAGTTATTAAAAAAATAACCTAGTTGGAAATCTTATACTAGAAAACTTATATCAAACCAAAAAGGCATCTTCAAAGCTTGGTCTTGGACACAAGAAGATAGATTATTATGATAATAGGTGCATGTTATATTATAAAGATGATGAAGCTAAGAGACATTGTAAATTTTATGGGATACCTTGATATGAGAAATTATGAGTTGGAAAAGGGAGATATAAAGAAGTACCTTTGAAGAGAATGTATTTCTTGCCATTGATACCTAAGCTTTAAAGAGAATATACTTCTAAAAAATTAATTGAACATATGAAATGGAGGTGCCATTATGAGAATCAATAAGAGGAAGGTGTTCTTTATCATACATATGATGAAGAAGCATGGAAGTATTTTGATAGAATATGCCCTAATTTTGCTCTTGAACTTTAAAATGTTTACCTTAACTTATGTTCTGATGGGTTCAGTCTGTTCACCCAATTTATTGCCCCATATTCTTGTTGATCAGTTATTGTCACACCATACAATCTACCACTTGAAATGTATATGACCTAACCTTATATGTTTTTAACCTTGATCATCCTTAGGCTACATAATCCTAAAAATAGAACAGATGTATATTTGCAACCATTGATTGATAAGTTACAAATCTTATGGAATGATGGCATCCTTACATATGATATTTATAAAATAAAATAAAATATCTTATTGAGGCAGCATTAATATGGATAATCAATGATTTTTTAACATATAGTATGTTATCTAGATAGTCCATTACTAGAAAATTAGCATGTCCAATATGTATAGAGAACATAAAACCATTTACATTGAAAATTGGAAGGAAATAACCCTAGTTTGATTACCATAGATGCTACTTGAAAAATGATCATATATATAAGAGGAATGAGGATGTTCCTAAAAAATAAAGCTAAAAAAAGTCTACCCCTTCTAGGTTGATAGGTGCTGAATTTGGGAAAAGATTGGATGATTCCAAAGGTCATGGATAACTGGCCTATCAAATTTCCTAAATATGGGAAAGACCACAATTGGACAGAGTGAAGCATATTTTGAGAATTATTATATTGGAAAACAAACTTGATTCAACATAACTTAGATGTTATGCACATTAAGAAAAATGTTTTTGACAATCTTTTCAATACCGAGCAAAGGCAATGCAAAGGCAAGGATGGATTTGAAAGAATATTGCAAGCAAAAGGACTTAGAATTTACAAATATTGACAATGACAATGACAATGTTTATAAAGCAAAAGCAATGTTTACCTTTGCTAAGGAGTAGAAGAAGATAATATGTGAATAAGTAAAAAGGTTAGGAATGCTAGATGATTATGCCGCTAAGTTAGATAGGCATGTTAATATCTTTGTAGGCAAATTATTCAGCATGAAAAATCATGATTGTCATGTATTTATGAAGTCTCTTCTTCCTATAGTATTCAATGACTTACCTAACCTTTTATGGGACTCAATCATTAAACTAAGTCAATTTTTAAGGACTTATGTTCTATAACATTATGGGAGAGTGAGTTTGTCAAAATGGAACATAACATCCTATTAATATTATGCAAATTAAAGCAGATTTTTCCACCTAGATTTTTTAATTGCATAGAATATTTGCTTATTCACTTACCATGCAAAGCAAGAGTTAGTGGCCCTATATAATATAGGTGGATGTATTCCTTTGAAAAGTAATATATTATCCTAGGTCATTAATTCACTTTTCCTATGTTAATGATGTATATGATCATCAAGGTCACTAATTAATGCTGTATTGTAGGTTCCTTAATAAACTTAAAAAGAAGGTAGGAAATGAAGTACATGTGGAAGGTAGTATATGTGAAGCAATCTGATTAAAGAAATAGCACAATTTTATCAATATTATTTTCATTAGATGTCTTAACTCAAAGCACTCGATTGGGTCGAAACATGGATTGGTATGGAGAACTTGATGTGCTAACCCTATCAATTTTCAACAAACCTAGCCAACTATCTAGGAAATGTGTTCATCAATTTTTAACAAACCAAGACCTATTCATAGTAACATTATATGTTTTGTTGAATTGTGATGAAGTTCAACCATACTTAAAGTAAGAGTGCGAGTTAAAAGAGCTAATAATTATGTTATATTGATTAGTTTAGTTGCCATCTTATGTCAATTCTTACAGTGTATTCATTAATCAAGTGCAACAAGCCTTGCTAAATATCATAGATCAAGATGTTAAAAACATGATTGAAGATAAATTTGCCATTTGGTTTCAAAATTATGTGTGTTTCTATCTTTCTTGTATCTTAACTTAAGTTTCCAAACTATCAATTGAATTGATAGTATTTTGCATTTTAGAGGTGCATAGCTTTAATGTTACAAAACATAGTGCTTATTTGTGAGATCTTGCATAGGGTCCATTACAAGAAGTGAAAACATAGCCAATGTACTATGTGAATGGGTATAATTTCCACACTAAGTTATGGAGAAAAGGGAAAAAAACTATTAAATGTAGGGTTTCTATGAAAGGTATAAGGAATGTAAACTTTAATGAGAATGACTTTTATGGCATCTTTAAAAAGATCATTAAGTTAAAGTATCTTGGTCAAAATGAAAAGAAATTAGTTCCTTTTCACTATGATTGGTTCAATCTTGTAATTAACTATGGCATCAAAGTGCATCCATTATATAAAATAGTTGAGATAAAACATACTAGAAGATACAGTAGGTATGATCTTTTCATTTTTACTCAACAAGCTATTTAGGTTTACTATGCACCATATCCCACACTAGTAAAGGATGAATCAGATTAGTGGGTTATCATTAAGATAAAACTAAGAGATTTAGTTAATCATAGCCATCAGTTAAAGGTTTTGTATTAGGACGAAGAAATGCCTTCTATGAACAAAGTTGTTAATGATGGTCAAATTGGCACAATATGCGACATTAATAGAAGTTTTGAGGAAATCAAGCTATATGTTGACCTTATGAGCTAACTTATTACTAATGAAATAGAAAGTGAAGGTGATGAACATGATTATTCTAGCAATGAAGATGAATAGGATAAGAGTGATAATGAGTATTCTAGTGATGATGAAGAAGAAAATGATCCTATTGATGATGAGGTAGATGATAATGAAGAAGGTTACACAAAGGACTGAAGATATAATAGGTAAAGTATATAAAATATTTTAGATGTGATGGTTATATATGAATTAACCATGTCATATATATTGAAAATGTTGCAAAAAATGCTTAACAAATTGAAAATTGGATTGTTGGCATGCAGTTCACTTGTAAGGTTTGAGGTTCTAGGTTTGAGTCCTCCATGCATTAAATGAATTAGTTTTTTAATCCACGCACTTAATATTTCCCTTTCCTCAAAATGCAACTTTATTTGCGAGTTTCCCCAAATTTGCCTCTACCACATTCCTAAATTTTTTTGCAAGCACTGTACCCTAGCACTACATTTATCTTCCTGATTTTCACTATCTCAATCAATCTCTATCTTGCTTCCATTCACACCAAAGTACCACATTCATCTTCCTACTTCGATAAGAATGTTGTAGGACATAGCCGAGTGTGTGTGTTCATTATCTTATTAGGTATGTCTATTTACTTCCTATAAGATAATTTTAGCTTTGATAGATGTAAAAATTGTTACCTTTTGCAAATTTTAATTACATTATTTTTATATAACCTCTCCATCACTCCCTATTTTAGTTACCTATTCTTTGGCACTTTGTAGTTAAAGATAAAACCTCCATAGTTAGTTGCAAAGTGCACACACTTTAGAGAGTTCATCATCAAATCTAGCTAACCTCAAGTGTTGTTTGTTTTCTAACTTAAGGTAATTTCCAACCTTTTCATTTATTTATTAATATTATGAGGAAAATGAATAATTTTTGTGGAATAATCATTGTCTCTAATTTTCACGAAACATTAGAGCCTTTAAATTATCATTCCTTTTCCCCTTTCTTATCTTTTACTGATAAACCATTAAATAGTATACTAGTAATGGTGAAACATTTCGATAGTATATTTGAAATTTTAGGTAGGGACTTGGAATCAATGCCATTAATATAAAAATTAAAATAGTTTTGTTTGCTAGATTTCATTATTATATATAACTAGTTTTAGTTTTATAAACTCTAAGGGCATTTTAGTCATATCTGGTAGTTTATTTCACATGAGTCCCTTGTATTTTTAATTTTAGGACTCTCTACTTATTGTATGAATTGGGCCCAAAGAAAATGTTCAAAAAATGCTAACTAAATTGGAAACTTGATTGTCAATGTATTGATCTCTTATAAGGTATAGGGTCTTGGGTTCAAGTCTTCCCTATGCTAAATGGATTAGTATTTTTACCCCTTACATAATGTTTCTCTTTCCCTAATCATAATGTTTCTCTTTCTTAACCTTTTTTATGAGCACTGTACCCTAGCACTACAGTTATCTTTCTTACTTTCACCATCTTAATCAATCTTTATTTTGCATCCATTCATACCGAAGTACCATATTCTTCTTCCTTATCTTCCTACTCTAACAAGAGTGTTATAGGGCATAGCTGAGTATGTGTGTACTTCATCTAGTTTGGTATGTCCATTTGATTACTATAAGAGAATTTTAGTTTTAATAGATGTAAAAATTGTTACCTTTTGCAAATTTTAATTACACAATTTTTATAAAACCTCTCCATCGCTCCCTATTTTGATTTCTTATTCTTTAGCACTTTGCAGTTGAAGATAACACTTCTGTTGCTACTTGTAAAGTGCAAATATTTTGAAAAGTCTGTCATCAAATATATCTAACCTCGAGTGTTATTTGTTTTCTAACTTGAGGCAATTTCTAACTTTTTCATTTATTTGTTAATGTTAGGAGGGTAAATGAATAATTTTCATCAAATAATCATTGTCTTTGATTTTCATGAAATATTGGAGCCTTTAAGTGGTCTTTCCCTTTCCTCTTTCTTATTTTTTGTTGATAAACCATTAAGGATTATACTAGAAATGGTGAAACATTTTGATGGTATACTTGAAATGTTAGGTTGGGGCTTGGAATCAATGCCACCAATGTAAAAAATTAAAATAGGTTTGTTTAGCAAATTTCGTTGCCATATATATCTAGTTTTAGTCTTATAAACTTTATGGGCATTTTGGTCATATATTGTAGTTTTTTAGCATGAGTTGCTTGTATTTTTAATTTTGGGACTATGGATTTATGGTATTAATTGGGCCTAAAAAATGTTCAAAAAATGCTAGCCAAATTGAAAATTAGATTGTTGGCATGTTATTCTCTTGTAAAGTGTAGAATTCTAGGTTCAAGTCCTTCTTGTACTAAACTGATTAGTTTTTTTTAACCCTCTTACATAATGTTTCTCTTTCCTTATAATGTAACTTCGTTCGCCAATTTGCCCCCCACCACTTTCTTTTTTTTTTTGCAAGCATCGTACCTTAGCACCACATTCATCTTCCCTACTTCCACCATCCCAATCATTCTTTATCTTGAACCCATTCACATCAAAGCGCCACATTTATCTTCCCTATCTTCCCATTCTGACAAGAATGTTATAGGGCTTAGCCAAGTGTATGTGTTCTTCATCTTATTCACTATGTCTATTTGCTTTTTCTAAGACAATTTTAGCTTCAATAGAAGTAAAAATTGTCACCTTTTATGAATTTTAATTACACTATTTTTATATAACCTTTCTATGACTCTCTATTTCAGTTTCTTATTCTCTAGCACTTTGTAGTTGAAGACAACACCTCCATATCTAGCTACAAAATACACACGCTTTGGAAAGTTTATCATTAAATCTTGCCAACCTCGGGTGTTATTTATTTTCTAACTTAAGGTAATTTCTAACTTTTTTATTTATTTGTTAATGTTATGAGGGTAAATGAATAATTTTTGTAGAATAATCTTTAGGTCTAACATTCATGAAACATTAGAGCTTTTAAGTGATCTTTTCTTTTCCCTTTTTTTAACTTTTGTTGAAAAACCCTTAAGTTATATACTAGTAATAATAAAACATTTCGATTAGATACTAGAAATTTTAGGTTGGGACATAGAATTAGCGCCATTAATGTAAAAATAAAAAATAGCTTTGTTTGGCTAATTTCATTGTTATATATTGCTATTTTTGGTTTTATAAACTCTATAGACATTTTGGCTATATTGGGTAGTTCTTTCATATGAGTCCCTTGTATTGAAAAACAAATTATTGGCATGTAGTTCCCTTGTGAGGTGTGGGGTTCTAGGTTTGAGTCCTTCCTATGGTAAATAGATTAGTTTTTCTTAACCCCCTAACTTAATGTTTTTATTTCCTTAAAATGTAACTTCGTTTGCTAGTTTTCCTAATTTTCCCACCGCTACTTTCCTAAATTTTTTATTGCAAGCACTAACCTTACTACCACATTCATCTTCCTTATTTTCACCATCTTAATCAATCTTTGTCTTGCTCACATTCACACCAAAGCACCATATTCATTGTGCTTATATTCCAACTTCGACAAGAGCATTACAAGGCATAGCTTAGTTTATGTGATCTTCATTTTGTTAAATATGTCTATTTGCTTTTTGTAAGACAATTTTAGCTTTAATAGAAGTAAAAATTGTTACCTTTTGTAAATTTTAATTACACTATTTTTATATAAACTCTCCATCATTCCATGTTTTGGTTTTTTATTCTCTGACATTTTTTAGATGAAGACAGCACCTTCATAGCTAGTTGCAAAGTGCACATACTTTGGAGAGTCCATCATCAAATCAAGCTAACCTTGGGTGTTATTTTTTTTCTAACTTGAGGTAATTTTCAACCTTTTCATTTATTTATTAATGTTAAGAGGGTAAATGGATAAGTTTTGTGGAATAATCATTATCTCTGATTTTCATGAAACATTGGAGCCTTTAAGTGGTCTTTCCATTTCCCTTTTCTTATCTTTTGTTGATAAACCATTAAGTAGTATGCTAGTAATGGTGAAACATTTCAATAGTATACTTGAAATATTAGGTTGGGACTTGGAATCAATGCCATCAATGTAAAAATTAAAATAGCCTTCTTTAGTTAATTTCATTGTTATATGTAATTGGTTTTAGTTATATATAACTAGTTTTAGTTCAATAAACTTTATGGACATTTTGGCCATATATGGTAGTTTTTCCACATGAGTCCCCTATAATTTTAATTTTGGGATTATGATTTTTTTTGTATCAATTGGACCCTAAAAATAGTTCAAAAAATGCTAACTAAATTAAAAATTGGATTGTTAGCATGCTATTCTCTTGTATGGTGTAGGGTTCTGGGTTCAAGTCCTCCTTGCACTAAAAGGATTAATTTTTTGAACCCTTTTACATAATGTTTCTCTTTCTCCATAATGTAACCTTATCCACTAGTTATGCCAATTTTCCCCCTGCCACTTTCCCAAAATATTTTTGCAAGTACTATACCTTAGCACCACATTCATCTTCCCCACTTTCACCATCTTAATTAATGTCCATCTTGCACTCAGTCAAACCAAAGCACCACATTCATCTTCCTTATCTTCCCATTCTGACAAGAGTGTTACAAGGCTTGGCTAAGCTTGTGTGTTCTTCATTTGTTCGATATGTTTATTTGCTTCCTATAAGATAATTTTTGCTTTAATAGATGTAAAAATTGTTTTCTTTTGCAAATTTTAATTACACTATTTTTACATAGCATCTCTATCATTCCCTATTTTGATTTCTTATTCTCTAGCAGTTCGTAATTAAAGACAACACCTCCATAATTAGTTGCAAAGTGCACACACTTGGGAAAGTTTGTCATCAAATCTATCCAACCTAGGTGTTATTTGATGTCCAACTTGAGGTAATTTCAAACTTTTTTTTTATTTGTTAATGCTATAAGGGTAAATGAATAATTTTTGTAGAATAATCTTCGGGTCTAATTTTGATGAAACATTAGAGCCTTTAAGTGGTCTTTTTTTTTCTTTTCTTATCTTTTATTTAAAACCATTAAGTAGTATACTAATAATGATGAAACATTTTGATAGGATACTAGAAATTTTAAGTTGGGACATAGAATTAGTTCCATCAATATAGAAATTAAAATAGCTTCATTTGGTAGATTTCGTTATAAATAACTAGTTTTGGTTTTATAAACTCTATAAGAATTTTGGCTATATCTAGTAATTCTTTCATGAGTCCCCTATATTTCTAAATTTGGGATTATGGACTTATTATCAATTGGGCCCCCAAAAAAATTAAAAAAATGCAAACCAAATTGAAAACTGGACTATTGGCGTGTAGTTCCCTTATAAGGTTTAGGGTTCTGGGTTCAAATCCTTCCTATGCTAAATAGATTATTTTTTTAATCCCTTTCTCAATGTTTCTATTTCCTCAAAATATAACTTCGTCTGCTAGTTTCCCTAAATTTCCCATGCCACTTTCCTATATTTTTTTATTGCAAGCATTGTACCCTACCACCATATTCATCATGCCCACTTTCACCATCTTAATCAATCTTTGTCTTGCTCACATTCATACCAAAGTACTATATTCATCGTCCTCATCTTTTGACTCTGACAAGAGCATTACAAGGCTTGGCTAAGTCTGTATGATTTTGATCATGTTAAGTATGTCTATTTACTTCCTGTAAGATAATTTTTGCTTCAATAGATGCAAAAATTGTTGCCTTTTGCAAATTTTAGGTATATTATTTTTATATAACCTATCATTCCCTGTTTTAGTTTGTTATTCTCTAGCATTTTTTAGTTGAATACAACACCTCTATATTTGGTTACAAAATGCACACAATTTCTAGCTTTTTCATTTATTTTTTTATGTTATAAGGGTAAATGAATAATTTTTGTGGAACAATCATTCTTTTTGATTTACATGAAACATTAGAGCCTTTAAGTGGTCTTTCCCCTTCCCCTTTCTTATCTTTTGTTGATAAACCATTAGATAGTATACTAGTAATGGTGAAACATTTCGATAGTATAATTGAAATTTCAGGTGGGGACATGAAATCAATGCCATCAATGTGAAAATTAAAATAACTTTGTTTGGCTAATTTAATTATTATATATAGCTAGTTCTGGTTCTAAAAATTTTATGGGCATTTTAGCCACATCTGGTAGTTTTTTCACATGAGTCCCTTGAATTTTTAATTTCAGGATTGTGGACTTATTGTATTAATTAGTCCTAAAGAAAATGTTCAAAAATTGTTAACTCAATTGAAAATTGGATTGTTAGCATGTTGTTCTCTTGTAAGGCATGGGGTTATGGGTTCAAGTCCTCTATATGCTAAAAGGATTAGTTTCTTTACCTTTTACATCGCTTATTTTCCTAATTTTCCCTCCACCACCTTCCTAATTTTTTTTTGCGAGCACTATGCCTAGCACCACATTCATCTTCCTCACTTACTCTATCCCAATCAATCTCCATCTTGCACCTATTTACACCAAGGCACCACATTCATCTTCTTTATCTTCCTATTTTGACAAGAGTGTTATAGGGCATAGTTAAGTGTGTGTTCTTTATCTAGTTTGGAATGTCCATTTGCTCATTGTAAGACAATTTTAGTTTTAATAGATGTAAAAATTGTTACCTTTTGTAAATTTTAATTACACAATTTTTATATAACCTCTCCATCCCACCCTATTTCAATTTCATATTCTTTAGCACTTTGAAGTTGAAGACAACACCTCCATTCTTACTTGTGAAGTGTACACACTTTGAAAAGTCTATCATCAAATCTAGCCAACCTTAAAAGTTGTTTGTTTTCTAACTTGAGATAATTTCTAACTTTTTCATTTATTTATTAATGTTAGGATTGTAAATGAATAATTTTCATCAAATAATTATTGTCTCTAATTTTCATGAAACATTGGAGCCTTTAATTGATCATTCCATTTCCTCTTTCTTATCTTTTGTTGATATTATACTAGAAATGGCAAAACATTTTGATAATATACTTGAAATGTTAGGTTAGGACATGGAATCAATGCCATCAATGTAAAAATTAAAATAAGTTTGTTTGGCTAATTTCATTGTTATATATAACTAGTTTTATTTCTATAAACTCTATAGCCATTTTGGCTATATATGGTAGTTTTTTCTCATAAGTCCCTTATAATTTTAATTTTTGGATTATGGACTTATTGTATCAATTAGACCTCAAAAAATTATTCCAAAAATGCTAACCAAATTAAAAATTGGATTGTTAGCATGCTATTCTCTTGTAAGGCATAAGGTTCTAGGTTCAAGTCCTCACTACACTAAATGGATTAGTTTTTTTTATCCCCCTATACAATGTTTGCCTTTCCCCATAATGTAACTTCGTCCGCCAATTATGCCAATTTTCCCTAATCACTTTCCTAAAATATTTTTGTAAGCATTGCGCCTTAGCACCACATTCATCTTCCCCACTTGCACCATCTCAATTAATCTCCATCTTGTTCTAATTCACACCAAAGCACCACATTTATCTTCCTTATCTTCCTATTCTAATAAGAGTGTTGCAAGGCTTGGCCAAGTATGTGTGTTCTTCATCTTGTTTGCTATGTCTATTTGCTTCCTGTAAGATAATTTTTTCTTCAATAGAATTAAAAATTGTTACCTTTTAAAAATTTTAAATATACTATTTTTATATAACCTCTCCCTCGCTCCCTGTTACAATTTGTTATTCTCTGGCACTTTGCAATTAAAAACAATACCTCCATAGTTAGTTGCAAAGTGCATATACTTTGAAAAGTCTATCATTAAATCTAGCTAACCTTTGGTGTTGTTTGTTTTCCAACTTGAGGTAATTTCAAACTTTTATGTTTATCTATTAATGTTATGATGGTAAATGAATAATTTTCATAGAATAATCTTCAGGTCTAATTTTCATGAAACATTGAAGCCTTTAATTGGTCTTTTCTTTTCCCTTTTCTTATCTATTTCTAATAAATCATTAAGTAGTATACTAATAATGATGAAACATTTTGATAAGATATTAGAAATTTTAGGTTTGGACTTAAAATCAATGCCATCAATTTAGAAATCAAAATAGCTTTGTTTACCTGATTTTATGGTTATATTGCTAGTTTTAGTTATATAAACTCTCTGGGCATTTTGGCTATATTTGGTAGTTCTTTCACATGAGTCCCTTGTATTTCTAAATTTGGGATTATGAACTTATTATATCAATTGGGCCTCTAAAACAATATTCAAGAAATGTAAACTAAATTGAAAACTGGATTATTGGCGTGTAGTTCCCTTATAAGCTTTAGGGTTTTGGGCCTGAATCCTCCATGTGCTAAATGGATTAGTTTTTTTTAACTGCCCTACTTAAAGTTTCTATTTGTTAGTGTGTGTCCTAGGAGCCAATCATGAAGATGATTGTAACAATGCACAATGTATTATGTTTTATTTCCTGGCAATGCAATTATAATATTTTATTTTCATTTCTTTATTATTATTATTCTGCATAATTTATAATTTAATATAATAATTATCCTTGGAATAGTTTTACTATTCTTAAAATATCTTTAGTCAAGTATTATTGCGAAATGGATAGTAATAATATATCGAGACTAGCATGTATAGTGACTGATGATTATGAATTATGAATATGTGATATTAAGTTAATACATGAGTACATTGTTAGTGAACAAACGTACTGGATTGACCCGCAATGAGAAAACTACTTGGATTGTCATATGCCATTAGTTATTCTCATGTGACTATAATGCACATAGTCCTTTAACCTAAAGTCACTACGGTTCCTTACATGAGAAGTCACACACTTTGACATCGTCTTGTATCACCTTTAATTAGTATATGTTGTAGGACGTTAATTGGGTATGTCATGAATCATGCAGAGGGATGTGAGCGATGTAGATGGAATTTTATTCCTATTATATAATAGGAGTGATATCCTTGGGCCTCTTGATTGAGTGAGATTAAGAAATGCATGGCCATGCTCAAATGGATCAATATGAGATATTGATCATTTGCTTAAGTTAGTCTACTAAGTATCAAGAAACAAAAATTGAACATCAATGAGGATGATGCATTCTATGCCTCTAATTTGATTTGGACATCATTACAAAAGAGACTATGTTGCAAAATGTTATTCACTCATTAAGTGAATATTGAGTCACAAGCATTTTTATTACTTAGGTGACAGTAATGTATTGCTAGATTCCGCTTATTGTTTATGGTTCACAAATGGATTATTATCAACGTAGTAAGAACCTACAAGGTTACACAAAAGGAGTAAGAATGAGATAATAATTAATTGAGCTTTAGTTGGACTAAAATTCAATTAATTGAGCTTATTTTCATGCATATATATATATATATATATATTATTAAAATAATAATATATTTTCATGTAATATATGGTATATTATGTGATATTATTTGATATTAAAGTAATATTAGATAATTACGTTACTAGATATTAGATAATTATATTATGAGATAATATTATTTTCTAATATAAGATAACTATATGCCTTTTTAATATTAGATAATTATATTATGAGATAATGTTATTATTTAATATTGGAAAATGGATAAGTCCTATCTCTCCTCACTTTCTCCATGATAAGGATAAGGTGATAGTTATCAAGTGTGATTAGGATTTTTGGAGGCATTATCCTAGTAGGATTAGGAATGTGGTGTGCCTTAGTTCTATAAAAGGAACTTGAATGCAGCACTTTAGAAACACATATTAGCTACCATCGAACCTAAAAATCACTCAAAAAATGCACTAATCCTAATCCTAGAGAGAGAGACGTATCCTAGCAGATTCGTGGAGGGTGAGAAGTCTTTGTTCACTTTGAGTGGATACCATAGAGATGCTGTACCTTCTAGCCAATGTTAGATTTGTGATTCATCTCAATCTCTTAAAGTTTTGTTCAGAAAGAATACAAGCACACAAAAAGTAAAACCTTAACATTGATTTATGTTTTTTTGCATAGATCCTTGGTGAGTTTCGAATAAAAAATTTTAATTTTCTGCTACATATGTTAATCTAAAATCTAACACTATTTCCTTAAAATGTAACCTCGTTTGCTAGTTTCTCCAATTTTCCCACTGCCATTTTCCTAATTTTTGTTGTTGTAAGCACCATACTCTACCACCATATTTATCTTCCTCCCTTTCACCATTTCAATCAATCTTTGTCTTGCTCACATTCACACCAAAGCACCACATTCATTGTGCTCATCTTTTGACTTTGACAAGAGCATTGTAGGGCATAACTGAGTTTATGCGATCTTTATCTTGTTAAGTATGTTTATTTGTTTCTTGTAAGCCAATTTTAGCTTCAATAGATGCAAAAATTGTTATCTTTTGAAATTTTATTACACTATTTTTATATATATCTCTCTATCACTCCTAGTTTCAATTTCTTATTCTTTGACATTTTTCAATTGAAGACAATGCCTTCATATCTAGTTGCAAAGTGCACACACTTAGGAGAGTTTGTCATCAAATCTAGCTAACCTTAGGTGTTGTTTATTTTCTAACTTGAGGTAATTTCTAACTTTTTCATTTATCTGTTAATGTTATGAGAGTAAATGAATAATTTTTGTGGAGTAATCATCATCTCTATTTTTCATGAAATATTAGAGCCTTTAAGTGGTGTTTCCTTTTTACTTTTCTTATCTTTTATGGATAAAATAGTATACTAGTAATGGTGAAATATTTCGATAGTATACTTGAATTTTAGATGGGGGACTTGGAATCAATGCCATCATTGTAAAAATTAAAATAGTTTTATTTAGTTGATTTCATTGTTAATTATAACTAGTTTTAGTTTTATAAACTTTATGGCCATTTTGGCCATATCTAGTAGTTTTTTCACATGAGTCCCCTGTATTTTTAATTTTAGAACTGTGGACTTATTGTATTGATTGGCCCCAAATAAAATGTTCAAAAAATACTAATTAAATTGAAAATTGGATTGTTGGCATGCTATTCTCTTCTAAAGTGTGGGGTTCTAGTGTCACAACCCAATTTCAAGTATCATGACCGGCGTAAAGACATCTAACTGGTATATAACCAATTAGACATCTTTACAAGCCTGTAACAAACTATATCTGACTATTTTATAATAAAAGGGGAATATATGATAGCATTAAATAATATAAGTAAAGTAAATTGCATTGCATGTGCAATGAAAAGTTAATTGATGATATTAATATATAGTGGTATAACAAAATTATTTTGTAATACACATAGATTTTAACTGTACAGTGAACGACTCAAATAGTAATTTTTATTACATTATGTCCCATGGAGATCAAAAGGTTTTATGCAGTATATCAATCCTCTGTTGGAGCTCCTTGTTCTTTATATGTAAAATAAAATAACATCGAAAAAGAATGAGTATATTGAATACTCAATGAGTAGCTATTCAATCTTTATTCCTATGGTTTTCCCTAATCAGTTTTCTTTAATACAAATTTAGGAAGATTAGATAAATTTCATATACTTAGCTTTATTCACATTTAATATCTACCGCCTATCATAAGCATTATGTATTAATATTACATCAATAGAAATGACTAGTATAGTATACATGTTTCTTCCTTATTTCTTCGGGCCAACCTTATCCCACTCACCTCCAACCTTTTTTCTCCACTTCTTACCACCCCTCTCCTTCTTTTAAAAAGATGCTGCAAGCCATAGGCTAATCTTCCTCACACGTATCAAGTAACACAAATGATCCTTTATAAGCTTTTCATGCCAATTAAGGCAAAATCATGTCAATCCATCATATAAAGGTATGATCAATACTAACTAACCATTAGCAACCTAATTAGTTTTCCTTTAGCAATGTAACAAGTATAGATTTCAAATTTAACATTAAAGAGTGTAATCATTGCATATTCTCATAATGTATCACAATTTCAATACATTGAATATTTCATAACTCAATCTAATCTATTACTATATTCTATACCATTAAAGAACATTTAAATAATTACAATAATTCAACACATTATTCTATTCATATTCTAATATCATCACAATGTATTTCTAAGCATCAAATTTTTAGTGTATTTCAAAAATATTAAATCAACAGTACTGTTCAAGTGCTGATTTTTAGAACAGAGCAGCAGAGGGTGTATTACAACAAGGGACCTTTTATGACTCCTGAACATCTCCAAAATTTCTAAAATAAATATATGATGTTCCCAACATGTTAATTGACAAATATAAGCCCTTAGTTTTCATAATTAATCAATATAATCTGCCCAGAAAATTCGTAGATGAGGCCCTTCCAAATCAGTTCTAGTACTGGACAGCACTAGAGTTCCGAAATATAAGGATTTATTTGACTAAGCAAATGAACTTTAATTACCACGAAATTTTGTCACAATTTTACCAACATATTGAAGGGACTTTAGAAATTTTTGTAGAATTTTTTAGCACTCATAAGGGCCTCAATTAATTCAATTACAGAAGCAAAAACTATTAAAGTTCTATCTTAGCTGAACTAGACCTATACACATAAGACCCTGTTTCAAGTTTCTAAAAATGTCTAGAAATTTCCAATAAATTATACATGATTCCTAACATCATGAGAAACCATAGAATGTCTAGAATCGAATTTTTAAAGACTCTTATGAGTCTCACCAAATTAAGTATCTTGTTCTGAATTTTCCTGGATTTTCATAAAGTTATCAGCATACACCAATGTAACAATTTTTGCATGAAGGCTTATTCTAAGGCTACTCAATTTCATTACTAGCCTTTCGCCTAACTTAATTACACTCCAATAACATCAAAACAAATATCCAACCATAAAATTCCAAAACCATGCCTCCACACATGGCCACACATAAACAACCTATAAATTTACAATTTAATCACCCAATCTAACATTCTATTGGAATAAAATTCATATGGGAAACAAGTGAGTTGCCACTCACCTCTAAACATTTATATTTCAAAGCTTTAAGTTGCTAAGAGTTTCTGATTTGAAGAAGAGGATGAGAGCCCCAAGTTTTCATGATTTCTCCTAAGAAATTCAAGCAAGCAAGTGGAAAAACTTGAAATTTTGTGTTTGATTTGGCTTGTTTGTGTGTTTGATTGTGTTCAACGCTTGAAAAAGGTTCCTATTTAGCTGAAATTTCGTGCAAAATAAGGAGGAGAAAAGCTGAATGTAGTTTCTCAAGTTTTCTAGGATTTTCTACACAATTCATGAAAATAGGCCTTTTTGCAAGTTAACCCAAAATCTATGAATTTCTTTTGTATTTTTCTTGTTGTTTTGCAGCGGCCAAGAACGAAATTTTCTGGACTCTCCTCAGCCCAAAATTGTACAAAATTAATATAAAAAGAATGGGTCAAAATTTAAGTTTTTAAAAAATTACATTTTGACCCCAAATCTTTTCAAAATTTTACTTTTGCCTAAAATTTCTTAGCTAATTTTCAATTTAATCCTTGGATTTAATTTGGGTTTATTAGAAACACATTTGGGCCTTAGTAAGTGATTTTTAATTGGTTCAAAAAGAATTTTAAGAAATCAAATTAAATTATTATAATTTCGATCTATTTTATCAAATTTCAACTCACCTGAACCCCTAAAATCAAGTTGGGCTCTATCAAAAATTTCTCTAATCTTTTGGGCACATTTATAACAATATTTTAACTTAAATTTTTATCTCTATCAATGTTTCAAAATGTCTATAAGAGCTTTCCAAAAGGTTGTCCATCTTTAAAATTTCCCTAGGCTAAGTACGTTTAACTGGGAAATACTAATTTACTTTGATACTTTAAGAGTAGTTCTTGGGAAAAAGTCTCCTAGGGATATTACATCTAGGTTCAAGTCCTCCTTACAATAAATGGATTAGTTTCTTTACCCATTATATAATGTTTCTCTTTCCTTATATTGTAACATCGTTAACTAGTTTCTCCAATTCTCCCTCCACTATTTTCCTAAAAAATTATTGCTCCTTATTTTAGTTTCTTATTCTTTTGCAATTTGCAATTGAAGACAACACCTTTGTAGCTAGTCGCAACATTCACACACTTTGGAAACTCCATCGTTAAATCTAGCCAAACTTAGGTGTTGTTTGTTTCCTAACATGAGGTAATCTCTAACTTTTTTACTTATTTGCTAATGTTATGAGGGTAAATGAATAATTTTCATGGAATAATCTTAAACCTTTAAGTAGTGTACTGGTAATGGTGAAACATTTCAATAGGATACTAGAAATTTTAGGTTAGGACTTAGAATCAATGCCATTAATGTAAAAATTAAAATAACATTGTTTGGTTGATTTCATGGTTATATATTGCTAGTTTTGGTTTTATAAACTCTATGGGCATTTTAGCTATATTTGGTGATTCTTTCACATAAGTGCCCTGTATTTCTAAATTTGAGATTGTGGATTTATTATATCAATTAGGCTTATAAAAAATATTCAAAAAATGCTACCCAAATTGAAAACTAAACTGTTGGCATATAATTCCTTTGTAAGGTTTGGGGTTTTAGGTTTAAGTCCTCCTTGTGCTAAATGGATTAGTTTTTTTAATCCCCACTTAATGTTTCTTTTTCCTCAAAATGTAACTTTACCTACTAGTTTCCCTAATTTTCCTTTTGCCATTTCCTAAATTTTTTTATTGCAAGCACTGCACCTTACTATTACATTCATCTTTCTTACTTTCATAATCTCAATCGATCTTTGTCTTGCTCACATTCATACCAAAGCACCATATTCATTATCCTCATCTTTTAACTCTAACAAAAGCATTGTAGGGCATAGCTCAGTCTATGTGATCTTTTTCTTGTTAAGTATGTCTACTTGCTTTTTGTAAGACAATTTTAGCTTCAGTAAATGCAAAAATTGTTACCTTTTGTAAATTTTATGTACACTATTTTTATATAACATCTCTATCACTCCTTGTTTCAATTTCTTATTCTCTAGAATTTTTTAATTGAAGACAACACCTTTGCAGTTGGTTACAAAGTGCATACACTTCGCAGAGTATATCATCAAATTTAGGCATTTCCAACTTGAGGAAATTTCTAACTTTTCTATTTATTTGTTAATGTTATGAAGGTAAAAGAATAATTTTTGAGGAATAATCTTTGAGCCAAATTTTCATTAAGCATTGGAGGCTTCAAGTTATCTTTTCTTTTCCTTTTTCTTATCTTTTGTTGATAAAGTATTATGTAATATACTAGTAATGGTGAAATATTTTAATGGTATACTTGAAATTTTAGTTTGGAACTTGGAATCAACGCCATTAATGTAAAAATTAAAATAGCTTTGTTTAGGTAATTTCTTTGTTATAAATAGCTAGTTTTGGTTTTATAAACTCTATGAGTATTTTGGCCATATCTTGTAGTTCTTTCCCATGTGTCCCCTTTATTTCTAAATTTGGAACTATGGACTTATTGTATCAATTAGGCTCTAACTGTTGGGATCGGGAGCCATACGAGCGCAGCGGAATAAACTGATCCTATCCACCGGATCCATGCAAAAATGTTAAATTGGAATAAGGGTTCGTTCAATACCTTTGTTGATGACTCTAGAACTCGGTTGTTAATCACCTCTTCAGCTTCCTTTCGGTCGAAGACTCTGAAGTATCCACATGAACCCGTGAATCACTGATGAATGTCCACACAAACACCGGTTGGAATTGATCTCCTTTCACCTCGTAGTGCTAGCTATGCTTCTTCAGGGGTTTTGGTCAAGGAGAGATGCTAGGGTTTTTCTGTTCCTTTTTGGGGTGCGTGAAAAATGATAATCACATTAACTATTATTACCCAACAAGCCTATTTAAATAGGTGCATAGAAAAACCTAACCTATTTGAGCTTTATTCCATGTACAATTATAAGCTTACTATTGGGCCTTATAATTATAACATGAATTCCTAAATATTAGGCCCAAACAATTTAGTCCATTAATTCCAAATTCACTAGGCTCTAAGTGTGTGACCCTACAGGCTCTCATTACATTAGCAATGACCATTGATCATATTAATGATCATAAACAATAATCGGTGTCTAGCAACATATCATTGTTACCCAAGTAATGAGAAAGTCGGTGATTTGACTAAACCTTTACACGTGACTATCACCTATGTCCTTTTGTCCTATACATCTAGATTGAACACGAGACATGGACCGTGTCATTCCTGTATAGCCTAATCTTAAGGTTTCTTGATTCTTAAGTAAGTTGACTGAAACAAATGTAATTGACATCCTATGTCAATTCATCTAAGTATGGCCATGCATTTTCTCGGCTTTACTTAATCAAAAGGCTCATAGATGTTACTCCTGTTATATAGGAGGGACAAATCCCATCTTGATCACACAAACCCCTCCGCATGATATGTGACATATCCAATATCTACCCTTGCATTCACTCAACCATTAGTGACATAGAATAGGATCAAAATATGAACTCACATGTAGGGAACTTTGGTGATCTCAGGTCAAAGGACTATATTAATAATGATCACTAATAACCACTCATGACACTCATATAATGATCCATATAGTGTTCTTAATATGGGTCGGTCTAGTATACAAGTTCTCTAACTTGTACTCATGTGTAAACTTAATATCCCATATAAGTCTTCACACATGCTAGTCTTAACATATCAAAACAACCTAATCCACAATGATATATGACTAGGGACATTTAAGAATATAATTATTCTAAGGTTATTATCATAATTGAATATATTACGCAGACAATATATATAAATATAAAAATTGAAATTCCCATTAAAATAACATGATTCAAAATTACAATCACCAATATGATTGGTTTTAGGGCATAGATACTAACAATCTCCCACTTGCACTAAAGCCAATCATCCATGTATCTAATACCTATGGATCTTATATGACTATCATGCTTTTGTTGCTTTAGGGCTTTTGTCAGTGGATCGACGACATTATTGTCAGTCGGTATTCTGCATATCCTGACGTCATTTTTATTAACAATATCTCTTATGAGATGATAACGTCGGAGTATATGTTTGGATTTCTGGTGAGATCTAGGTTTCTTGGCTTATGCAATGGCTCATTATTGTCACAATAGAGCTCTACTAGGTCAGCAATGCTAGGAATAACTCCAAGTTCAATAATGAACTTCTTAATCCAAACAACCTCTTTTGCGGCATCTAATGCTGCAATGTATTCAGCTTCTATTGTAGAATCAGCCACTGTCCCTTGCTTTGAACTCTTCCAGGTCACAGCGCCACCATTAAGGCAAAATACATAACCTGACTGCGACCTGAAGTCATCTTTGTCGGTTTGAAAGCTAACATCAATGTAACCATTTACAATGAGCTCTTCCTCACCTCCATAAATAAAAAACATGTCTTTAGTTCTTCTTAAGTACTTAAGAATATTCTTGACAACTGTCCAGTGACTTTCACCAGGATCTGATTGGTATCTACTCGTCATGCTTAAAGCATACGAGACATCAAGACGACTACATAACATGGCATACATGATAGACCCAATCGCAGATGCATAAGGGATCTTACTCATACGCTGTCTCTCATACTCTATGGAAGGACATTGAGTTCTTGAGAGACTTATGCCATGTGACATCGGCAAGAATCCTCTTTTAGAATCTTGCATGCTAAACCTTTTTAGCACTTTGTCGATATATGTACTTTGACTTAGGCCAAATAATTTTCTCGATTTATCTCTATAGATCTTGATACCTAATACATAGGAGGCCTCACCTAAGTCTTTCATAAAAAAATAATTTCTTAACCAAGTTTTTACAGACTGTAGTGTAGGAATGTCATTTCCAATGAGTAATATGTCATCTACATACAACACTAGAAAGACTATTGTGCTCCCACTAACCTTCTTGTACACACAGGGTTCATCTTCATTCTTAATGAAACCAAACTCTTTGATCGCATCATCAAAACAAAGATTCCAACTCCGAGAAGCTTGCTTCAACCCATAAATGGATCGTTGCAATTTGCAAACTTTTCCAGCATTTTCAGGATTTACAAAACCTTCAAGTTGTGTCATGTACACATCCTCAAGAAGATTTCCATTAAGGAAAGCAGTTTTGACATTCATTTGCCAGATTTCATAATCATAATATGCTACTATAGCTAGAAGAATCCTGATGGATTTAAGCATGACAACTGGAGAAAAAGTCTCATTATAGTCAATACCATGGATTTGTTTAAAACCTTTTACAACCAATCATCCCTTAAAGGTACACACATTACCATCCATGTTAGTTTTCTTTTTGAAAACCCATTTGCACCCAATGGGTTTTACCCCTTCAGGTGGATCAACCAAAGTCCAAACTTGGTTTGAATACATGGAGTCCATCTCTGATTTCATAGCTTCTAGCCATTTCTTAGAATCTGGCCCCATCATAGCCTCTTGGTAGGTTGTGGGCTCATCTTGGTCCATGAGCAACACATCACCATGATGAGTCACGAGAAAACCATATCTCTCGGGCTCACGACGTATCCTACTAGATCTACATGGGTTCTGTATTACATGAGTAGGTTCTTCCACAACTGTTTGTGGAACTGGCTCAGGTTCCATCTCAAGTTCAATGTTTTCTCATTGATCTTGAATTTCTTCAAGTTCTATTCTTCTCCCACTGATTCTTTTGGAGATAAATTCTCTCTCTAGAAAAACACCTTTTGCTCGTTGGATTATAGAAATAATATCCTTTTATTTCCTTAGGATATCCAACGAAAAAATATTTATCAAATTTGGGTCTAAGTTTATTAGAAGCTTGACGTCTTACGTAAGCTTCGCAGCCCCAAATCTTCATAAAAGATAAACTAGGACGTTTCCTAGTCCATATCTCATACGATGTCTTTTGAATTGATTTTGACGGAACACGATTTAGTGTGAAAGTTGCAGTCTCTAGAGCATGTCCCGAGAAGGAATTTGGAAGGTCAGCCTGACTCATCATTGACCGAACCATGTCTAACAAAGTTCGATTCCTCCTTTCAGAAACACTATTCCATTGAGGTGTTCTTGGTGGAGTGAGTTGTGATACAATGCCACACTCCTTTAGATGATTAAGGAACTCTCAGTTTAAGTATTCACCACCTCGATTTGATCGAAATGCTTTAATACTTTTACCAAGTTGGTTTTGTACTTCATTTTTGAACTCTTTGAACTTTTCAAAAGATTTAGACTTGTGTTTCATAAGAAACACATAACCATATCTACTGAAATTATCAGTAAAAGTAATGAAGTACTGATAACCTCCTCTAGCTTGTGTTTAAAGGTCTGCATACATCACTATGTATAAAGCCTAATAAATCACTAGCCCTTTCACCTTTCCCAGTAAAAGGGGCTTTAGTCATCTTACCTAATAAACATAACTCACATATCTCATATGATTCGAAATCAAATGAGTCCAAAAATCCATCCTTATGAAGTTTGGAGATGCGTGTCTCATTTATATGGCCTAAACGACAATGCCAAAGATAGGTTGGATTTAAATCATTAGTTTTGACCTTTTTTATGTTTATGTTATAGATTGGATTTTCAAGGTCCAGAATATAAAGACCATTCATTAATTATGCACTGCCATAAAACATTTCATTTAAATAAATAGAGCAACATTTGTCCTTTATTATAAATGAAAAACCTTTCTTGTCTAAACAAGAAATAGAAATCAAATTTCTACTAACAGTAGGCACAAAATAACAATTGTCCAATTCTAAAATTAATCGACTAGGTAAAGATAAATAATAAGTCCTTACAGCTAATGCAGCAACTCTTGCTCCATTTCCAACGCGCAGGTCCACTTCACCTTTGGCTGATGATTTACTTTCTTTAAGATCCTGCACATTTACATAAATATGAGTACCACATCCAGTATCTAATACCCAAAATGTAGAAGTAGATAAATTAACCTTTATAACATAAATACCTGAGTTAGAAGTCCCACTTTCCTTTTACTTCTTAAGCTCTTCCAAGTAAATCTTGCAATTTCGCTTCCAATGTCCTGGTTCTTTACAATGGAAGCATTGCCCTTCCTTGGCCAAGCCACCTTTGGGCCTCAGTGCAGAGGAACTTGACTTGGACTTTCCATTAGTCTTGTCCTTTTTCTTTTTAATCTTGGCCTTAGACTTGCCCTTTCCTTTGCCCTTTTGAACCATCATAATGGAATTGGGCTTGGACTTTTTCAAGTTCTGCTCAGCAGTTCTCAACATGTTAATCAGTTCAGGCAAAGTCTTATCAATTTTGTTCATGTTGTAATTCATGACGAATTGACTATAGCTCTTAGGCAACGATTGCAGAACTATATCAGTGGCCAATTCTTGCTATAAAGGAAAACCCAATCTTTCAAGGCTATTGATGTACCCAATCATTTTAAGCACATGTGTAGCAACGGGTGTTCCTTCAGCCATCTTACACTGAAACAATGCTTTAAATACATCATATCTCTCATGTCTTGCTTGCTCTTGGTAGAGCTATTTAAGGTGATCAATCATATTGAACGCCTCTATGTTCTCATGTTGCTTCTGAAGCTCAGAGTTCATGGTAGCAAGCATGAGACAACTGACATCCAGAGCATTTTCTAGATGCTTTTTATAAGCATCCTTTTCTGCTTGAGGAGCATTAGCAGCAGGCTCATCTGGAGTAGGTTGCTCCAGGACATACTGCTTTTTCTCATGCTTGAGGACAATCCTCAAGTTTAGATACCAATTGAGAAAATTCATCCCATTCAGTTTATCCTTCTCAAGGATAGATTGCAGTGATAAGTTTGATGCATTTGATGCCATAGTTATCTACAATAGAAAAATATGCAAAATAAGAATCATGTATTTTATTTATTTAATAAGGTCTTTTATTAAATAATAATCCCACTATTTTTCTCAAAATAATAGCCCTCACTATTATTTCAAAAAACCTTATCATCAAGGTTTTCTAGTGAGCCAAGATCTATATTTTACCAAATCTTGAGTTAGCTTTAGCTAATTGCCCAAGATATGGCTGTTTAGGTAGACAACTCCTTGTCAATTACATCTTATGCAACTCTTGGATAGTTGGGTGAATAACACTTATTCAAATTCATATCATGAATTCATAACCAATTCTAAGCCTCTAGGCCCCAATCCTATTGGTGTAGCCCAGTTAAGTCAAGACCCAATAATTAGCAATTTGGATATCATTATTATCCCATCGCATCTTACCAAGATAGACTTTAGGTACTTTGCTTTGGCACACCCACCTATAGTCGATCAAGATCTTGATGAGTGCTATTATTGGAAGGCATCTTTGTTGACTTAATATTTTGTTTGAGGGATTTTAATTTATTTGATCTCACCATTATATACTTAGTTTTATTAAGCATGTATCATATACATCTAGCATAGGTATCTCATACATAAAACATAAATTAAGTGTAACATGATTATGACCTAACCTAAGTGATATTCTAGAGCTCAAGAATATCAAATAAAACTAAGAAAGAAAAACTTCTTCTCAAGAATTTTCTTCTTTCTTCATGGTTTGATCTCCACTTCCATTGTTTCCTCTTCAGGTGCTCCAATAAAATTATTACATAATAATAAAAAAACCTCGAGTTACATTCGAGGGGAGTAAGATGAGAAGAGAATGTACAACTAGATGTAATAGAGAGGCATGACACACAGGTCGCATTTTAAAATTGCAACAAAACCAAAGGCCATAATCATGCACCATACATCAAGCAACAAAACAACATGATAGGTGAAATTTATATCCAAATATATTTTCAATATCAAAATCTGAATTAATTAATTCCAAATTAATTAACTAATTACTTAATGTCACACTACGCAGAGAATTTACGACGGTCCCGCTAGTCAGTTAGCGAGTGGGGTCAAGGGGCAGCGCTCCTGCCAGGAGGTTAGGGGGCGGAGCCCCCCGCCCAAAAAATTGATTGCACCTGACATTCAAATTGTAATTCAATTTGTCAACAATTGACATTCCCCTTTAGTCAATCAATTCAACAATTATTGACACTCAAATCACGGGTTTATAAATCTGATTTATGACAGAATCATAATAGATAAATTTTAATCATATTAAAAAAAATCCAATTAATTCATAAATTTTATACAAAACAGATTCAACAATTAATTTCATGAAAAATCAGATTCAGCCATTAAGCGTAAGGTATATCACATATACGAAAAAGATTCAAGAAGTTAATTTGATTAATTCTGATTCATAACAGAATTTGTGTTTTAATCAGAAAACATCTTTCATATATTAAAACAAATTCACGCAATTAATTCTTTTGATTTTGTTTAAAACAAAACCCAAAAATTAGTTTCAAATTCGAATCAAAATCCAGAATTATTACATAAGATTTAAATTTAAAAAGAAACCTAGAAATAGATTCGAGTTTCAATCAAAAATCCAGAAACAAATTTGAATTCAAACCAGAAACAAGAATTAATCACAAAACACATTCAAATTTAAATCAAAATTCAAAATTAGGTTCAAATTCGAAACAAAATCAAAATTAATCATATTAAGTTTACTTGAACCAAAATGCACGAAATCAAATTTACCCTAATCCTAATTAGGAATCATTGAAGCGTGATATACAGAACAATTCATCAAGCATCATAATCACGCAATTAGCAAACAAAATCCTAATTTAACATTTTTACAAGTAGCTCCGGTACCACTGTTGGGATCGGGAGCCATATGAGCACAGCGGAATAAACCGATCCCATCCACCGGATCCATGCAAAAACGTTAAATTGGAATAAGGGTTCATTCAATACCTTTGTTGATGACTCTAGAACTTGGTCGTTGATCACCTCTTCAGCTTCTTTTCGGTTGAAGACTCTGAAGTATCTACATGAACCCGTGAATCACCGATGAATGTTCACACAAACATCGGTTGGAATTAATCTCTTTTCAAGGGTTTTGGTCAAGGAGAGGTGCTAAGGTATTTCTGTGCCTTTTTGGGGTGCGTGAATAATGATAATCATATCAACTATTATTACCCAACAAGCCTATTTAAATACGTACATAGAAAAATCTAACTTATTTGGGCTTTATTCCATGTACAATTATAGGCTTACTATTGGGCGTTATAATTATAACATGAATTCCTAAATATTAGGCCCAAACAATTTGGTCCATTAATTCCAAATTCACTAAGCTCTAAGTGTGCGACCCTACAGGCTCCCATTATGTTGGCAATAACCATTGATCATATTAATGATCATAAACAATGATCGGTGTCTAACAATACATCATTGTTACCCAAGTAATGAGAAAGTCGGTGATTTGACTAAACCTTTACACCTGACCATCACCTATGTCCTTTTGTCCTATACATCTAGATTGAACACGAGACATGGACCATGTCATTCCTGTATAGCCTAATCTTAAGGTTTCTTGATTCTTAAGTAAGTTGACTGAAACAAATGTAATCGACATCCTATGTTAATTCATCTAAGTATAGCCATGCATTTTCTCAGCTTTACTTAATCAAAAGGCCCACAGATGTTACTCCTGTTATATAGGAGGGACAAATCCCATCTTGATCACACAAACCCCTCCGCATGATATGTGACATATCCAATATCTACCCTTGCATTCACTCAACCATTAGTGACATAGAATAGTATCAAAATATGAAACTTACATGTAAGGAACCTTGGTAATCTCAAGTTAAAGGACTATATTAATAATGATCACTAAGAACCACTCATGACACTCATATAACGATCCATGTAATGTTCTTAAGATGGGTCAGTCTAGTATACAAGTTCTCTAACTTGTACTCATGTGTAAACTTAATATCCCATATAAGTCTTCACACATGCAAGTCTTAACATGTCAAAACTGTTAGTGTATATGCCCTAAAATCAATCATATTGGTGATTGTAATTTTGAATCATGTTATTTTAATGGCAATTCCAATTATTATATTTATATATATATTGTCTGCGTAATATATTTAATTATAATAATAACCTTAGAATAATTGTATTCTTAAATGTCCCTAGTCATATATCATTGTGGATCAGGTTGCTTTGATATATTAAGACTAGCATGTGTGAAAACTTATATGAGATATTAAGTTTACACATGAGTACAAGTTAGAGAACTTGTATACTGGACCGACCCATATTAAGAACACTACATGGATCGTTATATGAGTGTCATAAGTGGTTCTTAGTGATCATTATTAATATGGTCCTTTGACCTGAGATCACCAAGGTTCCCTACATGTGAGTTTCATATTTTGATACTATTCTATGTCACTAATGGTTAAGTGAATGCAAGGGTAGATATTGGATATGTCACATATCATGCAGAGGGGTTTGTGTGATCAAGATGGGATTTGTCCCTCCTATATAACAGGAGTAACATCTATGGGCCCCTTGACTAAGTAAAGTTGAGAAAATGCATGGCCATGCTCAGATGAATTGACATGAGATGTCGATTACATTTGTTTCAGTCAGCTTACTTAGGAGTCAAGAAACCTTAAGATTGGGCTATACGGGAATGACACGGTCCATGTCTTGTGCTCAATCTAGATGTATAGGACAAAAGGACATAAGTGATGATCACGTGTAAAGGTTTAGTCAAATCACCGACTTTCTCATTACTTGGGTAACAATGATGTGTTGCTAGACACCGATCTTTGTTTATGATCATTAATATGATTAATGGTCATTGCCAACGTAATGAGAGCCTGTAGGGTCGCACACTTAGAGCTTAGTGAATTTGAAATTAATGGACCAAATTGTTTGGGCTTAATATTTGGGAATTAATGTTATAATTATAAGGCCCAATAGTAAGCCTATAATTATACATGGAATAAGGCCCAAATAGGTTAGGTTTTTCTATGCACCTATTTAAATAGGCTTAATGGACCAAATTACTATTATTCTTCACGCACCCCAAGTAAAAGCATAGAAAAACCCTAGCCACTCTCCTTGACCAAAATCTCTGAAGAGGCGTAGCTAGCACTACGAGGTCTAAGGAGATCAATTCCAACCGGTGTGTGTAGCGGATATTCATCGGTGATTCACGGGTTCGTGTGGATACCACAGAGGTGCAGCCAAATAAACGTTGTACTGGTGATCTGATTTTCTAGTTTCCATTCCGGTTCGTGATTTGGAAGCAGATCAGACTTGGTGTAACGGTCAGAAGAATTTTGCCGAAAGGTATAAACCCTAATCCCTAATCTATGGTGTTCTAATTTCGCATGGATCCTTGGTGGAAATCGTGCAAAAAGTTTTATTCCGCTGTGCATGTATGATGCGCGATTTCCAGCAAAAACAACCTAATCCACAATGATATATGACTAGGGACATTTAAGAATACAATTATTCTAAGGTTATTATCATAATTGAATATATTACACAGATAATATATTGACCACAATCCTGCAAGTGCACGGGTTAAGTTAAGTTATAGTATAAAAGATTATCGTCTCCACAGGGATTGCACGTTGAATACTAACTGAATTTCAAGTAAAATTATCTAGGCATATCAATTGATAGTGTGAATTAGGGATAAAATGTAAAACAGAGCTTAGTTATCAAGAAAAGGTTTAATTCAATGAAATGAAAGCGTACTCAGCTTAAGGTTCCCTTGTACATTTCATTATGGAATGAATGTAATCCTCTAACTTGGTTTACTATTAATTAAGATTGCTGGATTACCTAAATTAAGCTATACCTCATTGCAAGGCTACTAGCTACTAACTAAAAGATTAAGTGCCCAGAATTACTCTAGTAATCACTCATCTAGGTTGCATTAACTTGCTTTAGAATTCAATTTCAGACATTTCATCTTGTGTAAAAGAATCCAATTAGCTTAATTCCTAAGCTTAATTGATATTCCCAATGATCATGCAAGGTCTGATTAATTAATTGGTCATTTCAACCTAGAATCAATTAATCCATAACACAAATCCAATATTCCGGATATATTGGTTTGTTTAAGCATAAATAGTATAATCAAATCATAAATTAACAGTAAATCAAGCTAGATTATATAAAATTCAAATCCATAAATCCATGGACAAGTTCACCCAAGCTGAGCACAAGGGTTTAGTGTGAAAACATTACAAAATCAGAAGAAAACCAGAAAACAGAGAGGGAATTCAAACAATTCATGAAGATTTACAAATTCCTTGCTTGAATCTTCAATTCCTTGCTCGAATCCACGTTAGAAGGTGCCCTTGGTGAGTTTTGGTCTCTCCTAGGGTTTCTCCTAGCAGCTCTCCTTGTTAATTCTCGGTTTCTCCCCCCTTTTTTTCAAAATTTCGCACAAAACTTATATTGGTAATGTACACGGGGCCCAACACGGCCCGTGTTGTACCTCGTGTTTCTCAGCGAAAGTTGAGCAACACGATACACATTGTGCGACACGTCCCGTGTTCTTCTCCGAAGTGTCAAGCAATAATGTACACGGGGTATGACACGGCCAATGTTGTACCCCGTGTTCTTCGACGAAGGCTGATCAGCATGCTACACGGGGTGTGACACCCCCCGTGTTTACCTCAGAAGCGAAGGGCAGTATGATACACGGGGTATGACACGGCCTTTGTTTTCCCCCGTGTTCTTCTCTGAGCAGTTCAGTGAAGTCTCGAAGCATTTCAGAAGGATACACGGCCTTCAACACGGGGTTCCCATACCCCGTGTTCTTTGCTAGTTGAGCAATTTTACTTCGATTCTCCACAATTTGCATAGTTTTGCCTCCAGATCCTTTTCTAATGCTCATATGTGTCCTTTCAAAGCCTGAAAACAAAATATCGAGCATCTAAGTATCTTTTTCCATTAATTTGTACAAAATACTAAGTAAATAAGTGATGAAACTCATAGAATTTATGTGCAATTGTGCATTTGTCAATTCCCCCACACTTGAATCTTGCTCGTCCTCGAGTAAGGAAGTAAGAGAATAGAAAATCTACTCTAATTTTTATTCTTTCCTTTTTCTTCTTCTCTTTTTTTTATTTTTTTATATAATCAGGCAATCATTCAACAAATCAAAGATTAGGATCAAGTCATGCCAAGAAACTAAACGAAAATAAAGTAACTAAACAAGTCAATCCTCAGCATAAAAGCAAAAGAGAATAGCCTCACAGGTAAAGTATTTACTCTCACTCTCAAGATAAGGCTTATGTATACTCTCAAGTCAATCAGCTCATGACTCAATGCTACCATATGCTTGCAAAAACTCTAATCTCCACTACTATATTGTAAAATGCATGCAAATCAGAGGACTTTATTAGGGAAAAAGGTGAGGATAGGGGAAAGGAACATCAAGGGGTGAAAAGTGATAGAGTCATGAGTTTGAAGGAAAAAGACACATTGGTCATGAATTTTGACCATTATCGAGTTCCATTACTCAGTTTAACATAATACCTTGCTTCTACCCTTGCTTCAACCTCCATTCTTCTCTTTTTGATTTTCATCATTTTTTTCATATATATACATATTAATCAGCAAACACAATATTATTATTATTTTTTATTTATTCATTCCCAACAAGCTTTTCTTCTTCCCAAAATTATTTATTTGACACCATTTTTTTTGTATTTATGGTGTTTTATTTTTTTATTATTATTTTTTATTATTATTTTTTTAAATCAAAGCTATAAATCAACTTATCCAACTAGCAGCACTAAGGAAGGACCTCTAAGTGATAGCCAAACTCATATAATGTGTCTAAGTTCCCTTAAACTCTAAGGTTCAAGTTTACTTGGGCAGTGGCTTTGGATGTATATAGTATGGCTAGGTTAGAAATGAGAGTCCAAGGCTCAAAGTGGCTAACTAGGGGCAAAGCTGAAAAGTTTAGGGTAAATCAAAGAAAAGGATTCAAATAAGCCAAAACAAATAAAAAGAAGGGTGAAGAAACATGGCTTCATCATTTTTGACATGCAAAATACATAAAATGTAGCCTTAAAAAGACTAAATGCAAGTTCTAGAGCAAAAAGTCAAGAGTGATGACATAATCCCTCAAGAAGAAAAAAAAATGAGCTTTAATTTCTAATGTGAAAATTGCTCAAAAGGCTCAAATCTCACAAGGATCAATTATGCTTATTACTCTTAGCTTCAAGCTTTAGATTTTCCTTATTAAGTTACCAGATAATCATTAAAGGAGCAAGACATGAATCAATCACTTTATTTAAAAGATTGCTTTAATTTTTTTTTATTTTTTTATATTATTTTTTTATATTTTTTATTTTAAATTTTTTTATATCATTGAAATTGGAGCAAATTTCAGTACCCTAAATCAATCAAGCAAGTTCAAGTGCAAAACATTGCAAAGCATTCTAAACACTGCTCCCCCACACTTAAAATTGGATATTGTCCTCAATGTACAAATAAGGTAAATGGGAAAAGAGAGAAAGAATATATGGGGGACTGAAACTTCCCTGACAAGTGGAGCATGGTGGCCCAGTATAGATCATGATTGCAGGGAGATCCAGAAGTAGAGACAGAGTAGGAGAGAGAGAGAGGAGGCTGGTAATCTAGAAGAAAGAAGATGCAATACTGGAAAAAGAAAAAAAAGTATGCTGTTAGTTATTACAGACATGAATATTAAGGATGCAAGAAAATAAAAGAGAAATAGTTAAAATAATAGAAAGTAAATGAAAGTGCATAGCCAATATAAGTACAGATCAGATAAATGGATATAGAGAGGAGAAATAAGTAAAAAGAAGAATATATGAATAAAAGGAAAGAGAAACAATCTAAGCTATTGAGCAGGAGGATCTAGATCAGTTGGGGAAGCTATATCAGGAGTTGCATCACCATCACCATCATCTCCTGGAGATTCATGCTGTTCCTCATGGGGTGGCTGCTGCACAGGAAAATGGAGGGGTTTTAGCCATTAAAAGCTCATCTACCCAAGAACACGGGGTCTGACACGGCCAATGTTGTACCCCATATTTCTCTCTGGAAGGCTCATGTTCAAAACTCCGATTCATTAGTTCAATTAGTAAGGTACACAGGATAAGACACGGCCCGTGTTTAACACCGTGTATCTCACTGGAAGGCTCATGAAAATCATAAATCTTTTATTCTAACTAGATAGTGAGGTACATGGGGTATGACACGGCATGTGTTGTACACTGTGTATCTCATTGGACTGCGTTTTGAGCCTTCTGTGCAAGAAAACAAACAACAATCATGCATTCATGCCTAATTTACCCCAGAGACAGAAACCAAGTGCAAAAATGAACATCCTAAATCAACAACCCATGACTTATATGCCTCAAACTACTCGTGAACTCAGATTGAAAAGGAGAAAACTAAGATTTAAAAGTAAGAAAACAGAAAAATAAGCTTGGGTTGCCTCCCAAGAAGCGCTTATTTAAGGTCATACGTTCGACCCTTGTTTTTATCAGTCTGGAGCTGCCATTATTGGTGGTCCGACTACATAATGCTTTAATCTCTGGCCATTAAGTGGTGGGCTTTCCTCCAAAAATTATGTATATGCAGCAATCTCTTCATTTTCAACAACTCCATGTGTGACTAAACATGCTTCAAGTGGATCTTGAAGGCACCCCATTAGAAGGGTTTCTTTCACAACTTTGTTTAGCACATCAATCCTGCATATTGAAACTTCACAAACAGGTGATTTAATATATTCATTCAAATTAAACTTAACTTTTTCATCCCCAATAGATAATGAAAGCTTCCCATTTTTTACATCAATCAAAGCACCCGCAGTGGCTAAAAAGAGTCTACCCAAAATAATTGAGATCTGTGTATCCTCTTCCATTTCAAGCACAATAAAATTAACAGGAATGAAAAACTTACCAACCTTGATAGGTATATCCTCAAGAATACCTACTGGATATTTCACTGAACGGTCGGCTAGTTGAATAGAAACTGTGGTGGGCTTCATCTCTTCTATATTGAGTCTCTTTGCAACCGACAGTGGCATGAGGCTCACACTTGCTCCTAAGTCACACAATGCTCGGTTAATTGGAACATTTCCAATCACACAAGGAATGGAGAAGCCACCTGGATCCTTTAGCTTAGGAGGTAGTTTATTTTGGATAATGGCACTACACTCCTCAGTTAAAGCTACAGTTTCATGCTCCTCTAGCTTCCTCTTGTTAGAAAGAATGTCCTTCAAGAATTTTGCATATGATGGCATTTGTGACAGAGCATCAGTGAAGGGGATATTGATGTATAGTTTTTTCAAAACTTCCAAGAACTTTCCAAATTGCTTATCAAGTTTAGCCTTGGCTAATCTTTGAGGATAAGGGATAGGCGGTTTGTATGGTTCCGGAGGGACATATTTTGACTTTTCAGGTAATTCCCCTTCTTTCTCTTCACTTCATAAGGAATTGAGGCCTTGTTGCCTTCTTTCTGCACTTCCCCCACACTTATATCTTCTTCATCTTCTTGAGTGGCAATTGGATCCTTCAATAGCCTTCCAATCCTACGAGTTATTGCCTTGCAATGGTCCCTAGGATTTGATTCAGGTTGAGCAGGGAGTTGACCAAAAGCTTTAGAAGAAGATGCAGAAGCTTGTTAAGCTATTTGAGTTTCCAACATCTTTCCATGTGTGGCCAATGAATCAACCTTGGAGGATAGTTGCCTAATAGAATCTTCCATGGCTCTACCATGCTGTCTAAACTCTTCATTAGTTTTCTCTTAGGAAATGAGAAATTTCTCCAAGAGGCCTTCTAATTTAGTAGTGGAAGAGGTTTGAGCTGGTGAGTTATAGGGTCTTTGGTTTTGGAAACCGGGTGGTGGTGGTCTATTGGGAGTGGTTTGAGTGTTGTATGGCTGGGTGGGCTTGTAGGAAAAATTTGGGTGGTTCCTCCATGATGGGTTGTAGGTATTTCCAAATGGTTCATTTGCATTTTTCTGTCCAAACCCACTGTTATGCACATAGTTCACTTGTTCAGTGAAATCTTGCCCTAATGTACACTCAGTTGCCATATGACCTGGAGCTTTCCTTGAAGGTCCCCTCTCATTCGACCATTGGTAATGGTTCAAAGCCATATCTTCAATTAACTCATATGCTTCATCCAACCTTTTGTTCATTAAAGCACCTCCAGCAGCAGCATCCACAGTAAGTTTAGTATTGTAGTTCAAACCATTGTAGAAAGTATGAAGAACTAGCCATTTCTCTAGCCCATGATGTGGACACAGTCTCAACAGTTCCTTGTATCTATCCCAAGCATCAAATAGAGATTCCCCTTCTCTCTGAGAAAATGTAGTGATTTCATTCCTTAATTGAGCAGTCTTGCTTGGAGGAAAATATCTTGATAGAAAAGCCTTCAGTAGCTCTTCCCATGTTGTGATAGATCCAGCTAGTAAAGAATGTAGCCAAGCTCTTGCTCTATCCCTCAAGGAGAATGGGAAGAGTCTAAGCTTGATGGCATCCACTGTTACACCATTGATCTTGATTATATCACAGTATTCTAAGAAAATCTGAATATGGAGGTTAGGATCCTCCATTAACAGTCCTCCAAACTGGTTTTGCTGCACCATGGACAAAAGAGCTGGCTTCAATTCAAAGTTGTTAGCCTCAACAGCAGGCCTTCTTATACTGGATTGAAGACCAGTGGCGTCGGGTGCTGCAAACTCTCTAAGTGATCTGTTATCCATGTCTTGAATCTCTGGTTCAAGGTTAATTTCTTCTTGGATATGTACTAATTTTTGCTCTCTCCTTCTTCTAAGCAGAGTTCTTTTAATCTCTGGGTCTAAGTCAAGAATTCCTTCAAGATTTCTCCTTCACATATACAAAGATTTTCTGTAAAAAATGAATAGGTAACACTCGAATAGAACAAAGTAAGAAAGAAATACTATAAAAATAAGAAAATCAGGATAAGATGAATTATGAACTAAAAGAAAATAAATTGCCTAGTCTAATTCACTCAAAACTTACTGTTAATATCAACTGGATACAATCCCCGGCAATGGCGCCAAAAACTTGACTGCAATCTCGTAAGTGCACGGGTTAAGTCGAGTTATAGTATAAAAGATTATCGTCTCTACAGGGATTGCACGTTGAATACTAATTGAATTTCAAGTAAAATTATCTAGGCATATCAATTGATAGTGTGAATTAAGGATAAAATGTAAAACAGAGCTTAGTTATCAAGAAAAGGTTTAATTCAATGAAATGAAAGCGTACTCAGCTTAAGGTTCCCTTGTACATTTCATTATGGAATGAATGCAATCCTCTAACTTGGTTTACTGTTAATTAAGATTGCTGGATTACCTAAATTAAGCTATACCTCATTGCAAGGCTACTAGCTACTAACTAAAAGATTAAGTGCCCAGAATTACTCTAGTAATCACTCATCTAGGTTGCATTAACTTGCTTTAGAATTCAATTTCAGACATTTCATCTTGTGCAAAAGAATCCAATTAGCTTAATTCCTAAGCCTAATTGATATTCCCAATGATCATGCAAGGTCCGATTAATTAATTGGTCATTTCAACCTAGAATCAATTAATCCATAACACAAATCCAATATTCCGGATATATTGGTTTGTTTAAGCATAAATAGTATAATCAAATCATAAATTAACAGTAAATCAAGCTAGATTATATAAAATTCAAATCCATAAATCCATGGACAAGTTCACCCAAGCTGAGCACAAGGGTTTAGTGTAAAAACATTACAAAATCAGAAGAAAACCAGAAAATAGAGAGGGAATTCAAACAATTCATGAAGATCTACAAATTCCTTGCTTGAATCTTCAATTCCTTGCTCAAATCCACGTTAGAAGGTGCCCTTGGTGAGTTTTGGTCTCTCCTAGGGTTTCTCCTAGCAGCTCTCCTTGTTAATTCTCGATTTCTCCCCCCTCTTTTTCAAAATTTCGCACAAAACTTATATTGGTGATGTACACGGGGTCCAACACGGCCCGTGTTATATCCCGTGTTTCTCAGCGAAAGTTGAGCAACACGATACACATTGTGCGACACGTCCCGTGTTCTTCTCCGAAGTGTCAAGCAGTAATGTACACAGGGTATGACACGGCTAATGTTGTACCTCATGTTCTTCGACGAAGGCTGATCAGCATGCTATACGGGGTGTGACACCCCCCGTGTTTACCTCAGAAGCGAAGGGCAATATGATACACGGGGTATGACATGGCCCGTGTTTACCCCTGTGTTCTTCTTTGAGCAGTTCAGTGAAGCCTCGAAGCATTCCAGAAGGATACACGGCCTTCAACACGGGGTTTCCATACCCCGTGTTCTTTGCCAGGTGAGCAATTTTACTTCGATTCTCCACAATTCGCATAGTTTTGCCTCCAGATCCTTTTCTAATGCTCATATGTGTCCTTTCAAAGCCTGAAAACAAAATATCAAACATCTAAGTATCTTTTTCCATCAATTTGCACAAAATACTAAGTAAATAAGTGATGAAACTCATAGAATTTATGTGCAATTGTGCATTTGTCATATATATAAATATAATAATTGGAATTGCCATTAAAATAACATGATTTAAAATTACAATCACTAATATGATTAATTTTAGGGCATATACACTAACTCTAACAAAGTTTAAAAAATGTTATCCAAATTGAAAATAGGATTGTTAGTGTGCAGCTCTCTTATAAGGTATGAGGTTCTAGGTTTAAGTCCTCCTTACACTGAATGGATAAGTTTTTCTTTAATCCCCTACTTAATGCTTTTCTTTCCTTAAAATGTAATTTCATCTGCTTGTTTCCCCAATTTTTGCTCTACTACTTTCCTATTTTTTAGCAAGCACTATACAAGCACTATACATAACCTCCTCACTGTCACCATCTCAATCATTCTCCATTTTGCTCTTATTCTCACCAAAGCACCACATTCATCTTCTTTATCTTTCCACTTCGATAAGAATGTTGTAGGGCATAGCCAAGTGTGTATGTTCTTCATCTTGTTAGGTATGTTTATTTTCTTATTGTGAGATAATTTTAGCTTTGGTAGATGAAAAAACTGTTACCTTTTGCAAATTTCAATTACACTATTTTTATATAATCTCTCAATCGCTCCTTGTTTCGATTTCTTATTCTTAAGCACTTTGCAGTTCAAGACAACACCTTTGCAGTTGGTTATAAAGTGCACACACTTTGAAGAGTTTGTTATCAAATCTTACTAACCTTGGGTGTTGTTTATTTTCCAACATGAGATAATTTCTAACTTTTTTTTATGTTATGTTTATAAGGCTAAATGAATAATTTTCATGGAATAATCTTTGAGACTCATTTTCATGAAACATTAAAGCTTTTAAATGGTCTTTTCTTTTCCTTTTTCTTATCTTTTGCTAATAAACCATTAAGTAGTGTACAAGTATTAGTGAAACATTTTAATAGTGTACTTGAAATATTAGGTTAGGACTTGGAATCAATGCCATCAATGTAAAAATTAAAATGGCTTTGTTTAGCTATTTTCATTATTATATGTAGCTAATGTATGTTTTATAAACTCTAAGGGAATTTTCGCCATATTTGATAGTTCTTTTACATGGGTCCCTTGTATTTCTAAATTTGGCACTATGGACTTACTATATCAATTAAGCCCAAAAAAATGTTCAAAAAATGTGAACCAAATTAAAAACTGGACTTTTGGTGTTCAATTCTCTTGTAAAGTGTGGGGTTTTGGATTTGAGTCCTCCTTATGAAAATTAGATTAGTTTTTTTTTTAACCTGCTACTTAATGTTTCTCTTTTCTCATAATGTAACTTTGTACACTAGTTTTCTTAATTTTTTTCTCTACCACCTTCCCAATTTTTTTTTCAAGCATCGTACCCTATCACTATATTCGTCTTCCCCACTTTTACCATTTTAATCAATCTCCGTCTTGCTCTCATTCACACCAAAGCACCGCATTCATCTTCCACATCTTTCTGCGATAACACAAGCATTGCAGGGTATAGTCAAGTGTGTGTTTTTTTCATCTTGTAAGGTACGTCTATTTGCTTCCTGTAAGAAAATTTTAGCTTTAGTAGATGTAAAAATTGTCACCATTTGCAAATTTTAATTACACTATTTTTATATAATCTCTCCATCACTTCTTATTTCGATTTCTTATTCTCTAGCATTTTACAGCTTAAGACAACATCTTCATTGCTAGTTGCAAACTGAGCGCCCATCATCAAATTTAGCCAACCTCAAGTGTTGTTTGTTTTCTAACATGAGGTAATTTCCAACCTTTTTATTTCTTTGTTATTAATACAAGGGTAAATGAATAATTTTTAGTGAATAATTTTTGCACTTAATTTTCATCAAACATTGGAGCCTTTAAGTGGTATTTTCATTTACCCTTTCTTTTCTTTTGCTAATAAACCAATAAGTAGTATATTAGAAATAATGAAATATTTCAAAAGTATACTTGAAATTTTAGATGGGGACTTGCAATCAATGCCATCAATGTAAAAATTGAAATAACTTTGTTTAGTTAATTTCATTGTAATATGTAATTAGTTTTGGTTCTATAAACTCTACAAATATTTTGACCATATCTGGTAGCTCTTTCCCATGAGTCCCTTGTATTTCTAAATCTAGGATTGTGGACTTATTGTAACAAGTGGGCTTAAAAAAATGTTCAAATAATGCAAACTAAATTGAAAATTGGACTGTTGGTGTGCAGTTCTCTTATAAGGTATAGGGTGCTAGGTTTAAGTCCTTCCTACACTAAATGGATTAGTTTTTTTCAAGCGCTTTACTTAATGTTTCTTTTTCCTCAAAATGTAACTTCATTCACTAATTTTTCCAAATTTCCCTTTGCTACTTTCCTAATTTTTTTTGCAAGCACCTTACCTTAGCACCATATTCATCCTCCCCACTTTCACTATCTCAACCAATCTCTATCGTGCTCCCTTCATACCAAAGCATGACATTCATCTTCCCTATCTTCACATGAGTATATGTGTTCTTCATCTTGTTAGGTATGTCAATTTGCTTCTTGTAAGATAATTTTACCTTTAGTAGATGTAAAAATTATTACCTTTTGTAAATTTTAATTATGCTATTTTTATATAACCACTCCATTACTCTCTATTTTTTTTTCTTATTCTTTGGCACTTTGCAGTTGAAGACAAAACCTTCGTAGCTAGTTACAAAGTGCACACACTTTAGAGAGTTTATCGTCAAATCTAGCCAACTTTGAGTGCTATTTATTTTCCAACATGAGGTGATTTCTAACTTTTTTTTATTTATTTGTTAATGTTATAAGGGTAAATGAATAATTTTCATAAAATAATCTTTGGGTCTTATTTTCATGAAATATTGAGGCCTTCAAATGTTCTTTTCTTTCCCCTTTCTTATCTTTTACTGATAAACCATTAAGTAGTGTACTAATAATGGTGAAATATTTTAATAATATACTTGAAATTTTTGGTTGGGACTTGGAATCAATGCCATCAATGTAAAAATTAAAATAACTTTATTTAGTTAATTTCATTGTTATATATAACTAGTTTTGGTTCTATAAACTTTATGGGCATTTTCACCATACCAGGTAGTTCTTTCGCATAAATTCCCTATATTTCCAAATTTGCGATTGTGGACTTATTGTATCAATTAGGCCTAATTTTTTTTTTCAAAAATTATGAATCAAATTCAAAATTGGATTGTTAGTGTGCAATTATTTTGAAAGTTATGGGTTTTGGGCTTGAGTCCTTCCTATACAAAATGAATTTGTTTTTTTAACCTTAACTTATTTTTTCTCCTTTTTCATAATGTAACTTTGTACACTAGCTTTCCTAATTTTCTCTCTACCACTTTCCTAAATTATTTTTACAAGCACCATACCATAACACCACATTCATCTTCCTTACTTTCACCATCTCAATCAATCTTCATCTTGCTCTAATTTACACCAAAGCACCACATTCACCTTCCTCATCTTCTTACCTTAACAAGAGCACTGTAGGGTATAGTTGTGTGTGTGTGTTCTTTATCATGCAAGGTATGTCTATTTACTTCCTATAAGATAATTTTAGTTGCAATAGATGTAAAAATTATTACTTTTTGCAAATTTTAATTACATTAAGCTCTCAATCGCTTCCTATTTTGATTTCTTATTCTCTGGCACTTTGCAATTGAAAACAACTCCACCATTGTTGGTTGCAAAGTGTAAAGACTTTACAACATCTGTCATCAAATCTTGCCAACCTCGGGTGTTGTTTATTTTCCAACATGAGATAATTTATAGCCTTTTTGTTTATTTGTTATTGTTATGAAGGTAAATGATTAATTTCTTAGGAATAATCTTCGAGTTTGATTTTCATAAAAAATAGGAGCTTTTAAATGGGCTTTTCTTTTCCTTTTTCTTATCTTTAGCTTATAATCCTTTAAATAGTATACTAGAAATAGTGAAACATTTTGAAAGTATAGTTGAAATTCTAGGTTAGGACTTGGAATCAATGCCATCTATGTAAAAATTAAAATAACTTTATTTGGCTGATTTTACAGTGATATATAGTTAGTTTTGGTTTTACAAGCTCTACGAGCATTTTGGCCATATTTGGTAGTTCTTTCATATGAGTCCTCTATATTTCTAAATTTAGGACTTTGGAATTATTGAATCAATTAGGCCTAAAAATGTTCAAAAATGTGATCCAAATTAAAAATAGGACTATTGGCATGTAATTCTCTTATAAGGTGTGGGGTTCTGGGTTTGAATCCTCCTTGTGCTAAATGGATTAGTTTTTTTTAACCCCTACCTAATGTGTTTCTTTCCTTATAATGTAACTTTGTTTACCAATTTCCTTAGTTTTTCCTCTGCCACTTCCTTGATTATTTTTTTGCAAGCAATGTGCTCTAGTGCCACATTTATCTTCCCCACTTTCACTTTCTCAATCAATCTCCATCTTGCTCCCATTCACACTGAAGCACCACATTCATCTTCCTTATCTTCCTATCTTGACAAGAGTGTTATAGGGCATAGTCGAGTGTTGTGTTCTTCATCTTGTAAGATATGTCTATTTGCTTCTTGTAAGAAAATTTTAGTTATAATAAACGTAAAAATTGTTACCTTTAGCAAATTTTTATATAACCTCTCAATTGCTCTATGTTTCAATTTCTTATTCTCTGCCACTTTGCAGTTGAAGACAACACTTTTGTTGTAGGTTGCAAAGTGCACACATTTTGATGTCCAACATAAAATCTAGCTAACCTCGCATTGTTGTCTGTTTTCCAACATAAGGTAATTCCCAACCTTTTGTTTATTTGTTTATATTATAAGGTTAAATAAATAATTTTTAAGGAATAATCTTCGGGTCTAATTTTCATGAAACATAGGAGCCTTTAAGTGGTCTTTTCTTTTCCTTTTTTCTCATCTTTCACTAATAAACCATCAAGTAGAATACTAATAATGGTGAAACATTTTTAAAATTACTTAAAATTTTAGGTTGGGACTTAAAACTAATGCCATTAATGTAAAAATTAAAATAGCTTTGTTTGGCTAATTTCATTATTATATATAGTTGGTCTTGGTTCTTTCCCATGAGTCCCCTGTATTTCTAAATTTGGGTGCAAATTTATTATATCAATTATGCCTAAAAAATGTTCAAAAAATGCGAACTAAATTGATAATTGGACAGTTAGTGTGCATTTCTCTTGTATAGTGTGGGGTTTTGGGTTTGAGTCCTCTCTTCACTAAATGGATTTGTTTTTTTAATCCCAACTTAATATTTCTCTTTCCTTATAATGTATCTTTGTCTACTAGTTTCCTCAGTTTTCCCTCCAACACTTTCTCAAATATTTTTTACAAGCATTGTGCCTAAGCACCATATTCATCTTTTTCACTTTCACCATCTTAATCAATCACCGTCTCCCTCCCATTCACACCAAAGTACCACATTCGTCTTCCTCATTTTCCTATTTTGACAAAAGCATTGCAAGGCATAGCTGAGTTTGTGTGTTCTTTATCTTTTTAGTATGCCTATTTGTTACTTGTAAGATAATTTTAGCTCTAATGGATGTCAAAATTGTTACCTTTTGCAAATTTTAACAACATTATTTTTATATAACCTTCCCATTACTGCCTATTTCTATTACTTATTCTCTAGCTTTGCAGTCGAAGATAACACATTTGTAGGTGGTTGCAAAGTGCAGATAATATGGATAGTCTATCATCAAATCTAACTAACCTCAGGTGTTATTTGTTTTCCAACTTATGGTAGTTTCCAACTCTTTTGTTTATTTGTTAATGTCCTTGAATAGTCTTTGGGTTAGATTTTTAAGAAATATTGAAGCTTTTAAGTGGTTTTTTCTTTTCCTCTTTCTTATATTTTATTGATAAATAATTAAGTAGTATAGTAGTAATAGCAAAACATTCTGATAGTATACTTGAAATTTTTAGTTGAGAATTAGAATTAACACCATCAATTTAAAAATTAAAATAGTTTTGTTTGACTAATCTCATTATCATATATAATTAGTTTTGGTTCTATAAACTTTACAAGCTTTTTTGCCATATCAGCCAGTTCTTTTGCATGAGTCCCCTATAATTCTAAATTTGGGATTGTGGACTTATTGTATCAATTAAGCCTAAAAAATGTTCAAAAAAATGCATACCAAATTGAAAACTAGACTAGTGGCATGTTGTTCACTTTTCAGGTGTGTGGTTCTAGGTTTGAGTCATCATTGTGCTAAATGGATTGGCTTTTTTTAACACCCCCACCTAATGTTTCTTTTTCCTTAAAATGTAACTTCGTTGGCTAGTTTCCCTAACTTCACCACTTTCCTAAGTTTCTTTTGAAATCACCATACCTTAGCACCACATTTATCTTTCCCACTTTTACCATTTCAATCAATCTCAATCTTGCTCCCATCCACACCAAAGCACCACATTCATTAACCTTATTTTTATATTTTGACAAGACCTTTGTAGGGCATAACCAAGTGTGTGTTCTTCATCTTATTAGGTATGTCTGTTTGCTTCTTGTAAGATAATTTCTCTTCAATAGATGTAAAAATTGTTACCTTTTAAAAATTTGTATTGCACTATTTTTATATAACCATTCTATCACTCCTTATTTTGGTTTCTTATTCTTTGGCTACTTGTAGTTGAAGACAACACCACTGTAGTTGGATGCAAAGTGCACATACTTTCGAGTGTTATTTGTTTTTCAAAATAAGGTAATTTTTAACTTATTTTTTTTTCGTTAATGCTATGAAGGTAAATGAATAATTTTCGTGGAATAATCTTCGGGTTTAATTTTCATGGAATATTGGAGCCTTTGAGTGGTTTTTTCTTTTCCATTTTTTTATCTTTTAATGATAAACTAATAAGTAGTATACTAGTAATGGTGAAACATTTCAATAGTGTACTTGAAATTCCAAGTTAGGACATGGAATCATCGTCATTAATGTAAAAATTAAAATAGCTTTGTTTAGCTCATTTCATTGTTATATGTTATTGGTTCTAGTTCTATAAACTCTACGGGCATTTTGGCCATATCTAGTAGTTCTTTCACATGAGTCCCTTGTGTTTCCAAATTTAGGATTGTGGACATAATGTATCAATTGGGCCTAAAAAAATGTTCAAAAAATGAAAACCAAATTGAAAACTAGATTATTGGCATGCAGTTCTCTTATAAGGTGTTGGGCTCTAAGTTCAAGTTCTCTTTGCAAAAAATGGATTAGTTTTTTTAAACCTTTGATTTAATGTTTCTCTTTCCTCTTAATGTAACTTTTGCAAAAAAATTTTGCAAGCACTGTACCCAATCGCCACATTTATTTTCCTTATTTTCATCATCTCAATCAATTTTCTTCTCGTTCCCATTCACACCAAGGTGCCATATTCATGTTCCTCATCTTCTTACCCTAACAAGTGTGTTGTAGAGAATAATCGAGTGTTTGTGTTCTTCATCTTGTAAGGTATGTCTATTTGTAAGATAATTTTAACTTTAATAGATATAAAAATTGTTGCCTTTTACAAATTTTAATTATACTATTGATAAGTGCACAAATACACCTAAATTCTATGTGTTTTATCACTCATTTACTTAGTATTTTGTGCAAAATTGATTGAAAAAGATACTTAGATGCTCTATATCTTGTTTTCAGGCCATGAAATGAAACATATGAGCATTAGAAAAGAATTCAGAGGCAAAACCATTCAAATCATGAAGCATTGAAGCAAGATTGTCTACTCAGTAAAGAACACGGGGTAATGGTAACCCCGTGTTCAAGGCCGTGTTCCATTCTGGATGGCTTCGTGACTTCACTGGGCTACTCAGAGAAGAACACGGGTGTGAACACGGGACGTGTCACACCCCGTGTATATTACTGCCATTCGCTTCTGAAGAACACGGAGGGTGTCACACCCCGTGTAGTATGCTGATCAGTCTTCGCTGAGAAACACGGGGTAGAACACGGGACGTGTACTACCCCGTGTACATTGCTGCTTGACAATTCGTAGAAGAACACGGGGCGTGTCACACAACGTGTTCCTTACTGCTCAAACTTTCGCTGAGAAACACGGGGTACAACACGGGCCGTGTTGGACCCCGTGTACATCAAAAATATAAGTTTCGCGCGAAATCCTACGAGGAGGGGGAGAAGAGAGGAGGACGGAGAGAAAGCTGGGGAATTAAGAAGAAAAACTGCTAGGAGAAGCCGGAGGGGAGACAAAAGGCACCTTCTAACACGGATCCAAGGAAGAAATTGAAGAATCAAGCAAGAAATTTGTAGATCTTCATGGATTGTTTGGCTTCCTCCTCTGTTTTCTTATTTTCTTCTGATCTTATGATGTTCTCACACTAAACCTCTGTACTTAGCTTAGGTGAACTTGCTCATGGAGTTATGGAACTGAATTTTATATAATCTAGCTTGATTTACTGTTGAATTATGATTTGATCTTGCTGATTTGTTTTGAACAAGCCAATATATCCGGAATATTGGATTTGTGTCTTGGATTAGTTTATTCTAGGTTGAAATGACCAGTCAATTAATTGGATCTTGCATGATCATTGGGAATATCAATTAGACTTAGGAATTAAGCTGATTGAATTCTTTTGCACAGGATGAAATGTCCAAGAATGGATTCTGAACAGAGTTAATGCAACCTTGATTAGTGGTTACTAGAGTAATTCTGGACACTTAATCTCTTGGTTAGTAGCTAGTAGCCTTGCAATGTGGTATAGCTTAATTTTGGTGATCCAGCAATCATAATTAACAGTAAACCAAGTTAGACAGTTATATTCATTCCATAATGAAATGTACAAGAGATCCTTAAGCTAAGTACACTTTTACTCCACTGAATCAAACCTTATTTTGACAAGTTAATCTCTGTTTTTGCACTTTAATCTTGAATTCCACTATCAATTGATCTGCCTAGATAATTTTGCTTGAGATTTAGTTATTTCTCAACCTACAATCCCTGTGGAGAACGATAATCTTTTATACTATAACTAGACTTAACCGTGCACTTGCGGATTTTAGAGGTCAACTATTTTTATATAACCTCTCAATTGACCCCTGTTTTAGTTTCTCATTCTCTAGCACTTTACAATTGAAGATAACACCTCTATTGTTGGTTACAAGGTGCACAAACTTTAGAGCATCCATAATTTAATCTAGCTAATCTCATGTGTTATTTATTTTCCAATATGAGGTAATTTCCAACTTGTTTGTTTATTTATTAATTATATAAGGGTAAATGAATAATTTTCAAGGAATAATCTTCAGGTCTAATTTTTATGAAACATTAGAGCATTTAAATGGTCTTTAGTTTTCCTTTTTTCTTATCATTTGCTGATAAATCGTTAAGTAGTATAGTAGAAATGGTGAAACATTTTGAAAGTATACTTGAAATTTTAGGTTAGGACTCGGAATCAATACCATTAGTATAAAAATTAAAATAGCTTTGTTTGGCTAATTTTATTATTATATATTTGGGGTTATGGAATTATTGTATCAATTAGGCCCAAAAATGTTTAAAAAATGCGACCTGAATTGAAAATTAGACTATTGGGATGTAGTTCTTTTATAAGGTGTGGCATTCTAGGTTCAAGTCTTCCATGTGCTAAATGGATGATTTTTTTAACATGCCCACTTAATGTTCTTCTTTCCTTATATTGTAACTTTGCTACCAATTTCCCTAGTTTTCCCTCTGCCACATTCTTAAATTTTTTCTTGTAAGCACTGTACCTAGCCCCACATTCATCTTCCCCATTTTGACCATCTCAATCAATCTCCGTCTCCCTCCCATGCACACCAAAGCACCACATTCATCTTCCTCATCATCTAACTCCGACAAGAGCATTACAGGGTATAATCGAGTGTGTGTGTTCTTCATCTTATCAAGTATATCTATTTGTTTCTTGTAAGATAATTTTAGCTTTAATGGACGTAAAAATTATCACCTTGTATAAATTTTAATTACACTATTTTTATATAACCATTCCATTACTGCCTATTTCAATTATTTATTTTATAGTGTTTTTCTATTGAAGATAACACTTCCGTAGCTAGTTACAAAATGCACACACTTTGGAAAGTCCATCATCAAATTTAGCTAACCTCAAGTGTCATTTATTTTCCAACTTGAGGTAATTTCCAACCTTTTCATTTATTTGTTAATGTTATGAGGGCAAATGAATAATTTTCATGGAATAGTCTTCAGGTCTAATTTTCATGAAACATTAGAGCCTTTAAAATGGTCTTTTCTTTTCTCCTTTCTTACCTTTTTCTAATAAACCATTAAGTAGTATAATAGTAATGACAAAACATTTCAATAGTATACTTGAAATTTTAGGTTGGGGGGATATGGTATCAACGCAATCAATTTAAAAATTAAAATAGCTTTGTTTGATTAATTTCATTATTATATATAACTAATTTTGGTTCCATGAACTCGTTGGGCATTTTGCTCATATCAAGTCATTCTTTCACTTGAGTCCTCCATATTTATAAATTTGGAATTGTGATTTATTGTATCAATTAGGCCCAAAAAAATTCAAAAAATGCTAACCAAATTGAAAATAGGACTATTGGTGTGTATTTCCCTTTCATGGTGTCAGGTTCTGGGTTTGAGTCCCTTCTACACAAAATGGATTAGTTTTTTTTAACCCCTTATTTAATATTTCTCTTTCCTCAAAATGTAACTTAATCTACTAATTTCTCCAATTTTTCCTTTGCCACTTTCCTAAAATATTTTTAAAAGCATCGCAACCTTGTACCACATTCATCTTCCTCACTTTTGCCATTTCAATTAATCTCTATCTTACTCCCATTCACACCAAAGCAACACATTCATTAACCTTTTTTTCCACTCTAATAAGAGTGTTGCAAGGCATAGCTAAGAGTGTGTATTCATCATCTTGTTAAGTATGTCTTTTTACTTCTTGTAGGATAATTTTTGCTTCAATAATGTAAAATTTGTTACTTTTTGCAAATTTGTATTACACTAATTTTAAATAACCTTTCCATCGCTCCTTATTTTGGTTTCTTATTCTTTGACACATTGTAGTTAAAGATAACTCCTCCACAGCTGGTTGCAAAGTGCACACACTTTAGAGAGTTTGTCATCAAATCTAGCTAACCTTAGGTGTTATTTGTTTTCTAACATGAGGTAAGTTCTAACTTTTTTGTTTCTTTGTTAATGTTATGAGGGTAATTGAATAATTTTCATGAAATAATCTTTGCGTTTGATTTTTATGAAACATTAGAGCCTTTAAGTGGTCTTTTCTTTTCCCTTTCCTTATCTTTTGTTGATAAACCATTAATTAGTATACTATTAATGGTGAAACAATTCAATAGTATAATTGAAATTTTAGGTTAGGAGTTAGAATCAACACCATTAATGTAAAAATTAAAGTATCTTTGTTTAGCTAATTTTATTGTTATATATAGTTGGTTTTGGTTCTATAAACTCTACAGGTATTTTGGTCATATCTAGTAGTTCATTTGCATGAGTCCCCTGTATTTCTAAATTTAGGATTGTAGACTTATTGTATCAAATTGGCTAAAAAAATGTTCAAAAAATGTGAACTAAATTGAAAACTAGACTGTTGGAATGCAACTCTCTTATAAGGTGTAGGGTTTTGGGTTTGAGCCCTTCCGGCGCAAAATAGATTAGTTTTTTTAATCCTCAACTTAATGTTTCCCTTTCCTCATAATGTAACTTTGTCCACCAATTTTTTTAATTTTCTTACTGCCACTTTCCTAATTTTTTTGCATGCATAGTACCGTAGCACCATATTCATCTTCCTTACTTTCACCATTTCAATCAATCTCTACCTTGCTTACATTCACACCAAAGTACCATATTCATCTACCTTGCTTACATTTGCATGAGTCCCCTATATTTCTAAATTTAGGACCGTTGACTTATTATATCAAATGGGCTAAAAAATGTTCAAAAAATGTGAACCAAATTGAAAACTAGACTGTTGGAATGCAACTCTCTTATAAGGTGTATGGTTTTAGGTTTGAGTCCTTCTAATGCAAAATAGATTAGTTTTTTTTAACCCTCAACTTAATGTTTCCTTTTCCTCATAATGTAACTTTGTCCACCAATTTTTCTAATTTTCTTATTGTTACTTTTCTAATTTTTTTTGCATGCATGGTACCTTAGCACCATATTCATCTTCCTTACTTACACCATTTCAATCAATATCTACCTTGCTTACATTCACACCAAAGTACTATTGGTGTATGTCCTATGAGTCAATTATAGAGATAATTGTAATATTACACAATATATTATATTTTATTTTGGTAATAAATTATTATATATTTTTTATTTTATTTTGCATAAATTATAACTTAAATATAATAATTATCCTTGGAATACCTTTGTTATTCCTAAAATGCCCCTAGTTAAGTATTATTTTAAAAAAGATAGTAATAATACATTGAGCCTAGCGTGTATAGTGATTGATGATTATGAATCATGAATATTTGATATTAAGTCAATACATGAGTACATTGTTAGTAAACAATGTACTGGATTGACCTATTGTGATAATACTGTATGGATAGACATGTCATTAGTTATTCTCATATGACCATAAATGCACATAGTCCTTTAACTTGAAGTCACTACGATTCCCTACATGAGGACTTACTCACTTTGATATCATCTTATATCACATTTAATTGAGATGATTAGTAGGACGTTGATTGGGTGTATCACGAATCATGCAGATGCAGAGAGAAGTAAGTGATGTAGGGCGTTGAGTACATTGTTAGTGAACAATGTACTGGACTGATCCATTATGAGAATATTGTATAGATAGACGTGTCATTAGTTATTCTTATATGACCATAAATGCACATAGTTCTTTGACCTGAAGTCATTATGATTCCTTACATGAGGAGTTACTCACTTTGATGTCATCCTATGTCACCTTTAATTAGGATGATGAGTAAGGCATTGATTGGGTGTGTCGTGAATCATGCAAAGGGAAGTGAGTGATGTAGATGGAATTTTGTTACTTTTGTATAAAAGAGAAATATCCTTGGACCCCTTGATTAAGTGAGACCTAGAAATACATGGCCATGCTCAATTGGATAAATATATAATATTGATAATTTGTTTTAAGTTTACTCAGTATCAAGAGATATAAATTGAACATTGACGAGGATGACACACTCCATGCCTCCAATTCGATTTGGATAGTGTTACAAAAGGGATTATGATGTAAAATATTGACCATATATTAGGTAGATGTTGAATCACAGATATTCTTATTATTTGAGTGGCAGTGATGTATTGTTAGATACCGCTCATTGTCTATGGCCCAAAATGAGTCATTATCAACGTAATAAGAACCTACAATGTTATACAAAAGGAGTAGGAATAAGACAATAATTAATTAAGCTTTAGTTGGACTAAAATTCAATTAATTGAACTTATTTTCGTGCATATATATTATTATTAAGATAATAATATATTTTTCACGTGATATATATATAATATTATGTGATATTATTTGATATTAAAGTAATATTAGATAATTATATTATTAGATATTAGATAATTATATTATGAGATAATTTATTATCTAATATAAGATAATTATATGCTAATTTAATATTAGATAATTATATTATCAGATAATACAATTATGTAATATTAGATAATTAATAGATAACTCCTATCTCTCTTCACTCTCTCTAGGATAAGGATAAGGTGATTTTGTTAAGTGCGATTAGGATTTTTTTGAAGCATTATCCTAGTAGGACTAGGATTGTGACACACCTTAGTTTTATAAAAGGGACTTGAAGGCAGCACTTTGATTCACGCACATAAGCTTCAAGAAAACCCTAAATCATTCAGAAAACGCCTAATCCTAATCCTAGTGAAAGAGATGAATCTTAGCAGTTTCGTAGAGAAGAGAAGTTATTGTTCACTCCGTGTGGATACCGTAGAGATGTTGTATGTTCTGGCTGGTGTTTGATTCATATTGGTCTCTCAAGGATTCATTCAGAAAGAATACGAGCATAAATAAAGTAAAACCCTAATACTGATTTATGCCGTTTTGCATGGATCCTAGGTAGGAATTAGATCAAAAATTTTAAAATTCCACTGCGTATGTTGATCCAAATCCTAACAAGTACCATATTCATCTTCCTTATCTTCCCACCCTAATAAGAGCCTTGCAAGGTGTAGTCAAGTATGTATGCTCTTTATTTTTAAAGCATGTTTATTTGCTTCTTATAAGATAATTTTGGCTTTAGTGGATGTAAAAATTGTTATCTTTTATAAGTTTTAATTACACTATTTTTATAAAACCTTTCAATCACTGTCTGTTTTAGTTATTATTCTCTAGCACTTCACAGTTGAAGATAACATCTCCTTAGCTAGTTGCAAAGTGCATACAATTTGGAAAGTGTGCCATTAAATTTATTCAACCTCAGGTGTTGTTTGTTTTCTAACTTGAGGTAATTTCTAACTTTTTTGTTTATTCATTAATTTTATGGAGGTAAATGAATAATTTTTGTGGAATAATCTTTGGGCTTGATTTTCATTAAACATTGGAGCCTTTAAGTGGTCTTTTCTTTTCACCTTTATTATTTTTTGTTGATAAACCATTATGTAGTATACTAAAAATGGTAAAACATTTTATAAGTATACTTGAAATTTTAGGTTGGGACTTGTAATCAACGCCATTAATGTAAAAATTAAAATAGCTTTCTTTGGTTGATTTCATTATCATATATAGTTGGTTTTGGTTCTATAAACTCTATAAGCATTTGGGCTATATTTAGTAGTTCTTTTGCTTGAGTCCCTTGTATTTCTAAAATTTGGACTATGGACTTATTGTATCAATTGGGCCTAAAAAATATTCAAAAATGCAAACCAAATTGAAAATAGGACTATTAACATGTAGTTCTCTTGTAAAGTGTGAGGTTCTGGGTTCGAGTCATCCTTTCGCTAAATGGATTAATTTTTTTAACATTGTACTTAATATTTCTCTTTCCTTATAATATAACTTTGTCTACTAGTTTCCTTAGTTTTCCCTCCATCACTTTCTCAATTTCTTTTGCAAGCATTGTACTCTAGCACCACATTCATTTTCCCTACTTTCACCATCTTAATCAATCTTTGTCTCTATCCCATATACACCAAAACACCACATTCATCTTCCTTGCCACTCTAACAAAAGCATTGTAGGGCATAGCCATGTATGTGTGTTCTTTATCTTGTTAGGTATGTCTATTTACTTCCTATAAGATAATTTTAACACCAATTGATGTAAAAATTGTTACCTTTTTGCAAATTTTAATTACACTATTTTTATATAACCTTTTCCATCGCTACCTATTTCAGTTACTTATTCTTTGGAACTATATAGTTAAAGACAACACCTTCATAATTGGTTGCAAAGTGTGCACACATTGGAGAGTCAGCCATTAAATCAAACTAACCTCGGGTGTTATTTATTTTCCAACTTGAGATAGTTTCTAACCTTTTTGTTTATTAGTTAATGTTATAAGGGTAAATGTATAATTATTGTTGAATATTCCTCAAGTTTGATTTTCATGAAACATTGGAGTCTTTAAGTGGTCTTTTCTTTTCCACTTTCTTATCTTTTGCTGATAAACTATTAAATATGATAATAGTAATGGTGAAACATTTAGAGATTATACTTGAAATTTTATGTTGGGACTTGGAATCAATGCCATCAATTTAAAAATTAAAATAACTTTTTTTAGTTGATATCATTGTTATATATATATATATATATATATATATATATATATATATATATATATATATATATATATATATATATATATATATATATATATATATATCTAGTTTTGGTTCTATAAACTCTATAAGGATTTTAGCCAAATCTACTCATTCCTTTACATGAGTCCCTTATATTTCAAAATTTAGGTTTGTGGACTTATTGTATCAATTAGGCCTAAAAAATGTTGAAAAAAGGCTAAACAAATTGAAAATTGGACTATCAAAGTTGATAAATGCACAAATGCACCTAAATTCTATGTGTTTCATCACTCATTTACTTAATATTTTGTGCAAATTGATTGAAAAGGATACTTAGATGCTCTATATTTTTTTTCAGGTCTTTAAATGACACATATGAGCATTAGAAAAGTATTCAGAAGAAAAATCATTCAAATTGTGAAGAATTGAAGTGAGTTTGTTCACTTGACAAAGAACACGAGTATGGGAACCCCGTGTTTAGGGCCGTGTTTCATTCTGGATTGCTTCGAGGCTTCACTGGGCTACTCAGAGAAGAACACGGGGTTAAACACGGGACGTGTACTACCCCGTGTATCTTACTGCCATTCGCTTCTAAAGTAAACACGGGGAGTGTCACACCCCGTATAACATGCTGATCAGTCTTCGTTAAAGAACACGGGGTGCAACATGGGCCGTGTACTACCCCGTGTACATTACTGCTTGGCACTTCGCTGAAGAACACGGGGCGTGTCACACAACGTGTTTTGTGCTGCTCAACTTTCGCTGAGAAACACGGGGTACAACACGGGCCATGTTAACCCCCGTGTTCATCACCAATATAAGTTTTGCGCAAATTTTGAACGGGAGGAGACAAGGAGAGGAGGAGAAACCAAGAATTAACAAGATGAGCTGCTGGGAGAAACCTTAGGGGAGACCAAGGGAACCATCTAACGTGGATTCAAGCAAGGAATTGAAGAATCAAGCAAGAAATTTGTAGATCTTCATGAATTGTTTGACTTCCCTCTCTATTTTCTGGTTTTCTTCTGATTTTATAATGTTTTCACACTAAACTTTTGTGCTTAGCTTGGGTGAACTTGTTCATGGAGTTATGCAACTGAATTTTATATAATCTAGCTTGATTTACTATTGAATTATGATTTGATTATGCTGTTTTGTACTGGAGCAAACCAATATATCCGGAATATTGGATTTGTGTTATGGATTAATTGATTCTAGGTTGAAATGACCAATTTATTAATCGGATCTTGCATGATCATTGGAAATATCAATTAGACTTAGGAATTAAGCTAATTGGATTCTTTTGCACAGGATGAAATGTCTAAGAATGGATTCTAAGAAAAGTTAATGTAACCTAGATGAGTGATTACTAGAGTAATTCTGGGCACTTAATCTTTTGGTTAGTAGCTAGTAGCCTTGCAATGAGGTATAGCTTAATTTTGGTAATCTAGCAATCTTAATTAACAGTAAACCAAGTTAGAGAATTATATTCATTCCATAATGACATGTACAAGGGATCCTTAAGCTGAGTACGGTTTTATATCATTGAATCAAACCTTATATTTTTGATAGCTAAGCTCTGTTTTACATTTCACTCTTGATTCTCGAAATCAATTGATCCGCCTAGATAATTTTACTTGAGATTTAGTTAGTACTCAACCTACAATCCCTGTGGAGAACGATAATCTTTTATACTATAACTCGACTTAACCCGTGCACTTGCGGGATTGTAAGGTCAAGTTTTTGGCGCCGTTGTTGGGAATTGTATCTAGTTGATATTAACAGCAAATTTTGAGTGAATTAGACTAGGCAATTCTTTTTCTTTTAGTTCATAATTCATCTTGTTTTGATTTTTCTTACTTTTATAACATTTCTTTCTCACTTTGTTCTGTTAGAGTGTTACCTAATCTTTGTGCAGAAAATCTTTGTATATGCGAAGAAGAAGTCTTGAAGGAATTCTTGACTTAGATCTAGAAATTGAAAGAACTCTGCATAGGAGAAGAAGAGAGCAGCAGTCAGTTCACATCCAAGAAGAAATCTATACTGAACTAGTAATTCAAGACATGGATAATAGATCACTTAGAGAGTTTGTAGCACCCCATGCCACTGGTCTTTAATCTAGTATACGAAGGCCCGTTGTTGAGGCAAATAACTTTGAATTGAAGCTAGCTTTGTTATCTATGGTGCAGCAAAACTAGTTCGGTGGATTGCCAATGAAGGATCCCAACCTCCACATCTAGATTTTCCTAGAATACTGTGATACAATAAAGATCAATGGTGTACAAGCGGATGCCATCAAGCTTAGACTCTTCCCATTCTCCTTAAGGGATAGAGCAAGAAATTGGTTACATTCATTACTAGCCGGATCAATCACAACATGGGAAGAGCTACTGAGGGCTTTCCTATCAAGATACTTTCCTCCTAGCAAGACTGCCCAATTGAGGAATGAAATCACTACATTTTCTCAAAGAGAAGGAGAATCACTGTTTGATGCTTGGGATAGATACAAGGAACTGTTGAGGCTGTGTCCACATTATGGTTTAGAGAAATGGTTAGTTCTCCATACTTTTTACAATGGTTTGAATTACAACACTAGGCTTACTGTAGATGCTGTTGCTGGAGGTGCCTTGATGAATAAAAGATTGGATGAAGCCTATGAGTTAATTGAAGATATGGCTTTAAACCATTACTAATGGTCAAATGAGAGGGGACCTTCAAGGAAAGCAGCAGGGAAGTATGAATTAGATGCTTTTAGCCATTTATCAGCTAAGGTAGATGCACTAGGAAGTCTAGGTAGCAAAGTAGATGCACTTATGGCTAAGTTTGATAAATTTCATGTTAACAGTGTAAATGCAATAGGTGCTATTGACATTCCTTGTGAGATTTGTGGAATTACAGGGCATATGACAGCTGAATGCACATTAGGGCAAGATTCACTGAACAAATGAATTATGTGAATAACAGTGGGTTTGAACAGAAAAATTCAAGTGAACCATTTGGAAACACCTACAACCCATCATGGAGAAACCACCCAAATTTCTCCTACAAACCCACCCAACCATACAACACACAAACCACCACCAATAGACCTCCACCTCCTGGTTTGCAAAGCCAAAGACCCTATAACCCACCGCCCAACCCTCCTCTACTGCAAAATTAGAAGGCCTCTTGGAGAAATTTCTCATTTCTCAAGAGAAGACTAATGAAGAATTTAGACAGCATGGTAGACACATGGAAGATTCAATTAGGCAATTGTCTTCCAAGGTAGATTCCTTGGCCACACATGGAAAGATGCTGGAAACTTAAATAGCTCAACTATCTTCTGCATCTTCTTCAAGAGCTTATGGTCAACTCCCTGCTCAATTGGAATCAAATCCTAGGGAGCATTGCAACGCAATAACTCTTAGAAGTGGAAAGTTATTGAATGATCCAATTGCCACTCAAGTAGGAGAAGAAGAGATAAGTGTGGGGAAAGAGCAAAACAAAGGCAAAAAGGCCTCAATTCCTATTGAAGCTGAAGGGGAATTACTAGACAAGTCCAAATATGTCCCTCCGGAACCATACAAACAGCCTATCCCTTATCCTCAAAGATTAGCCAAGGCTAAACTTAATAAGCAGTTTGGAAAGTTCTTAGAAGTTTTGAAGAAGTTATACATCAATATCCCTTTCACTGATGCTCTTTCACAAATGCCTTCATATGCAAAATTTTTGAAGGACATTCTCTCCAATAAGAGGAAGCTAGAGGAGCATGAAACTATAGCTTTAACTGAGGAGTGTAGTGCCATTATCCAAAATAAGCTACCTCCTAAGTTAAAGGACCCAAGCGGCTTCTCCATTCCTTGTGTGATAGGAAATGTCCCTATTGATCGAGCATTGTGTGACTTGGGAGCAAGTGTGAGCCTTATGCCACTATCAGTTGCTAAGAGATTGAACATTGAGAAGATGAAGCCCACTATGGTTTCACTTCAACTAGCCGACCGTTCAGTCAAATATCCAGTAGGTATTCTTGAGGATATACCTATCAAAGTGGGTAAGTTTTTCATACCAGTTGATTTTATTGTTCTTGAGATGGAAGAAGATTCTCGAATTCCTATCATTTTAGGTAGACCATTTTTAGCAACTGTAGGTGCTTTAATTGATGTCAAACATGGAAAACTTTCATTATGTATTGGGGATGAAAAAGTTGAATTTAATTTGAATGAATCAATTAAATTACCTATTTGTAAAGCTTCAATATGCAGGATAGATGTGCTAGACAAAGTTGTAAAAGACAGCCCTCTAATGGGGAACCTTCAAGATCCACTTGAAGCATGTCTAGTAAAAGATGAAATTGCTGAAATTAAGAAGGTTGCTGAATATGCAGAATTTTTGGAGGCAAGCCCACCACTTGATAGCCAGAAATTGAAACGTTATGTTGCTGGGCCACCAATAATGGAAGCTCCGGACTGATAAAACTAGGGGTCGAGCTTATGACCTTAAACAAGCGCTTCTTGGGAGACAACCCAAGCTTATTTTTCTATTTTCTTGCTTTTAATTCTTAGTCTTTTCCTTTTTCAATCTGAGTTTCTGAGTAGTGGAGGAATTTAAGTCATGAAGTGTTGATGTTGGATGTTCATTTTTTGCATGTGGTCTCTGTCTTTGAGGTAAACTAGGCATGAATGCATGTTTGTTGTCCATTTTCTTGCACAGAAGGCTCAAAACGCAGTCCAGTAAGATACATGGGGTACAACATGGGCCGTGTCATACCCCGTGTTCAGAACACGGTGTAGATCATGGGCCATGTCATACCCCGTGTACCTCACTGGCTGAACCAATGATAAGGATTTTTGAACATGAGCCTTCCAAAGAGAAACACTGGGTGAAACACGGGCCGTGTTGGACCCCATGTTCTTGGGCGGATAAGCTTTTAATGGCAGGGGGGGCAGAGTTTCATCCGATGCCTACTTCCGGGACATCTTATCTAGCTAGCAGCAGATCTTAGCTGAGCTCCGTTTGATATCTGAGCGTCAGACGCGGATCGAGGGACTCTATGATGACTTGGACAGGCGCTCCAGACACATCGAGAGTATGGTCAAGCCCCTGTTCCACCTCTTCCATCCCTCCTCCCCAGCTGACCAGGATCCTCCTACTTAGTAGCCCGGATTGGATTATTTACATAGCTATCTTGTTTTTTGTTTACTTATTCTTCACCTCTATTTCTATTTCTATTAGTCTGTATATATATTGACTATGCACTTTGATTTACTCTTTATTATATTACTTATTTCTCTTTTATTTTCTTGCACTTTTAATATTAATGTCTGCAATAACTAACAGCATTTCTTTTCTAGTATTGCATTTTCTTTCTTTTAGATTACCAGTCTTTTCTCTCTCTCTCTCTCCTACCTTGTCTCTACTTTTGGATCTCCTTGCGATATACTGGACAGCCATAATCCGCATGTCAGGAAAGTTTCAGTTCCTCCAACTATTCTCTGTCTCTTTTCCCATTTACTCTTTTGTACCTTGAGGACAATGTCCAATTTTAAGTGTGGGGTAGCAGTATTTTGCAATGTTCTGCACTTGAACTTGCTTGGTTGATTTAGAGTACTAAAATTTGCTCCAATTTCAATGATAAAAAAAATGAAATGAAAATAAAAAAATGTGTAAATAAAAAAAATTTAAAAAAAAATTAAGGCAATCTATTGAATAAAGTGATTGATTCATGCCTTGTTTCTTTAATGAATATTTGGCAACCTAGTAAGGAAAATCTAAAGCTTGAAGCTAAGAGTAATGAGCATAATTGACCCTTGTGAGATTTGAGCCTTTTGAGCAATTTTCACATTAGAAATCAAAGCTCATTTTTCTTCTTGAGGAATTATGTCATCACTCTTGACTTTTTTCTCTAGAACTTGCATTTACTCTTTTTGAGGCTACATTTTATGTATCCTGCATGTCAAAAATGATGAGGCCATGTTTCTTTACCCTTTTTATTTGCTTGGCTTATTTGAATCCTTTTCTTTAATTTACCCTAAACTTTTTAGCTTTTTCCCTAGTTAGCCACATTGAGCCTTGGACCCTCATTTTTAGCCAAGCCATACCATGTACATCCAAAGCCACTGCCCAAGTAAACTTGAATCTTAGAGTTTAAGAAAACTTAGACACATTATATGAGTTTGGCTATCTTAGAGGTCCTTACTTAGTGCTGCTAGTTGGATAAGTTGATTTATAGCTTTTGTTGATTTGAAAAAAAAAAAAGCAACAAAGCACCATAAAATAAATGGTGTAAAATAAATGATTTGGGGAAGAAGAAAAGGAAGAAAAGGTTGTTGGGAATAAATAAATAAAAAAAAAGATGAAAATGTGTTGTATCTGCTGATTAATTTATATAAAAAAATGATGATGAAAATCAAAAGGAGAAGAATGGAGGTTGAAGCAAGGGTTGATGCAAGGAATTATGTTAAGCTGAGTATTGGAACTCGACAATGGTCAAATTCATGACCAATGTGTCTTTTTCTTTCAAACTCAGGGGTTCTATCACTTTTCACCCTTTGTTGTTCCTATCCCTTATCCTCACCTTTTTCCCTAATAAAGTCTTCTGATTTGCATGCATTTTACATTATAGTAGTGGAGATTAGAGTTTGTACAAGCATATGGTAGCATTAAGTCATGAGTTGATTGACTTGAGAGTAAACACAAGCCTTGTTTTGAGAGTGAGAGTAAACACTTTACCTGTGAGGCTATTCTCTTTTGCTTCTATGCTGAGGATTGACTTGTTTAGTTGCTCTATTTTCATTTAGTTGCTTGGCATGACTTGATCCTAATCTTTGATTTGTTGAATGATTGCCTGATTATAAAAAAAAAAGAAAGAAGAGAATAAAAATTGGAGTGGATTTTCTTGTTCTCTTATTTCCTTGCTCGAGGATGAGCAAGATTCAAGTGTGGGGGAATTGATAAATGCACAAATGCACCTAAATTCTATGTGTTTCATCACTCATTTACTTAGTATTTTGTGCAAATTGATTGAAAAGGATACTTAGATGCTCCATATTTTTTTTCAGGTCTTTAAATGACACATATGAGCATTAGAAAAGGATTCAGAAGCAAAATCATTCAAATTGTGAAGAATTGAAGCGAGTTTGTTCACTTGACAAAGAACACGGGGTATGGGAACCTCGTGTTTAGGGCCGTGTTTCATTCTGGATTGCTTCGAGGCTTTATTGGGCTGCTCAGAGAAGAACACGGGGTTAAACACGGGACGTGTACTACCCCGTGTATCTTACTGCCATTCGCTTCTAAAGTAAACACGGGGAGTGTCACACCCCGTGTAACATGCTGATCAGTCTTCGCTAAAGAACACGGGGTGCAACATGGACCGTGTACTACCCTGTGTACATTATTGCTTGGCACTTCGCTGAAGAACACAGGGCGTGTCGCACAACATGTTTCGTGCTGCTCAACTTTCACTGAGAAACACGGGATACAACACAGGCCATGTTGACCCCCGTGTACATCACCAATATAAGTTTTGCGTGAAATTTTGAATGGGAGGAGACAAGGAGAGGAGGAAAAACCAAGAATTAACAAGATGAGCTACTGGGAGAAACCCTATGGGAGACCAAGGGCACCATCTAATGTGGATTCAAGCAAGGAATTGAAGAATCAAGCAAGAAATTTGTAGATCTTCATGAATTGTTTGACTTCCCTCTCTGTTTTCTAATTTTCTTCTGATTTTATAATGTTTTCACCCTAAACTTTTGTGCTTAGCTTGGGTGAACTTGTTCATGGAGTTATGCAACTGAATTTTATATAATCTAGCTTGATTTACTATTGAATTATGATTTGATTATGCTGTTTTGTACTGGAGCAAACTAATATATCCGGAATATTGGATTTGTGTTATGGATTAATTGATTCTAGGTTGAAATGACCAATTGATTGATCGGATCTTGCATGATCATTGGGAATATTAATTAGACTTAGGAATTAAGCTAATTGGATTCTTTTGCACAGGATGAAATGTCCAAGAATGGATTCTAAGCAAAGTTAATGCAACCTAGATGAGTGATTACTAGAGTAATTCTGGGCACTTAATCTTTTGGTTAGTAGCTAGTAGCCTTGCAATGAGGTATAGCTTAATTTTGGTAATCTAGCAATCTTAATTAACAGTAAACCAAGTTAGAGAATTATATTCATTCCATAATGACATGTACAAGGGATCCTTAAGCTGAGTACGGTTTTATATCATTGAATCAAACCTTATATTTTTGATAGCTAAGCTCTGTTTTACATTTCACTCTTGATTCTCAAAATCAATTGATCCGCCTAGATAATTTTACTTGAGATTTAGTTAGTACTCAACCTACAATCCCTATGGAGAACGATAATCTTTTATACTATAACTCGACTTAACCCGTGCACTTGCGGGATTGTAAGGTCAAAAGTGCAATTCACTTGTAAGTTATGGGGTTTTAGGTTTGTGTCCTCTTTGCACTAAATTGATTAGTTTTTTTAATCCTCTACTTAATGTTTCTCTTTCCTCAAAGTGTAACTTCGTTTGCTAGTTTCTCAATTTTTCCATCTATCACTTACCCAATTTTTTTATAATCACCATACACTAGCACCACATTCATCTTCCTCACTTTTACCATCTTAATCAATCTTTGTCTTGCTCCCATTCATACCAAAGTACCACACATATCATCCTTATCTTCCCAATCTAACAAAAGTGTTGCAAAGCATAACCAAGTGTGTGTGTTCTTCATCTTGTTAGATATATCTACTTGCTTTAAGAAATGTAAAAATTATTACCTTTTGCAAATTTTAATTACACTATTTTTAGATAGCCTTTTACAGTTGAAAACACTACCTTCATAGCTAGTAGCAAAGTGCACACATCTTGGAGAGTCCATCATCAAATCTAGCCAACCTCTAGTGTTGTTTGTTTTCCAACTTGAGGTAATTTCCAACTCTTTTCATTTGTTAATGTTAGGAGGGTAAATGAATAATTTTTGTGAAATAATCTTTGATTCTAATTTTATGATGCATTGGAGCCATTAAGTGTTCTTTTCTTTCGCCCTTTCTTATCTTTGACTAATAAACCATTAAGTAGTATAGTAGTAATGGAAAAACATTTCATCAGTATACTTTAAAATTTTGGTTAGGACTTGGAATCAACACCATTAATTTAATAATTAAAATAGCTTTTTTTTGCTTATTTCATTGTTATATATAACTAGTTTTAGTTCTATAAACTCTATAGGCATTTTTGGCTATATTAGATAATTCTTTTGTATAAGTCCTTTGTATTTCCAAATTTAGGATTGTGGACTTATTGTATCAATTAGGCCCTAAAAAATGTTCAAAAAGTGCTAACTAAATTGAAAATGGGATTGTTTGCTTGCATTTCTTTTTTAGGGTGTAAAGTTCTGGGTTTGAGTCCTTCCTATGCGAAATGGATTAGTATTTTTACCCCTACTTAATATTTCTCTTCCTTTAAAATGTAACTTCATTTGAGAGTTTCCCTAATTTTCCCTCTGCCACTTTCCCAAAATTATTTCAAAAGAACTATTACCAATTAGGACATTTATATTCTTCACTTTCACCATTTCAGTCAATCTCTGTTTTACTCCCATTCACACTAAGGTGCCACATTCATCAACCTTATCTTCCCACTCCAACAAGAGTGTTGCAAGGCATAATTGAGTGTGTGTGTTCTTCAACTTATTTGGTATGTTTATTTGCTTCCTATAAGATAATTTTAGCTTTATTAGATGTAAATGTTATTACTTTTTGCAAATTTGTATTACACTATTTTTATAGAACTTTTCCATCACTCCCTGTTTCAATTTCTTATTTTCAAGAACTTTGTAGTTGAAGACAACACCTTCGTAGTAGGTTACAAAGTGTGCATACTTTGGAGAGTCTGTCATTAAGTCTAGCCAATGTCAGGTGTTATTTGTTTTCCAACATGAGGTAATTTCCAGCTTTTCTATTTATTTTGTTAATGTTATAAAGGTAAATGAACAGTTTTCATGGAATAATTTTTGAGTTTGATTTTCATGAAACATTAGAGCCTTTAAATGGTCTTTTCTTTTTCGCTTTCTTATCTTTTATTAATAAACTATTAATTAGTATACTAGTAATGGTGAAACATTTTGAAAATATATTTGAAATTTTAGGTCAGGACTTGGAATCAATGCCATTAATGTAAAAATTAAAATAGCTTTATTTAGTTAATTTCATTATTATATATAGCTAGTTTTGGTTCTATAAAATCTACGAGCATTTTAGCCATATCTAGTAGTTCTTTCGCATAAGTCCCTTGTATTTTTAAATTTAGGACTGTGGACTTATTGTAACAAATGGGCCTAAAGAAATGTTCAATAAATGCTAACAAAATTGAAAATTGGATTGTTGGCATGTAGTTCTCTTGTAAAGTGTGGGGTTTTGGGTTCGAGTCCTCCCTATGCTGAATGGATTAGTTTTTTTTAACCCCTTACTTAATGGTTCACTTTCCTTAAAATGTAATTTCATTCACCAATTTCCCTAATATTCCCTTTGCCACTTTCCCAGTTTTTTTTGGAAGCACCATACCTTAGGAGCACATTCATCTTCCCCACTTTCACCATCTTATCAATCTCTATCTTACTCCTATTCACACCAAAGCGCTACATTCATTTTCCTCATCTTCTTACTCTTATAGGAGTGTTGCAAGGTATAGCTAAGTATGTGTATTCTTCATCTTGTTAGATATGTCTTGTTGCTTCCTATAATACAATTTTGCTTTACTAGATGTAAAAATTGTTACCTTTTGTAAAGTTTAATTACGTTATTTTTATATAACTTCTTTATCACTCACTATTTTAGTTTCTTATTCTTTGGCACTTTGTAGTTGAAAATTATTAGATTTCGGATTAATATATACAGCGAAATTTTAAAATTTTGATCCAAAACCTTTCTAGGATCTATGCAAAAGTCATAAACCAGTATTAGGGTTTTACCTTATTTGTACTCGTGTTCTTTCTGAATGAATCCTAGAGAGACTGAGATGAATCGAACACCGGTTGAAAGGTACAGCATCTTTACAAGTATCTACATAGAGTGAACAATGGCTTCTCCCCTCCACGAAGCTGCTAGGATTCATTTCTCTCACTAGGATTAGGTTTGAATGTCTTCTAGAGTGATTTAGGGTTTGATGAAGCTTATGAGCATGAATTATAATGTGCTGCCTTCAAGTTCTTTTATAGAGTTAAGGCATATCACAATCCTAGTCCTATTAGGATAATGCTTCAAAAATCCTAATCACACTAAATAACTATTACCTTATCCTTATCCTAGAGAGAGTGAGAAGAGATATGACTTATCTTATTAATTATCTAATATTATATAATAATAATATTATCTCATAATATAATTATCTAATATCTAATTACATAATTATCTGATATTATTTTAATATCAAATAATATCACATAATATATAATATATATTATGTGAATAAATATATATTATCATAATAATATATATATACACAAAAATAAGTTCAATTAATTAAATTTTAGTCCAACTAAAATTTAATTAATTATTGTCTTATTCTTACTTCTTTTGTGTGACCCTGTAGGTTCTTACTACGTTGATAATGACTCATTTTAGGCCATAGACAGTGAGCAGTATCTAACAATATATCACTGCCACTCAAGTAGTAAGAATGTTTATGATTTGACATCTACCGAATATATGATCAACATTTTGCATCATAATTCCTTTTGTAACAATATACAAATCAAACTGGAGGCATGGAGTGTGTCATCCTTGTTAATGTTCAATTTATATTTCTTGATACTGAGTAGACTTAAAACAAATGATGAATATCACATATTGATCTAATTGAGCATGACCATGTATTCCTAAGTCTCACTTAATCAAGGGACTTAAGGATATTTCTTTTTCATACAAGAGTAATAAAATCTCATCTATATCACTTATTTCCCTTTACATAATTTGTAACACACTTAATCAATGTCCTACTCGTCGTCCTGATTAAAGGTGTCATAGGATGACATCAAAGTGAGTAACTCCTCATATAGGGAACCGTAGTGACTTCAAGTCAAAGGACTATACACATTTATGATCATATGAGAATAACTAATGATACGTTTATCCGTGCAATATTCTCACTGTGGGTCAATCTAGTATATTGTTCACTAAAAATGTACTCATGTATTGACTTGATATCACATATCCATGATTCATAATCATCAATCATTATAAATGCTAGTCTCGATGTATTATTACTATCCCTTTTGTAATAATACTTGACTAGGGGCATTTTAGGAATAGCAAAGTTATTCCAAGGATAATTATTATATTTAAGTTATAATTTGTGCAAAATAAAATAAAATAAAATATAATAATTATATTGTCAAAATGAAATGTAATACATTATGTAATATAGCAATCATCTCTATGATTGGCTCCTATGGCACACACCAACAAAAATAACACCTCTTAACTAGTTGTAAAGTGCATACACTTTGGAAAATCCATCATCAAATCTTGCCAACCTCAGGTGTTATTTATTTTCCAACCCAAGGTAGTTTCTAACTTTTTTATCTATTTGTTAATGTTATAAGGGTAAATGAATAATTTTTATTGAATAATCTTCTTGTTTGTTTTTCATGAAACATTAGAGGCTTTAAGTGATCTTTTCCCCTTTCTTATCTTTTGCTGATAAACCATTAAGTAGTGTACTAGTAATGGTGAAATATTTTAATAGTATACTTGAAATTTTTAGTTAGGACTTGGAATCAATGCCATCAATGTAAAAATTAAAATAGCTTTGTTTGGTTGATTTCATTTTTATATATAACTAGTTTTGGTTTTATAAACTTTATAGGCATTTTGGCTATATTTGGTAGTTCTTTTGCATAAGTCCCCTATATTTCAAAATTTGGGACTATGGATTTGTTGTATCAATTGGGCCCAAATTTTTTTTTCAAAAAATGCTACAAAATTGAAAATTGGATTGTTGGTGTGCAATTCTTTTGTATGATGTGGGGTTTTAGGCTTAAGTCCTCTCAGTGTTAAATGAATTAGTTTTTCTAACCCCCCACTTAATGTTTCTCTTTCCTTAAAATGTAACTTCATCTGCTAGTTTCCCTAATTTTTCCTAAGCCACTTTCCCAATTTTTTTGCAAGCATTGTACTCTAGCACCATATTTATCTTCCTCACTTTCACCATCTCAATCAATCTCCATTTTGCTCCCATTTACACTAAAGCACTATATTTATCTTCCTCATCTCTCCACTTGAACAAGAATATTGTATGGCATAGCCGAGTGTGTGTGTTCTTCATCTTGCTAGGTATGTTTATTTGCTTTATATAAGAAAATTTTAGCTTCAAATGATGTAAAAATTGTTACTTTTTGTAAATTTTAATTGCACTATTTTTATATAACTTCATTGTTCTCTATTTCATTTATTATTCTTTGGCACTTTGCATTTGAAGATAATACATTTGTAGCTTGTTGCAAAGTGCACACATTTTGCAGAGTTCATCTTCAAATCTAGCCAACCTTGAGTGTTGTTTGTTTCCCCACTTGAGGTAATTTCTAACTTTTTTGTTCATCTATTAATATTATGAAGGTAAATGAATAATTTTCATGGAATAATTTTTGGGTTTGAATTTTATGAAATATTAAAGCCTTTATGTGGTCTTTTCTTTTCCCTTTTCTTATCTTTTTATTGATAAATTTCTTAGTAATATACTAGTAATGGGGAAACATTTCGATAGTATACTTGAAATTTTAGGTTGGAACTTGGAATCAATGTCATCAATGTAAAAATTAAAATAGCTTTGTTTAGTTGATTTCATTATTATATATAACTAGTTTTGGTTTTATAAACTCTATGGGTATTTTGTCATATCTATAGTTCTTTTACATAAAGTCTCTTGTATTTCTAAATTTGGGAATGTGGACTTATTATATCGATTGGGCCTAAAAAAATTGCTCAAATAGCTGATTAAATTTAAATAACTAAAAAATATTCTATGAAAGAGTGTGACCTATGTTTTTCTATGACAGACTGTGAGCAAGGAATGGAAGTAGCATTGTTGATAATCAAATGCAGTTGTATAAGTGCTCTAACTCACATATCTTTGTCTTTTTTGTGGGAAGACAAAGCGATCCTTCAAGCCTTTTTCCTCTACTTCAACATTGTAGACAACATCTAGCAGTTTAATATCTCCTAGGTGAAGATAAGGGTTTTTTGTGACAACCACCTTCTCCAATATCATGCTTGTGCTTTCATCCCCTTCTTTTAAGCTTGCATCTTTAAATTGTAACTTAACTTTTGTCACAGTTACACATACATTAGCTTGGCCATAATTTAAAATACCAATTTCATCCATACAACCTATTAAGACCTGACCTTTAGGGATCAATATATATCACTTAGTTTTCATGTGAGACAAGAGCTACTCATGATGACATCCTTAAGCATTATGGATAGGTAAGGTTCATTGTTTGTTTCATAACCTTGAAGTAACATTTTTACTAGAATGTTATTCTAGTTAGCACCACCAAGCTTTCCATAGCTTTCAAGGCTAACTTTTTGTTAGTCAACAACACTCCTAGAAAAGACAATTGTTCTTATTGTAATGCTCCTGAGGTAAACAACTGGTTTATTATCTCTTAATTGGGAAAATAGGGCATTATGTTATATAGTGATACTATTAGGGATGATAGTAATGGAAATTTTATAAACAAATTGATTCCAAAGATTAGATGTCATTATGTTAATTCTTGAAATTTGTTCGTAAATTTTCTTTTCTTCATTAACTTAGAGGGACTTGTTTCCAATTTTAACTTAGTTGCCTTTGAACTCTTCATCACTAGCAATGTCTGTTTCCTAAGGTAAAGAAAACATATTTGTTAACTAGTTAATGGACTTGAATATATTGCATGAGATGTGACAATTTAGTATTTTCACCATAAAAACCTCTTTATTTTTAATGATCATAATTGATGATAATTGTTAAAGATTATTATCGGTTGTCATTGATAATCAGTAATACATATATCACTTTCAGTTATTTGTCATTATCTCTTAAGTAATTTAACTCTAACATAGTTTTCACCTAACTTAGATTGGCTTTTAGTTTTTACACATCATATAGATTATGATCACATTATAGGAACTTGTATTAATTGATTGTTTATAGTGGCAAAAGATGCATCAAGATAGTTCATTTTAACATGAAGACACGTATTTTCAATGTGTCAGACTATCAAGATTACGAGCATTATATTTCATATTATTTTAAACTTTTCCTTCTTTATGTTTTGAATTCAATTGAAGAAGATTAGTATGTATTATTTAACAAGATAATCCTTTGATGCATATTAAAAAATTAAAAAAGTTAATTTCTTATTCTTAATGGATCTCACATTCATATATTCTTCTTGAAGAATACAATGTGCAAGAATAGTCTAATTTTTAATGAATTTGCTAATTATATATAAACCAATGGCAATTTATCTTTTAATTTAGGAATTAGGTAATTTTTAGATATTTTGCACACACTTTGATTATGTAAGTTGTACATTTTATATAATTTTATTCCAATCAAATAACTTATTAACACATTTGAAAATTTAAGTCAAGTATATGATCTTTTTTGTGCTTATTATAATTGTGTAATTATTATTCTCTAAGAATGCAAAAAGAGATTGTTCTATTAATTTTTATTTATTACATTTTGAAAAAAATTATTTTTATTTATTATTTTAAAATTTTAATAAAATATTAAATATTTATTTTTTAAATTTATCCTTTTTTATTAATAAATTTTTAATTATTTTATACTTTCAATTTATTTATATTTATTTTATCATATTTTTCTTCTATTTTTAATTGTCTTCAATTTTATGCATAAAAATAATTTTAAAAATTTTATTAAAAATAATTAAATTAAATTACTTTTCTAATATTTATAAAATTAATTAATTAAGATAAATAAAAAAGAAAAAAATATGTAGCTTTTAAACACTTAAAAAAACAATAAGAACCTGTTAAATTGACTAGTAGTCCACACACAACGGTTTCCAACATTACATGTATGAAGTTATGTAACATCACAAAATTATGTAATTCATTGAGTTTAAAAAGTTTGGGCACCAATGCATCCTCGAGAAAGGAACATGGTCCTTCCTTGATTAGGATAAGGAAAGATTGAATGAAATATCAGAAGTTGATATTTCAATAAAATTCATAATCTTAGGGATACAAGGTGATCCTAAAATTGATGTTTTGAAGTACAAATTAACTAGCTTTTCTCGTTAATTTGCTGCTTACAATCTTCATCCATTGTCAAATATGTTACCTCGACTAGCAAACAAACATCTACAAAATGCATCCATCGTGTTATACAAAAAGGAGGAAACCATGTTTAGCAACACATGCATGAAAATAAGTCAGCCAATAAACCAAACCCGTTATTATTATGGTCTAATTCCCTTTTTTAATATATCTTCTTCTTGGATTTAATAAATGAGTTACACAATTAATATACTTAAATATTTAAAGACTTCTTATTCTGTATAAATCATAATTTTATAAGAAATCTATGTGTCTTATCATTGTTCTCTATAATGATATATGTTCCTACTTTGTAGATGATAGGGAGATACTATGAAGGTTATGCTAGATTGAATCATTCACAATGATAAGGGACAATAGAAAATAGGCTCTTCCCATCCATTCCAGAACTTGAAATATTTAGCCAATCTTTGCATGACTAGCTTTCAATGCATGAACTTAGCCAATAATGCATGCCACCACTTAGCCAGCCTTCTGTACCACCACCAAGCTATCCCTCTATACAACCACCTGGCTAGCCCCTTGTATCACCATCTAGCTAGCCCCTTGTACCACAACCTAACTAACTTCCCATGCCACTAGCTAGCTAGCCTTCGATGCCACCAAATTGTCAATACTATGGTGGCAAATCCACTTTTATGCCAACATCAGGATATTATGGTGTATATAAATACCTGTCCTCTAATTATTACTATCTATCACAATATTCTAACATGTAGTATTTTTTGACATCTAGTTCAAACATATTACAATAAGCTTCATCTGCACCTAGTCCAACATCCATTACCCAAGTAGATGCACGCCAATAGATTGTATCTAATGGACACACGTGAGTATAACCAAATGTAATTTCAATGCTACTTTATTTTCAATATTTAATTAATTATTATATTTAAATAAATATTTTCTTCTATGATTTGTTTTGTGCACAGATTCAAGCATCCAACTTAAGTTATCCATCAAATACATGCTATTAACAAACTTGATAGAGCCTTGATGAAGTGATCAAAGATTGATAGAAATAGAAAAGGAAAAATGGTGGGGAATGTTCAAAGTATACATCCATTTTAATGATCTTAATGATAACATACATTGTGGTGGGAAATGTTTAAGGTATTTGTCCTTTTCAGAGATGTTATTTATCTTAGGCTTTCTCCTTTTTATTAATTTATTAATTTTATCTTTATTAAAATATTTAAATATATTTATCCCATTAAATCTTAAATTTTATTTAAATAAATTCTCATATTTATATTTAAATATGAGATAAAATCTTACTAGTAAAATTTAATCACCTTAAAATTAAAAGGGGCATTTTGCATTTTTTCTTAGAAATAAATTCAAATTTATAAACAATATAAACACATAATCGTACACATGCATATTTGTAGCAGCGTATTTCTAAATTCTCATATGGACCACTGGGAATTCCTTCTAAAGCCTATTGAATAATTTTTATAGATTCTGTCATTTTACCAATTAGGAATATCATTATTAATGTTTTTTAAAATTTAAGTTACAATAATGGAGATCAGAAGGCAAGAGGAGTTGCTATTAGAATGATGCTTGAGAACATGTGATCTTTGAGTTATGATTTACATATAAACACTGGCTTTAGACCACTAACTTTAGTTAGTGGGACATTAATTCAAAATGAATTATTTCTTTTTAATCTTTAAATCACACTGCAATACAGTTATATATATATATAAGATTATGAATTCATAAATTATAGGATTGTGTTTAGATGAAAGGTAATTATGTTAAACCAAACACAGTGTGACATGCTATTAATGTTTGGATATCAAGAAAAAACATAGGATTTGTCACATGTTATTATATATCAATAACCAGAAAGAATAGTATCAGTCATGGATTTTAAAATTATTGGCCTACAATTTCAATTATTGAACATAATTTATACTTTTAGAATTGCTTAATTTGATTCTCCAACTTAATATAATCAATCACTTAATCAACCTTCTATATATATACATCCATTTTTGGTTATATATATGGGAAAAGATCCAAAAACCTTAAAAAGTTAAGAGATATAATGGTTAGATTGCTCAAAATTTCTCTATTAAAATATTTAAATATATTTATAAATTTTATCAGGACTAAACAACATCTTAAATTTTGTTTTGTTGAGCATTAATCTTGACATTTATTCAAATTCTGGCAGAATTTTTCTTATTTTTTCACAAGGTTGAGATGTTGCTTTTTAAAAAAAAGGAAAGATTAGATCGTCACCTTTTCAACATATATTAAATGTGAATGGTGTATCTCTACTAGTGAGATGGGATCTCCTTACCTTACCCTTCTTTTAGTCTAATACTACAATGTTGATACTCCATTGTAGTGAGCAATAGGAGCTGGGTCCATTGGTTAGAAATTCCACTAGAACTTAATAGTCTTCTTTGCTCTTTCATTTTTTTCCTATATTAAAATTATTTGGATGCAATCAAAATATTTTCTATTATGTTCTTTTCCATAATAGAAGCATTTTGGCATGGTAAGATGATGTCCTCTATTATTGGTTACACTTATTACTTATAGCTTTTAATATAAACTTGCATTAACATTACATAAACCATTAAGCCTATAATTATTATATGTCTCTTATTTTTAGCCTTTGGGGATGAGGCATGTGTAGCTTTTGATTAAGATATTCTAGTAGGTAACCTACTAACCTCTTTGGTAGAAGGATAGAATCATGACTGTTACTTTAGTTCCTAAAGTTTTTAACTATAATTGAAAGAATCTGACTGTAAATCTATATGCCCCTATTACTAGCAAGAAAGATAAATTTTTTAATAAAGATAAAATCTAAGATAAATAAATTTAAATGAGATTCAAATAAAATTTGACTAGTAAATTTGACTATAAATCCATGTGCCTTTTTTCATGATTAATAGTAAGAAAATCAACTGTATCATATCTTATATTTTTCTTACACCATTTCCATTTACTTATTGTAAAATATAACTCTAAACATTCATCATTTCTACAAATAATGGACCATTCTTATGTGGCAACTAAATAGTCAAGGAAATTGAACTTTGGTATGAGATAGAAGTATAGTATTAAAAATGAAAAATCATAAATTGCATGTAATATGGAATGATGATGGCTTATTTTTATGTCTAAAATAAATTTACCAGATGGTTAATTAGGTTAAGGAAAAATTAAAGTGATAATGAACAGTGACTATTGGGTTTTAAGGGAAAACAACTTTTGATGTTAATGGATTTGTAATAACCCTAGGAGACTTTTTCTCAAGAACTACTCTTAAAGTATCAAAGTAAATTAGCACTTCCTAGTTAAACATGCTCAATTCAAGGAGATTTTAGAGATGGGTAACCTTTTAGGAAGTTTTCTAAACTCTTTGAAATATTGATAGAGATAAAACTTTAGTTAAAATATTATTAGAAATATGCCTAAAAGATTAGAGGAATTTTGATAGAGTTTAACTTGATTTTAGAGGCCCGGATGAGCCGAAATTCAGTAAAATAAGTCTAAAATTAATATAGTTTGATTTGAATAATTTAATTTCTTTTGAGATGATTTGGCATGTTTTCTAGAAGCCTAAATTGATTTTTTGAATGTCTAAAACTATGCAGCCTAAAAAAAAATTTAGGAGAAAAGCCAAGGATAAAGATGGAAAAAGTGAGAAAAGTGAGGGGTATTTTTGTAATAAAAGTTTTATCTCTAGACTTCTCTTGAATTCTCTCCATTTTTCTTTATTTTTCTAGTCATTTTTAGTAGCAAAAATGTGGCCCCATGCTGGTTAAATAATTAGCCAAAAAAGTCTTAAAGCAACTACACATACTTAAAGATGATTGGTCCACATTTTGACTTTCAAATTTAACCTTTTTCTTGAAACTCTTTTTACCACTTCTAAACACAAGTTTTCTGCATTCTTCTTCAATAAAACTATGGCTCTCTCTCCATATTAGCCAACTTTCAAGCTCACTTTTAATTTATAAAATATTTCTAAAATAAAATTTCCTACAAGATTTCAAGAGGTAACCATGTAACTTCTTCTTTTCTTCATGCCTTCATAAAAGATCTTCTTCAAATTTCTCTAAAATTTAGTTTATTATTTTGACTAGAGTTTAGCTGCCTCCAAGGATTCTCTAGCAAATTAGAAGGCATAAAACTTAGGGTGAGTAGCAGCTCACTTGATTTTTCATTGAACTTTGATTACAAATTTGCCAATATTGCTTTCTAAAATTTTGATTTCATAAAGCTAGGTGTGTGGCCATGCAATGAAGGCGTGGTGCTGAAAACTACTATTATTAAGTTGTATTTGAAGATATTAGAACAATATTAGCATGAATAAATGATTAGATTACCATTTGTTAAGCCTTAAGTGTAGATGGATTAGAAAGAGCCTAGAAATTGTTTTGTTGATTTTGCTTCTAGAATTCCTAAAAATCTAGAACTAAACCATGAAATTTAGGGACATGCTAGGACCTCTTAAAAATTTGAAACCACCCATTTCCTAGCCTCTTATGATGTTAGGATACAGATACAATTTATTGGACATTTTTAGAAACCTGAACAAAGGATATTTCTACACAAAGGTGAAACTCGCCTAGAAATAGGATATGAATAATTTTGCTTCTGTTCTTGAATTATTTGGGGTACTAAATGATGAGTAAAAAATTACATAAAAATTATTGGATACCCTTCCTTGTGTTGGTTAGAAATAGTAAATTTTTGTGATAATTGAAGCTCATTTTCCTAGTGAATAAATTCCTACAATTTTAGAACTCTAATGTTGCCAGAGATTGAAACTATTTTGGAAAGGCATGATTCATGTATTTTTTGAGTAGATTCCCTTGATTAATTGTGAAACTTAAACACTCATCTTTGTTAATTAACATGTTAAGAACATATAATTATTTGAGATTTTTTTGGAGTGTTTTAGAAGACATAAAAATGTCTCTTATGGTAACATGCCCTCTGCTGCCCTATTTTGGAATCTGAATGTGAATAGTATTGTTGAATGAATATTTGTAAAATACACTAAGTATTTGATGCTTATAAATTCATTGCGATGATATTAGAATATGATTAGAATAATGTGTTGAATTATTGTAATTATTTGAATGTTCTTTAATGATATAGAATATAGTAATAGATTAGATTGATTTGTGAAATGTTCAATGTATTGAAATTATAATACATTATGAGAATATGCAATGATTATACTTTTTAATATTAAATTTGAAATTAATACTTGTTACATTGATAAAGGAAGATTAATTAGGTTGCTAATGGCTAGTTGGTATTGACCATACCTTTGTTATGATGGATTGAGATGATTTTGCCTTAATTGGCATGAAAAGCCTACAAAGGCTCATTTGTGTTACTTGATATGTATGGGGAGATTGGCCTATGGCTTGTAGCATCCTTCTAGAAGAAGGAGAGGGGTGGTAAGAAGTGGAGGGAAAAGGTTGGAGGTGAGTGGGATAAGGTTGGTTTGAAGAAATAAGGAGGAAACCTATATACCATATTAGCCATTTCTATTGATGTAATATTAGTACATAATGCCTATGATAGGTGGTAGATATTAAATGTGAATAAAGCTAAGTATATAGAATTTATCTAATTTTCCTAAATTTGTATTAAAGTAAACTGATCAGGGAAACCATAGGGATAAAGATTGAGTAGCTACTCACTGAGTATTTTATATACTCATTCTTTTTTGATGTTATTTTATTTTACAAATAAAGAACAACGAGCTCCAACAGAAGATTGATATACAGGATAAATCCTTCTAATCTCTATAGGGCATAGTGTGACAAAAAAATTACTATTTTGAGTTATTCATTGTACAGTTAAAGTCTATATGTATTACTAAATAATTTTGTTATGCTACTGTATATTAATATCATAGACTAACTTTTCATTGCACATGCAATGAAATTTACTTTACTTATATTATTTGATGCTATCATTTATTCTCCTTTTATTGCAAAATAGTTAGATATAATTTCTTACAGGCTTGCAAAGATGTCTGATTGGTTAGATAGCAGTTAGATATTTTTACGCCGGTCACGACACCTGAAATTAGGTTATGACAAAGTTGGTATCAGAGCATGGTTTTGGGTGCAGTCTGTTATCAAAGTTAGTCAATCATATAGTATAAGGGCTCTAATCACCCATGGAGAAAGAAAGAAGAGGTAGATATTAGTCATTGCACTCTATGTTATTTTAGGTATTATTATTGTTACTTTTCAAATAGTAATACAATCAATGTATAGTATAAGAAGGGCACCAAAGAAACAAACTAGAGGTGGAATGCCACAGAGGGCAACCAGAGCATACCCTGAAGTATTTGACCAAGAAGCTTTAGTCAGTGTGCCTTCTGTACCACCACAGAGAACAGAACCCACCTAACCAGAAATTCTAGTTTGGATGCCCTTATTCCAACAAATGCAACAAACTATGGAAAGAATTTTAGAACAAACATAACCATAACCTATTCCTATGACTGCCCAACCAAAACTCGGATAACCAATACCGTCAATGCCTTTACGGGAGAAATTGCAGCTAGTTCATGAGTTTCAAAAATTGAACCCCCCTAAATATGATGGTACATATTATACAATAGATGTGTACCAGTTCTTAGTGCAAATCAAATACACTTTTAGGCTATTGGGATGTAGTGAAAACTTAATGGTGGAATTGGTGGGATTCCAGTTAGAAGGGATAGCCCATTTCTGGTATGTGCATAAAGTAGAACCTCATATTATAGCGAACAAACCTATTACATGGAGACGCTTTCAAATAGAGTTGATTGATCATTTTCTCCCTCCAAGTGTCCATAAGGAAAAATTTTGAGAGTTTGAAAAGTTAAATCAAAGTGCCAAATTAGTGGCATAATATGATGCAAAGTTTACCAGCTTAGCTCGATATATTGAGGAGCTAGTACCAACAGAGCGGGCTTGAGTTAGGAGGTTCGTATATGGACTCAGACATTATATTTATGATCACATACATGTTACAAGTAAACTAATAACCAGTACACCTAGACCAATCAAGACAAAACTAGGGAAACTGGAGTTAGCAGAAGAAAAACTAGATTTTAAAAGGAAGGAAGCCAAAGTACAAGTAAACTGATAACCAATACACCTAGACCAATCAAGACAAAACAAAGTAGTCATACACATTTTTGGGAGCAAAGAAATTCATAGAGACATGCGCCTAGCACCCAACCATCTTTTACTACTCCACCCCCAGCTTTTAGACTATCTCAACACCCATAATGTGAATGCAATCATGCGGGACATTGTGGTACATGTTTCAAATGCGGTTAAATAGGACACAGAGCATTTGAATGCCCGACAGCATTACTAAGAAGCACGGCTACAAATCCTATAGTACAACCTAGACAAGCTTCCACTCCAGCAGGTTCCACCACACCATTAACTAGAAAGAAGACAAGCAAGGAACGATCTGGAGCATAAGCACATGTTTATGCTTTAACTCGTTAGGAGGTCTAAGCATCAAATGTTATGGTTTTGGGTACAATCCTAATTGACTCTTTCCTAGTAAAAGTTCTTTTTGATTTTGGTGCTACCCATTCTTTTATTTCTAATGGTTTGGTAACTAGACTTTTATGACCATTAAAAGAATTAAAAGAAACACTGTTAGTCAGTACACCAATGGGAAAACCATGGTGGCAACCTGAGGTATTGATGATTGTAGAATTCAAATAGATGACTGTATAACTTTGATTGATTTAATTGTGATAGAAATGGTAGATTACGATGTGATTTTAGGCATGAATTGGTTATCCTAGTATCATGCGTGTGTTGATTGTTATTCCAAAATTGTGACTTATCAAGGAAATAATGGTAAAGTCAGAACTTTCCATGGAAAAAAATAATTAGGAATGCCTACCTTTGTGTCATCCATAAAGGTTCAAAAGCTTATAAACAAATGTTGTGTTGCTTAGATTGCATCCCTAAAGGAGAGTGAAAGGGAAAAGGTGAACATTGAAGACGTTTCAGTTGTGAAAGAGTTTTGAGATGTGTTCCCTGAAGATCTATCAGGACTACCACCATATAGAGAAATTAAGTTCACAATTGATACTATTCTGGGTGTGGATCCAATATATATTGCACCATATCGAATGGCACCGATTGAATTAAAAGAGTTGAAAGAGCAGCTACAAGACTTGTTAGATAAAGGATTCATATAGCTGAGTACATCACCTTGGGGAGCACCCGTGCTTTTCGTTAAAAAGAAAGATGGATCATTACGATTGTGTATAGACTACTAGCAGTTGAACAAAGTGACTATCAAAAATAAATATCCCTTATTGAGGATAGATGACCTATTTGATCAGTTGTAGGGATCACGATACTTCTAAAAAATTGACTTACGATCGGGATATTATCAGTTGAAAGTCTGGAAGGAAGATATTTCGAAGGCAGCATTCTGTACTTACTACGGACATTATGAGTTTTTAGTCATGCCTTTCGGATTAACTAATGCACTTGCAGCTTTCATGGATTTGATGAATCGAGTATTTAGGCCTTTTGTTGACGAATTTATCATGGTGTTTATTGATGACATTCTAATATACTCTAAAAGTGAAGAAGAGCATGTACAACATTTACGCATCACTTTGCAAACATTACGAGAACATAAGTTGTATGCAAAATTTTCTAAATGCGAATTTCGGATGACCAAAGTACACTTTCTAGGACAAGTAGTATCAGAAGAAGGCATACAAGTATACCCTCAAAAAGTGGATGCAGTGCTTAAATGGCCGCGACCCTCCTCCGTGACCAAAATAAGAGTTTCCTGGGGTTGGCTGGATATTATAGAAGATTTGTAAAAGACTTCTCAAGGATAGCAACTCCTCTAACTAAACTGACATGTAAAGAGATGAAATTTGAATGGAATGTAAAATGTGAAAAGAGCTTCCAAAGATTGAAAGAGTATTTGACTATTGCCTTAGTTCTGGCTCTACCTAATAACACAGATGGATACATTGTATACTATAATGCATTTAGAGTGGGATTGGGATGTGTACTAATGCGAAATGACAAGGTGATTGCCTATGCTTCCTGTTAATTAAAGGAACACGAAGTGAATTATCCCACTCATTATTTAGAAATGGTCACTGTGGTTTTTGCATTAAAGATATGGAAACACTATCTATATGGTTCCATTTACGAAATTTATACAGATCATAAGAGTTTAAAGTATATTTTTTATCAGAAAAAGTTAAATATGTGATAGAGGAGATGGATGGAACTTGTTAAAGACTATGATTGTTCCATTCACTACCATCTTGGTAAAGTCAATATTGTGGCAGATGCATTAAGTTGTAAAATATTTAAAGGCAAGGGGTTAAAGTCAGAAGAAGACACACATGCAAAAGTAGCCTGTATAAAAATACAATCTACCATTATAGAACAAATAAAAGAAGCTCAGAAATAGGATCCACACTATAAACAAATGATGGAGAAAACAAAAGAAGAAGAATATGATTTCGCAGTAACTGAAGATGGGGTGATGAAATACAAAGGCCAATTATGGGTTCCTTCATCAATACGCAATGAAGTATTAAAGAAAGCTCATGAGTCATCATATACAATGCATCCTGGCATAACCAAAATGTATCAAGACCTGAAAGATGTTTACTGGTAGAAAAGAATGAAGAAGGTATCCAAATATGTCATTAGATGTCTAACCTACCAACAAGTAAAAGCAAAACATCAGCATCCAGCAAGTCTTCAACAAAATATTACCATTCCAGAATGGAAATGGGAAAGCATCACCATGGATTTCGCTATTGGATTACCATGAACTAGTAAGGGACATGATTTTATATAGGTGATTGTTGATCATCTTACAAAAGTTGCTCATTTCCTACCTGTATAGACCACTTACATAGCATCACAATACACATAGTTGTATTTGGACATAATTGTCCTTTTGCATGGCATACCACTTGCAATCATTTTAGATCGAGGATCATAATTTACTTCTCATTTCTGGTAATTATTTCAAGAGATATTGGGCACACAATTATAGTTTAGCACAGCTTTCTATCTACAGACAAATGGCCAAATAGAAAGAACTATTCAAGCATTAGAAGATATGCTTAGAGCATGTGTCCTAGAATTTGAAGGAAGCTGGGAAAATATCTTCCATTGATGGAGTTTGCTTATAATAATAACTATCATAGCAGTATTCAAATGGTTCCTTTTGAAGCTTTATATGGAAGAAAATGCAGATCACTAATAGAATGGTTCGAGTCAGGAGAAATCAAAACAATAGGCCCTAATCTACTAGAAGATACTATTAGTGGAGTTAATGTTATCAAAGAAAGACTACAAGCAGCTCAGAATCGTCACAAGTCTTATGCTGACCACAAATGACAAGATCTAGAATTTCAAGAAAGCAACTACGTGTTCCTTAAAGTTTCACCTATGAAAGGTGTCATGCGATTTGGAAAGAAAGGAAAGTTAATGCCACGGTATGTAAGGCCATATCTAATTACAAGGCGAATTGGAAATGTTGCTTACCAACTGAAGTTGCCAGAAATGATGCGAGCAATACATCCAATATTTCATGTATCCATATTCAGAAAATACGTTCCAGATCCATCCCATATTACAAAAGAAGATCAAATAAAATTAGATCCTAAATTAACTTATGAGGAGCAGCCAATACAAGTTATAGATCATCAAATATGTAAATTATGGTTAAAAGAGATTCCCATGGTCAAGGTAGTTTGGGAGAAGCACGAAGTTCAAGAAGCTACATGGGAATCCGAGAAGGATATAAAGAAGAAATATCCTTGACTTTTACCTATTATACAAAATATTAATAATTCTGTACATATTATTAATCACTTTAAAAATTCAAGAACAAATTTTATTGAAGGGGGAGGATTTGTAATAACCCTAGGAGATTTTTTCCAAGCACTATTCTTAAAGTATCAAAATAAATTAACACTTCCCAATTAAATGTGCTCAGTTTAGGGAGATTTTAGAGATGGGTAACCTCTTAGGAAGTTTTCTAAACCCTTTGAAACATTGATAGAGATAAAACTTGAGTTAAAATATTGTTAGAAATATGCCTAAAAGATTAGAGAAATTTTAATAGAGTTTAACTTGATTTTAGGGCCCTGAGTGAGCCGAAATTCAATAAAATAAGTCTAAAATTGATATAATTCGATCTGAATCATTTAAATTCCTTTTGGGATGATTTGGGATTTTTCTAGAAGCCCATATTAAGTTTTTAAAGGTCCAAAACCGTACAGCCCAAAAGAAAAAAAATTTAGGAGAAAAGCCAAGGATAAAGATGGAAAAAGTGAGAAAAGTGAGAGGTATTTTTGTAATAAAACTTTTATCTCTAGACTTCTCTTGAATTCTCTCCATTTTTTTATATTTTTCTAGTCATTTTTAGCAGCAAAAACGTGGCCCCATGCTGGTCAAATAATTAGCGAAAAAAGTCTTAAAGCAACTCTACATACTTAAAGATGATTAGTTCACATTTTGACTTCCAAATTTAACCTTTTTCTTGAAACTCTTTTTACCACTTCTAAACACAAATTTTCTGCATTCTTCTTCAGTAGAACCGTGGCTCTCTCTCCATATTAGCCATCTTTCAAGCTCACTTTTAATTCACAAAATACTTTTACAAGAAAATTTCCTACAAGATTTCAAAAGGTAACCATGCAACTCCTTTTCTTCATACCTTCATGAAAGATCTTCTTCAAAGTTCTCTAAAATTTAGTTTATTATTTTGACTAGAGTTTAACTGCATCTAAGGATCCTCTAGCAAATTAGAAGGCATAAAACTTAGGGTGAGTAGCAGCTCACTTGATTTTCCATTGAATTTTGATTACAAATTTGCCAATATTGCTTTCTAGAATTTTGATTTCATAAAGCTAGGTGTGTGGGCATGCAATGAAGGCATGGTGCTAAAAACTAGTGTTATTAAGTTGTATTTGAAGATATTAGGACAATATTAGCATGAATAAATGATTAGATTATCATTTGTTAAGCCTTAAGTGTAAATGGATTAGAAAGAGCCTAGAAATTGTTTTACTGATTTTGCTTCTGGAATTCTTGAAAACCTAGAACTAAACCACGAATTTTAGGGACATTCTAGGACCTATTAAAAATTTTAAACCAGCAATTTCCTAGCCTCTAATGATGTTAGGATACACATAGAATTTATGGGAAATTTTTAGAAATTTTTAAAAATCTGAACAAGGGACATTTCTACACAGAGGTGCAACTTGCCTAGAAACAGGATGTGAATAATTTTGCTTCTGTCCTTGAATTATTTGGGGTACTAAATGATGAGTAAAAAATTCTATAAAATTACTAGATACCCGTCCATGTGTTGGTTAAAACGTAGTATATTTTTGTTATAATTGAGGCTGATTTTCCTGGTGAATAAATTCCTACAATTTCAAAACTTCAATGTTGCTAGAGATTGAAATTATTTTGGAAGGGCATGATTCATGAATTTTATGGGCAGATTCTCTTGACTAATTGTGGAACCTAAATACTCATATTTGTTAATTAACATATTGAGAACATCATATAATTATTTGAGAAATTTTGGAGTGTTTTAGAAGACATAAAAGGGTCTCTTATGGTAGTATGCCCTCTACTGCCCTATTCTAGAATCTGAACATGAATAGTATTGTTGAATGAATATTTGTAAAATACACTAAGTATTTAATGCTTAGAAATACATTATGATGATATTAGAATATGATTGGAACAATGTATTGAATAATTGTAATTATTTGAATGTTCTTTATAGATATAGAATATAGTAATAGATTAAATTGATTTGTGAAATGTTCAATGTATTGAAATTGTGATACATTGCGAGAATATGCAATGATTACACTCTTTAATATTAAATTTGAAATCAATACTTGTTACATTGATAAAGGAAGATTAAATAGGTTGCTAATGGTTAATTGGTATTAACCATACCTTTGTTATCATGGATTGACATGATTTTGCCTTAATTGGCACCAAAAGCCTACAAAGGCTCATTTGTGTTACTTGATACGTGTGGGGGAGATTGGCTTATATCTTGCAACATCCTTCTAGAAGAAGGAGAGGGGTGGTAAGAAGTGGTGGGAAAAGGTTAGAGGCAAGTGGGATAAGGTTAGCTCGAAAAAATAAAGAGGAAACCTATATACTATACTAGCCATTTTTATTGATGTAATATTAATATATAATGTCTATGATAGGAGGTAGATATTAAATGTGAATAAAGCTAAGTATATGGAATTTATCTAATCTTCCTAAATTCATATTAAAGTAAACTAATCAGGGAAACCATAGGGATAAAGATTGAGTAGCTACTCACTGAGTATTTTATATACTCATTCTTTTTTGATGTTATTTTATTTTACAGATAAAGAACAAGGAGCTCTAGCGGAGGATTGATATATTTCATAAAACCTTCTGATCTCCATGGGACATAGTGTGATAAAAAATTATTATTTTGAGTTTGTTCACTGTACAGTTAAAGTCTATGTGTATCACTAAATAATTTTGTTATGCTACTGTATATTAATATCATAGATTAACTTTTCATTGCATATGCAATACAATTTACTTTACTTATATTATTTGATGCTATCATATATTCTCCTTTTATTACAAAATAGTTAGATATAATTTCTTATAGGCTTGTAAATATGTCTGATTAGTTAGATACTAGTTAGATGTCTTTATGCCGATCACGATACTTGAAATTGGGTTGTGACAGGATTGTTTTTATGTCATTTTAATGCATTTATCTATAATTTTCAAGTTATGTATAAGAAGGCCTTAGTACTATCTGCAAAATGATATATATATATGCATACATCCTTTTATGGTAAATCTATATTATTAAGTTATGTATGCAGTTAAATTTGATTCTTTTTTGCATTTATCTAATATGGCTTATTATGCTTACTATGGAGCAAAACATGACATTGATTTTAGCTTCTTTTGTTTATCAACTTCAAACTAAGCAATTTTAGTGATTAGTTTTAGAATGATTGGTTTTGGTGTCTTAAATTTAAAGTACACATGCTTTGTTTATTGGAAATTGAGAACTTCATTCAAGAAAAAAGGAAGCAAATGAGGGTTTTGGAATAAAAAATAATTAAGAGCAATGGAGCTTGGGTGGTTGATGTATCATTTGTTGAAATGTTGCAAGTAACTTTGATAAAAATATACATTTTTTTTTCTATTTTTTGCACACCCCATATTCTGTAAAGTTTCTCTTCTTCACTATCTCCTCTAACTTTCTAGCTATTCTTAATTTTAGGTTTGCTAAGTTCCATATTCTATTTTGCTAAGTGCATTATGTGTGATTTAATTCAACTAATTGTCTTTCCTCTTTCATTTTCTCTACAATGGTTGCCAAACTAGTTTTATGTGTTTTATAGGAAAAGTTTAGGTGGGATCCCCAATATGAAGCAACAATGAAGAAAAATTTCATGCATTAAGGGGCTAACCACTTTAAGGATATGATAAGAGATGCAAGAAAATCTCACACAAACCACCTTAGGTATATGAGGCATCTTAGAAGACAATGGTAAATTATTAAGATAGTGAAGACTTTTAAAAAGAATCTATCCAAAATAAAACAAGCTTAGCTAGTGGTAGTGGAGTATCACTTCATACCGGAGGTTCAATTCCAATTAGTAAACATAAAAGCTGATTGGTAAGATGACTACCACCTTCAAAGCATTTAATGTGTTGCCATATGAGATTATATTAATATGTGTTGTTATCTAATAATGTCTTTGTATTTAGGAAAAAGAGCTTGGGAGGCTTTTTACTCAACTTGAGTTATTTAGTTGTACCTATTGGGAATTCGGATTATCACATGCAGCGGAATTTTAATTTTTGATCCGAATTCTACCTAGGATCCATGCAAAAAGCATAAGTCAATGATTAGGGTTTTACCTATTGGGCACTCGTGTTTCTACTGATCAAAACTTGAGAGCGGATGAATCAAACGCCGGCCGGAAGGTACAGCGTCTCTACGGTATCCACACGGAGTGAACAACGACCTCTCACCCTCCACGCGTCTGCTAGGATGCGTTTTTCTCTCTAAGAATTAGGATTGGATGTTTTTTGAGTGATTTAAGGTTTATATGGAAGCTTAAAACGTGATTATTAAGTGCTGCCCTCAAGTCCCTTTTTATAGAACTTAGGCAAGCCATAATCCTAGTCCTACTAGGATAATGCTTCCAAAATCCTAATCACACTTAACAACTCATCTTATCCTTATCCTAGAGATAATGGGAAGAGATAAGACTTATCTATTAATTATTCAATATTAGATAATGATATTATCTCATAATATAAATATCTTAATATTAGATAATTGCATATAGTTATCAAATATCAAAATAATATTATCTCATAATATATTTATCTAATATCTGATAAGATAATTACTTGATATTACTTTAATATCAAATAATATCACATAATATATATATATATATATATATATATATATATATATATATATAAAACGTGAATTTATTATTCTTAATAATATATATGCACGAAAATAAGTCCAATTAATTGGATATTAATATAATTAAAGTCCAATTAATTATTGTCTTATTCCTACTCCTTTTGTGTGACCTTGTAGGTTCTTACTACGTTGACAATGACTTATTATTGAGCCATAAACAGCGAGCGGTATCTAGCAATACATCACTGCCACTCAAGTAGTAAGAATGTCTGTGATTCGACATCCACTTAATACATGATCAACGTTTTACATCATAACCCTTTTGTAATAATATCCAAATTGAACTGGAGGCATGGAATGTGTCATCCTCGTCAATGTTCAATTTATATTTCTTGATACTGAGTAGACTTAAAATAAATAATTAATATCACATATTAATTCAACTGAGCATGGCCATACATTTCTAAGTCTCACTCAATCAAGGGGCCCAAGGATATTTCTCTTTTATACAAGAGTAACAAAATCCCATTTACATCACTCACTTCCCTCTGCATGATTTATGACACACCCAATCAATGCCCTACTTGTCACCTGATTAAAGGTGACATAGGACAATATTAAAGTGAGTAATTCCTCATGTAGGGAACCGTAGTGACTTCAGGTCAAAGGTTTATGCATAGTTGTGATCATATGAGAATAACTTATGACACGTTTATCCATGTAATATTCTCATAGTGGGTTAGTCCAGTACATTGTTCACTAGCAATGTACTCATGTATTGACTTGATATCACATATCCATAATTCGTAATCATCAGTCACTATACATGCTAGTCTCGATGTATTATTACTATCCTTTTTCATAATAATACTTGACTAGGGACATTTTAGGAATAGCAAAGTTATTCCAAGGATAATTATTATATTAAGTTATAAATTGCGCATAATAATAATAAAAAACAAAATATAATAATTAAATTGCCTAAAATAAAATATAATATATTGTGTATAACTCTAATCATCTTATATGATTGGTTCTAGGACACACACCAACAGTACCTACCAAAGAAGAGATGCTTCTTGGGTTGATGAAAGAAGCAAACAAACTTATGTAAGATATATTATATAACCATTTACTTATTTATTTGTTATTTAAATAATTGACATATAAGATAATATTTGACATTTCAAATTGTTTAGCATTAAAGGACAATTTTAAAAAAAGGACTGAATCCTAGCTTGCTAATTCACAAGCCAATCCAACACTTGAATTATTCGATTGGATAAATATTGTTGAATGGAGTAATAGAGGCAGAATTTATAGGCTTAAATCACAAGTATGTGATGTTATATATGGTGAAAGCAATAGCAGGCCATCCTCAAGTTCAGAACCACCATGGCAACAAGAAATGGAAAATAGAGTTCAGCAGGAAGTGGAAAATAAAGTTACTGCATTGAAAGTTGAGTGGCAAAGTCAATTAAGCGAATATGAGTTAGTACTAAAATCCTTATGTGATCACACTGGATTAATTTTACCTATTTTTGTCCCTTCCATGGTCCAACTAATTCTACACAATAGCAAGGAGGACACCAACAACATGCTATTCAACATCACCATGATACGAATGATGGTTTAGAAGAAGACATTGGTAGTAGTTTCATTTTAATCATATTATTTTTGTATGAATGATGTGATATCTAAATTTGATATTAACTTCATGTAGGATCTATTATTATCTAAATTTGAATGTTATTAGATTTGTTAATGAAATTTAAAATTGGAATGTCAAGCATTTAATCATAGGAATAACCTCTAAATTTTGAATTTATTATTATTTTTTTGTAAAAATATGAATTTCCTACTGCTCTTACATGGTTAAAATTATAGGAAAATAAGCCACACATTTCCTTCTATCTTCAAATCCTCTCGTAACTATAATGTTTCATTCTAGAAAAAAAAGCAAGAAATAAAATCTTTTCCATGGATTTCCCACAAAAAATTATAATACATTTAACATTTTTTTAAAAAAATTATATTTATTGCTATGGGGAAAATTATTGGAAATTCCTATTTAAATCCATCAGAAATAGGTAACTTCATACAAAATCCATGTGAAATTATTGTGGGAAAATTCACATGAAAACCATGCCAAAATGCTGTGGGAAATTTCCATGGCAAGTGCCCATAGAAAATGGTTTTCTACACCTCTGACTCTTAGGAATTTGTTATTCATGGCAAATTTGTGGGAAACAAGAAAATCCATTGGAAATTTGTGGGAAAAACCACCCCAAATGGCATTCATTCTTTAGTTTTAGTTATGCATATGCAAGATGTTTGATTTATACAAAGTTTAATTTATGATGATGCATCTATATCATGCTTCTTGACATGTGTTATGAATTTTAAGAAAAAAATTTCAACAAATTGATATGAAGATAATATTATGCACAAAAATCAATTAGAAGGATAATACAACAAAGGATATAGCTATTTCTTATGCTTACAAAAGTATTATGATACTTGATCATAACAATAACTCTTTTCAAGTGGTCACTAATGAAATTGTTAGCAAAGTTACTAACTTAAAATTCTTCAATAATTTGCTCAACATGGGGAGTTAAGCTTGTTTTGAACTTTTTTTCCTTTAACCATCATTTTTTCCTATTGAATTTTCTTAGTAAGATTTTTTATGAGGTAAGTTATTCGTTAAAAGAATTATATACTCTTTTTTCTTCATTTATTTTTTTCCTATTAAGTTTTTTCTCTTCAGAGGTTTTAATGGGCCATATTTTTCACAAAATAGACATCATGGTGAATGTTATAAGTATATGTTTATGTGAATGCCTATAAAATATCTTGGTTTATCTATTACTTATTGTAACTGAGATTTACTCTATTTCTGATTATAATTAGTTAGTGATAAGTATCAATTAGTGACACATATCAATTTATGCCTTAGGCCTATATATATATGTATATATATATATGATTCAATACATTTAAAAATAAGAAAAAAACTCCTCCTCTTATTCTATTTGCTCTCCCTTTTATTAAATTTTTTTGGCAATTCTACTTTTATTTTCATATCATATCATATAATTATCACTATTAATTTTATTACGGGAACCATTGCTGGTATTCCAATCGATTCTTGATAAATTGATAAGTTTAGAATTTGTTGATTTTATAACAGGCGTAGCAATTACTGGCGATCACCTCTACATAGACTTGAATACGTAATACCAAAGAAAAGAAAATATACAAATTAGAGATTCAAAATTCCAATCAAATTAATACCAAAGTGTGTAACTGGTTCGTAGTAGGCATAATTCCAATCAGATATTCATGGCATCTTTAATTGATTTTAGAGCAAACTCTCTTTTTAGTTTTTGTAAAATTTAATTTTTTTAGTTTTTTTCCTTATTTTGCCACTGTGAAATATTTATTTTTCTGATTTCATCTTAGAGGGATGAAATCAAACAAATTAATCTTTGTCAAATTAATACTTTACATGAACAAAATTGATAAAAAAATATTTCATTGAAATGAAAGTGTGAAAAATTAAATTTCATTTATAGGGATGAAAAAGAAAGTTTACTCTCTATTTTAAATTAGTATTATTATTCTATTTCCCAGTCAATTATCTGAATAAATATAAATATGTTTGCTGCCCGATCTCTTTGATTCTTGACAGTCGACGAGAAGAAAATTGACGACACCAAAAGAATGCCTTCTCTAATGAAAAAGCAGAAGGTGGCCGGAATTTGTAAGGCGACAACAACAACGTGTGAGGAATTACATATACAAAAAATTCATAATAAGAAGTTATCATGATTACAATCAAGAATCAATCAGATTAAATTCCATTATCACTCACAATAACTAAGAGATAAATCATCATAAATATAATATTTAAAATTCAAATCCATTTATATTTGAGATATAATCATCCAATGATCCTATTACCACATTGTACTCTCACGTAGAGCGATATGGGCCAGAAGAAAAAATACAAGAACAAAAAGAAATACAAAAAGAAGAGAAAGCCTTCTCCAGCGAAGACACAGAAAATAGACAGAAACTCTGAAACAACTCAGCTCGATCGCATATCCGAATTACCGGATTCTGTTATATCTCGTATTCTCTTCTATTTACCAGCAAAAGATGCGGCTCGAACGACAGTTCTATCCAAGGAATGGCTTCTCTTATGGCATTCGGTGGTCCGCGACTTCGTTTTTGATCAATTTCTCTTCGAAAACAACCTTGATCTCCAACATACGTTAGAAAATAAGGAAGAAAACATACGAAAGTTCATAGATTTTGTCAACGAGTCATTGTCCGCACTGCTTCAAGAGAAAGTAGTAGTTCAAAGTCTTACATTGAACTTGATGAATTATAGAGTTTCCTCCTCCTTTCGAAATACGATTATGCACTGGTTATTGTTGATCGCTAACAATGGTGTCAAAAAATTAACACTCAATAGGGTCGCAACTCGACCATTACTCAAAGCGGCGTCCTTATGGGCAAAGAAGAAATTTGGTCATTCTAAATTATCTGAAAGATTAAAAGGTTTGCAGGAGTTGTCTTTGACATTTGAAAATGTGGAGGTGGATGGATTAGATAATAAGTTGGATCATATTTTAAGGTGTTGTTCCTCCCTCGAAACCCTAATTCTGAAGGATAATATGGGTCGTCCGCGGCAGTCTCTGTCACTTTCAAAACTTTGTGTTAAGAAAATACGAGTAGAAGATATTCCTAGCCTTGAGTTATCCGATGCCCCACGGCATCGAGTTCAGATTTCAAGTCCTGATCTTCAACGGCTAGATATTTGCCATAGAGATTATTCTCAGCACTTTGCGATTGTTGGTACTCGGAGAACCAGCAACGATGAGCTGGTGATTGACATTGATGCTTCCGGGCCTCGAGTTCAGATTTCAAGTCCTGATCTTCTATGGTTCCTTTTGACCATGGATATTATGCTCAGCCCTTTGGGAATATTCAGATGATTAGGACGATTGATATTGAAGCACCAAATCAAATATGATTTTCCTTGTTACAAAACCTAATGCGCCAAGTAATTATGTCTTCTAAATTTACAAAGAATGGGCTTTGCATAAAATGTAAGCATAGGACCAAATTTACAATCTAATGTGCTACAGAAGTTATTGTAGTAAAAATCTCACAAATTTTTGCCCAACTGAAGAATGTTTTCATGGCTACAAGTTTTTCTGTTGGCAAATCGGGCAAAAGGTCTACACTTCATTTTTGACCCATGTATCGCAGCCCAAAGGTCGTCAATGGGCAGTGACAATTTCCCTGCCACTAAATAGCCACCATAAGTTTGTCAATCTTTTGTAGTGTTTCAATATGCATCATGTATGAAGGTTATAGTCTATGCCAGCAAAGTTAATAGAAAATGAATTTAAGAGAGTGACAATATCACCACTTATTCTAGAAAGGGGGAAAATGTTGGAAAATTCACTAATCCTACCATGGCATTGCAGTATTTTCACTATTACTTTTTATTTTTTAATAAATTAGAAAATTGTTCTCTTGATTTTAGGATCACCCAACCATTATTTATAGACATTGGTGGATAGATGTGGGTTTTCATTATCATTGGTATCTATTTTGATATGGTGGCATTTTTAAATTATATAAAAATTTAAGATAATAGATATTGATTATAACTAACATCTATTTGAACGTCGTGATTTTTTTTTTAACTAATGGCAAACCCATAATGTTGGATTTAAACTTGATAGATGTCTAAAGTTAATTTCTTTTTAAGTATCATGCAAAAGGCATTTGAAGCATCTTGCTTAAAGATGTAAATTATTTACACATCAATTTTGGATGATACCAACTTCTAAAGATATAACTACTGCCATTTTACTTTGAAAATGGTAATTTATAGGATGTTGATTTTGTGTGAATAATCAACATTCATTATTTTTTATACTACCTTTAAATTTCTCTTTTACCTCATTTTAAGTAGTATAAGAGGACAACATACTCATTTTTGCTAAATATTTAGAAATGCTTCAAACATCTCATCTAATAAGGATTATTTTTTGCCCTCAAAAGATAACTCTGTCAAAGAACTGGCTACACATATTACATTTTCTCCTTTTGATGACATCATTTTTATCAATCTCTCTCTCTTAAAAAAACAACTTTCAACTTTAAAATGAATTAGAGAAGAAAGAAACGGTGCAAAATTTCAAAGATTTTGTGAATAAATCATTGTTCATAGTACCTCACCAAAACCTAATTATTCAAAGTTTTACACTCATAGTGGTAGGGATTTAAATTATGGTCTGCATCCATGATTTTTCATAATTTTATATTGTAATAGTCATATTTTTTCATATTTGCTCATAATTTTTCTAATTATAGTAAAACGGCAATCATGACCATAACTACAATTTAAATCCTAGCATATTAAGTTATAAAGATTCCTCCTCGTATCACTATATTATTATAGATTGACTAGTCTTCATTACTAAGAACAGCGTTAGAAAATTAACACTCAATGAGGTCCTAAACTCGATCATTACTTGAATTAGCATTCTATCAGATGAATAAGTTTGGTTGAAAATTGTTTGTGATAGCTATGTTTAGCACTAAATTATGTAAAAAGGATTATGCAAAATGTAATAATTTTTTTTTAGTGAGGTATTGGTTATCCCTTAAAACACTAGTTTTGAAGGCTAATGTGTCTTCTGACAATAATTGCCTTCTAGATCTTTTGAGGCTTGGTGTTAAGAATTTCCGAGTAGAAAGTGTTTTTAAAGCTTTTCTTGATTCATGCCACTTTGCTTCAAGTTTAGATTTCAAGTTTTGATGTTCAAATCTTATCTTCACACCAAATTGATCACTTTGATACTCCAAATATATTACATTGATGAGGTGGTGATGGACTTTGATGGACCAAAACTTCATTAGCTTTCATATAGTGGGGATATATTAGCTTCATTCACACCAAATGTGCCAATTGACTTCATGATCTCAACACATTGTGGTTTATTCAACTTAAAAAATATTTGAAGAATTTTTCAAATGACAATAAATTGTTACAATCCTTCTTTGTTTCAAGTACTGCATAATTTATTGTATTTCTCTTTACTTTGTTTATTTGAAGTACATATAAAGAAACATATTTTTTATATTGTTTGACCTTTTTTCCCTTTTTATGAAATGGGGCATGAAACAATGAGTCAACTACAACAAGAAAGTGACAATTCCTTCCACACCAAATAATTGATTGTTAAAGATCAGTTGCCATTGGCCATTGCCGAATCATGAAGATCTAATAGACGAGTTGTTTTGACGTTGTCATCTGAAAACTATTAAAACACATAAATTGGTTATATATAGGAATAGGATACATCCTTAGAACATAGGCTTATCCACTAGTACAACTAGATTAAAAGTATAAATATTCACTGGGCAATAATTATTTGATTTAGGAAATATTGGAATTTGTGCTAGCACAATTTGATGTTTTGAAGATGTTTAACAACACTTTGAAAAGTGATTGAACTATTAATAAGCTAATCTTAGTTTTTAGTTAGTAAAGAAGGAAATGAAGAATGGAAAGGTTAATGTTGTCAACTACACTTCTTGTGATTCAGCTTTAAAGGAAGGTGTAAGAATGCATTAGAGAGATAATAAAGAAAAGCCCTAACTATGAAAGAAAGAAAGGTGAAATGAGTGGATAATATCACAAGCCCAAGAAAGCCTAATTTAAGGAAAGCTCCAACTTTGTAAGAAGTATAAGAACAAGAAAGTGGACTATTTCAACTATAAGAAATAGGCTAATAAGAAAAAGAAATGTACCCTTCTAACTTTAGTATTTATTTTTAATCAAATACAAAGGATATGCTATCATATACATGGTGATTGGACACAAGAGTCATTATTCATGTAATAAACTATTTTCAAGTATTAAAAAAAAACTTAAAAGGGAGTTGGTGGTTTGACTTAAAAAAGGAAATAGAGTACAATTGGAGTATACTAGAGTAGTCCCCTTATGTCTATCATTTGGTCATGTTTTGAAACTTAAGAATTTCCATTGGATATTGGTGGATATTCGTGTTACTTTGGAAATGAAAATTTTAATTTAATTTAAAATTCTTCCACCATTAATTCTAGTTTATTGTGGAATAGATTGTATATGATTGACTTTAATCCAAACGTTACCAATTCAATATATACTATTTTTAGAAGAGTAGAGATATCCTTAATATTATGACATAGATGTATAAGGCATATTTTAAAAGAGAAAGGATGTAAAGGATTATAAAGGAGGGAGTCCTTAATAATATTTTTTTTCTTTTCTTAAGACTTTAACATAGATGTTAGCTGTATCAAAGTGAAATTTCCTATTAAAGCTAGGATAGGTAAGAGAAGTAGAAAATTGGAAGCCTTACAACTAATTAACAATAACGTTAGTGGACCCATTATGCCCAGAGTTATGGGTGGATACAAGTATTTCATCACTTAGATTAATGATTATTCTAGACACTAATGGGTGGAATTGTCCAATGAGAAGTGAAAATCATTAAGCCTTTAAGTTTTTCAAGGCAACAATTAAGTTGAAATTAGGTGTGTTAAAGGTGGTGAGTAGTATAATAAAATTAAAAGAAATCTTGATCCTTTTGCAAATACATATAAGAATGTGAAATCAAAATAAGTTACATTATGCTTAGAAGGCCAAAATAAAACTAAATTGCAAAATTAGGAACTATAAATCACAATTAATGACTATAGGTCATATAAATGATTATCATCTTTCAATAATGAATTATGCAAAATAATCCCAATCAGAAATTGATTGTGATTATGGAAGAGAAATTTTAAATTTTACTAACCTCATCTTTTTATTATTTTACCTTCACTACCCTTCCTTTAAAAGTATAAATCTTAAATTTTATATTCATTTTAAATAAAAAATTTCAAATTTAAATTTATGAATGAATTTTATAATGTAATTATTTGCATTCTTTTATAAATTAGTGAATATCAAATAAATCATATTTTAATTATAAAAAGTAAAGTTTCCTATTTATAAAAAATGATTTAAATAAGAGTTTAAATTTAAAATTTTTACACTATTGATAAATAAAAAGATGACACTTATTAAAAAATAATATTAACTAAGAATTTTAAATGATAGTAAAAGAGTTTTTAATAATTTTTTTAATAATATGATAACATATGGGTAAATGATAGTGTAAAATTGATTTATACTAATAGTGGATTAAAATTAAATCCTTTATATAAATAAGAACATATATTAAATGAAAACATACATAAATTAAATGATATATGTCACCTATTTGTACTAAGAAAATGTATTAAATAATATTATATATTTTTCTTTTACAAACAATAATATTAAAAAGGACTAGAAAATTAGTAATTTTAATATGACCATGTATAATTTATTATCCTTAATTTTTAGTAATTTAACATAAAAAGTTATATACATCATTCAAATAAAAACAAATTATATATAATTAATTATTAACTAATATTTCCTGATAAAAATAAATTAAATATAATTAATTATTCCAAAATCAATTATTTTTATCACTGTATCAAATAAGCCCATCAAAATCGGAGTAATAAAATCATAATGAGAATAAGTAATCAAATAATACCACAGATTATTATTTCGAACTTTTCTTCGCAGATTTCATTGCGAACATTTACCCTTTTTCTCTTAATATGTACACTTTTAAAAATTAAACTTAATGTCAATTTATTTAACTGAAAACGGCTAAAAGTAAAATGAAATAAATAACTTTATGATGGTACCTTTTTTCCAACAATTTTAAAATTTAAAACTGAAGCTTTAAACAATATAAAATATTTGGAGTCAAAGCCTGCTGTCTAGTTAGTTCACGATTTTATTTAATTATGTGATCTTTTATAAATTTTTGAAACAATTATTGCATTATCTTGTTGATTTTTCACATAATATACTTAGCGAAAATTGTACTAAGTATATTCTATGTTTTTTTTTTCTTAATAAGAAACTCATTATCAACCCAATTCTATTTTGTTGGCCTAATTTGTAAAGAACCCTAATGAGATCATAAAAAATAAAAAATTAAATGTTAATTAATTTCCTAAAATTAGGTTTCTACCATAAGTTTATCCTAAGTTTTTAATTTTTTTAATTTCAATTTTTGATTGAGATTTAATTCTTCCTTTTCCCTTATTCTTTTCATTAATGTGAATAAACGGAAGACGGTGAAAATTGAGTTAACTTGGAATCCAAGCCAGCCAACAAGTCTTGGAGAGGAAGATGTTGGTTTGAAGTTTAAAAGCAGCTAGATACCAACAATTCACAACACATCAGAATTGAAATCCATCAAATCATGTCTTCTCCCGGCGCCACAGGTAATTACCATTTTTCCTTTTAAAGCACTGCATTTTGTTTGCAATAGATGCAACATAGAACCCGACCCATCGCGATATTGGATGATGGCTATAATTTGTGGCCTGCATTCACAATATTATATGCATTATGCAATATTATTATTGTTGTGAATTGTACTGTATCAATAACTTTTTGTAATTTTCTGCCACAATAAATATACATTTTTGTATTTATTCATAATTTTACTAATCATAACAAAATTACAACCGTAATATAATCCAAATTATTAAGAGCTGCAACCTACACTTAAAATCTAATGTTTTCCTCATTATAAACATTTTAGTTTTCTAAATTTTTGTGGTTTGCAGCAGCAATCTCAATTAACGTAAGTGGGTGATCTGAAACTGTTTTCCCCCCTCTTTTCTGTGATTCTTGAACTTCCTTTGATTACAAAATTTATTTTAATTATCCAATGTTGGGTTGATTCAACTAATTGTAAGATTAGGATAAATTTTTTGTAGCTTTCTTAGATCTGAGTATAAATTCTTAATACTAGTTCATCTCGCTTTATGAATAATCCATTTCAAAGAGATACATTGATGCTCAAAATTTAATTCCCTCTTAAACTTGATTGGATTTGGCTTTTTTTTATTTGATTTCTACTGATAACTTTGATAACTTTATGATGTCACCAGCGGCTGTTTAATATGATTGGAGAAGTCTCTCCTTTTTGCTATTTTTAAACAACAAAGTTTATTTTAATTATGTGCTTCCGTGATATATGCAGGTGGGGTTGAAGGATTTCCAGATTATTTTGATTGCGTTGCAGTTCGGAATAAAACTGGAAGGGGATGGTCTACCACAAATCCCAACTTTGATGACAATTATATCAAAAGGAACTTCAGCATGTGCCGAGTGCTCTCAGAACTCTATCAAGAAGTATGTACTTTTTCATATATATAATACATTATACATAAATTTATAAAATTTATAGAATATTAAAACGCCATGATATTTGTGATAATATGTTTAGATTATGTTTGATATGTTTTTAAACATTTATAAAGTTTATTACAAAATGTGAGATATTAAATTTTATGGGTTTAGTCATATTGATTCTGTCATTTTTTAATATGCTATGCTAAGTTTTTAGAATTGTTTCAGTATCAATTATAATTCAAATATCACGATTATATTAAAAGATAAATGGAGTAACTTTTCTTTCAATCGTGATGTTTGTCATATAGAAAGTTCTCCAAATCAGTTATATATATTTCCTAGAAAATCAATTCTTATATAAAATTACTAAACATGAAACAGATTACTTCTTTCAAAATATATATTCCATAATCAGTTGTGATGAAAATCAATTCTCTCATCAGTATATGAAAAAATAAAACTCAAAAATCTTATTCTTAACATGTGTACTGCACAAGCACGGCTCTCGACTGATTATGAATCCTTAACATTATTTTTTTTTTCATAATAAATAAAATTGTAAATCAATTAACACAATAAATTCTTAGGTACATAACATAATACATGGTGTTATTTGCTATAATTTTTAAATATTAAATTATTTATGAGTTTTAATTCAATGTAATAATTATTACTATAAATTAGTATATTTGGCCATCTCAATGAGTAGACTCCTCTATTTTTATGGGTACCATGTTAATCTTGATTTACCACCAACTTTTTGTTTGACTTTATATTAGTATAGAACCCAAAAAAAAAAAAAATGAAGACACTATTCATTTAAATGATTAGATATACTAATTATAATTATAATTATTATATTAAATCAATATTTAAAAATAATTTAATATTTAAAAATTGTTTTAAGTGTCATTTTATTCTATATACCATGTATCTAATAAAATCTCAACACACAAAATTCGTGAAGTGGGAAAGAATGCAAAATAATATCTTGTGACTCCATCATTGAGAGACCTGAACGCTGATAGCTGTGATTTAATGCATAAATAAAAATATTTTTTTATTTTTTTTTTTATATGACAGTGCGTGAAAAGTAAAGGATCTGAACACGATAGCTGTAATTTCTTCAGATCAAAAGCAGAGCTCTGTCTTCTATATATGGATACCGGGGCGGCAGCGGGTAAGTATGATTAGGGGTCATGACCCCTAAATTTTGAAAAAAAATAATTATTATATGTCATTTTATGTTATAGAACAATTATATTAGCTTTGCTCCTTCTAAAATTATATGTCTTTAAATTTATAAATTTGAAATATAGTACAATGAGTAAGTATTATGTTTATTTTTTGGAGAAAAATTCAATCAACAAAAGAAAAAAAATAAAGAAATAGATAATGTGAAAATAGAATTTATTATCATATATGGTATTATTATTAAAAATTATTAAATATATCACACAATTGAATAGCCAGAAAAATATATATGTTTTTGTTTATACCCTTAAAATCGATTTGAGATTCACAGTAAAATAAGTTGCTAATTTTAGCAATCTCAAAAGCAGAAACATATTTACAAATACAATATATCTTCTGAATTTCCTATTCCCTAGGTTTCTATTGAGTTATTAATTTTTTTCATACAAAGATTATTATTTTATCACTTATCAACAATTTAATTTTTAATAAGTCGATATTCAATAATTAAAAAAGTCATCAATAAAATTATCATAGAGACTTCTACTTGCAAAAAAAAATATAAATTGAATTTATTAGATTCAAGGAAGTTAACAATTTAAGAATTCGATAAATTTAAGTTTGATTTCATTTTTTTTTTTTGGTCAAATTCAACTCAAACAAGTGGATGTTTAATTTGACTAACTTGTTTGCTTTGCTAATTCTCCTTTCCAGTAATTTTTTTAATAACTGCCTTAAATTGTCCTTACCCTTAAAAAATATGTAACCCTCCCCCGCTGCATGGATGGTAAGTGTACCATTTTGGTTTTCTCTTATTTTGCAAAAAAGTACATCAATTTCTCCTAGAATTTGGACTATTTTCCTTCGTATGTTTTTCTTAATAATTTCTTTATGTATGTTTGTCATTACAAATGATTTATTTGTTTAGGATTATACAAATTTTATGGCAGAAAGTAGTTTTCTTGCATTGCTAAAATGCTATATATGTTCTCTTAATTACAAAGAATACATATACAAGACATCGAAGTTTTACTTTTTATATATAAACAAATGATATATTTTTCTTACAATAAATGTTTTTCAAGAAAAAATTATTAACTTTTATTTTTTTAATATAAACTAATTAAGTTCTTTTATCATTGTAATTTAAAAATATAATAACCTCTTACATCACAAAAAAATAAAAAATAAGATATATTTTAAAAAATTTAAAAGTTTGAATATGATGAAGTTAAATATAAATAATTATTCTCTTTTTAGCATCTAATCTTTGTGTGTGTGTGTGTGTATATATATTACTTGGACAGAAACTAAAAAGGAGTATCAAAGAGCTTGGGCTGCAAAATATCCATTCAAATCTAAACAAAGTCATACTCGTGACGATTGTGAGCGCCATTATAATAATTATAAAGAGGTAAATCTTACTTCTACTTGAAATATACTTATTTTAGTTTCTTGCATGTTATTTAACATAAATGTAAAAATTCCTCTTTTTATTTTCTAACCTATTATTTAATATAAATTTAAAATGATACCTTTTATTTATAAAATACTTAAAAATCATATGATTTATCTTAAATTTGGATTTGAGTGTAAATGTGTAATGTTTTTTGTATTTTTTAAGTGATTTGGTTTTTAGATTCTGAAAGTATAGAGAATGTCACCGTAAGTTTCTAAACTGAAGTTTACGTGATTTTATACAATTTTAAGGGATCATAAGGCATATTTCTTCTAATTTTAATGAAATTATAATGATTTCAAAGAAAAAAAATTAGAAAAACTTAATAATATTCTTTGCAGAAGATATAGTTAGAATGTAATGATTCAATTAAAAAAAAATGCAAACAATGTAAATCATGATTATGAACTTGGATAGTTTATATTCCAAAATAATTCAGTACTCAATGAATTGATTCCAAAATTACCTTTTATATATATATATATATATATATATATATATATATATATATATATATATATATATATATATATATATATTCTTGAAACATATTTAAAAATTTCAAACTAATTGATTTCATTATTATTATTATTATTATTATTATTATTATTATTATTATTATTCATGTTTTAAATTTAATCAGCTGATGAATTTGATTTATATCTAATTGCATCCGTGAAATTTATATTTCAAAATTCAAATGGACATATTGAATAGTTGAAGTTTTTTGAATAACAATTTTGGGGGGGTATGGCTTCGAGAAAGTTACATGATTTCATGAATTTTCAAAATATTATATAAAATTTTACAATTTCTTTTACATCTATTTAATATATAATTCTTCCTGTGATCATAAAATATTTTTATAAAATCTTTTAATATGAACAGCATATTTGCAACACCATAATATTTAGTTGTTTTGCCAAAAAAGTTATAAATATTTATAAAAAAAATTGTAAGCAGATTTTATGAAAATGTTGTACTGTTTATTTAAAAATTCACATAAAGTCGCATTTGTTCCCTCCTTTTTCAAGGAAGATCCCTAATTTTATTTGACATTGTATTATAATGTAGTAATGAAATTAATACTGATATGCTATTATTTTGATCAATTTGAATTCTGTAGCATATTTTCATTATAATTATTTTTTGTTTATTAATGCAGTGCATAATTGAAGGCGAGAGCATCTGTCACATGTATCCCAGGGATCATCTCCCGTGTTTTCAGTAAACACTAGTTTTATGACCCGTGCTTTGTGCCGATTGTTTAATGCTTCGATTTTTTTATTTTTTATAATAGTTGGATTTATTATTAGCAGCCTTTTAAATGATTAATTTTATAGCTATCGGATTATCAATATATACTATATGTATTGAACATATTTCTTTAAATTTATATATAAACACAATCCTATTTAGGTAGTAAAAAAATTGTGATAAATATTCATTTGAGGGATGTCAACACGATCTTTTGACTTGTCTATAGTAAATTATTCTGATATATTATATTGTGCAATTTTTTTTATTGTAATCGATTAGTGATACGTATGAATCATGTGATAGCTATCAATTTATGTTTAAGGCCATCCATATATATATATATATATGGTGGGGATTAATTAATATCATTATAAGAGTTACATTTTTGTACCAAATCTAAGACATCAATTTTCATTTCATCCAATGATTACAAATAATCCAATTTAATAGTACAATTAGAATGATAAGAGAAAATTAGTATATTAACTCATTTAATTATCTTTTTCCTCTCTCTTTTTTTCTCTTAATCACTCTTAATTCCTTTTTTCTCCCCTTGAAATTTTTTTACATTTACTCTGCATCTATCTAAATAAATATGCAATTTTTTTCTTAGTTTTTTTACTTGGTCCTATAATAATATTTCTTGGATAAAACACATACAAGTCAAAATGAAAAAAAAATTCTAAACATATTATAATATGATAAAATATTATAATTTATTAATTACTAACTTATATATAACATATCAATGAAATAGAAAACTATTTAAGGAACTTTATTCTAAAACAAAATCAAGTTCTAGAGGATTACTTTTCGGCTGGCGTTTAAAATTATTTTTTTAATTTTTTTTTATTTTGATTTTAAAAATTTTATAACAGGGTTAATTTGTAGGATTTAAAAAAATAAACATTCTTTTCTATTTAAAAAAAATAAAAACTAGGAAAATCATCAAATAAATAATATTCTGCATCTCAACACCTTTTTATATTTAAAAAAGAAACATTATGGACAATTAATTATATAAAAAATTTTAATAAGACTAATTAATTAGATTTTTGATGAGCAATAAAAATTAGTTTTGTTTTGTGATGGACATATTGTTTGTCTATTATTTTTATGCAAATTAGTTTACCTAAATTATTATTTTTTTATTTCATATTTGTAAAGATTCATTAGATGATGAGAAGGAGACATTATAAAAAAAATAATTAGATGAGTTATTCTTTATTTTTTCATTATTAAATTTTGACTTTTAAATTGAATTATTTATAATTATCAGATGAAATAAAAATGAATGATTTAGATTTGGTGTATGAATATAATTCTTATAGTACTATCTATTGATTTTCACTATATATATATATAGACAGAGAGAGAGAGAGAAGCCCCTTTCCTATTGCTGCGAAATTTATTTTTCCTGTGTGCGGGTTATAAGAAGAATTCTACATATTAATGAATAAAATAAAAATTCCTACAGTTTTCAATTTCAAATTTTTTGGATTACTCATCCCAAGAACATTTAGTTTAGTAGCTCTCGTGCTTTTCAACAAACTTCAAATTAAGTTTTTTTATTTAAAATGTTTGAATTTAAATTGACTTTCATTTCTATTCTTTTCATTTTGAGAATTACTTATTTGGACAATATGTTTATTTTGAAGAATTTTTTTTTATATTTCAATTTTATAAACTCTAAAAAGAAGAATAAACACATTAGTATTATTAATGTTATAATTTCATTTTTTTAGATAATAAATGATTCATAAAAAAATACTACACTTAAAAAAATGTTAAAATGACAAATTTTACCAAAATATATTAGACATTTGAACGACAAATTGAGGTCATATGTCACTTTTGTGAGAATTTGGGAAATTTTTTTTGAGAAGGCTAAGATAGTGAGATTAGGATTCTTGATGGAAGATTATGAGAAGATAGAGAAATTTTGCAAATTCCATTTCTGTGATGGAATTTCAAATTCCTATCTAAAATACATGATAGGAATTCTTATGACTTGTAATGTTCTATAATTATCTAATTAATATGTATCATTTCACATTAAAAGTTAATACTGAACTTATTCTAATACATAAATACATAAGAGGAGTTTAGCTTGAATTTAAAGGAATAGAAGTTATTTAGTAAAAATAAAATATAAAAACAGGAAGTTTTCAGAAGCAATTTAAATGAAATAATAAAAATAGCATCAAAGTAAAATAAAATAAAATATAAAAGCTTAATTTAAAGAATTTCACACTCCAATTCTCAATTTTATCATAAACCTCCAATAGCATTCACAATTAATTCAATTATTTAACTAAAACAATTATCTTGACACCAATAACAATCATATAAATGTCCAAATGATGATTAATCTAGAGCAAGTGACTAAATTAACCATCCATTACTGACTTCAATTCAAGGCATATGCCTAAATCTAAAAAGCAATAGTATTAAATATTATGAATAAGATTAAGATTGAATCACTTGCCAACAAAGACCTAGAATCAAAAGAATGGTTTAACTTTATGAGTTCTTTTTCTCTCCGCGAGTGAAAGTTCTCCTTCCTGTCTACAGGACCCTTCCCTGGAACCTATCTCTGGTTTCCTTCTTCCTATTTCATCCTTCTTTGTTCCTGCTACAGATCTTTTTCCTCTAGTTTCCCTCTAGTTTCGTGTTTTATCATCTTCCTACTTCCCCTATGTTTCTCGAAAAGTAACTATAACCGTTATTGTTTCTCTGTTCCTATTTCTCATTCATGAGCATTACTGGTTTCTAGGACTTACCTATGCCTCCTCCACAATCCCCATCTTTGCTATGTTAGAGCGATTCCCCTCCTCTTTTGGATGAAGAACTCCTTCCTCTCACGGCAGACTCATCACAAATGAACTTATTCTTAAAAACTGCTCTTGTAGGACGAATCCTCACAGCTAAACACTTCAATAGAATTACTGCTCTAAATATGTTAAGAAAAGGTTGGGGTAATCCTCCAGAGTTAACTATCGGAGAACTAGGTTCTCATACCTATGTTTTCAACTTATATAATCCAAAGTTACCAAAGAAGATCCTTCAAGATGCTCCATGGCATGTCATAGGAGCTTTGGTATGTCTTCAACCTTGGCGCCCCCAAATGGCAATCAAAGAGCTCGATTTTTCTAAATGTCCATTCTAGATCCAAGTCTATGAGCTTCCCTTGGAGCTTATCACCCTAAAAAATGCTTCTCTCATTAGAGCTCGAATTGGCCAAGTTCTTGAAATAGAAGACCTTATGATTCATAATAATTGCAATTGGGGTTTTCTGCACATTAGGGTCATTGTTGATATATCTAAACTACTTCCCACAGGTTTTTGGATCCCAAGGGGCAATAACAACCGATCCTGGGTGGCCTTGAAATATGAAAAACTTTAAGATTTTTGTTTCAACTATGGCACTATTGGTCATGATCAAAAACTTTGTAACAAAGATAAAATTATGTCTATTTTGGATCCATCTCAAGCTAGATACTCCTATAATTTAAGAGCTGCACCCCGCAAGAACCAGCCCTTAGTGACGATTGATGAATCCCGTTCTCAACTTCCAACCGAACATGGAGTGAAAACGGTGGTGCGTGACTCTTAGGAGTGTGATAATCTCATTAGACTAAGGAGACCCGGTTCCTATTCCCACGCTAATCTTCCTAGGACGCAACGATCCCCAACGACATCCCACCTTTACCACCTTTTTGTTAGAGAAGGACAAGTCTGATATAGGTAGTGGCGTGCAAATCGCATTACAAAGCAGCCAGCAGGGTCAGAGTCCTAAAATGAGGAGCCAAAATTTAAGTAATTTAATTTCGGTTCTCAATCCTCAGGGCCTATCTACAACAGAGCCATGTTCTAATATGAGACCGAAGAAATTCCTTCCTATCTAGCATTCGTATGGGCCAGAGCCAAACCAAAGGTTTGATGTTCTCAGCACTACCATGACTTCTTTGGGAAGTCATTAACATGATCTAGGCTTGGGACCAATATCACTTGGCCTTTTGGCTGTTGAAAAGGAAAATATTGGTCTGGCTAAACCAGTGGTCATAATTGATGTTCCGAGCCTAGTTACACAATCAAGTGTAGCTAGCCCAAATGCAACCTCGGATTTCCAAAAGAAAAATTTTCACATAAACTTCAGCCCATCCTCCATTTCTAAATGCAGACAACAGATTTCCATGCCTAAGTCTTGCTTGTATGTAGTGGAATTCCCTAAAGAACCATCTCCGGAGGGCTCCCTAATCAAGCAGGTTACTCCCCCAACAATCATCTCTCCATCTAAGGAAATTGAAATCTCATCCATCTTAACTCGTCTCCAGATCAAAAGAAAAGTTGATAACTTTCCTCTTCCTGCATCTAGTAAGAAAGGTAGAGTGAGTTAATCAAGTGAGGAAAGTCATTCCTTCAATAAAGGGAAGCACTCATCTCGGAACAGACCTCCGAAACCTAGAAAGGTATCCGTTTCCAAATCATACTCTATTCTTCATGATGTACCTATTGTGGAAGCTGATTCTCTTTCTATTCCATTATCCAACTTAAAAGGTGGTAGTGGCTGGCCTTCAACAGCCACACGGGAGCCATGAGTCTTTTATCTTAGAACTAACAAGATGTGGGTTCTACCTTAACAATTGGAGCTCTCAAAAGGCTCACCAAAAAGCATAGACCCGTGACGCTTTTCCTAATGGAAACAAAACAACCTTCGGACAAATTAGGAAAGCTCAGAAATAAACTTGGTTTTAAGAATGAATTTTATGTTAATCTTAATGGATTAAGTAGAGGATTGGCATTATGGTGGAATGACCAAGCAAGTTTAATTGTTACTTCTTCAAGCAACCATTTCATTGATACGGAGGTTTATTTCAATCATTTGGGGTGCTCCTTTAGAGCAACCTTTGTGTGGGCTCCATTGAATTTTAAATTAAGACAAAAATTATGGGAATATTTGAAAAATCAAAGTAGTATCTGCATCAACCCTTGGGTATGGCTCAGGGATTTCAATGAAATTTTGACATCAAAAGAAAAAATGGGAGGAGCTCCGATGGTAGGCTTCAAATTAAAAAGTTTTCAAGATTTTTTAGATAGTTATCAAATGATTAATTTGGAAGCTAAGGGAGAATTCTTCACATGGTCTAATAACAGAATTGGTTCTGCTAATATAAGACAAAGATTAGACCAAGCTGTGTGCAATGTTGACTGGAGAAGCCTGTTTCCAAATTCCTAAGTATTTGTTCTCCCTCAGGTTGGATCGGATTATGCTCCCATTTTGCTAAATACATCTCCTTAAGAAAGAAAGGGGTCTAAACCATTTTAGTTTGAACTGAAGTGGACCATGGATGAGGCTTGCAATCAAGTTATTTGAAATAGTTGGCAAAATAATGATTATCCTTCCTATGAATCTCTACCAGAAAACCTAAAAGCTTGTAGAAAATCATTAAAAAGATGGAGTAAAGACCATAGTTCTAACTCGATCAGAGCAACAGAAAGCATCCTCTCCCAGCTTCAAGATCTCAATTAATTACCTCAATCTTGTAATGTCATGAATTCAAAGCTAGCCCTCATATCCCAGTTAGATAACTTGTGGTTACTGGAAGAAATGTATTGGCTGCAAAGATCAAGAATTAATTAGCTGCATGAAGGTGATAAAAACACCTAATTTTTTCATAGTACTACTATCCAATGCCATCAAAGGAACAAAATCCTTAGATTAAAAAAAGAAGATGGATCTTGGCTAGAAGATGATAAATCCATTGTGGATCATATTGCTTCCTTTTTCAAAAATCTGTTTAAGTCTGATAATGTTGATTAGGATGAAGATATTCTGAATGTTCTGCCTGAGGTCATCTCTCCTGTAGAAAACTAAGCTCTAATGGCTCCAATATCCATTTCAGAGATAAAGAATGCAGTTTTCAATTTGGGAGCTCTTAAAGCACCAGGGCCAGATGGGTTTTTAGGTGTTTTCTACCAAAAATACTAGAATATAGTGGGTGATACAATATGCACAGCAGTACAAGACTTTTTTACTCATGGCATTCTTCACCCTTCATTTAACAACACTAATCTTATTCTCATCCCTAAGGTTGAAATTATAGAAGAAGTCAATCATTTTAAACCTATCAGTGTGTGTAATTTCTGTCTCAAGATTACTTCTAAGATTTTGGCAAATAGAATGAAGAAATCTCTTTCTTTATGTATCTCTCCCTTTTAAGAGGCTTTTATCCCTAGCAGACAGATTCAAGATAATCTTATGATTGCTCATGAATTCTTTCACTATCTCAAGCATAAGAAAAAGGGCAGGAGCGTAGATGTGGCGATAAAGGTAGATATGAATAAAGCCTATGATAGGGTAGAATGAAAGTTCTTAGAAAAGGTTATGTTGAAACTCGGATTCTGCTCAAACTAGGTTCGAAGGATTCTAAAATGCATTCAAAAGGTAAGATACAATATCACATTAGGAGGTGAATCTAGAATTTCCTTTAATCTATCAAGAAGCCTCCGTCAAGGTGATCCTTTGTCTCCTTACCTTTTTATCATAATTACTAAAGTGTTTTCAAAGCTATTGCAGAAATAAAAAAAGAAAGAAAGTATTTGAGGCATTCGAATTTCTAGAGTTGGCCCTTCCATCTCCCATCTTCTTTTTGCAAATGACTCCTTATTCTTTCTTGAAGCATCTTCTCAATCTTTATCACATCTAGTCAAAGTTCTTGAGCTCTATAATCATGCTTCAAGCTAGCGTATTAACTTTATGAAGTCATTTGTCTTCACTAGTGCCAATACAGATTCAGAACCTATTAGAACCAGCACTTCCATTTTAAAAATCCAAGGAGTTCAAAATCTGGGTTCTTACTTAGGAATTCCTTCTATATGGAGCCGGTCTAAACAACAAGCCTTAGCCTTTGTGAAAGATAGGATTGCTTTAAAATTACAAGGGTGGAAATAAAAGTTATTGTCACAAGCAGGGAAGGAGGTGCTCATTAAGTCAGTAGCCTTAGCTATTCCCACTTACCCAATGAAATGCTTCAAATTTCCAAAATCAGTGTGCAACCAGATTGAGTCATAAATTGCTTATTTTTTATGGGGTTAAACCAATCAAGAAAGAAATATTAACTGAAAATCCTGGCATACCATGACAAGAAGTAAGAAAAATAGTGGTTTGGGTTTCAAGAATTTGGAGCCTTTCCAATCTAGCTCTACTGGCCAAGCAAGTTTGGAAGATTATACACAACCCTGATACTCTTTGCTCTCAAATCCTAAAAGCAAGATACATTCCAAATTCATCTATTCTATCAACTGGCAAAGGTAGTAAACCATCATAGGGGTGGTCGAGTATTTTGGAAAGTGTTCAAGTGATAAAACAAGGTTCTTTCTAGCAGATAGGAAATGGGCATTCAGTTAATATCTGGCAAGAAAAGTGGATTCTGGATCTCCATGGATTTTCACTTCTCACCCTTCCTCCTTCCTTCGATCACTCCGTGAATCAAGTCTTTGAACTCATTGATCCCATTCATAAGAAGTGGAACCTTGACCCTATTGATCAATGGTTATCCCCCTTAGAAAAACAAGCCATAGAAGGAGTGTATATTCCAGTTAGTGATCATGAAGATACTCTTATCGAGCATGGTACTTCCAATGGTAGTTATACTGTTAAATCGGGTTACTCAATGCTACTAAACAACTCTTCATCCTCTTCAAGATTTAGCTCAGTTAATTATAATCCTCTTTCACCCTCCCTATAGGCTGTAATCTAGAAACTTAAAGTTCTGCCTAAAATAAGACATTTCCCTTGGAGAGTGTTAACTAATGCCCTTCCCACAACTGTAAACATTCATAAAAGAATCAACTTACACAACTCTATCTGTTCAATCTATTCTCAAGTAATAGAGGATGTGAATCATCTTCTTTTTAGGTGTTCCTGGACAGCATGAGTCTAGTTCAATCTCCCTCTTAGCTTAAGACCAAATCAGGTCCAGTTTTCTATAGGAGAATGGTTGAATTTATTCTGGAATGAGTCAGGCTTGAGCTATTCAGAAAAAATTAACACAATGTCTCTCATGGTGTTCACGTCTTAGTTCATATGGAAAGCTAGAAATGAGTTTATATTTCAAAAGAAGGAGATTAATGAAAGATTTATCTCCTTAAATATAACAAAAGCCTACAAGGAATGGGAGAACTCTTATCAACCAGACTGCATTGATCCTCCCAATCCATTCTTTGGCACCCTCCTTTTTCTGGTTATCTGAAGATTAATGTTAATGCTGCATATCTTTTGACCTCTGGGAAATCTGCAATGGTAGCCATTACAAGGAATTCTTTTGGTTTTGTTCAATTTGGTCTGGTTACTATGGCCTCTTTTGTGTCTCTAGCAACTGCAGAAGCTAAAGCAATCCTTTTGGCTGTTCAAATGGCCACTACACTTCATAATGGTCCTATAACAATAGAATCAGACACCCTACAAGTTGTTAATTCTCTTTCTTCTGCAACAGCTCCTCTATCTTAGGATGTTAAGCCAATTCTTCAAGACATCCATGATCAGCTTACCAGCCCAACTCCTATCTCCATCAATTACATATCAAGGAGAGTAAACAATGCTGCCTATTGGTTAGCCACAAATTTTCTCAAAGGGAAGTGTCCTTTGGATTGGGTTCAAAATCCCCCTTCCCCTTTATCATCTATTCTACTAAAAGACCTGGATCAATACCCTCTTTAGTCTTCTATCTTCTCTATTTTGTAGGCATCATTTTTTTAGTTTCTAGTGTTTTGTTTTCTCTATTTTTTTGGTTCTGGTCTTGTTTTGGTGTTTCTATTTTGTTTGCTTCTTGTCATTAGCTGAATGTGTAAGGCCAAAAAAAAATTGAATCAATAACTTTACAGGCAAAAATTACTAATGTGTCTTTTTTTTTCAAGCAACTAATAATTCATCTACATTTCAAATCACCAAAGCTTAATTGCTACTAATTATAATCAACTATGGTTAAGTTATACATGGGAGTTATTTGCAATTAATTATATAACTATGGACTACAATACATAACTAACCAATTGATCATGATTAACAACTATTTAAGTAATCATTTATAATAAGAGCAAGAAACTTAAATAAAAAGCAAAACTAGGAGAAAGGTCTCAAAATCAAACTAAATTTGAGTGCTAGTCCCTTGAACTAATGTTGAAAATTTACCACTTATGGTAGTTTCCAAAGAAAAAAAAACTTGGAGAAGAGGAAAAAGTTATCTAAAGAGAATTTGTGGCCTTAGAGGCATTAAAACCTACTTATATAAGATTTTCCTAACTATAAAATCTAATAGACTAAGTAAATATACCTCCTATGAATACAAAAAATGGAACCTTGCATAAAATGGAATTCTAGAACTTAATTTGCAAATGAATGCGCTACAAGAGTTACTATAATAAAAATCTCATAGGTTTATTTTCTAACTATTATAAGACCCCAAGACTATATAATTTCACTAAACTGCTACAAGAAAAAAGGCTTTCAATGACAATATTTTTTATCGATGTAGACTTCTTGGTCATCACTAAATGAAATTGTCATCATAAAAAATTTAATTGGTAAAAATTCATTAAAGGGACCAACACCGATAACATTATTGTTGTTGGAAAAAACTTGAGTTTCTTCTATGACAAAATTGTTGTAGAAAAAATTTTCAAAATTCAAAATTTTTTTAATTTCACTCTTTAGCGATGATAAAGTCATCGTTCAATATACGAATGCCTACTGAACTTTTAGCAATGACATTTCAATTTTTAGCAACAATAATGTTGTTGTTAAAAGGTCAAACAAAATTTAAATTAATTTATAATTTATTAAATCAATTAATAAGCTATAAATTATTTTTTAAAAATATTTCATATATTAATTTATTAAAAAATTAATTTAATAATTTATAAATTATTTTTATTAATATATTTTTATATCACTTTATAATTTTAGATGAATGCCAACAACCCAGCATGACATTCATTTGTAGATGAACCTACACCTCATTCTTGGTTTCCCTTATTTTCTTATAAAAAAGTTAGGTCAATTTGAAAGAGAAAACTAATTAAAGTGCAAATGCAAATAAAAGAGACATACTAACCCCGCCAATAACTTCAATAATTTCCCACAATCTCTGTTGCTTAAACAATTTTGTGCTTTGCAGAAAAAAGGAGCTAAAGATATTTTAAGTAAGCTAGAGATGAATTCATGATTAAATTGAAAAAAATATAAATAAAAAATGCATTATAAAAATTATATAAATAAAAAATATATTACATAAAAATAATAAAAACTAACACTTATCTAATCTCTCTTTGCTGCCATCCCTTTTCTCTGTTTGAAATGAGAGTCAAATGGTACCTAGGAATATTTATAGATGAATCCTTCAATGACGACAAAATTCTTGATCATCATTGAAAGGTCGTTTATAAAAATTGAAAACATTCACTAACGATAATATTGTCGATATATGTTATGATATTTATTAGCATAATTTTTTGTGTCCTGTTTTAACAACGACAATGTCATCGTTGAAGAGTGGCACTAGAAATAATGTCTAACTCTTCAGTAATGATAATTGTCATCACTGAAAGCTTGGACTTTTAGTGATGACAAATATCATTACTAAAAACTGACTTGAAATATAGAGTGGGAGAATTTAGTTTTTAGTGGCAATATTTATTGTTACTGACTTTTAGCGATAACAAATGTCATCATTAAAGACTACCTTATAATATAGAGTGGGAAAATTCAGTCTTTAATAGTGACATTTTTCATAGCTAAAAGAGTCGTCACTAAAAGTTCAAGCTTTCAACGACGACAATTTTCATCAATGACAAATGTCATTACTAAAAATTGTCCTAAAATATAGAGTGAAAAAATTTAGCCTTTAGTGGAGATATTTGTCATCGCTAAAAGTTAATTTTTAGCAATGACATTTATCATCACTAAAGTTAAGCTTCCAACAATGACAGCTATTGTTGCTAAAGAGTTGTATTGGAAATAGTGCCTGACTTTTCAACAACAACAATTGTTATCATTGAAAGCTTGGACTTTTAGCGATGACAAATGTCATCACTAAAGATTAAATTTTCCTACTTTATATTTCAAACTAGCTTTAGTGATGACATTTATCTTCATTGAAAGTCAATTGTTGCCATTGAAGGCTATTTTTTACCTGCCAAAATTTTTTCCACCTAGAAAAATTCCTGCCATGGGATTTTAATGCATCACTAACAATGTTGTTATTAGTAAAAGTCTAGTAATGCATCACCGATGACTAAATTTTTATCATCGCAAAAAGTGTTGTTAGTGTTGGCATTATTTCTTGTAGTGGATTAGGTCTTGAATCTTATTAAGATAGGTCTTGAGAAACTTTAAGCACTAGTTTGAACCAATTTGAATCTTTAGAGCTCCATTTAAAGCCTAAAAATCACAAATAAGTTAGACTAAACAACAATATATCTTTATCTTCATGACCAAATTTGACCTTCCAAACATATGAATTAGGTTTGGGTCAAAATAAGAAAGTTTTATAGCTTTCTCTTATCTTTTCAATGATATAAATATCACCAAAATCAAAGTTTGAGAACTTAAATTATGGTAAAAAATTAAAATAGTGAAAAAAATTTAGAACTATCTAAATAATTTAAAAATATTAGAAAATCATCAGCCAATTACATAACAAGGTCAATTCTATAAAACTAAATATATATAATCCTATAAGAGACATAAAATAAAGGGAAATAATACAGAAAAAATCTTGCACATTAAATTTCCCCACAGTTAGCCTTTATATAACTTCGAGCAAACATAACTTTATTCAAAACTAAAAAACAAAAGATCTATTTTTCAAAGATTTCAAAATCATAAAATTTACAAACAAGAAATAATCAAAGCAATCAAGAATCATAACACATTATGAACAAAAATCTTGACAAACTCAAAATTAATTAGCATAACAACTTCATTCAAAAAGGATAGATTGAAATGGTAGACTTTCACAAAATTTACTCTCAAATTCTCAATTGTTTAGAATAAGTGTTTAACTCAAATTCATTTCATGATAATGCCTTACCATAATCTTGCTTATTATTTAATCTCCACCACTTAAATGACATGTACAACATAAATTAAAAGAACTTTATTTAAGGTTGTAATGTGGTTAAGGAAAAGAAAAGAAAAATTAAAGATATGAATGTTAAAAAAACCTAAAGAAATCAATAGATCACTTTAAACATAAACATATGAGGAAATTATGAATAATTACAACTTTAGCATAGCAACCTAACTTTTAATTTTAAATACTCATCATCTTCTTTCTTTCTTTCTTTTTCTAAATTCTTTTTGCTTTATTCTTCTTATTTTTATTTTTCTCTTACTTTTCTTTCCTTTTATTTCTCTTTATTTTTTTCATTATTTTTTATTTTTCTTCCTTTTTTCCTCCACTAAGCGTTGAAATTAAAGTTAATGATTTTCCATAATACACATACACACCCTTACACTTATTCAAGAATCTATGCCATAAAGATTTCAAATACTCTATTAATCCTTAAGGTCCTGTAAAGATACTTATTTTTAATTGAAAAATATGTTAATGGACTAATCAACAAAGAAAAGGAAATTAAGCTCAAAGAGGGTTCAACAAAGAAAAAATTCAAGGTTATCTATTTGTCTCTAGCTCAAATAAAGAATGCCTTAATCATATTTGTGCATATTTGTTTAAATATAATCTCAAAAAGAATCAAAGTAAGTTTTAGAGAAACAAATTCCATGGAAGAATATCACACACAAGAAAGGAAAGAAAACAACATAAACACTCAATATTAGGCTCAAAATCTCATAAGAAAAGTTATGCTAGCAAATTCAATCTACCAATTTAAAACTTATCACTACATTCATTACATTAATCAATTTAAAGAAGCAAAATAATTTATTCAATCATGTTATGAAACCATTAATTTCAATTCCTTCTAACTTATGAAAAATACAAAATCTCCATCAATGAAAAGTAACTAAAATAACTTTAAAAAATTTAAAAGTGGAAAACACACTTCTTTTTATTTCTTTAATTTTTTTTAAAAAAATTTCAAAAGCATTAAAGGAAAAACATGAAACATAAAAGAAATCTTAAATGTCTTCCCACACACTTAAATTTTATATTATTTTCAATGTAAAACATATTAGGAATAAGAAAGATAATGGATAAGTAAGATAAAAGGGAAAGGAAGGAGAGGAAATCTAAGGTAGCTAGGGACCACACTTGGAATGATGTTATAGCTACTTCAACCTATCTTTAATTTATAAGGTATTACCTCAAATAGTTCTAATAAAGCATATTTCAAGTGGATATTGGTCCATGCATTAACTTTTTGCCAAATGCTAACCTTAAAGCATTTTTTCTTTGAAATTCATAACCATCCTACACTATGAACTCAACTAGGTTAATAGAAAAAAAATTAAAGCATAAAAGATCTTTCAAAACCATGAAAATATTAAGTTTATCTGTCACTTCATTAATTTTTTCTTTTCCTTATTTTTCTCCATCAATTTCTTTTTATGACATATTGACTTTCACCTTGATAATAGTCTCCTACATTACTTCTTTTTCTTCTTCTTTCTTGGTAGTTTCAAGACTATTAGAAAAAGAATGAATAATAGAAGAATCAACAAAAACAATGGAATTAAGGGTAGATTGTACCTCAATACCATAATCTCTAGTCTCTTTTTCTTCTAGTTATGCAGTTGTTAGGTATGAGGTTAAAGGTAACTAGCTTGCATATTAGCTTTCTAATTTGTTAATAGAAGTAGCAAACTGACCCATTTGATTTTCCAAATTCCTTATGCTTGTTATTGTCTCTTGTTAGAATCGATTGAACCAAACTTTAGTTTCTTACTGAAACTACATTGTATTCAATTAAAATTGCTTAACCAATTTCTCAAGTTCCATTCTTGAAGTTTGAAATTGATACACCAGTGGATATTCTTAAATAAGAGGTTGATACTGACTATGACCCATTTGATTTCCATAGTTAAAATTCAATGATCTTGCTAGCTTTGGTTATGGGAATTAGAATATGGAGCATAATAGCACTCGCATTGGCTTGGAAATCTTCTTGCAAATGTTTGAGTTTCATGAAATTCCATTACATCTAATTCACTAACAAGAAACGTTAGTTTAGAAAGTTATTACTCAATTTTATATGTAAATGCCTTATTAAACCATTAGAACCACCATAAAAAAGCTATATATATATATATATATATATATATATATATATATATATATATGTATATTTTAATTTTAACATCTTAAATTATAAAGGTTTCTCACACTTTTAGGATCAAATTTTCAATTAAAATTATGGGAGGAATGATTCATAGATCAAGAGGGAGAGAATTAAATTAAAAAAGAAAATTAGAAAATAGAAAAAAATAAAATGTTTTGACCCAAAAATGCTAGGACCAAGGCTCAAGGCCTTGGTCTTGCTTAGAACACCAAAAACCCTTGGATTAGTAAATTTCATCCCTAAATATCATAGCTAACTTTCTTACCCATCACTACCAACAAGCTTGAAAAATATCAAAAACTAAATAGAAAAAGGTTAAAAACAAAGAAAAATAAACACTAATTGCACAATATATTCTTGACCATGGCACTAAAATTTTCATGTGTGTCAGTTTACACCAAAAATTAATACCAGACTTACTCTAAAACATAGATAGATTGAGTCTAGATCAAACCTAAGAGAATAAAAATTAATTGATGAAAACAAAATGTAAAAATAATGGATTTTAAAAACAATTTAAATGAAACAATAAAAATTGAATTAAAGTAAAGCAAAATAGCATATAAAAGCTCAATCCAAGGAATTTCAAACTCCAATTCTCAAATTTATCATAGACTTTGATAAAATTTACAATTGATTCTACTACTTAACCAAAAAAATTACCTCAATGTTAGTGGCAATCATGTAAAATTACTAATGATGATTGATTTAGAACAAGCACCTAAATTAACCTCCCATTACTAATTTTAATTAAAGATACTTGTCTAAATCTAATTAGTAATAACATTAACAAGATTAAAACCAAGTCAACAACTTTACACATGAAAATTGCTATTTCATTCGTTATTTCTCTTAAATAACTAATGATTCACTCACATATCAAATCACAAAGACCTAATTGCTACTGATTATAGTCAATTACAACTAACCTATATGAGAAAATTAATTGCAATTAATTGTACTGCTATAAACTACAGTAGATAATTAACTAACTAATTACAATTAATAACTATCTAACCAATCATTTGTAAGAAGAATAGAAAAATAAGAGATAATTAAATCAAAAATAAAATTAGGAGGAAGGTCTCAAAATCAAACAAAATTGGAATGTTAATCCCTTGAACTAATATTGAAAATTATCCTCCCATGGTGATTTAGAAAAGAAACTTGAAGAGGAAAAAATTATCTAGAGAGTTGTTGCCCTTGGAGGCATAAAACCTACTTAAATATGATTCTCCTCATTACAAAAATCTAATGGACTAAGTAAATATATCTCCTAAGTTTACAAATAATGGGGCTCTGCATAAAATAAAAGCTCAAAATCTAATTTACAAACTAATGTACTACAAGAGTTATTGCAATAAAAATTTCATAAATTTGCCTTCTAACTATTGTAAACCTCCCCAAACTATATAGTTTCACTAATGATCTTGGATCTTGCTAGGCTAGGCTTTAAGCAACTTTGAGCACTAGTTTGAGCCAATTTGGACCTTTGGAACTCCATTTAAAATCCAAAAACTATGGATGGGTTAGACTAGAAAGTAACACTACTTCATCTTAAGGACTAGATTTGACCCTCCAATTGATCAAACTAGGTTCCAACCAAACTATGAAAATTTTAGAATTTCCCTTTAACTTTCTAACAACGTAAAGATGGCTAAAATTGGAGCTCTCAAACTCAAGTTATAGCAAAAATAAAAAAATTTAAAATAATATAAAAATTCAGTATTATTCGAATAATTTAATAATATTGAAAAATTATCATCCAATCATATAACAAGGTAAATTCCATAAAATTGAGCATTGTAATCCTGTAAGAGGCATAAATTAAGAGGAAATAATAAAGAAAAAATCTTTCACATCACTAGTCAACCAAGATATTCTTCTATGGTACAAATGCCTGTGTGTTGCATGCCATGCAACACAGATCTAGCCGTCCAATGTGTGAAATGTGGAATTGTACCCTGTAATAGCCGGTTAGGAAATTTTATTGACAGGATTGCAGATTGGTCCTTAGATATTGAATCAGAAGAAGCGTTCAACTTTAGCAACTGTTCTGTTCGTCGCAAAGTCCATGGATTTCATTACTAAATTTACGAAACCTTCAACTCTTTTTCTGGATCACTTGATTTCCTCTGCATTTCCTCATGGCTTCACTTCGCACTTTTGCATTGCTTCACTTCGTGGGTTAAACTTCGCTTCACCTTTATTGCATTTTTCTGGCTAAGTAGCTTGTCAAGTGTTGTTGTGGTTCTATCACATGAGCATCGATGATACCACATCTGACTCTGAGAAATTCCCAAGTCAACTTTGATGTGTTTGTTTACATTTTGGCACATAGTGAAAGAGAGGAACAGAAGTTGATCTTCTCTATTGGTTCTCCATCTATGAACAGAGATGTACTCTGACATTTCAATTATTCATTTGTTTAACTTTCATCAATTTGTATTATCCACTTTGTTTTATCAATTTGTATTATCCACTTTGGATTTGTTTAAGCTGAAGTCTGCTTTAGCTTTGCAGATTCTAATCGTCGGAGCTCTCCTATTTCGAAAGCCTTATTTTTAGGCCACCAAGAGAGCTTGCCGAAGGGTGAGGAGTTTCTTGATTCAGAGAATGATATAAATCTGGTTATAATTGGTAACTTATTTTGTTTGGAATTCCTCATTATCTTTCGTGTGAGATGAAACGATGAGAAGATGCTTAATATGACCTTTTTTTTTCTCTTTTTTTTTTTTTACTTAATTATATTCCTTGAAATTAAAAGAGTCTAGTAACTTCTGCGCCTCCATGTCAAATTTAACTTTTATGTGAATTGTTTACTTGAAGAGGAACAAGTCAACTATTCGTTTTATTGGAAGGGAACGCGATATTTTGAAACAAGAAAAGGATAACTTTTAACACCATAGTGATCATCTTTTGCTGATGATTTCAAATGTGAATATTTAGCGAAGGAATAGATTCACAATTATCCCATTCTGAAGAGTACAAAAGGACCCTTCATACGGTCATATGGTTAACTAAGAATATGCATTTAATGCTTGATAATAATTTTGGGATTGTTGTTAGCATTTACGTTCTAAATAATATAGCAAATTATTATTTCGAACTTTTTCTAAGCAGATTTCATTGATGACATTTATCCTTTCTCTTTTTCTCTTTTAATGTACAAAATTTATAAATTAAACTTATTGTCAATTTATGCTTATTTGGAATAATGATTAGGAATTACCATTAATGATTAGAAATTACGCTTATTTGTTTTTGGATTCTTAAAGTATAGAGAATGTCAGCACAAGCTTTTAAACTATGAGGTTTACGTTATTTTATACAATTTTAAATACCATAAAGTATATTTCTTCTAATTTCAACGAAATTATAAAGATTTCAAAGAAAAAAATAGAAAAACTTAATAAGATTTTTTTGTAGAAAATATAGGTAGAGTGGAATGATTCAATTAAAAAATGCAAACAATGTAAATCATGATTATAAACTTTGGTAGTATATATTTCAAAATAATTCACTACTCAATGGATTGATTCCCAAACCACCATATATATATATATATATATATATATATATATATATATATATATATATATATATATATATATATGTGTGTGTGTGTGTGTGTGTGTGTATATACACATATATATATATGCATATGTATATATACACATATATATATATATATATATATGTATGTATATACATATATATATATTCATATATTCTTGAAACATCTTTAAAAAAATTCAAACTAATTGATTTCATAATTATTATGGTTCAAGTTTTAAATTTAATTAGCAGATCAATTTGATTTATATCTAAGTTTTGTTAAATTTTATTTCATACAAGTAACTGATAAGTTAATTAGTAATATATAAGTTAGCTGATAACTTATTAAATGAACTAAAATTATAAAATGATATAAAAAGATATATTAATAAAAATAGATATATAATTAAAATAATTTATATTTATCTAAAAATTAAATTATATTAACGTAATTAAAAGTTTCAAATAAAATATAATATTTAAGATTTAATTAATTATATTTTATAAACTTATATATATTTATTTACTTATATAATTTTTATTTTATTATTTATTATAAAATTATAATTTCTTAAAATATAATTAATTATATTTTATTATATTATTTATTTACATATATATTTTTATATATTTATAATTTAACATTAGAATATAATTATGTTAAAATTAAATTAATTATATTTTATAAAAAAAATATGTAGATTTATATTACAAATTGTATGAGTTGTAAATTAATAAAAAAATAAGAATAAATTTAGAAAGAATTTGAAGAAGTAGTAAATTATAAATTATAAGTTACTTTAGATAGTTTATTAAATTAGAACTTATAAACTATTTTGAATAACTTATAAGTTAGTGTGAGAAATATCTTTAAAGATTAACTTATAACTTATTGACTAGATCAATAAGTTATAAATTAGCTTATTGGTTATGTGAAACAAAATCGTAATGGCATGGGTGAATTTTACATTTCAAATTTCAAATGGATATATTGAATAGTTTAGATTTTTTGAATAAAAATTTTGGGGCGGTATGGCTTCGAGAAAGTGACATGATTTCATGAATTTTCAAATTTTTTACATAAAATTTTACAATTCTTTTTGCATAACTTTTTAATATATAATTCCTCCTCTGATCTTAAAATATTTTTATAAAATCTTTTAATATGAACGGCATAATTGCAGCACCAGAACATTTAGCTGTTTTACCAAAAAGGTTGTTTTTATAAAAGGTTTGTAAGCAGGTTTTATGAAAAAGCTACAAAATTTTATTAAAAATTTATGTAAAGTCGTATTTATAATGTTTTTCCGAAGATCCCAAATTTTAATTGATATTGTATTATAACGCAGTAATAAAATTAATATTGATATGCTATTACTATGTAGAAATTTTGATCAATTTGATTTCTGTAACATATTTTCATTATAATTATTTTTTTATTTATTGATGCAGTGCATAATTGAAGGCAGGAACACCTGTGATATGTATCCCACGGATTATCTCCCGTGTTTTCCGTAAACACTAGTTTTATGACCTGGATTTTTCAATTTTTTTTTACAACAATTGGATTTATTATTAGTAACCTTTTAAATGATTAACTTTATAACTATGGAATTATCAATATATATTATCGTTATCAATATACATTATAAACTCAATTGCAATATAACTATCGAATTATCAATTTTATGACCCGAATTAGTTTTATTTGAATATGTATTGGATATATTTCTTTAAATTTATATATACAGACAATCCTATTTAAGTAGTATAGAATTGTTTAAATATTTATTTGAGAATGCCCATAAAATCTCTTTGATTTATCTATTAATTATTGTAATTTATTCTAATTTATAATATTTACTTAATTTTTTATTATAATCAATTATAATAAATATGAATCATGTGATAGTTATCAAGTTATGTTTACGCCACAAAGGAAGCATATCACGTGATCTTGAATTATAATTTAATGTTCATCATATATAATTTGATAATCACAATTCATTCCTTTCATTTCTTACATAAAAATACTAAAATATATCCCCCTCTCTCTCTTTATATATAAATATATATATAATCTTCAATCTTTTAATTGGATAAAAAGTCATATGATTAATTTAATAATAATAAAATAATAAATAATATTTAAATAATTTTAATACAAATTAGTGGAAAATATTAAAGTTAATTGCATTCTTTTTTTCATATCTATAATGGATACACTTATTAATTGAAAAAATTATTAGTGGTAGCAAATTAGTTTTAATAATTTTTATTATTTTATATTAAATGAATCACATAATTTTTGTTATCTTATTAAAAGAGAGTGGAGGCAAACCTTCGCATATGGATGTGAAGGTTAGGAATTTCACTCCCCTCCCATATACATATAGTTAAGCCCTTGTTGATGTGAAATTCACTTCTTCTCATTTTCATCCTAATAAAATATTTTGTATCAATTTATACTTGTACAAATTAAATTATATGATTTTGCAATTTCTTAGTATTTGTAAGAAGATTAATTTTTTCAAATTTATCTTTTTAAGGATAGAATTTGATAAATTAATATTTTACATAAACAAAATTAATAAAAAACATTTCACAAAGATGAAAAAAATAAATTTCCCAAGGATAATATATATTATGAGAAGAATTCTTCATATTAATGAATAATAAAAATTCCTTTTATTATATTACACTTTTTTATTTATTTATCTGAGATTATTATTTTTATTTCATAATATTTTTATATGTAAGGTTTTTATGAATTTTGTTATACATAAAAATGAATTTCAGATCAACTGTACATAAATTTTTTTTATCTCTTTTAAGCATATATATAATACGAATAAGATAAGGGGAAAAAAAGATAGGGCATCTCAATTTAATTGTTAAGGGTCAAGAATAGTAACTTGTTTGCTTAGCTATGAACCATTCTCCCATTAGCCCAAAGGATTTGACCTTATAGTTCCTATGGCTTTCAATTCCAAGCTTTTTAGAATATTCATCCCAGTTGTAAGGAAATTGTCCAAAATGCTTGGAACATTGAGTTTGGTAGCTCTCGTGCTTTTCAACTAACTTCAAATTAAATTGTTTTTTGAATTTAAATTCATTTCATTTCCATTCCTTTTATTTTGAAAATTACTTGTTTGGATAGTATATTTGTTTCAAGAATTTTCTACTAGCTACTTTAATTTTACAAACTTCAAAAGGAAAAAGAAAAAACACATTAAAATTATAAGTAAATTACTCTAACTTCCTTATATTTGGCTTTAATTACAGAGATCTCCCCTATAGTTTCAAATTATACATGGACTTCCTTACAATTTAAAAATATACTACACATAACTCTAACCTGCAGATGCCATCCAAGTTGTTATTAAGTGGCAATTTCAAACCTATAATGCCTAAAATACCCTCCAACTTACATAAAAGAAAATCTATCAACATTGACATTTTTCTTCTAGGAAGCAATAAGTAGAAGGCGGTGTTAAAAGAGTAAAGGCCTTCCCTATAACTTCTCTTTTCTATTTACCTAATTTTGCTTTTGATTTGGTTTTAGTTTAATTTGATAATTTTTTTTGCTACATTAGTGGTGTCTTTAGCTAATGTGAACACTAAAGGGTTGGTGCTTGTGAAAAGAAGTACAAATGCAAGCAACTTTGCTCTATTAAAAATTTTAAATCAGAGAAAAATAAGAATAGATTATACTACAAGTGTGATTATTGGTGTGGATTTCATTCCTAGTGTGCACACATAAATGATGTTAGAGGCTATTCAATAGATGGAAACATATAAGTTTTTGATAAAAATCAAAAAATTATTAAAGGCACTAAAATTATGCAATTGAAAGATAGGCTGAGAAAGATATATTCAAGAATAGAAGTGCCAGATGCAATTGTTCAAATACTTAGGACCATGTTTAGTGGAGTGTTTTTGCATTGTATTATTTATTTTAGTGATAGTTGTTTTAGTGAGAACTTGAAGTTTTATGGTTTTATGTTGAAGTAAACAAAAAGTAAAATTGCAATTTCAATTATTGTGATGGAAAATATATCTTGAACCACCTTTTTTTAGATATAATTGTCATTTTTTAAAGTAAAATTGTAAATTTAGTTGTTTAAAAAATAATTTTTGTTACTTTAATTAGGAAAAAATAATGACCACAAACTATAAAGAAAAAAGTTGTAATGGAGAAATATAACAAAGAGCAAATTCTCTTCAATTTATTATCAAACTAAGGCTACATGTTGTAATTAATAATCTAAGTTTCACATTATTGGATAGATAAATATTCTAGCCAAAAAAATAATAATAATAAGAGCAATCCAAAATATAGCAAGCATAGTTCTATTTCTCTAACATCAACATATTCCCCATCGTTAAAAGCAAACATCTACCATTGAGTTGAAAGACCCTACCACTACAAACAAAAACAAATAATTATAGTGAGCCATTCTATTTTAGCTATATTTACTTAGAGGTATTCCCACTAGGAGAATTTTTTATTTTTTGCCTTTTTCCTTTGTTAAACCACCTTCACTAGATGAAGTTAATCCCAGCATGCCAAATTTGTTCAAATCAACAAACCCTTTAGTATTTTGGCCCTTCCTAGATCTAATAGTCATGCTCACATTTTCTTGCATTGTAGATGTGTTGAATGAAAGGATCTTTAATTAGCTCGGCTGGCTAACATTAGCTCTTATATTTTCCCTAGCTTTCTTTAAAAATAAGTAAGTATTAGAGATAAATCTTATATTATATGGTTATAAAACAACCAATACAATAGCAAAAAATAAGAGGTTTACCGATGAATCTAAGTCTATACAATTGCATAAATCTCTTAATCATAGTTACCTATTTTACTTTTTTGGCTAAATATTGTTTCCTAACCTTTGACCATGCAGTTTCAATTGTAACCCTTTTGTTGGAGGCTCTTAACCTTGTCTTGGGAACTTAAGGTGCATGCTACTACTGGGTTGAGTTTTGCTGTGTTAAGGTTAAAGTTGCAGTTTGTAAAAAAATTGCAAAATACCCACTACTGAATATGATTTAACTATTTTATAACTAGTATCTTTTGCCTTCTAAAGCATTTTTGTGTGATAAAAGCTCTCTAACAACCTCTCAAGTTTGGCCCAATTATTGATAGTTGCTACACTTTACTGTAATAGATCTTTTTGCTTTTGAAGAAGGTGGCATTTTATCTTATTGCCTTTTTCTACCACTTCTTGGTCTACTAGGAAGCCTTGTCAATAGGGGTAGTAACACATTAACTTCCTTCAATAGAGTAAGGTTATGTAAATGAATGACAATCTATGAGTATGATTGAAGATTCATATCTAAGGAGTAGAATTAATGACAATAATCTTGTATGTCACCATAATTATGTAGAATACAAGTTGCAGCATGCTTGAATGATAATCTAGTTATCTCTCATGAATTACAATTACATTTCCTCTCATCCAAGTTAACCACAAACCTTTTGAACCCATCTTTCACTTCAGATTGATTTCTTCTAGCAACAAACACTTTACAATGGTCATAATCCCTTAATGTTTGATTTAGCTCATCCATAATCCTTTAACTAATCTTATGCTTCCATGTGCCTCCTTGTACATATTTCAATGGAAAATTTTCATCATCTTGCTCAAACTATTTATCAAGGTCAATATAGGTTTATCTTTGTTGATCCATGAATTAAAAGACTTACATGTATTATTAATGATGTGAGGACTTTTACTTCAAAGACCAAAAGTATGCCTACTCTATCTTTCAACTAGAATGTAATTAAGAGTATTATATGCATCACCATCTATTTTTTAAATTTTTTTCTATCACTTTCTTAAACAAGAATATGTTAAGTGTTGTAATTTCCATCTAGTAATAATCCCTTAGTATGACAAGTCGGTGTTTTGCCTTGAAATTATGCAATAAATGCTTTATACAATGTTTGTGTAGAGCATTTAGACAAAATTTTTTATAGCTTTGAGTATTCCATGAAAGTTAATGACAAGAAGATTTAGTCATCAACATTTTAATGTAAAAGTGATAGAAATTATATAAAAAAAGCATAAATGAATTTATATTTTTCTTATCACTCATAAAAGTGAAAGGAATATCTTCGTTTCTAATGCTATAGCTCTAAATAGGCAATCCATAAAATACTCTCATGAACCCTTTTTTTCTTTCTTGACCACCATCAATGCAATTAGAAATAAACCATTATTAGCACCCATGGATATTGTTGTTAATAGAATCCTTCCAAAAACCTTTATTTTGGTGGCATCCATCCAATCCAATGAAAGGTTTACAACCTTTTAGGAATCTTTTCCTACAAGCATGCAGACATAGAAAAAAAAATCCTTTTAAATCTTGGAGTTTCATTCATGTTTCTTCTAATGTGGTAATAAACCTTAACAACACTCCCAAGATTTTAGCCATGCAACATTCTTGCATAGCTTGAGATCTTTTTATAACTTTGAGCATGCTTTCCTTTTGAATCATCCGTTGCCTTCTTTTTCACTCCATACAATTGTATTTGATGTGGTTAGATTTCATACTTGTTTAATTTGTTATATATAAGCTTGTAGCTCATATGTGGGTTAGGTTTTAAACAATTTTCTAATTTTTTAACCATTCAAATAGATGTGAAGTTAGTATTTTCAGAGTTCTTAATGCATATGTGTTCACCTTTAAATATCTTTACCATGTATGTCATTCCATCAAGCAGTGAAGAGGCATGAATTCTCCATGGATAGCCATCCGCAGTCATATGGCAATGACCTTTGCTTTTTCATTCATCTCTAATTATATCAAAATTCTCTTGTATGATAAAGTCCTAAAAAAGCTTTCTAAAAGCATACACATTAGGGAAAATTGATTTTCTTCAAAGTGTACCTTCCCATGCTCTTGGTAGGCAAATAATTTCCCTCAAATGTTCTTATTAGGATCAATAACTTTAAGCCCTTCATCTTCACTCCCACTACTAACATTAAAGTCTCCATCCATTAGAATTTTGGATTCTTCACTGCTACTTCTACTAAAGACAATTCCATCACCATCTTTTCCTTCATCATTGTTGTCAAAGATGTCTTCCTCACAAGTTGGTTCCTTGTACTCTTCATCTTTACTTTCTAACTCAATGAAGAGGATATCACCTTTCATTACCTCCCTATAGTCATCATTAGTTAGTGATTCATTACTATTATTTTTATTCGATGAGTGCAACTAAGGTACATCATCTTGGGCATAAGGTATATTACCAGAGGGCATTAGGCTTGACTGGGTTTAGACCTTGTCTTGGCATTCAATGTTTTACGGGTTTATGTGTGGTTTAGATGTAGAATTAAGCTTTGTTTTAGGGTTCGCATCTACTTCTACTACTTCAACTAATTATGACTACAACAATTATTTATAAATAAATAGCATTATAAACATCATACTTGGCAAACATATTCAACACATCATTGTCATTCTCTATAATTGTATGTTGACTAGTGGTTGGAGCAACACATTTGATTGAATATATGTAACTTACACGATGTGGGACCTTACATAAGACAAATTTATCCAAGTCAATAACCATGTCAATTTAGTTATACCTATCTAGGTCCACATAGTCTACAATATGTTGTTATCCTTTCCTTCATGTACAAGTTTTGTTTATCTATAATTAACAATAACAATCAATTTATTAGACCAATCGCACTAAATAACATTTACATAAAATGGAATATGTGAAGAACCAATTATACAATAATGGTATTTACATAACAACCACACTTCTAATTGGATCACAAAACATTAGCAAATACCAATTACATATAAATAGCCATTCGTACATCCAAATAAAAAATCAATTTTTGTCACCTATGGAGATCTATTCTTTCATTTCATTTGAACACATAAACTAAACAATAGCAACAAAAGCTATGAATGAACCAATACAAGATATAAACTCATTCAAACACACTAATTACACAACCAACTACAAAAATTAAGTTCAACAAACAAAAATTAAATAAGCAAATCGCATAAACCAATCACATAAAGCAATGACACAAACCAATTAAAGATAGAAAAAAAAACATAGAATACAACTTCTTACCTCTTGGACTAGAAGCCTTACTTTTGTCATTGAGTTCAATTGAATTCACCCTTCTTTGCAACAATAGAAGTATAGTAACAGGGTTTGGGAGAGTAGAGCACTAGGGTTTCTTGCAATGACAAATGAAATGAGTCTTCAAAATTATGCTTTTAACTAAGGGCATTATTGTCTTTCAATAAATAGGAAAAATTGATAGAAAAATAAAATTAAAATGCAAAAAAAATTCTACAAACATTCCTAACACTTTTGTTAAAAAGGATTAATGTGTATAATTTAAAACTATAAGGGAGGTCCATATAATTTATGCTAAGTACAAGACATGTTAGAGTAATTTACTCTACTATTATTAATGTTACAATTTCATTTTTTTAAGATAATAAATGGTTGATAAAAAAACTACTTTACTTATAATATTAATACTAATTTCTTAAAAAAATATAATAAATATTTCAATTATATTTTTATTAATATGATATCTAACTTAAAAATAAATGTTAAAAAATGACAAATTTTATCAAAATATATTAGACACTTGAATGACAAATTGAGGACACTTTTGACGGAATTTGGGGAAAACTTCTTTGAGATTGCTAAGGCAGTGAAATTAGGATTCATGATGGAAGAGTGCGAGAAGGTAGAGGAATTTTGTAAATTCCATTTTTGTGATAAAATTTCAAATTATTAACTAAAATACATGGTAAGAATTCTTATGACTTGTAATTTTCTATAATTATCTAATTGGTTCTCATCATTTCACAATAAAAATTAATATTGAACTTACTTTAAGATGTAAATAAAGTGAATACAGGTCAAATCTAAGGAAATAAAAGTCAATTAATAAAAATTGAATGTAAAAATAGAAGGTTTTCAAAAGTAATTTAAATAAAATAATAAAACAAGAATCAAAGTAGAGTACAATAGAATATAAAAATTCAATTCAAGAAATTTCATACTTTAGTTCTCAAATTTATCATAGACCTCTAATAGAATTTACAATTGATTCAACTACTTAATCAAAAAATTACCCTGACATCGATAACAATCATGTAAAGTTCTTAATGATAATTAATCTAGAATTTCCTAAGTTAACTTCTCATTACTAATTTCAATTCAAGACACAACCTAAATCTAATAAATAATAGCATTAAACATTAAAAACAATATTAAAACTGAATCAATAACTTTATATGCAAAAATTATCAATTCATTCTCTATTTTTCTTAAGTAACTAATGATTCACTTATGCATGAAATCATTGAAATCTAATTGTTGCTAATTATAATCAATTACAACTAATCTACATATGAAAATTAATTGCAATCAATATTATATTTATAGATAATAATGAATAATTAATTAACCTATCATAATTAACAACTATCTAAGTAATAGCAAGAAATGAAAAATAAGAGACAATTAAATTAAAAGTAAAACTAGGAGGAAGGTCTCAAAATCAAATCAAATTGAAGTACTAATTCTTTGAATTGATATTGAAAATTAGCCACCTACGATGATTTATAAAAAAAGAAAAAAATTGGGAGAAAAGGAGAAAACAGTCTAAAGAAAGTTGCTGTCCGCATAAAATCTAGTTAAATCTGATTTATGAACAGAGATGCAGTCTTGTCATTTCAATTATCCATTGGTTTAACTTTCATCACCTTGTATTACACACTTTGGATTTTTTTTTTTTTTTTTCTGTCGTCTTATAACGTTACACTGGCTAAAGTCTGCTTTAGCTTTGCAGATTCCAATTCCAATCGTGGGAGCTCTCCTGTTTCCAAGGCCTTATTTTTAGGGCCACCGAGGAAGCTTGCCGAGAGGTGAGGAGTTCCTTGATTCAGAGAATGATGGATCTGATTGCAATTGGTGATTTATTTATTTTGCTTATTTTTTTAATTCCTCATTATCTTTTGTATGGGATGAAATAATGAGATGCTCAACAATCTTATTTTTTTTCTAATTTTTTTTCACTTAATTATACGGTGACAATTTTATTGCCGTGGTATAAAAGTTAGGGCATTAAATCCTGCTTATGTGGCTTATTTGTCACCATTGGTTTGCTTTTGAATTTATTGGGGAACTGTTAAAGAAAAGTATGACGTAATTTAAATTATAACTTTTAATGCTCCAATTTAATCCTTTATTTATTTAATTTTACACTTTTATAAGTTAGTTTTTATAATAGGCCAGATGATCCCTCTGCCTAAAAATTTCACTTAAGTAGATCATATTATAGTAATTGTAGTTTGCCCCAATTAAATATAATTTTTACTAAAGAAATATTATATACAATATTTAAATAATTTTATGTAATTATATACATCTTAATATATATAATTAAATAATTTTATATTAATATATAACAATTATATGTTAAAATTAGTTGCACAATTTAAAAAATTAGTAAATAGTATAAGTGTCAAATTAATGCAACCAGATCATATAATTTAATGTATGAAATATTTTCATTTTTTACTAAATACATTATCAAGGCATATATATCCAACTAATTATAATTGAGTGTAAATTTTAACCAACCCAACATCTATTTATTGAAAATTCATTAATCCTAACACTATCAATATTTAAAAACGTTTAACCAAATTTGATTATAAAGTTGGGTTGATTGAGATTTTTATACTTTTTGGTAAAAAAAAAGCTTCATACATTTTCGTCAAAATTTTGACAAATCTAATAGGTGTTAAAAATATATTTTTAAATTACAGAGAAGAAAATACGTCAAATTCTTACTCAAGTTGAAGCCACACTTTTAATAATAAAAATATACTAATATAGTAAAACATAGTCATTAAAAATGTTGGTCTTTTCAATGCCAGAGGTCCATTATTCTTTTTTAAATTGTACTTGAGGCTCATTAATGAATATCAGTTCATAATACTCATAAAAAAGGAAGATAAGAACCAAATAATTATGATGTTACTTTCCATTTTAAACTTAATTTTATATTTCTATAAAACTTGATTATGAAATCAAAGATACGTATATAAAATATAAATGTAATAATTTTTTTTTAAATTTCTCTTTGATAATTTTTTTAGATAATTTTATTTTGAGTGCTTGTAGTACAATAACATATATTAAAATAGATTCAAATTTCTTATAATTTTATAATCAAACACTTATTCATATTTTTCATAGACATTTAATTAATCCAATTGTATTAGTATCAATGTTAACGACAAACTTAGAAAAAATTTAAAATCATTCATATTTTTCATAACTTTTTATAACAGTTTAAAATTTTTCATATTTTTCTTATATTATAATTTTCTTGAAGTTTCAATTTTTTTACTTACACATAAAATTTATACTAAAATATATATTTCTATGAAAAATTATTGGGACTTCATATAAATATTTCAACTTTCATGTAAAAGTACCCAAAAAAAAATCCTTACGAAATTTTGGATCTTTTATCCTCGATTAACATTGATATATAAACTCAAAAACCAACATATAATAACTTTCCCAAGCACGATAATTCTAAAATTTCCATGTGCCCCATGGATAAATAAACTAGTAAAAAAATAAGAAAATTTAATATCTTATGTATCCACTTAAAAATAATTTTTAGAATCAATTATACATATAAAAAGTAATAAAAGTGATAAGTAATGTATTAATCAATTATTTCTTTTATCCTTCTAAATAAGCATAGTTTATATATATATCTTGTCAACATGAAAATTAGGTTAAAAATATTTTCAAGAATATGAATATTCTTAAAAATATATTTCTAAAATGTGAAAAGGAATCTCACATTCTTTTAAAATATTTTGAAGAATGTGAGAAATATTTTATGAATCAAATACTATATTAAAAGAAAATAATAAATGTAATTTTAATTTTCTAAAATGATAAATAAATAAATAACTCTAAAACAACTCTTAAAAAAGAAATGATTGAGTGTTATGAAAATATTAAATACTTAGGGAATGATAAAAGAAAGAGATGAAAAGATGAAGGAGAAATATCAAGAAGAGAAAGAAAATACAAGGGGAGGAGAATATTTCATTTAACTATATATAAAATGATTTGTACAACTCATATTTATAGGGCAAATTAATCAAACATTATAATTTCATAATGATAATTTATAATTAAGATTGATCATAATTGGAAGTGTAATTGATCATAAGTGGAACCTAATAATATGATTATAATTGAGATATAATTGATCATAATTAAATCCTAATAATTAATTATAATTGGGGATATAACATTTGACTTGTAGACATCCATATTTGATAATTATTCATAACACTCCCCTTTGGATGTCCATATAATACACAATAGAATACTATCTCATTAAAACCCTTGTTAGGAAAAATTCAATGGGACAAAAACTATATTTAAGGAAAAAAGAGTACAGTGCATATTAACTCTCCCTCTTAATAAAATCAATTAAGATCTCTAAGTCGACACATTCCAATTCTTTATACTAATCTTTCAAATGTCAAGGTAGGTAATGCTTTGGTGAATAGGTCTACTAAATTATCTATTGAACAAATTTGTTGAACATTAATATCACCTTTCTTTTGAAGATTATGGGTAAAGAAGATCTTTGGTAAAATATACTTTGTTCTATCTCCTTTGATATATCCTTCCTTCAATTAAGCTATACATGTAGCATTGTCTTCAAAAAGTATAGTTAGGATTCTTTTACAAGAAGATAGCCCACACGTCTTTCGAATATGTTGAGTCATAGACCTCAACCAAACATATTTTCAACTTGCTTTGTGAATTGCTATAATCTTTGCATGATTGGTCGAAGTGGCAGCTAGTGTTTGTTTAGTGGAATGCCATGAAATAGCTGTATTACCACTTGTAAATAAATAGCCTGTTTAAGATCGAGTTTTATGTGGATCAAATAAATATTTAGTATATGCATAACCTATGAACTGTGGTTTAGATCCATTTGCATATAATAAACCCATATCAATAGTATCTTAAAGGTATCGAAAGACATGTTTAATATCATTCCAATGTCTTTGAGTTGGAGCGGAACTAAATCTTGCTAACAAGCTTATAGCAAAAGCTATATCATGTCTTGTATTGTTAGCAAGATATATCAGTGCACCAATAGTATTAAGATATGGTACTTTAAGACTAAGAACCTTTTCATTATCATCTCGAGGTCAAAAAAATATCATTTTTCACATTAAGTGACCGAACAACCATTAGAGTACTCAATGGATGTGCTTTATCCATGTAAAATCTTTTAAGGATATTTTGGGTATAAGTTAATTGATGTATAAAAATTTCATCTTTTTAAATGCTCGATCTGGAAGCTAAGGCAAAACTTTATTTTTCCAAAATCTTTCATTTGAAATTCTTTCTTCAAACAACTAACTGCTTTTTGGATCTCTTCAGGAGTTCCAATAATATTTAAATCATCAACATATACAATAATGATGGCAAATTCAAAATTTGTTTGCTTTATGAAAATGCATGGACATATTTGGTCATTATTATACCTTTTATTTAACAAGCATTCACTAAGACGATTATACCATCTTCATCCAGACTTCTTTAATCCATAAAAATATTTTTGTAATTTAATTGAATAAAGTTCCTGAGAATTTGAATTACATGCTTCAAGCATCTTAAATCCTTCTAGGATTTTCATATAGATATCATAATTAAGTGAGCCATATAAATAAGTTATAAAAATATTCATAAGATGTATATCAAGTTTTCATGTACTATCAGACTAATGAGATAATAAAATATGATTGCATCCACCACAGGAGAATAAGTAAATTCATAATCAATTTCAAGTCTTCATGTAAAACCTTAGGCAATAAGCCGTATTTTATATCTTACAACTTTATTTTTCTCATTTTGTTTACACATAAATACCCTTTTATACCCAATAGGTATTACACCTTCAGGTGCTTGGACTACAAGTCTAAAACTTTATGTTTTTCAAATGAATTTAATTCTTCTTGAATTGCATCTTTCCATTTTGGCCAATCATATATATGTTGACACTCATCGATAGATCTAGGTTTATAATCCTCATTATCATTTATAATATTAAGCGTTACATTATATACAAAAATGTTATCGATAATAATTTTTTTGTAGTTCAATCTTTTCCTTGTAGAGACATAATTTATTGAGATCTTCTTATTTTCATCTTCTTTATCATTTTCAAGTACCTGAAATTCTTCTGGAGTTATATTGTTTCTTATTTCTTTAGACTTTTCAAGAGTATCTATTTCTTTAATAGATTCATCTTCAATAATTGCTCTTTTTCTTTTACAGAGATTTTTATCTTTTAAACTTATTGGTCTACCACGCTTCTAGCGTGCCTTGGACTCATTAACTTTCTTATTGATAGATTATCCTTCGAGAATGTCAATCCTTATTGGAGCATTAGCAACTAGTATATGTGATTTAATCACTCTCTTTAGGTCAGTGAATACATCTGACAATTGATTATCTTTTGAACTTCAAGTTCACATTACTTTGTGTGATAATTAATATTTTACAAAGTATTTCATGTAATTTCTTTGATGAGCTGCTTATCCTTTTCTCCTCTTAATGTTGGACAAATTGATTCATCAAAATGACAACTAACAAAACATGTTGTAAATAAGTTCTTTGTCACTGGCTCAAGATATTTTATAATGGAAGGAGAATCATACCCAACATATTTTATAATAGAATGAGAATCATACCCAACAAATATTTCATTCAATTGTATATAAAATGATTTGTACAACCCATATTTATAGGGCAAATTAATCAAACATTATAGTCTCATAATGATAATTCATAAGTAAAATTAATCACGATTGAGGGTATAATTGATCATAATTAGAACCTAATAATATGATCATAATTAAGGATATAATTTATCATAATTGAATCTTAGTAATTGATTACAATTGAAGATATAATATTTAATCTATGGACATCCACATTTGATAATTATTCATAATATTGAGTATATTATTAACCTAATTATTAATTATTGACATTCAAATTTTAGTTTTTTTTTTTGAAATATTTTTCACAAAATATTTATAGGAATTTTGATAAACCAAATTTTCTAATCAAGTTAAGTTAAACATCTTTATATATAAATAGAATCAAGATTAATCAATTTTTTGATAAATAATTGTTGGTTGATTAAAATTTTACACTTAGTTATAATTAGTTGGGTATATATGACATGATAATATATCTAGTAAAAAAATAAAAATAATTTATATATTAAATTATATGATCAAGTTTTACTAATTTGATACTCCTACTATTTTTATTAATTTTTTGAATTGTACAATTAATTTAAGCACATAATTATTATAAATTAATATAAAATTATTTAATTTTATATAATAAAAAGTAATAATTTCATAAGAAATTATTTAAATATTGTATATAGTTATTTAATAAAAATTATATTTAATTTGAATAAAAACTTTAATTATTATAATAGAATCGGCTTGAGTGAAAATTTTCACACTTTTTTTCTGGTAGTTTCGAGTAAATCTAAAAGTAAAACGACAGCTGTAAATAAACCACATAAGTAGGGTTTAATGTCTTGGTTTTTTACTAGGGCATTAAAGTACCCACCTAATTATAATCCTTGAAATTAATAGAGTCCAGTAACTTTGGGCCTTCGTGTCAAATTTAACTCTTATGTGAAATATTTGAAATTAATAAGAGTTTAGTGAGTTTGGGCCTCCATGTCAAATTTAACTCTTATGTTAAGTGTTTACTTGAAGAGGAATAAGTCAACTATTGGTTTTATTGAAAGTGAACCCCATATTGTGAAACAAGAAAAGAATAAAAGAATAACCACCCTCAACAGCTTAGTGATCATCTTTTGCTGATTTCGATTGTGAAAATTTAGTGAAGGAATAGATTCACAATTACCTTTCTAGAGAATAGTGAAAGACCCTTCACACAGTAACATAATTAGTTAGAGATAAGCATTTAATACTTGACACCAGTTTTGGAATTGTTGTTGGCATTTACCTTCTAATAATACTGTAGATTATTATTTCGAACTTTTCTAAGCAGATTTTTTTGACCATACTTATCCTTAATTTTTCTTTTCATCTTTTAATATACAAAATTTATAAATTACACTTATTATCAATTTATGCTTTTTTTTATAATAATTAGAAATTACAATTAGTGACTATAAGTTAAATAATTGATTATTATCTTTTTAAAATATTTGATTGCTCTTTCAGATAATTCCAATTATTAATTATCCACAATAATCTTGATTATTTTTTATTGTGGTCATATAAATAGAAATTTTAAATTTTACACTCGTCTAATTTTTTTGTTTTAAATTTATGAATGACTTTCAAATTTTGATAGTATAAATATCTGCAACTTCTTCATAAATTAGTGAATGTCAATCAAAATAAATGCAAACCCTATTTTAAACTGATAACCAAAAAATATAAAATTAAATAAATAAATTTATGAAGGTTTGATTTTGCCCAGCAATTTAAAAAAATTTAGAATTGAAGGTTTAAACAATATAAAATATTTGGAATCAGAACCTATTGTTTAGTTAGTTAGCAATTTTATTTAATTATGTGATCTTTTATGAATTTTTTAAACAATTATTGCAGTATCATTACATTTTGATTTTTCACATTATTGTTTTCACATAATTTCCACATAATATAATTAGTGAAAGATTATATTCAATATATTCTATATAATTTTCTCGTTAATAAGAAACTCATTATCAACCCAATTCAATTTTGCTGGCCAAACGTGTAAAGAACCCTTATAAGAATATAAAATAAAAAAAAAGTTTATTAATTTCCTAAAATTAGGTTTCTACCATAATGTTTATCATTAATTTTGAATTTTAATTTTTGTTTAGATTTAAGTATTTGTTTACCCTTATTTTTCTCATTATGTGAATAATCTAGGAGAGGAAATATGGTACATTATTGATGCAAGATGTACCAGTACATAATTAAATATGACTGTACATCAAATTTATTTTTTTAAAATCAAATCTAATATATTATATGATAATATATAAAAAATTAAATTTAATAATATACTGATATATAATCATAATCGTTTCCTAACCCGGTGAATACGTACGGTGAAAGTTGATTTAACTTGAAGTCCGAGTCATTGACCAAGTCTTGTAGAGGAAGTTGTTGGTTTAAAGGCAGGAATACCAACAATTCACTAACACATCAGGATTGAAATCCGTCAAATCATGTCTTCTTCCGGCGCCACAGGTAATTCCTGTTTTACCTTTCTGGTTTTAGAAATAGTCCGCCATGAATTACCACTCTTCTGCTTGTTCTTTCATCTACATTTTTCTTTAGTTTTAATGCATTGCCACAGTGTTTGCAATAGATAAAACGCAAAACGTGACCCCACTGCAATATCACTATTTTGAATTGTTGTGCATCCGTAACTTCTTGCAATTTTCCTTCTTCATAATCAATCTTTGTATATTTATTCACAATTTTACTATTCACAGAAAATTAAATCAAACTGCAATCTAAAACCATGATCCAGAATCCAGATTATCAAGAGTTGCAACCCAAACTTAAAATCTTATGTTTTTCTCATCATAAATATTTTGGTTTTCTAAATTTCTACGGTATAATTGAGGTTGTAGCAACAATCTCAATAACGTTACTCAGTGATTTAAAACTAAATTTTGATTAGCTTTTTCTCTCTTGTGATTCTGGTACCTCCTCTAATAACAAAGTTTAATCTAATTATCCAAATTCAATTGATTGTAATATCCGAGTATAAACCTTTCTTAACGCTAATTCATCCCACTTAGGTTTGATTGGCTCTGACTATTACACACTTGATACTTGATAGGATTTAGCCGTTACTTTTGAATGTGTCTCTGCTAATAACTTTAGTATGCCATTAATGGCTGTCCAATATAATTGGCGAAACCTCTCATTATATTTTAAACAACATAGTTTATTTTAATTACGTGTTTCTATGATATATGCAGGTGGGGTTGAAAGATTTCCAGATTTTTTTGATTGCGTTGCAGTTCGAAATCAAACTGGAGTGGGATGGTCTACCACAAATACCCACTTTGAGGACAGTTATATCAAAAAGAACGCAACATCCATGTGCCAAGTGCTCTCAGAACTCCATCGAGAGGTATGTGCTTTTTCTTTATGATACATATAAATAAATTTTTGAAATATTAAAACGTCAAGAGATCTGTAATTTAGAGTGTGTTTAAACATTTACAAGGTGTGTTTTAAAATGTCAAATATTAAATTCATGTGTATATTTGATATAAGTTTTAGGGTTAATAATTGATTTTTCTCATTTTTTTTAATGTGTTACACTAAGTTATTAGAAGTGTTTAACAATCCATTACAATTCAAAATCACGACTATATTAAAAGTTAAATGATAATTTTATCATATAAAAAAATTTATTTTGCACAAAAAATAAGTTAATTTATAGCTTATTAATATAGTTAATAAACTATAATTTAACTTTTAAAAATATTTCTCATACTAACTCATTGATAAAAATGAGCTCTAATTTAATAAGCTATAAGCTACTATTATTTTAAATTCTTTTTAAATTCATTCTTATTCTTTTTATTAATTTATAACATATGTTGTTTGCAATATAAATCTAAATATTTTTAATAAAATATAATTAATTTAATTTTAATATAATTATATCCTAATTTTAAATTATAAATATATAAAAATATATATGTAAATAAATAATATCAAAAAATATAATATAAGTTTATAAAATATAATTAATTAAATATTAAATATTATATTTTTATTTTAAACTTCTTAATTGTATTAATATAATTTAATTTTTAAATAAATATGAATTATTTTAATTAAATATTTAATTCTATTAATATATTATTTAATATAATTTTATAATTTTAATTAATTTAATAATTAATTTTACGAAATATTTCAATTATTAATTAATTTATCAACTATCAAGTAATTTATAAGCTACTTAGAAACAGAGACAAAAAGTTTCTTCAAAATCAGTTCTTAAATATCATTACTCTGTTATTAAACATAAAACAGGCTAATTTGTAATATATTACTTCCTTCAAAACATATTATCCATAATCAATTATAATGAAAGCCAACTCTCATCAATATATAAATAAAATAAAACTCAAATTCTTAATATTGATATTTATTAGTTTTTTTTATATGTGTGTACTACACAAGCATGGCTCTTAATTCTTCACATTATTTTTTTGTCTATAATAATAAAAATTGCTAATCATTTAATATATAATATCTCAAGTTTGAACTGAAATACTGAAAAGGAGATAAATTTCAAAATAACACCGCGTCACTATACCATTAAAAATGCCTATATGCTATACTTTCTTTACATTTTTATTCCCGTCTCTCTTTGTTTTGTTTAATGCACCAATGAAAATATTTGATTTTTTTCTCATGTACAGTGCATGAAAAGTAAGGGATCTGAACATGATGGCTGTAAATTCTTCAGATATAAAACGTCATTGTGTCTTCTATACCGGGATGGTACGTATACCGTTTTGCTTTTCTCTCCTTCAAAAAAAAAAAAAAAAATCGTCTCTTCAAATACCTGGATTCTATTTTCTTTTACCAATAGCTTTTCTAAAAAAATTTATTTGTTTATATCTATAGTTAAAAAAATGTTTCTTCTATTTAAAATTACATAGATTTTGTGGCAGAAACTCATTTTCTTCGGTTATCATAACATTACTGATATGTTAGTTAAAAAGCATGTGTACGTGAGTGTGTGTATATATACAGACTCACACTCACACTCATATATATTTTAAAATTTAAAGATTGAATATAATAAAACTAAATCATATTTTTAATTTGCATTTATAATTTTTTTCACGATTACAAAATTATAATAAAATTGAAAAAATATATATATAGTTATTGTGGTGTGAAATTATAGCTGCCGATGGCAAGTTAAAACCTTGAACTAAATATAAAAAAAGGGTGTAGTATTTTTTTTAATAACTACTTTTTTTATTTGTATTACTTGGACAGAAAGTAAAAGGGAGTTTCAGAGAGCTTTGGCCGCAAAATATCAACTCAAATCTAAACAAAGTCCTACTCGTCACGATTGTGAGCGCTATTATAATAAGTATAAAGAGGTAATTCTTACTTTCACTTGAAAAAGACTTCTTTTATTTTCTTATTTAACATAAATGTAAAATGATTCCTTTCACTTGTCAATTACTTAAAGATAATATGTTTTGTCGTAATTTTGGATTTAAGAGTAAATGCGTAATGCTGTTTTGAGATTTTTGTAGATTCTGAAAGTACAGAGAATGTTAGTCTAAGTTTTTTTAGCTAGTGAGGAGGTTTAGATAATTTTATCAAATTTCAAAGAATCTTAAAATATTTTTCTTTAAATTTCAATGAAATAATAAGGGGAATCGTATTAATAAAAATATTCATATATGATTCGAAGCAAATAAATTACAAAAACTGAATTAGAATTTTGATTAAAAAAATACAGGTTGCATGGAATGATTCATTAAAAAAAAAAAAAAGCACACAACATGCATTTGATAGTATTTCAAAATAATTCAGTACTCCATGCACTCATTCCCAAACTACCCAAAATATATTCTTGAAATATCTTAAAAAAATTCATACTATTTGATTTCATTATTATTTTATAACTTAAATTTTATGAAGTTTAATGTCAATTTCGTCGTTACGCTTAATTAGATCAAATGATTACATGGGCGAAACATTTCAAAATTCAAGCGGAGCTTTTGAATAGTGCATTTTTTTCCTAATAAACCTAATTTCGGGACTCTTACTTCGGCATGATTTTGGAGAAATTTAATTAGTTTTATGAAAATACTTTAAATATTTAATAAAATTTGTAACTTATTAAAAAATTTACAACTTATTCATAAAATCATGCAAGTATTTAGGTAGGTATGCAAGCTTTTCATAAAATTTTGTAGCTTTTTCGGATCTTGCAATTTTTTTGTATAAAATCTTGTAATAAAAACAATTATTCTTGCAGCACTAAAATATTTAGGTACTTTAATAAAAAAATTATAAATTTTTATGGAAAACTTGTGGGAAGCTGTACCGATACTGCCAAAGCAAATAATAGTTTTAGTTGATATTGCATTATAATGTAGTAATAATATTCATACAGATATGCTATTACTATGTACAAGTTATGATCAATTTAGTAACCCATTTTATTATCTATTTCCTATTTATTGATGCAGTGCGTATGCGAAGGCGACGTCGGCTGCGGTTTCTATCCCAAGAATTATCACCCGTGTTTTGAATAAATATTGATGCTTCTGTTTTATTTGTTTTTATAATACCAGCATCTTCATATTTATTCTCACGTGTGTCTTTAGAAGTTTTTCTTTTTATTTAAGATATTAAAAATAAAAATATACCTCTTAATGTTTGGATATTTTAAAGTTGGTGAAAAGAAGAGTATAACATGCCTAGTAGTACTTAGTGCTTAAGTGATTTTAAATTTTAACTTCTGTTAATTAATCCAAAATTTATGTTTGCTTGAGTAATTTTACATGTGAAAAATAATTGAACTGTTTCTCTAACTATCAACAAAAACGATTGAAACTTTATGTAATTGGCCTTTTTCCTTTTCTTTTAAGTTTTTGATATATTAATTAATGTTTTTTCAAAAACAAAAATAAAAATTGAAATGGAGAAGGTTGCATGAGAGATAGAAAAAGAAGTGATCATGCATGACATACAGAAAAATTATCTTTGAAAATTTGATGAGAGAGAGAGAGAGAGAGAGGTGTATATAAATGAGTAAATAAGTAATTTTTAAAAGTTATCTTAAATTTTTAACATCTAATTGAATTTGGAATTACAAAATTATCATTCATTTTCCTAAAATTTAAAACATATAGATGTGGGCTATTTAAGAAATAAAAAAATGGAGTCCACCCTTCTCAATCCTCTTTCTATTAGTAAGTGCAAATAGTTGTAAAGATATTTAGTATATCAATGTAAAGCCTTAAATACTTTTAAATTTTCTAAAACTTATTTCTCAATTGATATTTAGTCAAAGAAGTTATAATAAAAGAAATCAAACTAATATTTATGTCATTGGATAATATATTATCTATATTTCAATTGTTTGTATTCTACTTAACCATTTGCATGATTCAATGAAAACGATGTTTGAAATTTGATAATATATTATCAACTTTACTCCATAATCAATTGTTATATATCCTTTAACTAATTAATCTCTCTCTTTCTTGTAGTCTCCCCTTTATTTTAGTTCAAAAAATTATTTTATTAGAAAGTATTCAATTTTATTCTAATGTATTGAATTGTGATATAATGAAAAAAATTATGAGAAAAGTATTAGCAATTGGGACCTTATAACTTATGTTTAAAATGTATGCAATATTTTCCTTAATAAATAAATGCAATTGCCAAATTTGATTTATCTCTCACCAAAAGTATTTTGTATGGTTATCTTTTCTCTTACCAAATTGTCAAATACCACTTTAGTTGTTTTGAATACCAACATGGCATATTATACCCATTTCCTAAGTTCCTTTATCCTTGGTCCTCTCTATTCCCACAATACACCTCTATACAAAACACCTTAATTAGAAATTAGAAACTAACATATCATTTGACACTATAATATCTTAATTTCAACAATTTTAAAGAATAAATTGAGTGAAAAGAGATTAAAGACAATGAAAGGTTAATTCAACGAGAGATGAGTGTTTCATTAAATTTATCTTCATATTAATTGTTTAATATATGACATTAGCACTCCCTAGAAAAGCATTTCAATACTTGCTAATACAATAAGCATTCATTAAAATTTCATGGATGATATTATTATTTCATATAAATAAATGGTAGATAATACCATCAAATATCAAAGAAGATGAATGAAGTTAAATGTATTACTTGTACAATCATGTAAAAGCTGCATCAAAATAAAAAGTAACAAGATATGATTAATCATGAAACCAAAGACTAAATTGCAAGCACAAACACAAAAACCAAACAAATCCTTACATTTATATCCTACACTTTTCAAGCAAGTATTAAACTTCACATAATTAACTACGAGCAAATGAGCTTCAATCTTGGAAAAAAAATTAGTGAGCATACACACAAAACTAAAAAGAATCATCTTAAAGTTGTAAGGTGAATATATGTTATTAAAGAGAAAACCATTTAGGGTTAAAAGAGTTTTGGATTGAAATTCACAACTAGCTCAAAGACTTAACTCTTTTTTTATTTTGAACTTATGTCATGTTTTTTGCAAGTTTCAACATCGATTATTATACAAAAACTAATGTCTATGATAAGACAATGTCACCTTATTATACAAATTTTTACATCAATTATTAAATAAGAATTAACATCATAGCACCTTAATTTCTATCCAAGAAATCGATATCTTTTGTTTGGACAACTTTTTCCATAATCTTTCAAGCAATAGTTTTATAAATTATAGTGAAACAAATGAGAAAGGAAACAATTAAATAGATACAAACATGAAACAATAAGAAGTAAGACAATTAAATAGATATAAACAATAACAGATTGAATTTAAATGAAACAAATGAGAAAGGAAACAATCAAACAAATACAAATATTAGCACATCAAATATAAATGAAACAAATAAGAAAGGAGATTTATTAGGAAAATATATCCTACCATTTTATTTATTTTCATATCAGTACATGGACATATAGAATGAAAATTAAATTAATTTATAAAAAATAATAAACTTTTCATTAACAATAAACATATGCTTAAAAAGGATATTATAAATTATCCTCTACTCATAATTCCTTTATATGGTGTCCTAGCATAAATTTGTGTCATCCTTACACAAATGAAAAGGAAAAGTAGGTGTCCTCTACTTGTAATTCATTTATATTACTTAAGAGTTTTTAAGTTAGAAGATATAGTTGGGTTGTAAATCGATAATAATTTATAGTGAGAAGAAGTATCATTATGTTTTATGCATCTATAATTTATTAATGCATGAATGGACATATTACTTCTTTTCACCATAATTTATCATCTATTTGCAACTTATCACAATTCCTTTATATCATCTACTTGCAATTTATTGAACTTGAACTCTAGAATTGAATAGTGGAGACTAAAGTATAATTGAGATATTTCAAATGAAATGTGCAAGTAAAATTTATAAGCAACATGCTAAACATTACATGTCAGTTATTAATAAAAGATTCTTGATAAATGCTTACTATTTATTACATGAAACACCACAAGGTTTGTTAGTTTCCTAAAATATCATAAATTTCATCCTTAATAAATGCTTACTATTTATTAAACATCAATTGGCCATTTTTATGACTTTAGATGTTAGTTACATGAAAAAATTGACATGTTAATAGCATCCCAATTTTCTAATCTAACTCTTTATCTTCCTCTCCTAATTTTCCTAAACCATGACTATTTTTTGATAAATAAACAATGTAGTTTACCTTTTTAGTTTTTAATATAACTTTTGCATCCAGATTGTTTCTAATAATAAATGCCATTTTCTCCAAAAACATTATACACTAGTAAATATTATATAGTAACATTACAATTATTCATTTAATGAAATTTATAAATCATTATATAGTATATGTTTTCCATAAAACAACGACCTATACCAAAACTATGCTAGATCATTAATACAATCCATAACATAGCTATCCATTCGTCATGCTGAAAAGACTAAAATTCCTTTTATGAATTCTCATGTATTGAAAAGATTTTATATGTTTTTTTCATGTTGAAATCCATTAGATTTTACTAGCATTAGCCATCCATTCATTACTTTAAAGTATGGGTAAAATATGAGGACAACATACCTATCCTTACTATAATTTAGAAATGATTTGAATCTTATGATCATAAGCATCCTATTAAACCATAAATATTTTTTGCCCTCACTTTGATGGCAAAAGATAACTATGGTTTAATAGAGTGCTTATAATCATAAGATTCAAAACATTTTTAAATATATAACAAGAATAGGTTTGTTATCCTCTTATATCATTTGAAAATAAAAAAGTAAAAAAGAAATTTATAGATAGTATGAACCACAATAGATATTGATTATCAAATAAAAATTGACATCATATGTATCACTATTTTCAATGTATGTTAGCAACTATACCTTTAAACATCCTTGTCATCTAAATTGATATGTAAACATTTTATATCTCTTAACGACATAATTTAAATGCTTTTTGAATGATAGTTGTAAAATAACTAACATAGACAAGCTTTACAACATTGGTCTTTTAGGTGAACCAACACGGTAAGTCATGCATCTTTTCAAAAATACCACCATGCCATTATATATGTTGATATTCATTTTGTTTGACATCATACAGCCAATGTTGTATCACAATTCTATGATAGTGAGACATAATATGAGGGAAGAAGAAGGAAACTAATAAATAACATAGAAAGTTATGAAAAGTTTAAAATTTCAAACCTTTTCAAAATATATTTTAATAAATTATTAATTTATTTGCATTAATTATATTTTTAATTTATATAATTGTATTTAAATTTTATTAATAGATATTTATTTTAAAATTAGAATGGTCTAAAATTACCATTTAATGCTATTGGATTTTAAATATATGGGAGTTACATCTAGTTTTTTGGAATAATAAAAAGTGATGACTAAACTCACCAAGTCACCAATCCCCTTTATATAGTAATATACATAATATTTGATTTAGTACTAGTTCTTTAAATAATCAGTTTTATTACAATTAGTTTGCACAATATGTATTAAAACATATGATCACCAAAATTTCTATATAAATGCAATACTATTTAATTAGTATATATAAAATGTTTTTATATGTAAGATTTTTCAATAATACAGAATAATTTATTAGCTTTAGGTGTTCAAGGGATTACACATTAAAAATTGATTGATATTTAATCGAGCATTGTTGTATATGTGGTTTTACCATATGTTTTCAAACTATGTTAAAATATAATAATTATGTTGGTTTTCATATTAAAAAATTGACATTATTTAATTTCTAAACAACATAGGTAATAACATTAAATGTCATTTGTTTTTAAATAATCAATGTCAAAATTCTATAATTCCACATTGGTTTTAATAATTGACATACTATGTACCATCCCCAACAAGACAAATTAGTTCCCCTATTTATCATTCCCTCTTCCTAAACCCTAACCTCATCTCTAGCCAAACTAACTAACCTATCCTTTTCTTCCTCACTCCTTTATCCCAAATCCTAAAGTTAAAAAATAAATTGAATAACAAAAGATTGAAAATAATAAAAGGTTATATGTAATACACCAATCAGATTTGCAAAATTTATCTTGAGACCTATTACTTAATATGTGAGGCATACACTACTTAGAAAAGCCTTTTGAATACAATACATGCATATGCAATTAGCATTTATGAAAAATTGGTATATGATATACATATTTTCATATGAATAAATAGTTAAATAATACCATAGAATGTCAAAGAAGATGGATGAGATCAAATTTCTTACTTATACAAATATATAATAGTTGTATCAAAATGATAACTAAGTAACAAAATATGATTGGTTATGAAAAAAGAAACTAATTTGCAAAAATAAACATAAAAACTTAATAACTCCTTACTTTTATATTCCATATTTTTCCTGGAGTGCACATCCACACATATTTAGCAACAAATTAATAGAGCTTTAATATTAGAAACTAATTTGTGAACAAAAACTTAAAAACAAAGAAAAGCATTTTAAGGTTAGGAGAAGAACATATCTTATTAGATAAAGAATCATTTTAGGGTTAGAAAAGTTTCAAGATAAAACTTGCAAATGGTGTTATTTCCAATTTGTGCTTCTGGTCAAAGTTTCCATATTAGCTAAGTAAAAGACATTGATGTCTATAACATGAAAATGTCATCTCATTGAGTAATTTTTAAAGTCAATTAATAAATAAGAACTAACATCATAATATTAAAGAATATATTTCCTCAGTTATGCAACTTTTCCACTAAGTAATGTTTAATGTCGATTACTAAATAAGAACTAACATCATAATATACATATCATAGCCATTCCAAAATAATCCTAAAATTTTTATAGAATCATTCTAAAATGGCCAAATACACGTCATATATATTAAATCAAAAGTAGATAATAATTTACATATACATCACACACACACACACACACACACACACATAAAACTAGGATCCAAAACTAATTTATGTGTGTGTGTGTGTGTGTGTAACCTTTAGCTTAAATTATGTAAGGATACTGCACCATTTTTGGAATCCATTAATAGAGAAGACTTCTAAGATGAAAGGTATAGATCATAATATTAATATTACCTAAGCAATTAAGAAAATCTAAGAATATCTTAGAGTTCCTTCTAAGGAATTGCATTATGCTCTTAACAATAAGCATAAGGATTCTACAAAAATATTTAAAAGGATTCATATTTGGAGTCTATCCAAATACTTTGTAAAATTCATGTGTTCATAACCAAAGTGTAGGTACAAGTCTTAGTAAGAAACTTTAAAAAATTCGTGGACCTTCCAAATCAACTTGATAATGCTAGATATTAAAAGTTACACCCCCAACTAAGAAGCTTTATTTTTTATAAAAGGAAAGTTATCTTAATAAATTATCAAATTATTTCACATACATAGAAAGAGCCCATTTATAGGGCAAATAATTAGACATTGATTATTAATTTAAAAATTAACATTGTAAGTTTGGTCATATGTATAATTATGATGCTTTAAGATGTCGATATAATACTAAAATGATGTGCAAACTATTATTAAACTTTTATCACAATTGAAATGGACTTAAATGATAGTCACCACAAGAAAACTAACACCATAAGTTCCTCACCTTCAATAAATGCCATTATTTTTCTTTGTTTCTATTCATTAAATGTCTTATAAATGTCATTCATTTAGTCATATTTAATTCCATTTATTTAGATTTCTTTATAAATGTCATTTATTTAGATGTGTTTAATTTTGGAGGAAATGCCATCATATTGGTTAATGTTAAAACTGACATTTTTGCATTTGTTATATTCTCAACAAAGACCTTTCGATTATCTTCATATTTCTATTATGTAACTAATTGATGATATAAGCATCTTTGTTTGATACCTCAACATTATGAATTATTTTCATAAAAATTTCACAATATATCTGAGTAAAAATTACAAATATGAAAAGAAATTTATTTTTAAACCAATTTAATATAGAAAGTTATATTTATTTTGATATGTCTTCTTTTTGTTAATATAAGTGAACCAAATGCCAATTATGGCATTTTAACATTAAAACAACCTAGCAATGAGCAAAGAAAAATAATCTACAAATTATACAATTTTAATTATCATTGCTCTATTTATGATAAAAGTACAAATAGATCAATAAAAAGAAACAATATCTTTGCAACTTTATACAAAATAACTATATGAAATCATCAATAGACAAAAATAGCGTATCTACATGAATATAGAAAAATAATAATAAAACTATTATGTATCAAAATATTCATCTTTAATACAAACTATAATGTTATTGCTTAAATTTCTCCAATTTATATATTTCAAAGATATGAAAATGGAGTAAGAATATAGAAGAACAATGTATTAAATTATCATTCACAAACTCTTCTATTCCACTTTTATTCTATGGGAAATGAGATAATATACAATGAGAAGGAACCAAAGGTTAAGGCTCTTTCATTGTATCAAACTATCATTCACCAACCTTTCCATTCCACTTTACTTTGTGAGAAATGAGAAAGTATACAATGGGAGAGAATTAAAGGTCAAGGTTCTCCCATTGTATACTTTCTCTTGAAAATGTAAAGAGAGAGCGATAAAAACACTACATTAAAATCATCATACTTAATTCAAATTGTAGTTTTTTTCTTATTTTTCTCCACCTTAATCACATAGTATATTAGACATGCTAATGATAAAAATCGTTGATCACTAGATAGATATAAAGAGAATATTAGAGAGTGAGATATCAAAAGTGTTTCATATGGAAAAAAAGAGTATGAGAAAAAATTTATAGGAAAATAATTGATGTCAATTCTTAAATAAAATAAACATATGATGTATCTATTATTTCCAATGTGACTTTTGAATTGCCTTTTAAAAGTTAGTTTATAAATAAATTTGATATCCTAGGCATTTATTGTTTTCAATATGACTTTTAAGATGTTTTTTAGATAATAGTTATTACTAAAACTAACATCCTATGTACCTATAGTTTCCAATGTAACTTTTAAAATGCCTTTTAGACAATAGTTATGAACTAAAATTAATGTCCTATTTATTTATTGTTTCTAATGTTACTTTTAAAATATCTTTTAAATGATGATTAATCACCTTAAGTTTTTACATAAAAATTTAGAAATATCAGTGCTAATGTAAACCAATGTCTATTAATTGACATAAATTAACATTTTTGTAGTAGTGTTTCACGAATTTATTATACACAAAAAAGGGTTTTAAGTCTATTATAAATAAAAATTTATATTTCCCTTTCCTACATATACATAAAGTAGTTTGGTAAATAGGATGTTTAAGTCAATAAGGAAGGTAATTTTGAGCAAAGGATGAAAATCCTTTTACCCTTCATAACCTTAATTTAGGCTTGCCCTTCCTTATTTTTCCCTTGATATTCGAGCACTCATCATTTCCCTTATTTTTCTTCTTCATTTTCTTCTTCATCCTTACTTTTCTAAGAAAAACTTCATGAATCCATGAAAGTAATAAAGAATTAAGCTAAAATCATCACACAATTGAGGTAACGAATCATAAACCTAATTAATCTTCCACTATTTCTTTCTCTTAGGTATTTAATGAAGTTCATTTTGAGTATAAAGGAAGAAATGCAATCCTATCAAAATTTCTTGAAACTTTAGACAAATAGGGTGGAAGAATAGTGGAGGTAACCTTTCCAAACTTCTTCTAAGTGAGATGAGTGAATATTCTAACTCAAATCTTATTTCTTCAAAGGATTATATATTTAATAAATAGTTAACAAAACTTGGTATTTCTAGAAAATCTTGAATTAATGGTGAAATAAATAAAGTTTGATAATAAAAAATGACTCAAACTAGTTTCTTATGAAAGGTATGAGTGATCTAGTAAGCTTAAAATGAGAAATAAATAGGTTTGAAGGGGTAAAAGTCCATTTGAACAATAGTTTTGCAATAAGAATTCTATGGAAATCTAGTAAAAAATCCACCTGTTATACAAGAAGCAACTAGCTATTAGGGCTAGAATAACCAATCATTACTTATAAGTTTCCTATAGTTAAATGGTGAGTTTATTTAAGATATCATGTTATCAAGATAAGGATTAACCTAAGTAAGTGAAAGAGTAATTTCAATTAATTAAGACATTAACTGTTAAGGGTAAACTATTAGTAAAGGAAGATAGAACTAATGTTATGTTTTCCATTTATTTCATTTTAATGCATGGTATAAGAGGAATTGTGTGCTTGGTGAAGTAATTCATTTCATTCATGTATAGGAACCTAAAATCAATGCTAAAATTGAATTGTTCCTTGTTCATCAATTATCAAATCTGCATTTTGATTTGCCATTGCTTCTTCTTTCAACAGATACTAAAGATTACTAAATTACTACCTAAGTAACTACCATTATTTGATCATTAGCTTGAATATTAGCTACAATTCCTAATGACTTCCTACTTAAAGCATCAACCACCACATTTACTTTTGCCTGGATGTTAATGAAAAGTACAATTATAATCTTTCACTAGTTATATTCACCTTCATTATCTCAAATTCAATTCTTTCTAATTAAATATGTATTTTAAGATTTTATAGCTAGTGTATATTTCATAAGTTTCACCATAAAAAGAATAGCACTAGATCTTTAATACAAACACAATTATAACCATTTCAAGATTATATGTTAGATAGTTTAACTCATGTTCTTTAACTATTGGGATGTATAAGTAATCACTTTTTAATTTTGCATTAACACATAACCCAAACTAATTCTTGAAGCAATGTAGTAATTTAAGAACCTATTGAATTCTAAAGGAAGAACCAAAACTAGAGTGATAGTTAGATAAGGTTTCAATTGTTAGAAAATGGATTCACATCTATTTAACCATTCAAATTTTACTCCTTCCTATTTTAGAAAATGAAGTTGCAAATTTTTTATATAGTTAATAATAGAGGCCAAGTTTGAATTGCTTCAATTTTCTATAAATTAACTTAAATGTTGTCTTGAGAGGTGACATGTCCTAGAAACTTTACACTTATGAGTTAGAATTCATATTTGGAGAATTTTGCAAAAAGTTGATGTTCTTGAAGAGTTTGTAAAATGGTTTGAAGATATTATGAATATTCTTAATCATTCTGAGAATAGACAAGAATGTCGTTGATAAAAATAATTACAAATTTGTCAAGAAATAGGTTAAAGATTCTATTCATAAGGTTTGTGAAAGCTGTTAAAGCATTGATAAAGTCAAAAGATAAAATAAGGAATTCATAATGGTTATCCTAAGTTTTGAAAGCTATTTTAGGAATGTCTTCCTTTCAAATTTTAAATTGATAGTAGCCGAAAGGTTAATCAATCTCGAAAAAACACTTTGCAACTTATGGTTGATCAAATAAGTTATCAATTTAAGGTAATAGAAATTTGTTTTTAATTTTGATTTTATTCAATTAATGATAGCTATTACAAAGATACAAAGTTCTATCTTTCTTTTTTCACAAACAAAACTAATGCACCCCATAAAGAAGAACTAGGATGAATAAAGCTTTTATTGATTAGATCTTGCAATTGCTTCTATAGTTCATTTAATTCAATTGGAACCATATGGGTAGGTAGGATGGAAAATAGATTAGTATCAAGAGCAACTTCAATGTTAAATTCAATCTCACAATCTAAAGGCAGACCAAGTAAATCTTCTAAAATAAATTTGAAAATTAATAAAAAAATAATTTTTTTAATTTTAGGAAAAGATTAATTAAGATCTTGGATAAAGTTGAAATATATGGAATATTTGCTACAAATAAGTTTTTGTGCCTTAATATTGGAGAAAATTCCAATAAACCTACAATTCTTTTCTCCTTGAAATATAATAAGGGAGACTTATTTTGCAACAAAAGTGATTGTCTAATTAAAACAATCTAACTGAGCTCTATATTTTGACAACTAATCTATACCTAAGATGATGTTGTAATCTATCATTTCCAAAAGAATCAAACTTAAAGGCATAATTTGATTATAGATATGAAAAGACAAGCATATACAAACACAGTAGCAACCAATGTTCTATCTAGTGGTTTTAATACAAACAAAGAGTTTAGAAACTTACTAAAAGATTTATTCATTAATGAGACAAATTTTGTGAAAATAAAAGAATCTATAGCTTTTTAATCTATCAAAAATTAAGCTAATTGATTTTTAACAAAAAAAGATACCTATGACAATAACATTAGAAGCCTATACCTCTTAACAGGGTAAAGTGAAGACTCTTGCTTGATTTCCTAACAAATTTCTCCTTTAGATGTTGCCATTATTATTGAAGTCTTGTTTCATTAAAGGTTTTTAAAATATAGACTAAGTTGCAATTAGATTTTCTTAAAGAATAAGGTAGTTTACACTATATCTTAGCAAATTACTTAGATAGCTTCTTCTTTTTCGGCCTAACTAACAACACTAAAAATAAACTATATTTACTTTATTGCATAGTCTTGAATGCTTGTTACTACATTAAATATGTTACAGTGGTTCTCCATAAAAATTGCTTCTTCCTTAAGACATTCCCTTACTAAAATTGGCAAAAACACTAAAGTAAAATGAGTATGATGAAGGATAACCATAATGTCTCCTCCTTAGAGGTACACTAACTGTGCTTTTAGGATGAAAAATTGAAATAGATTGACTTCTTCCATTATAAGAAATATTATATGAAACTATTCTTCTAACATTGTTTAGATGATTAGGTCCCTCAGACCTACTGCATTTTCTTTTAAATTATGCCTTTATTTCCTCTCAATCTTTGATTTTGTACTCTTCTTCTAACACTTGATTAATGATATCTTGGAACATGGTATCTTTTATGACATAAGTAACATTGAAGAAATGATTTCAGGGATTGTTAGCAAATCTTTAAACTTTTTCTCTTTCATTAGGAATCAAATATTTCACATCATGAGATAGATGAATGAACTAAGAGACATATTCTTTGATAAATTTTAACCCTTGTTTCAAATGTTCAAATTCTCAAATTTTCACTTCGTAAACATTAAGAGGCAAGAACTAATCAATAAAGAGTTGTTGAAATGCTGGCTATATTAAAGGAGGCAAGTTATGTTACATTTTCTAGTTTATAATCAACAAGTTCAATCAATATTAAATCAAAACAAGATAACATTTTTGCCATCTTATTTAATTTGAGCAAGAAACTAGTAAAGGTCAACATAAGGATCTATTCCTGTGAAATGATGAGGTTCTAATTTGTTGAATTCACGAATGATGGAAAGTTTATTAGTAAGATTCTCCTTGGGTAAGGTTGCTTCTTTTTCTTTTTTGTGAATAAAGGTTTGATTCTTTTAATCCTAATGTTGTTTTTACTTTTTTTCTTGGTGGAAAACTTAAGCTACATTGGATAATAATCGTTAATGAAAAGTTTTAACTTATGGAGGAATATTTTGATTATCATTTCCCCTGTGGCTACCACTATGAGCCTACAGTCCTCTGGATGACTTTTTTTCCCTAGATCACTAGCTATATAGCTAGATTTTGCCATAGCCTAATTCAAGGAAAATTCCAAACGTTTAATTCACATTTAATCATATTTTTAAACAATTATCTTAATAATTATCCTATAACCGCCACCATTAGATAACTTAAGGGTCCATAATGACTTTAGCATCCATTAAAATAGTATTTATGGTACATATTCTTAGGCCCACACATACCATTAATACAATTTCAATCAATACTTAAATAAGCAACCATAATCATATCCTATTCATCCTATTCCTAAGGAACCCATTCTTCCCACTTAATTCCTAAACCATGTTGTGATACTAATTTTCTCACGACCTACCTAGTTATGATCATTATGGATCTTGTTATTAATTTCCTTAAGTCTATCTAATCCTAAGTTAATATCATCACATAATTATCATAAGCCAGTTTAGTATAATGCAATTATATTACTTCATAAACAAGAAATATTTTTAAAAAATTTATATTATCATATGTTTAAAATATTTACAAGCAACTACACAACCTAATGTTCCTTCTATTCTAACTTTTTATTTAATATTACAACTGCCCAATATTACACTGGATACTCCTATTCTTATATTGTAAGTGGTGATTATGGAGTGTCAACTTAATTTGTAAAATAATTTAAAGAAAAATAATGAGACTAATATCTAAATAAATAAATAATTTACTTTCATAATTTATATTAGAAATAATACTTCAAACATATATTTCACACTTCACTCTAAATAATGTAGCATTTCATATTAATCATAAAAGAGTAATACAATCAAACAAGATTCAATACCTTCATATTCAAAATAAATGGTAATAATAATAGTAATAATAAATGAATAACAAATAATAATTATCCTACCTTGTTCCTCTTAGCCTATCTTATCTATTCACAAACCTAACTTTATTCCTCCTAACATTTTCAATTATAATTTTATAATCTAGATCTGGTCTAATATTTCAAATTAACATTTTATCATGACAATTTCTATTTCACAAGGTTTCATTATCCAATCACATTTCATCATTTCAAAGGTCATCTCATTTTGTCATCAAATATTTCATATTATTATAACTTAACATGTCATCATGTTTCTCATTAACATAATTTCACATTTTATCATGTTTTCATCATCATAATTGAATATTTTTTCACAAATTCAATATATATACATACATAAATGCATTACCTTAGCATGTTATTTTTTATGATTCAATTTAGTGGTAAATATCAAGGATATTTGAATACCATACTCGAGTATGGTTTTTCCAAGATAGAGCTATACTCAAGTACTATATTTGAGTATGTAAAGAAAGGGACATAGTGTCAAGTATAATACTCAAATACTCGACATCAATGATTAATTCTCAAGAATCGTATTTAATTATTTGGAAACGAAAAGCTTAAGCACCTTCAATGCTTAAGTATGGTAGTCAAATACTACTTTTTAATATGCAATACTTAATACCATATTCAAGTGCTAGTTCTAAAATTTCCAAAATTTACTTGATAATATAAAAAACCTAACTCAATTTTCTTCCTACTCAATATATATCACCATTTAACTACTACACCATATTCTTTATGACATTCACCATAAATCCTAACATATAATAGTATAATCATAACTCAATGGCATCATTAAGCTTCAAAGCATTAATTTTTACAAAAGTAAACTAATTATCAAATATTTCAACTAACATAATTCATGATTAAGTGTGTTTGATACTACTTCTTTGATTATGGTAACAATAACATCACCAATGTAAGCATGTCGTCGATTATTAGCTCTTATGATTCAAAGATACATCAATTTGTGAGCTCCACTATTATCAACTACATTCATGGATTGTTTATGCATCTTGTAGTGTTGAAAAAGGTGAGAAGGAAGAACAAATGATGAAATTTTAAACTAATTCACATGAACACAAAATTATTATTTAAAAACCCATAAATTTCCTTTATTACCAAACTTTAAAATTAAAATTATAGAATTTTAGGGTGTAACATATCTTTTTCTATTATACATTAAAGAATTGTATACTCAATGAGTAATTTGAGAGAAAAGAAGGCACTACTGAATAGGATGGTGGAAACTGGGACTTGGGATTCATATTGATCATGATCGAGTATCGATTGTGATAAAATTGGTCTTAAAGAAGGGTTTAAGTACCAAGTGGAATAAAACCTTTAGGATGTGTTGTTATTGCCTAAATAAGTTTTAAGTAAAATTATACCAATGTTATATGTAATTTATTTAACTTATGTCCCTGATGGTGGAACTTATGATTTTTTATTTAATAGTTATTCTATCTATTATTTGAATATTTGAATCTTAGTGTTTGAGATAAAGGTAAATGCTAATGATCAAGTAAGAATTTATGAACTATATGGTTAAGTATCATTTATAAGTTCATAGATTTGAAAACGTTAGTATTAGAAAGGATGTAATAATTGAAGCATGTCTTTTAAATGTAATAGTTACATGGCAATAAGTTTAAGTAATGAGTCAATAGTTACTTATGTACAAGCTAGAGGGTGTGTGCATATATGATTTTACAATTATTGAATAAGATAATAAGTTTGCACAACTAAAGTTGTATTTCACATGAAAAGCGAAGGAAATAAAGTTAAAGTGTTGTAATGGTATAACTCAGTGGTTTTATCCATGTAGAAACTATGGCTACAATGGTAATATATCTCAACAGCATAGATAGATTGTCATAGACTATCAATAACCTAGTAACCTTATTTATGGTAATTAAAACATAAGCCTTCTTTGACTCCATGAGCAAGTTTCAAACTACATCTGACTACAATGTTCTCAAGCAAGGATTAAAGGTAAATTTTTGGTTTATTTGAGATAGAATAGGTGTACCAAGCAAAAAAGTTGCCTCAGGTCCACACATGACTTGCTCTTTCCTTTACTATTACTGCTAAAGTAGTAAAGTAAGGTTCTTCTCAAAGGTTGAAGGTTACCCTTACTTAACATACTTATGGGCATAATAACTTAAAAATTATGTACAAAAAACAATAAAAAAAGGAATAAAGAAATGATAGAAAGAGTAAATAGTCCTTATTTTAATAAAGATACAATGATGGTAAGAGGTCAAGTCATTGGAGATAATGGAAAAAAGGCATGATTAATGATGCTAAAATAATGCAAGATAATCACTTAAGGGTTATTTAAGAAATAAAGATAATATGAAGCACATGAAAGAAGGAGAAGATAAATAAGACCTTGAAATTTTAAAGATTTCATTAGTAGCTCAAGTATGGTAAGTAGGAATATTATTTTGTATCATAACTCCATTATCTATGCTTAAGTATAAACCATTACTCTTATCCTTTTTGTGAAAATCATAAAAGCTAGAAGGTTTCTTCTACCTTGAATATCATTCAACATCATGTTAGATATGCATAAGAAAGTGATCGTTGGCTTTGCCTAAGGGTCTTGCAATTTTTTAAGGCCATTAGAGGGCTAATAATTAGCTATTATAAGTAGAATGGTGGGTCACTTAGTACCAGATGGTAAGGTTTAGGATTCTACACAAATGAATAGTTGTTAAGATTAAAATAGTTGGTTGTTATGACCCTAACATAAATACTATTATCGTAATCCAATAGTTAATTTTGTAAAAAAAAAAAGTAAAGATTGGTGCCATTTTCTCCCCTAAATACCTCTATATCATCGTATTTTACCCATTTAATGCTGAAATACTCTAATTTAACTAAAACTTATCCTCTTCCAACACTAATTCTTTCATTTTTTACATATTGAAATCTTAAGATTTCTTAAATTTTAGAAGATTTAAGGTTTTTAAGCTATATTTAGGGTTTTCTCTTTCTAAACATTTAAATCCTTTATCTCTCAAGAATTTGAATAACCCATAGCTAATGTTTCTCAATAAAAGCATGTGAGATACTCACCTTTGAATTTGTTCAAGGATGCTAAGGATGAAATTAAAGACCATAAAAAGATAGAAGCTTGATTCTCCACAATAAAGCAATGGAGGAACTATAAAAAAAAGTTTCAAAATAAGTAATACCATTTATTTAAGAATTTGAATGCCTTAGGTTTTAAGGGATTCCTTGCTCTAGATATTGAATATTCAAATGCTATCACTCAAGCTTTTTATACTGATATAGAGGTGTATGACAATCCCATCATGATTGAGTTAGAAGTTTATAGGCAAAGGATTCACATTATTATGGATACTTTAATGCAGTCATCATGATTAAAGGTAAGAAAGGTATTCAAGTGGTTGATGTACAAAAGGATTAACAAGATCAAATGATGTGTATAATAGAAAAGAACAAATGGTTATAATTTTTTTGAGGAAGAATCCTTATGAAGAAATTACTCTAAATGATTTCAATATTTCTCAAAGGACACTTCTATACATGGTTGGCAATTTGATGTTAAATAAGAAAAAGAATCAAGATAATATGAGTGATGTGAGGTTATATTTAATATAAGCAATTCTTCATAGTGGAGTAATGTAAGAACTATTAGAAAAAGTTTTAAAAGAAAATTATGCTTCAATATAAGTGCATTAACTTTAAATTCTTTAAAAATGAAATTTTTCTTTGGTTTAGGAATTTGAATGCTTTAGGATTGAAGGGATTCCTTATTTTGAATATTAAATATCCAAATCCTAGCACTCAAGATTTTTATACCAATATGGAGTTGTATGATAATCCCTCTATGATTAAGTTAAAATTTTATAAGCAAAAGATTTGTATTATTATGAATACCTTAATGTGGCTATTAGAATTAAAAGGTGAGAAAGGAATTTGAGTGGCTAATGTACTAGTAGATTTAGCAAGATCAAATGATCAATATAATAAAGAAGAATAAATGGTTATAGTTTTTTTAAGGAATTTTATAAAGAAATTACTTTAAATGATTTCAATGTTTCTTTACGAACACTTCTATACATTATAGGTGATGTAATGCTAAATAAAGGGGGAATTAAGATAATATAAGTGATACATAGCAATATTTGATACGATCGATCATAATAAAATGCCTAATCAATGTTCCTCACTTAGTCATGTGAAAGATAAGGAATATAGCTCATCAAAAGCGGTTGCCCTTTCCTTATGGACACTAAATAACCTACATTATGGAAGAGCCGGAAATTAATGTTGCTAGGATAACTATTGAATATCGAGCTCTACACAAGGTTGGTCTATACATCTTGGGTTAAATAGGGTATGAAAAGAAAGATAAGTATGGTAAAGAAATTTAGAGACTATAACTCAAAGGAAGCCAAGAGAACAAAGAAAAGCAAAAAAGGTTACTATAGTTGCAACAAAGAGAGAAGTTAGGTCCTTCTAAGTACTAAAATAAGTAAATGCTTCTTTTAGTGGCCATTTAGATGAGTTTTAGAGTTAGGTACCTTCCATGCTCTAGAGTATGTAGAACACGTCCATTAAATGGGTATGAACCTTAGGAAACTAGGCATAGACCATGGGAGATCAAGTAAAGGGTAGGTTCTATAGGTTTGAAGTAGAGTTTATAGAATTTAGGAACCATCTTGGCAAAGTTATGGCAACAATGATTGCTATGTTTAAGTTTGAATCCTTTACAACTTTTTTTATGTTTTTATATCTTGTTACTTTTGATTATGCTTTGTTAGTAAAATATTATAGAGGGATATGTAAACTTATTCAAATTTTACCATTCTTGGCCTATTTATTGGATAATTTGCAATTTATTATTTTGAGGTTTAAAGGTTTTTATGATTTAGGGTATATGCAATAACCCTATGAATTTTTATGATGAGAATGCATTTGAATGTCATAATATAATACTTAAATGTGTTAAAGTTCTAAAGCTTGATATGATAAACTTAAAGATGGTTTTATTATGCTCAGCATGTTGAATCTATAAGGGAATGTTGAGTTTGAATGTGGTTCGAGGAATGAATAAGTTAATGTATGATAATATGTGTGGATTGGCCTTAAGGCATGAAAACCCAGTTAATACTTTAACAAATTATCACTAACAAGCAAGGGATAATGGATTAACCCAAATGAGAAGTACACAATCCAAAATAAATTATATATTAGGTAAGATTGATGTCAAATGAACATTTTATGAAAAATTTGATATTTCCAATAGATTGGTTGACTATTGCATCTCAAACAATTAACTATTGCATACTAGAACCCGCTAAATTAGATAAATTAAAACTTTGAAACTTCAAGGTGGTTGATGCACCCATAAATAAGATTAGGTTTGCATGGGATAGTAATTAGAAATTCAAGATGGAAATGGAGTAATAATGAAAGGACATGCCACTTGTGAACATAACACTACTATAATTCACTTTCATAATGCATTTACTCAACCAAGTAACTTGACTTAAGACAAACTTAGAAGGATAAATAGGGTGACGTCTACTTTAATGAGACTAAGTTTTAATATGAGTAAAAAAGGCATAGTTTAAGAAAAAAAGAGAAATAAATAAAATGAGAATAGTCCATTGTAAACTTAGTCTTAGAATGTAATAAGTTTACACTAACTTTTAGAATTTAAGGATGAATTTTTTAAATAGGGAAAGTATTGTTACACCTTCTTACAAATTTAAAATTTTATCAAGAGTAAAGAAGAAAAATAATGGGTGGTGAGTATGGTAAATAGAAGGAATACAAGATATAGATTAGTAGGGGAGTATAAGTGAGTGTTAGAAAGGATTTTGTGTAAAGGATGAAAAAATTCCTACTCCTTATAACCTTAGTTCAGCCTTCCCTTTCACACATTTTTCCTAATATTGAAGCACTCATTCTTCCCTTCATTCTTTTTCTTCTTGCTCCCTACTTCTGCAAGAAAAACTTCATAAATTCACAAAGGTAAGTGAAGCATTAAGTTGGAACCATCACATAACTAAGGTAAGGATTCCTAAACCTTGTTAATCTTGCACTATTTCTTTCTCTTAGAAATTTGATGAAGTTCATTTTAAGCATAAATGGAGAAATGAAGCCTTAATCAAGATATTTCGAAATCTTGGATGATTAGGTAGAAGAATAGCAAAGGCAACATTTCTAACCTTCCTTTAAGTAAGATAAGTGAATATTCTAACACAAATCTTAAATTTTCAAGGATTAGATATTTGATGAATAGTTAATAAAATTTGGTATTTCTATTTATTCTTAAGTTAATGATGAAATGAGTAAGATTTAATAATGAAATGACTCAAACTAGTTTCCTGTAAAAGGTTTGAGTGATTTAGTAAGCTTAAAATAAAAAAAAATAAATGGGTTTGAAAAAGGATAAAAGCCATTGTGAACAGTAGCTTTGTTATGAGAATTCTAAAGAAACCTAATAGAATAATCACCCATTATGCATGATACAATCGACCATTATGTTAGGCATTCACCAGAATCTCCACTCAATAGCAAATGGCCAATCAGTGCTCCTCTATTTTCTATAATTAAATGATGAATTACTTCAAAATGGCATGTTATTGAGATGGGGACTAGCCTAAGCAACTTCAAGAGTAATTTCAACTAATTGAAACACTAAGTGTCATAAGGTAAATTGTTAATAAAGGAAGATGGAATTAATTATATGTTTCCCATTTATTTCATTTCATCTTTGTTGTTCATGATGGAATAACTCTATTAAGGATCATGTAGCCATGCATTGAAGGCATAGGAGTGTTATTATGCATTATGAATGTGTTTATGATGGAGTAAATTATAATTATACCATAACAATGTTATGACCATACAAATGAGGCATAAGATTGATTCCAACTAAAATTGATGAATTTTTTAACATGTGTGATGAGACATATTAACTATATAAAAATTGGATTTGAGGGAAATAACTTATAAATAGTATAAGGTGGACACTAGAAAGATAAGAATGGAGCTTGTGAAAAGTAAAAGATTGACTAGAAGTCACAAGAAAATTTATTACTTTCATTATTTCTATAAATATTACTAATGTGATTATGACAATATGGTGTTTTATATTGTATTCCTTTCCAATCTATGTTAACATTACAAGATGATTGTGAATAGTTTGATATGTTGATATAAAGTCTTTTAGGGATGAATAAGTTTATATATGCTAAACACCAAGGATGGTTAGGTTAACTATATGCTTAAGGTTATAACTTGAATCTTCATTTAGTTAAACAATGGGAGTAAATCTCTAATTGGTAAGATGCATGTTAAATTTATAACTTTATTTTCTGCTTGTATATTCATTCAATAATTTTCCCTTATAGTATTTTTCAAAGAAAGTGATTCCCATTACTTAATGTCCAATCTAATAAAAGACAAATGAAATAGGTTAAGTAGTAACTATTAGTATAAAGTAAAAGTACAAGGGTAAAATCTTTATAGGAAGAGGGAATACAACACAAGTAGAAAAAAGTTAATTTGAAACATGGGAAGGAAAAAGTACTCCATTAAGCATTTTAATAGGTATATCTTTTCCTATTAGACATTACAAAATTGTACACTTAACGAGTTGGTGGGAGAATATGGCACTATTGAGTAGGCTAGTGGAAACCAGGAACTAGGATTTACACTGATCATAATTAGGTATCAATCATAATAATTGGGGAATTTTGAATCAATCCCAAGAGATTAAAAGCAATCAAAATTTTAAAGATTAATTATGGATGTACATCAATCAATTCAAATCGATTGTTAGGATCCCTCTAGTGAAATTCTGTTCTAGAAAATATTAATAAATTGCTTATTAAGTTATACTACCACTTGTAATCAATAATTTAGGAATATCATGACTTAAAATTTTTTTAGTAAACATTATCATTGCCCGTATTGATTATGAGCCATGGTTAAGTTATTAGCATAATTTTGAGCAAACTATATGTTTTTTCTCTCTTTAACAAAGTGTCCCATAAAATGCTAGTGATGTTTCGGAGATTTTGAATATTATATGTATTTATGGTGCATACATTTTTGTAATGCATATGCCTTCTTGTATATATATTATCCAGACATTGATTAGAACTATTATGCTTTAAATGCACAAGCTACCGCATAATACCTTTTATGCAAAGTTAATATGTAAAAGTTATATTTTATATGCATGTATATTTTTGCTTCTAATTAGTGTTATGTAATATGTGTGTGTTACATAATGAATATCAATCAATTCATATTCTTCTAGCATGAATATTTTGCATTAAAAATTCATATATGCTTAGTATAAGGTGTTGGAGTGCAAAATGCATGTTTATTATCTATCTTATATACATATGAAATTGTATTAGTTATATAGTAAACACTACCATAAAATAGCTTATTAATGTCAGTGGATAGACATTAGTTATCACTATCACCAATGTTTATTTTAACATGGTGATATTTTTAAAATTTTATAAAAGTTAAGAGGAAAGAGACTAATTAGGATTAATGTCTATATTGACATGGTGATATTTTCTAAATTAGCCATAAACTTACTACATCAGGTTTAAAATTAATTTATGTTTAAATTTTCATATGAAAATTTAAGACTTTAGTATTCTTCACAACCATATCTAAAAAGCATTTGAAGTGGCCCGTTAAGAAATGTAAAATTTAACACATTGATTTTTAACTTAATTGATATCAAAAAGTATACCAGTCATTGCTTATGCCAAAAAAGATGATTATAGGACATCAATCTTAAATTAATAATTGATGTTCATTATTTTTTACACTTTCTATAAATGTTACTTTTACTCTTTTTTGTGTTTTTGTTTGAATAATTCTTTGAAATGCTTCAAATTTTATGTAAGTACTCGATTCAGGATTTTTATGTCTTGTGCTCTTAAATATTTGAGATTGAGCAAGAGACATTAAAGTCTATAATAGGATGCTTCCACAGTTTATTATGACTCTTAAATATTCTAATGAGATCTTCCATATGAGACAATTCTCACATATCACTCCATAATATTTTGGCAATATCTATCTAACAGTCTTTCATTTTTATTACCAGAATTTCTATCAAAGAACTAAACTACCTCCAATTCTTCCATGAATACTTTCATGATTAAAATGGAGAAAATTATGAATAAATGGGAATTTCCATTCAGGATGATGATTTTGATACATAGTGATTTTACTATAGTTTTTGTGTACTAATATAAACATTTATTTTTTTAATTGCTAATTTAATATAGTTTCTATATAGGCTATTTTATGAAATATATAATTATTTAAAAAATAAGATGACATAATAAATTTGTAGAATTGTACTAATGATCTAGCATAGTCTTTGTATGATTAGATTGTTTTATGAAATTGTCACGACCTAATTTCAGGTATCGTAACTAGCGTAAAGACATCTAATTGGTATCTAACCAATCAGACATCTTTACAAGCCTGTAAGAAACTATATCTAACTATTTTATAATAAAAAGGGAATATATGATAGCATCAAATAATATAAGTAAGGTAAATTACATTGCATGTGCAATGAAAAATTAATCTATGATATTAATATACAGTAGCATAACAAAATTATTTAGTAATACACATAGACATTAACTGTACAATGAACAACTCAAAATAGTAATTTTTGTTACATTATGCCCCATGGAGATCAGAAGGTTTTATGCAGTATATCAACCCTCCATTGGAATCCCTTGTTCTTTATCTGTAAAATAAAATAATATCGAAAAAGAGTGAGTGTATAAAATACTCAGTAAGTAGCTACTCAATCTTTATCCCTATGATTTTTCCTGATCAATTTTATTTAATAAATATTTAGGAAGATTAAATAAATTCCATATACTTAACTTTATTCACATTTAATATCTACCACTGATTATATACATTATGTATTAATATTACATCAATAGAAATGACTAGTATAGTATACAAGTTTCCTCTTTATTTCTTTAGGCCAACTTTATCCCACTCGCCTCCAACATTTTCCCTCCACTTCTTACCACCCCTCTCCTTTTTCTAGAAGGATGCTACAAGCTATAGGCCAATCTCCCCCACACGTATCAAGTAACACAAATGAGCCTTTGTAAGCTTTTTATGCTAATTAAGTCAAAATCATGTCAATCCATCATAACAAAGGTATAGTCAATACTAACTAGCCATTAGCAACTTAGTTAATTTTTCTTTATCAATGTAACAAGTATAGATTTCAAATTTAACATTAAAGAGTGTAATTATTGCATATTCTCATAATGTATCATAATTTCAATACGTTAAACATTTCACAACTCAATCCAATCTATCACTATATTCTATACCATTAAAGAATATTCAAATAATTACAATAATTCAACACATTGTTCCAATAATATTCTAATATCATCACAATGTATTTCTAAGAATTAAATGCTTAGTGTATTTTACAAATATTCATTCAACAATACTATTTACGTTCAGATTCCAGAACAGGACAGTAGAGGGTATGTTACCATAAGAGACCCTTTTATGTCTTCTAAAACACCTCCAAAATTTCTCAAATAATTATATGATGTTCTTAACATGTTAATTAACAAATATTAGCCTTTAGATTTCATAATTAATCAAGAGAATATGCCCATAAAATTCATGAATCATGCCCTTCCAAAATAATTTCAATCTCTAGCAGTACTAGAGTTCTAAAATTGTAGGAATTTATTCACCAGGAAAATGAGCTTCAATTATCACAAAAATTTACTAAGTTTTAACCAACACATGGAAGTAATTTTTATGGAATTTTTACTCATCATTTAGTACCCCAAATAATTCAAGAATAGAAGTAAAATTATTTACATCTTGTTTTTGGGCGAGTTGCACCTTTATGTAGAAATGTCCCTTGTTCAAATTTCTAAAAATTCCTAATAAATTCTATGTGTATCTTGACATCATAATTTTGAATTTTTAAGATGTTCTAGAATGTCCCTAAAATTTATGATTTAGTTTTGGATTTTCAGGAATTCAAGAAGCAAAATCAGCAAAATAATTTCTAAGCTCTTTCTATTCCATCTACACTCAAGACTTAACAAATGGTAATCTAATCATTCACTCATGCTAATATTATTTTAATATCTTTAAATACAACTTAAGAATACTAGTTTTCAGCACCATGCCTTCATTGCATGGCCACACACCTAGCTTCATGAAATCATAATTCTAGAAAGCAATATTGGCAAATTTATAATCAAAATTCAATGAAAAATCAAGTAAGTTGCTACTCACCCTAAGTTTTATACTTTCTAATGTGCTAGAGGATCCTTAGAGCTAGTTGAACTCTAGTCAAAATAATAAACCAAATTTTAGAGAACTTTGAAGAAGATATTCCATGAAGGCATGAAAAAAAAAAGTTGCATGGTTACCTCTTGAAATCTTATAGGAAATTTTCTTGTAGAAATCTTCTATGAATTAAAAGTGAGCTTAAAAGTTGGCTAATATAGGGAGGGAGCCATAGTTTTTGCTAAAGAAGAATGCAAAAAATTTGTGTTTAGAAGTGGTAAAAAGAGTTTCAAGAAAAAGGTTAAATTTGGAAGTTAAAATGCGAACCAATCATCTTTAAGTATGTGGAGTTGCTTTAAGAAATTTTTGCTGATTATTTGACAAACATGGGGACACATTTTTGCTACTAAAAATGACTAGAAAAATAGAGAAGAATGGAGAGAATTCAAGAGAATTCTATAGATAAAAATTTTATTACAAAAATACTCCTCATATTTCTCACTTTTTCCATCTTTATCCTTAGCTTTCCTCCTTTTGGAACTTCCAAAACTCAATTTGGGCTTCTAGAAAAATTTCAAATCATCCTAAAAGGAATTTAAATGATCCAGATTCAATTATATCAGTTCCGGACTTATTTTATTGAATTTCGGCTCACCCGATCCCCAAAAATCGAGTTAAACTCTATCAAAATTCCTCTAATCTTTTAGGCATATTTCTAACAATATTTTAAATTAAATTTTATCTCTATCAATGTTTCAAAGGGTTTGGAAAACTTCTCAAGAGATTACCCATCTCTAAAATCTCCCTAAACTGAACACATTTAACTGGGAAGTGCTAATTTACTTTGATACTTTAAGAGTAGTTCTTAGGAAAAAATCTCCTAGAGATATTATAGAAATAAAAATAAATGTAATGATTTTGAAAGAAATAAAATATCAAAATTAATTTTTAAAATTGTTTATCTCTTTTCTTATCTAATTGTACTATAAATTGTACCAATTAGAAGATATCATAATGCAAATAACTTTCTATATAAATTCAAAATTTGATTATAGATAGCATAATTGATATAAAAAATTTTCAAAACTATAAAACATTGATTTTTTTATAAAATTGCCATTTAAAAGTAGTTTAAACATCTCTAATGAGAAAATGCAAGCTTTAACACATCGATTTAAGAATCAACTGATGCCAAACTTCATGAGATTTATAATGTTTTGAGAAACAACAAAATATTAAGACATCAATTATCTGTAAAATCATTGTCCAAAAATTACAATTCAAAAGTCACTCTAAGAAATGTAAAATATTTATATGTCAATTTTGGATTTAACTAATTTCTAAGGTTATAAAGTTATGACAATTATCACTTCTTTTGAAAAATGAGAATATTTAAGACATTGATTTTACACAAATAACTAAAGTCTATAGTTTTCAGTAATGTTTATAAATTTGAGTTCATTCTCCATTTTAAACATATCAGTGATACCTTAACCTCTTTTATCTAATTATAGAGTTTATGTGGATAAAAAAAATAACTCCCTTATCATTTCATCTAACATATTTATAGACTTTAGAGAAATATGATTTGTTCTGCTTTTATACATTCACAAGTATGTAAATATATTTGATGAAATGGTAAGAGAGTTGTCTTTATCCTCTATACTAATTGTAACTTAGGTAACGAAGGCAAATATATTGTCTAAATTCTTAATTTACCAATATTTAAGGAATATCGCCATTGGATAATGGTAGTGAAGAGCCTTAGCACAGAGGATGTCAATAAGATTAAGCAACGTATATTATCTTTTCTATTTTATTTATGTAATATTAGAGTAAAATTGCTTTTATTATTATAACCATATATGAAAATGGATAAAATTGAATAATAAGTTTGGGTAACTAGGTGTCTCTTTTCTTATATTTTTGTAAATTCACATTCAATATGTTTGTATTAACATAAACTATGTTTGAATTATAAATAATTATTCTAAAATGGCATGTGCTCACTATTAAAAAGGAAAGTTGTAAACATAATATGTGATGACACCATACTACTAAATATGTTGTCATTATAGTTTTAAGTGTTCACATTTAAGATATTGTTTCAACAAATATATAGCTATGAATATAGAATGAAGAAACAAGAAATATAACTCATTTTTATAATTAAGAGTGCATTCATGTTAAGTTTATATCTTTAGGAATTAATATAAAGCTTATATAAAAGAAATATGTAAACTTAAGTCATATTTTAAAGAGTGTTATTTACTTAAATTTAATATTTTCAAACTTTATATATATATATATTTGTCATATACATATTTAAAGTTTAATTATATTAAAGTACATATTATTTGTTATTATTAATTAAACATGATATATGAATTGTTTTATATGTCAATTGTTGTATAAAATTGAAAACAAAAGTGTAGATGAATTTTGATCTTATTAATTAAATTAAATTAAATAATTCATAAAATTCTAAATGCTAAAACATATATAGTAGGATAAGATTTGTCATTAAGTTATGTACACTCTAATAATAATAATAATAAAAAACTTATAATATTTTCTTTATAATAATCTATTATTGATATTAAAATTAAGGAAAAACAAATTTCACCTTTAGATTAATAAGTTATGTGGCCATTTTTAATAGGAGTAAAAATGTAATAGGAAAATCAAAGAGTTTTTAGCGTTTTCTATTTAGGACTTAACATTATTTATAAATTTAATTTATTAATGTTAGTATTTTTTAAGACCTAAATAAATTACTATTAAATTAATAGGTGCAATATGATACTTAAACCTAATATAATATAATTTAGTATGAATTTTATGATGGGTAGGATTCATAATCCAATTAAGGTAATTATATTAATGAGATCTTTACCTCTCTAGTACTACATAACTCACATTTATCCTATTGAAATATAGAGAAAGTACATGGTTTAGGATTTTACAGAGGGAATGATTCCTTTCACCCTTTTTTTGTGTTTATTTTTAAGGATTTATTTTGGATTTTACTTAATTGTGGATTATAGAAAAGTTAATAAATTTGTAGAGGTACAGAGGCAATAATTTTTTTAAAAAAGCTATGCATGTCCTAGGTGATTGGAGTAAAGGCTTGTAAATATTCATTTCTCTTTTTTACTTTTTTATCAATTTTATCCAAATTACTTAATGAATTTTATACTATGATATATAATCAATAACAATCCAATAAATTGTGAAATCAGAAAATATTTCCATCAATAGGTATTAGAATTCGAGTTAATTATATTTTATGGTTGAATTTATTGTACTTGTTAAGGAAAATATGGTTTTGTCTGCATGAATTATGGGATATGTGTTTAATAGTGATTTAGGTAAAGCATAAAAATTTATTCCTCACTTCTACATTTTTTTTATCAATTTTATCCTAAATTGCTTTATGAATTTTATACTATGATACATAATCAATAATGATCCAAGAAATTGTTAAATTAGAAAATATTTTCATTAATTAGTATCAAAACCCAAGTTAATTATGTTTTAGAGTTGAATTTATTGTACAAATTAGGGAAAGTATGGTTTTACTTGCATGAATTATGGGATGTGTGTTTAACACCTTGTTATCTACTATATATGTGTGTGTGTGTGTGTGTGTGTGTTGGTTGGATTGAGGCATATGAAATGGTTTTCTACTCCATTGAAAAAATGCATATGTATACATGTACCTTGCATATTAAATTTAATTTTCTTTCTAACAACCCATGTTTTCATTTATATGCAATTTGCTTTTCTTTGATTTTGAAAGTATATATCATGAAACCTTGATTTTAGCAAATCTCTATTTGCAATGATTTCATGCTATGCCTATGCATGTTCCATGATCTTGTGTGAATTCAATTTCTATTATATGAGATACTTGTTTCGTGTAAAAAAATGGAAGAATTAGTTTTGAAGTTTATGGAAACTATATGGCTTCTACTTATGCTTGCACACATGTCATTAGTTGTAGGAAATACAAGAAGCACATGTAACTCTTCCTTTTTGTGTTATAGTTATGTCAATCATGGTGCATGAATTTTAAAGGCATTATCTGCCCTATATGTGTTTAGTTTTTAAACGTCTAATGCAATATATGTGTGCCATATAGTGAATAAGGAATTCATGCTTTCATAGCAAATACACACTATTATTTCTAAATTAATAGATATATAAGTTTTTTGCTTCACATGACTACTTTGTATACATAAAGTGTGTGGTGTGTGTGTATGGTTACATTAAATACATGCATAAATGTTATGCTATTTTACTATGAAAATTATATAGCTTAAATGTATTATTGGGCTTCTATTATAGTTACTTAACTTTTTAGAAAGATACAAGCAAAGTAATAATTCTGATGACAATTTTTTTCCAAAAGGAAATTTGATTTTGGTTCTATTATTACCTGCCTGAGAAATTAGAATAGTTTGGTTGAATTTATTCTATAATAAATCATGTCACCACTATTTGCGAGTTTCTCAAACTTAAAGTTTCAAAAGTAATAAAATTACCTTTAAAACCATACAAGTTGTTTGAAAGATTTCGAGATTTTTTTAAACCAAATTTAACATAGTTATAAATCAAACATTGATCATGTTATTCTAAAACCACAATTTGCAAGTGAAAGAAATCATTTTGAAGGTCGAAAACATAACAAGTATCCAAGAACTATTAAGCTTATTTCTCAAATTTTGGAAATTTTTTTAAACTAAAATTTTGCACGATTTTCAATAATAAAAGGATAGGATCAATTAAGATATCATATTTAGAGTGGTTTAGAGCGAAGCCAATGTAAAAAATGCATAAAATGCATGAAAATAGATTAGGTTTAGTCGTGAGTCGTAATTAGGTCAACTTGATCACAATTATAGACACAAGAAAGGAATAAGGTGACATTGTAGCATAAGTATGTGATGCCATTGATAATGCCTGGGATCTATGTACTATATTAAGGGTGGAATTTCAAGGTGGTGATTGCATCATTGCACTTTACTCTCCGAGCATATAATTATGGATATTTTTTCATATTTTTTTATAATTAAAATTATTTTGTTAGTTTTTACCTATTTTATTTAAATATTTTTTATTTTATTTTAAGTTAAAAAACTTACTATATAATTCTTATACCTGAAGCTGCCTTTCATAATTTATATGATGACATAATAATTTTGCACATTATTATGTATTAATATAAGAATTACAAAGTGTTCATATTATGATATTAAATTTTATATAGTTATGTATTTACTTTTTATGGGGTCAATTGCATAAAATTTTGCCAACAAAACAAAATTTGAAAATTTATTTTAAAGTGTATCAAGAAGGGTACAATGTTAATTATATTAAAAACTCATTCAACATTATATTATTAATATAGCTTGTTAGCAATAAAATAAATATAGGGTTAAGTATTATATTTGTAAAATTTTTAGACACCCATTATAGTATCAAGTTTTAAGAGTATAATATTCAATTATTGTATTATGTTACCTATTTAATAGTAGGTCTTGTAAAATATTATTGTATTAATTGTATAGTTTTTATTAGAAAAATGTAAGCATAATTAAAGTAATTACAAGCATTAATAGATTAATACATTTTTCTCAATTTCAATGCCAATGTAATTAACCTCAATAAAAACTGTAAATGGGCCAAATCTTAAAACTATATATGGGCAATGCAAGTATGGACATGATGATCATAGAAAAAGAACCCATTGTTAATGTGAATTCAAGTAATAAACAAAGGGAAAAATATGAAAAGTTAATGTAGTCAAATCAAGTTTGTCAAATGGTCATGAAATACACTATGGATTGAATCATCAGAGAAAGCACTCTTAATTCTAAGGATACTAAAACCTTCCTTGATTCTCTTAGTGAAAATTTTGTAAAACTTGATAAAATACAAAAAAGCTACTATCTCTCACTACATGAGAAAATGGTTCATGATAGAGTTAATGGAGAGCAAGAACATATTCTAAAATTAATCAATTATTACAACAAGCTAAAAAATATGAATTTTGATCTCAAAGATAATTTTTTGATCTGATGAGCATTGAAGTCATTACCTTTGTTATTTGACATTCTAAATACCTCATATAACACTAAAAAATGCGAATGGATAACTAGCAAAATGATATCCAAAACATGAGAAAAGGGAAAGTTCAAATGATCAATCTTGTTTTTTATGGTTCAACTTCAAAACAAGTAAAAAAGGGGCATTTTAGAAACAATCATAAGGGATCCACACATGATTAGAAAAAAAAAAAGGATAGATAAAGGATAACTAACTCAAGCCTAAGAAATCATAATTTAAAGGAGATTGCAAGTTCTATAAGAAATCTAGGCATAAAAATATGGATTGCTTCCAATGTAAGAGATAAGCATATGAAAATAAGAAAGATTCGATGAAACCTGAGGAAGTTATGAAATAAAATATCATTCAAGCATATTAGAGCTGAAGATAGTTGTTTTACATCTATGATTTTCTTTGTACTAAAAACATAGTACATTGTATTTTTCATTAATGGAACTTATTTTTTTATCTTATTATATCTTAATGAATATTTCACAATTTTGATTAATAAAATTTATTTTTATTTATAAATATATGTTTATTTTGGCACATTGTTTTGATGGATTACATTGACATTTCTGACTTAAATTTTGCAAAATCCATTAAAACTTGATTTTAAAAAGCATCTCTAGGTTTTTAACTATCAATTTATTTAAGGCATGTTTTAAATAGTAAGAGTTGTAAAATGCTCAAAGGGTGGGAGTTAGAAAGAAAATGTAGTGACTTCATTAGAACCATAAACTAATAAGTCATCTTTTATCATCCCATGGTCAGGTCTAATGCAACCAATATAGTAAAAAACTTAATGAATGAAAATATTTTAAGGATGTCCTATAAATTTTACTAGGTTTTTCATATTAGAACATAGTGATAGAATGTCAGTTGGTTTAATTGCATGAGATTGAATATGGGATCAACTTGAACTACTCATGACTAATAAGCTGATTTAAAACAAATAAAATTTTAAGTTTAGAAAGGATACTTAAATGAAAAACTAAGGGTTTAAGATTAGGTCAGTAGTCATGGGGCTACACTTAAAAGGAAGGCATAAACTGTAAAAAGATTTCCTCATCAGTGATACCCTAAAACTTACTCTAACTCATTGTGATATAAGTAGCTTATTTCAATAGAAGCTATGTCTATTAAAGATTAAAATAGCCTTCCTAAATTGGTAACATATTGGAAATAGTATGAAATAGCCAAATAATTTTTAAGAGAAAGATAAAGAAAATCATGTATAGAAAATAAAAAAGTTTATCTAGACAATTGTATCTTAATTTTAATAGGATTGTCACCATTCTTAAATTCAAATAGAGAAGTGCATACTAGCCTATGATGATGAGCATAAGTGGTTTGACAATTCTAGTTCTGCACAACAACATTTTTCTTATCTATGATAATGTAAAGATGTTGATTAAGAAAAAACAATCAAAATGATAAGACATAAGAATGCTTTTCTTGTCTTGGACATTAAGATTCATCATTATATGTCTCAAGGGTACTTGGCTTATCTTAATGATTGTATGAAAAGACTCAATATGTCAATATACTTTCACTTAGTTTATCAATTCAAAAGGATGATATTTTCTTAAATGCCTAATATTTTCAAAATGATGAAGAAAAGAAATGATAAAGAATGTCTTATATGCATCGATCATTGGTAACCTGATATGTGCTTAGGTCAAAGATGTTAGATTGCTATTAAAGGAATGATGAGGCACCTACATGGTATAAATGGCTACATACTAACTTATAGGAAATTGAATGACCTTACAATTGCAAGCTACTTAAATTTATCTAGTTGGTTGTTCAAGTAATCATGATTCTATTTCTAGATACATATTATGATAGTAAAAAGAGTTATGTCATAAAAAATACTAAGCAATGATTTATAAAAATCTCCATTATAAAGGTAGGGCATGCCATGAGATATGAATATTCTTGTAAAGCTATTCCGTTAAGGGATTTTTTCCTTAACCATTTATGTTTTATTGCAACAATACTACTACCATGGTTTTTTGTTTGAACAATAAAGATTTTGCCTATATAAAGGACTTTAATGTGAAGTAGTAATTTATAAGAGAAAGAGAGGAAAGATATGTAAGCATATTACTTGCATTTCCCATGGATTATATGCTAATGGATCCACTATCTAAAGGCTTATGAATGGGTATAAATCATGAATATGTAAATAATATAGACTTGTCTAAGCCTTTTGGTGTTCTAAGTTAGTAAGAGTTTTTATAATATGAACTTATTGTCATCTCAAGATATAATTAAACAAAATATTTATTATGAAATATTAATAGTATCGCCATACATTTTGTGCATATTTTTTTTTGTTATGGCATGTTATTAAAGATATTTAGACTTTATCTCATTATTATATTAAGAATGTTGACACTCATTAGGCATCTTAGCTGAATACCGAGACTATTGCATAAGGATTTACAAATAGTCATATTAAAGTTATATAAATCCTTCTATACACATTTATATTTATTAATATCATTATCAAATATTAATTATTTTGGTCATTGAGGTGTAGGTATGTGATATGCTTGATATTAAGATACCTTTCAAATATAATATTTTATGCTATTAAATGCTTATAATCTTAATTAAGCCTATGGTTAAAATTTTACCATTTAATATTAACATTAATTTTCTTAAAATGGTCAATCTTTATAAATTATATGATTTTAAGTAAGAGATTGTTGGAATTTTCTATTGTAAGCCTTATATTATTTATAAATTTAATTTATTAATGTTAATATTATTTAAATCCTAAATAAGTGACTATTAAAGTAATGAGTGTAATTTGGTACTTAAACTTAATATGATCTGATTGGGTATGAATCATTTGATGTATAAGATCCAAGACCCAACTTAATTAATTATATCAATAGGATCTTTACCTCTCTAACATTACATGAATTTGCATTCATCCTATTAGAATATAGAGAAAGTATGTTAGTAAGGGTTTTGTTGAAGGAATGACTCCTTTTACCCTTATTTTATTTGTATTTATTTTTAGGGATTTATTTGAGGTTCTACTTGACCATGGATTATACAAGAATTTATAAATTCTCAAACGTGTAAAGGCTATAATTTTCTTGAAAGAAGCCATAGATATCTTCAGTGATTCAAGTAATGCCCTATAAAAGTTTATTTCTCTCTTCTACTTGATTTTTTTTATCAAATTTCTCCAAAATTGCTTGTAAAATCATACTATGATACATACTCAACAATGATCCATGAAATTATTAAATTAGAAAATATTTTCTTCAAAAGTGGTGTCACTTTTTCAATTATAATACTTGTGAGGGTTGAAAATACAAAAGGTTAAGTCTTTTTTGCTATTCATTAGCATCACTTTTCAAATGATAAGATCTCACCATCCAAAACAAATCTTATTTGATATTCTTTCTATCCAACGGTTAATACAGAGCCAACACATTAAGATACGTTGTCTTACTATTAGTAACAGGGCATTATTATCTCACTGAAACATCAAATCAAACTTGAACATAAAATATAAATAAATGAATCCAAATAACCACAATGATAAGCCTAAAATGATAGTTTATTTTATAGATATGATATTTTCAACCTAAATTTAAAAAAATGAAAAAAAAAGAAGAAAGGTTTAACAAACTTATCAATGAAAAAAATTGCTTTTAACCAATAACACAAACCAAAAAATAAAATTATCAATTCATTTTAGATGGAAATAATATTCAAAATTTCAATATAAATCACAAAGTAGATAATTTAGGTTTTCATCAATCAAGTGGACTATTATTTACATAATATTTTTCCTTTAAAAAATAAAATATTTTTTAAGAAGTAAAATATTTTATTAGGATAAACTTTGAAGGTTAACAACATTATTGAGGGCAAACATTTGAATTAAGGGAGGAATATAATATAAAAACCTTGTCCCACTTTTAATAACAATAACAACTTATTTGGTAGGTTCATGAGTAGCCCTATTACAAATCCTTAGACATAAACATACCATCAAGATTCATATACCCCAATCAAAGCATCTGCAATTGTCTTATAATCACTATCAATTATTGTATCTTTTTTAAGAAAATTGTACAAAACTACTAATGCTTTTTCAATAACTAGTAATTCAACTATTTAAACTAAACTACACTTTTAATTATCATACCACATTCTAAGCATTTTGCTAGTATGATTTTAAGCTAAAATGACCATTATAGCCTCCTACATCAACATTAAACATAAATACTAATTTAGGAGGAAAAGGCCCAATTGTTTCACCTCAAACTAATGTTAGAGGGCCCATTTTCCTTAAAAACCTAATTAGGCACTTATAGCAGTTAAAGGTAATCCTTCTTTTCAAATATGTCTCAATCAATCAGCCATATGAATAGTTCTAAGTCCACCTTAACACCCCGATGCACTAGTTCATTTCAAGTTATCCAAGCTTGATAATAAGCTATCATTAAGAAGAGTAGCATTTGTTAACATAGGTTTATGTCTGCAATGGTACCCAACTGTAGACAACCAAGAAGTAGATCAACCATGAAGCTTTATAATGATTGGAACTATAGCAATTCAATTCAAACTCCCAAACCTAAAACCGAAAAAAGGTATTAGTAAGTAACCCTAGAAGAGGTGTAATTCAATCTTTAGCACAACTAAATATACTGAACAAATCTTAGTGATTTTAAAATATTTTTTTGACAATATATATCCAACATTTCATCCTAATCAATTTGCAATTCTAATGACCACCTAAATTTTATATGAGGTGAAACACCATAAAGAATAATAAAAAAATATTTTTAAAATTTTTTTTAAGGAGACATAATTATATTATTTGGAGAAAACAAAGGTAAAATTTCTTATGTGCTTACTATAGACTTCTTTAATTAAATCATGATATGCATATTAATTGTTCTATTTAATTAATATTAATAATTACAATTGGATAATTATAACTATTAATGTTAAAATTATTTTCTTTAAAAAGGGCAATTAATACCTATGTGATTTGATTGAAAAACTTTCTAGCAAATACTTATGGAACTTTGCCTAAGTTTTGTTCTATAAAATATTCTCTTACTTTTACTTGGCAAGAAGAAATTGGTATAATTTTCAATATTTTGATATTTGAAAAGTACAATTTTTTATTTAATTTAAATTACATAAATCCCCTTTTTAGTTTCTAAAATACACATAAACCTCCCTCTAATTTATCAAAAAAGGCTACTACCAAACCTTTTTTGAAAATTCTATTAAGAGAATGTTAATTTTAACCATTAAATTATAATAAGAGATCAAATAGATTATTTAGAGACCAAATTGCTACTTATTTTACTCCAAATTTTAGAGCCTTTCTTATACATAATGTTTTGACTAAAAGTTTTCATTATGCCTTTTTTTCTCATACAAAGAACATGCCCTTACCAAAAATTTTTGTTTTATATTTTTTTCTTATAAGTATTGATTTTAATATTTAAAGTGTAATGTCAACCATTCTAAACCTTTGAGCATAAAACACCAATAAATAGGATAGTGTATTAAATGACTTCAAAAAATTAATAACATAAATAGCATTGTTATATACACTAAAAATAGAATTCAAAATTAAGTTTTGAATGTAAATAAAGAGTTGTCATTAAATACTAAATGGTGGGACAAATTTATAAAGTTTAATTTAATGGATATAAAAGAGTCAAAATCAAATTTTGAATCTCATTTTTAGTATTTATAGTATTTTTGTAACATAAAATAAGTGCATTAAATAAATTATAAAATTGTAAGTGTTAAAACTTGAAAAGTTAAATCTTTTATTTAGCGATAATTTTAAACATAAAAAATATTCATTAAACTTTAAATATTAAAATCAATACACATGGGGGGAAAATGCAAATAAAAACTTTTGATAAAAATATGTTTGAAAAAAACTTCAAACTTTGGAGTAAAATGAGTATGGAAACTTATATATGCAAAGAAAGAATAGTTGGGTTAGAAAATAATCTTTTTAACTTTTAATTATGTTCTAACAATTAAAATAAGTATTCTTTTAACAGAATTTTTAATATTAACTTAGTAGAAGCTTTTCTATAAAATTGAGGAAAGTCTGTATATATTTTAAAATTAGATGGAAGGTATGTGTGACTTTAACTAAATTCAGGAGATATCCTTGCATTTTTCTTTTTAACATATGTAAATCCTACAATATTGACTAGTAAAAAACAAAATTAACAATTGATTTCTTTCTACTAGGCTTGTGACGAGACGAAGTTCATTGTAGAACTTAATTTTTTTAGAAGACATAGAAGTTAAGATATGAAATAAGATGAAAAAAATAACATGATTATTTTTACTCCCACCTAAATAAAAAGAAGTCAATTTTCAATTTTATCATTCATATGTCAATTTTGTGAGATTCATATGTATTGAAAATTATACTTTTAAATTTATAAAGTATTAAAAATTATAATATCACTTTTTTAATAGACAAAAATAAAAATATGTATTATAATCTCCCTAATTATATATTAGCTATGGCATTGTATCAATTTCACTACCAATGTAATTTTCTCTCATGTTAGAGTAAACATCACTTGTCAATATATAAGTCAAAGCTTTCTCTCCTTGAGTGGTGCACACCTCTCTTCCCTAGTGCGTCTATGTTTTCCTTTCTCCCTATTTATATATTAGCCATGGCTTTGTATAAGACTCACTAGTGAAGTAATTTTCTCCCATGTTAGAGTGCATATCACTTGCTAACATATATGCCAAAGCTTTCTCTATTTGAACGGTGCACATCACTCTCCCTTGATACATCTATGTTTTCCTTTTGAAAAAATTTCATTGAATGCATTTCCATTTTGAAGGAATTTCACTAATTTGTACTAATAATTTTGCATTTTCCATTCTAAGAAATTTTGCTAATTTTGTTTCCTTTTTTGAGAAATCTCATGAATTTCCTATGTTGATGCTTTCACATTTTTCTTTTGGAAAAATTTGACTAATTTCATTTTTTTGAGTAATCTTGCATTCTTGCAATAATTTTCCATGTTAATGCTCATACTCTACTCGATTTTCAATTATAATAATTATTGAATCTTTTCCTTTTTATTTTCATAGAAAATCACTTAACATCAAGAAATTTATTTGGATACAGATTTATTTAATGTATTATTACATTCTCTCTTTATATATATATATATATATATATATATATATATATATATATATATATATATATATATATATATATTGCAGTTTCATATTTCATTTTCCTTCTATTTTAGGTGACTAGTATGTAGCTTTCTCTTCTTAAATTGTTGCTTTATCTCACCACTACTTGCCAAATCGGAAGCATCTTTAGCCAACACTATTATATCCAAGTTTCTGTTGTTCCACCATAAAATTTCACTAACCTTGGTTTGAGTCCTTTTTTAAATCAATGAGTTATTCTTGCTTTTCTTTTAGAATATTTCAATTTTATAATTTGAATTTTTTTGGATTATTATTTATGTTTGGATTTGTTGATTTCATCTTCCCTTTAATTTGAAAATTTTGGATTATTATCCATCTTTTTTTTTAAATCTTTCTCAATCCTTCTTTGTAATTTTTGTTTAATGTTAAATTATCTTTGTCTTTCTACTTGCATTAAAGAAAAAAGTTTTTTCATTCTTTTTGATTTTTTAATCTTTGCTACAAAAGATTATATCTATGGAGATAATAAAAATGTAAAGTTATGCATAAAGTGTGCTTTGAATATTGATGGTGCATCACCGAAAAAATATTTTTCATTCTTTCATTATTTTTTTATATTGATGGTGCATTGAATAAGTTTCCTATGCATTTGGTTTTGCAATCTTGGAACATAGGCAAAAGATATGAGTGAGGGGTAAAATATATCATTAAGACAAGATAGAAAGCAACATTTTTGAAGCCATTGCATATACTATTTTCTAGAGTTGATAACAATAACTTCTTTCATCATTTTTATCATCCTACAATCTAAAAATACCATTTTTATTTATGTCAAAGAATATATCTACAACATGATCTATTTAATTGTGTTGAAATTCTATTATCTTTATTTTGTTATACATGCCAAATTTTCATATAATTAATGATCCAATTAAGTTTAATAATATTGATAATTGCTTGTTAATAATCAAATATGATTGTTTAATCAATAAACTAATGAGAAATACACTCAATTTTACAACATTTTCATTTCAATTAATAAATGTGTTGGATTGTTTATAATTTTGTTTCATTTGATTCTTATATATTGTAGATCTTGAGAAGTACTCAATTTTTAATAGCATTTTCATTTGATTATTCCTACTTCAAACATTGCAATCCCATTTATTATTGTTGCTATGCTTTTGAAATATAGACTTAAAGAAGGAAATGAGCACATTATAGATAAGTATATGATGATTGTATGATAAGCTACTTTGTTTATGCAATAACATTTGCATTTATTACAAGATTCATATTCAGTCCTTTTCTAAATATCATGATAGTTTAGTTGATAAAAATCCTCTACCATTCAGTTGTTTAATTTGACTATCTTAATAGATACTAACATTTTTATATTACTTTATTATGTGTTGAATAGGAATTATATTATGATGTTAATGAGTAAGATTTTTCCTACTACAAACATCTTCAAAGAAAATGTAATGCATTTTTGTTCAAAACATGCAATAATATTGATATTGGAATTGGGTAGATAATCCCCTATATAAGGGACATACAAAAGAATAGAACTATAAAAAGCATTTTATTATTCAATAATTTTTTAAAAAAAGTATCTTGTGCTACAATAGGATTATTAACAAGATATAATTAATTAGATGACATAGTATCAACATTAAATATGAAATTTAAAATTATTTAATACTACAATATTGTATCTTTCTTTTATATTGCAATATTTTACCACTTCTGTAATGTATCTTTCTTTTATCACTTTAATTTATTAAATATATTAAAGTGAATTTAAAATATATCCATTTTATTAAATTAATTCTTTTATATTTATAAAATAAAATTTATTACTAATTATATAAAAAATTACATATTTAAAATTAGTAAAAATCCATGTAAAAAACTAGTGGATTCATACAAATGTTTCTCTTTCACTAAAACATGTGTGCACCCACACACGAAATATTTAGAAGTGACGTATAGGTCATTACTCCTTGGTATTTTTAAAATTATGCATTATTATTAAGTAAAAAATGTAAATTAACTTAGAGAGATGATTTTATTTCACCCACGCTTTTTTTGGAAGCTTGGATTTAACAATCAAGAACTTGTTAATAGCTGCAATTAACCCGCGCTGTCAACATATGGATGGAAAACGTTAATCACGTAATTTTCGTAAGATTATTTTTACACGTGCCGATCTTTCATTGGTAGTTTTTTTTTATATGTATTTATATTTTATTAGTTGGAAATTAAAAATACAACTCAGCATTTTTAATTCTACATTATTAACTTTCAACCGGGGAACGCTAGGGAGGTGAGCCCCATTATTTTTTGCATCACTCGCTGCACCCACTAACCTGCCATTTTAGTTTCATCTAGAGTAGAGGATTAGCGGCTAGGCTTAGCAGTGCTTGAGTGAAGGTGATACGAGGGGGAAGACGAAGGGATTGCATAAAAGAGAAAAGATGAAAAAGGAGTTTAAAAAACGGAATAGTTTGAGACAAAAAGGCAGAGTTATGTTTTTATTGCAACCAAGGATTTAAAAAATCGGGCTGCGAGCATAATATTACGTGCAATATTGCAGCTGCAGAATACACCATATTCACAATTTCTCATAATTTTGCAATGTGATGGCCTTTTTTTTTTGACATTTTCTCGCAGGCAAAATCACAACTGTGAAACCGCAGTTTAAATATCTATCACAACAAAGCAGGTTATGATCAACGGGACTCCAATTCTACTATATGTGATTTCGAGCGTGGAGAGGTTAAAATACCGTTTTAACATTTTTTACGAAACTTATTTTCGTTTTACCGTTCTTTCGAAACTTATTACCAAAATACGCACATAGGGGGGAGGCGCCATGTGGATAGGGGCGCCATCCAGGATGGCGCCTCTGACAACCTTTGAGGGCGCCATTCAAGGTGGCGCCCTCGGTCCCATTTATTCCAATTTTTCCTTTCAAAAATAATTAATTTTGATATCATTTGAAAATAAAAATTTTAAAAAAATAATATATAATTGTGACTCAAAAAAATATTTGAAAATAAATTACTCATTTTATAATTATATTTGATATCATATAAAAATATGTTAACTCCACTTTGATATCTAATATATAAATTTATTATAGGAATTAAATAAGAAAGTAGTAAATGATAATAATATAATGAATAAAAATAATAAATATGTGACTCAAAAAAAATATTTGAAAATAAATTACTCATTTTATAATTATATTTGATATCATATAAAAATATGTTAACTCCACTTTGATATCTAATATATAAATTTATTATAGGAATTAAATAAGAAAGTAGTAAATGATAATAATATAATGAATAAAAATAATAAATATTTAGTAGATAATTAAATATTATTTTAAAAATATAGGATCAATAAAGAATAATTACGTAATTTATTTTAATGTCTCTCAAAATCTGATCCAATGACACTTATTATTTATCAATTTTTAAAATTATAAACTTCTAACGTTTGGAATTATATTATTACAAGTAATTATTTAATATGTTATTACACATAAGTAAATTTATTGAATTATTCAATAAATTTTTTATTTACGAACTTGAAGATTGTTAAAAATGAAAAGAAATATAATGAAATAAATATGTTTATCTTATTTTATATTTATTTCAATAATATTATTGTCACTTTATATTTATCTCAATAAAATTATTTTTATTTTGTAACAAAGTAAATACGAAATGACGAGGTTGAAGATAGCTAAAAATTTAAGAAAAATTATAATTCATTTTTTAAGAAACTATTTTGGCAATGAGAGGAAAAAGTACCAATTAACTATTTTTTAAGAAACTATTATTCGTTTTATCGTTCCTTCGAAAATATTTTATCGAAATAAGCACAAAAGATACGCACAGCGATGGAGAGACGCCAAATGGTTTGTAGAGGTACGATAGATGAAATGGCGTCGTTGGCGCTGAAGGGAAGGGACGGCAGGCGATATGACACATTTGGCCTACGGCACCCTCGCTCCTCATTTCTAAGTTAATTAGCCGGTGACCGTATCGACTGTGAATCCTAGAGACTTGAATTTTGATATGTACATGGGCAGCATCTCCATCTACGTTGACAATTGTACTACGTATTTTTATTCTTAAATGTTTAGTGAACCCGATTCATAAGGTATTGAATATATATTTCACATTATGAATATAAAAGTTATTAAATTAATTTAATTTTATTTATTTATTTTCACATGGCAAGTAAAAAAAGAGTAGATAATTATAACAGTTGTGAAAGTATGATAATTAATAATGTTAGTTATTATATTTGGGAGATGTCCTTATCATAATTTTTTAAAAAAAAACTAAATATTGCAATGATTTTGAAGTTTATTATTATTTATAATTGTTAATACGCAAGCAATTAAAAATGTTGTATTAATTAAAATCATCCTAAATGTTGATGTTTGGCAATAAAGTAGTAAAATCATCCTAAATATTGATCTTTGGCAATAAAGTAGTAAGATAAATGTACATAAATATACAATAAACATAGAAAAGAAAGCTAATGTCTACGTAAGTGATGTCCAGTCCCACAGCCAGGATCGGTAATGTGGCGGCCGTATCTACTAACCCTCTGCGCAGGCTCGGGAGTCACATCCCCGATGTTTGTGTCTCCTCTACTTCCAACTCCCGCTCTGCCTCCACCTCTACCTCTATCTACAAGCTCTGAGTCGTCTGTCATCATGCCACCATGTGCTAATCCCTGATCCTAGGTATGCCAATCAAATGCAGGATGATATGGTTGCGATGGACTTGCGTCATCGAAAGGAAAGGCATAGAATGAAGATGAAACTCCTGGTATGTGTGGAAATGCCTGGAATGAGGATGGAATAGTAGGAGGGAACTGGTACATCTGGGATAATGACGGCCTATACAGTGCAGCTGGAAACATGGTGGAGGATGAAGGGTCATCAGGTGCAATAGGGTACACATGAGATGAGGCAGTAACATCAGGCATCATCGTCATAGTCTCCTGGGCAGTCGACGGTGGAATCTGCTGCACTGTCGAAGCGGACGGAACATCAGCCTGCGACGTATGTTGTGGAGCAGTGCGACGTCGTCGGCGAGAGCGAGGCTGATCATGGTCACCCTCTGCAGGGTCTGGGATATGATGGGCTTGGGGAGCTGGCTCCGCACGTGAGTCAATAATCACATGATCAACCTGCTGAATCGCATGAAGGATGGACTTCGTCGCTGATCTAAGCGCATTAAAGGTGAACACAGCCTACCCCTCAAGGGTAGTGAAGTCCTGTAGTGTGAAAACCTCATCTACCTGTGCAAATTTTTAACATTAAAGTTAGTTATAATACTAATGCATTTAAAGACGATCAGATACAAAAAATTAGCACGCAATATTACCACAAGGTCTAGCGCTCCCCCGACGGGTGTAATACATCGCCTAGTAACTCGTCTGTACCATGTCATGTAATCGGATCGTGGTCCCAGAACTAGGCGTGTCGTCGGCTCGGCGATAACGCACAAGTCTCGCCAGATATCCCAGAGTGCAATATACGGCTGATGGCGGATGTGCTACTCCTCATCATGCCGACTGGACAAGTGAAGGCAATGGACCTCCGCCACCTATTTCGATGGCTCTGGAATAGCATGGCGTAGTCCAAACTGCCGCAAAACCCTATCAGGCTGGTGCCACTCGACAATCTGAAAGTGAATGAGCGGCACCACTGCTGTCCACGTGTCACTCCCGTCAAAGCAGTACTGAGGCAGTGATGCGGTGACCTCCTCAGTGTACGGGATCCAAGCGATCTAAAGTTACAAATTTAGGTTGTCATTTAAATACGCTAATGGAATGGACAAAGGCCTGAAATAAAGAAATCCATTATCCCCTACATACCTGGTTAAGTCGAAGACGGTCCAGCACGTATCTATCATGGGGTAGGCTGTGTGCCGGACTATCCTGGAATGTCTTTTGATAGTGCCACCTGCCAGGTCAAATAACAAAGTTAAACAACTTCATAGTAAACTTAATTATAAGTGAAAGTTGAAAAATTTTCTAACCTGCGTGCTAAGGGGCCAATCCCTGCATCCCCCTCTGGTATGTCTAAAATAGCTATCGCAGGGGCGATAGTGGGAAATCTATCCCAAGCCCAGAGCTGCAGTAGTAGGCAACAACCTCCTATCTCCCTATAATCCGGAGCGGTGGCCTTGCAGAGCTCTCTGTATAGATAGGCCAGGCAAGCAGATCCCCCCCAACTATACGTCCCAGCCTCGTGTAAGTGTCCGATCAAGGGTAAGTGCATGAGGTGGACATATGTGCCGGAATGGTCTGGAAATAACGTCCCACCAATGAGTCGTAAAATGTAAGCTCGGGCGAATCTCTGCACTGTCACCTCATCTGCATCATCTGGAAGATGAGTGAAATGCCTCTCCAACTAACTCATCCTCAATCGCCCCTCTCGGATGACATTCTCATCCACCAGTAACTGGAGTCCCAAATACTCCTTTATTAGGGCTCCCCATCCCCACACAGTGGGCCCCGTCACTACTCGACCGTCAATGGGTAGGCCGAGCTGAAAAGCAACATCCTGCAGGGTAATAGTCGTCTCTCCCTGCGGCATGTGAAAGGTGTGTGTCTCCGGCCTCCACCTCTCTACAAGAGCACTAATCAACTAATGGTCGATCGGCACAAACTCGCACATCGCCAAGCTGTAAAAGCCTGCCTCTCGTAAAAAGGGGACAATTAACTCCGGCGGCTGCTGGTGATGGTAGTGATGAGCTCGTCGAATCCTGAGCACACGGTCAGGCTGCGAAAGAAAAAAAATCACCAATTATCACGTCTAACAATTCAGAAATGGTTTATACTCAAATTAATTAAGATCTAACTATTTCCATACATGGCCAGCCCAAATCGACTGGGATATGTGTGAGGCTTGAGCCGTCAGCAGTGAAAGATCCCGTGGTCCAGGATCAACGCCTCGGGATATGGATACCATCTGCCATGACAAGCATTGCATTAGAATGAAATTTAAACACACACTAACTTAACAGACTTGTGCAATTTAAGTACAAATAATATATCTTCAATTTAAATTATAACATATATAAATAATACCGTAGAATATAATTAATTGTGTTTTTAAAATTATAATCTCCGTATAAATAATTAATAACCTAAAAATTATGTATTTATTCCATGTATAAATTTATAAAATTTAATTAATTAGATATTAATTATTATGAAATGCGAAATGGATTGGGGGAGGCGCCAAATGAAATGGGCGCCAAATGGAATGGCACCGCCCAGTCCCTTTCCCCCCAACAGGCTAGGTGCAGCAAAAGCGCCATGTTGGAAGGCGCCTGGTAAATACTTTCGAAACCGCGGTAAAACGAAAAATAGTTTATAAAATTTTCGTATTTTTCTATTTAAACCAAGTTGTATACACTTGGACGATTAACTAATGGTTGGTTCACATTACTAGTAATGGGGTAACATATATATACACAATGACGTGCAATTTTACAACCATAAAAAAAAATACAGTGTGCGACCGTTACACTTACGACATTGGGTAACATACTCTATAACATATATGCGAAAGTAAATAATAAAAATCAAGGTGTAGAAGGGCCTTCCTCCCAATGTAGCAGTGGACAGCGCCTACGATTATGTCCTTCCATCTTACAATGACCGCATTTTTGCTTTACACCGCTCTCGTGAGGCCAATCCATCTCATTTCTGATCCGGGTCGACTTTGGTCGTCCCCTTGCACATAATCTTCCATAATTTGGAACTAGGACAGGAAATGATGGTAGGTTATTCCATTGCGACCACTCCCCGATAGGCCACCACTCAGATTTGTAGCAATTGAGTAGTGTGTCAAGCCTGTACACAGCATCGACATATGGTTCCCACGATATGTTGATTGAGATACAAGCAGCAATAATATAAGCGCAAGGATACCTATATGCTTGGAATTGTCCACATTCACATTACCCTTTGTCTAATAATACTTGGACGACCTTTCCACATGACCCCCTTGCCATATCAGGGCCCTCCACCACCTCAAACCTAGTCCCTTGTCTATTATAAGCACAAACGTGGTAAGAAGAAGCACGTGACTAGATAGTCGCAAGCTCCTGTCTGAATCTGCTTGCGTATATGTGACCTTGTTGTAGTTCAGCATGTGCTTCTTTTGCCCTTTCCACAAAGTACTTGACACATCTGTAGTATGTTTGTTGAACAAGGCCTGTGATTGGTAGCTTCCTTAATCCTTTGAACAGGCCATTGATGCACTCTACAATGTTAGTCGTCATATGACCATATCTTCTGCCTTCATCATAAGCCAGCGTCCACTTCTCCATCGAAATAGCAGTCAACTTCTTGTGGATTTCCTCATTGACTTTGCTGAGGTTCTCCAATCTCTCCATGGCCTTTTCCCAACTGGGCTCATACGCTGAACAGAAGGAGATAAATAGGTTAACCGGGTTGAACTACCAGATACACAAATTTATAGATGAAAGGTTCAACAAGGAAATTATGCTATAACGCATACTAATCTTAAGGACAGCTTTCCTAACGTTGTCATCCCTGCACTTCTTGCGAATGTTGCTGGCAATATGTTTGATACAGTACCGGTGAAAAGCATTAGGAGGCTACTATCCCAGACCTTCGGTGGCTACAGCATCTTTTATAGCTCGGTGCCGGTCTGATATCAAGCATATTCCTTGCTTGTTCGTAACATTTACCTACAGTAATGCTAAAAACCAAGTCCAGTTTTCATAGTTCTCCCTGTCAACAATGGCAAAGGCAAGAGGAACTGGGCATTTGTTACCGTCCTGGGTCGCAGCAATCAGTAGCACGCCCCTAAACTTACCATACAGATGCGTTCCATCAACTTGTATGAATTGCTTACAGTAGGGAAATGCGGCAATGCATGGCTTGAAAGCCCAGAAAACTCGGTTGAAAACATATTTTTGCGGATCAACACGGTTGTCAGCTGTGACGAATTCGTGTGACTCCAGCTTGAACAACGCCTGGTCATAGTAGCCTAAAATATCCAACCATTTGGGAAGCACTTCGTACGATTTATCCCAATCACCGTACACCTTGACAATTGCCTTTTGTTTCGCCTTCCATGCTTTTCTGTACGAAATCTTATACCCATACATGCCTTCCACCCTCTCTTGTATAAGCGAGATTGAAACATCTTGCTTAACTTTAATCATCTCGAGTATCAAGGAACTGATATACTCGGAGTCCAGAGACTTGTGATCCTGTGTCAAACTGGCATTGACATATGTGTGAGGCCCTGAAAATCTAGTTATTGTCCAAGTGTTACAATTCTTCAGTTTGGTCACTCTGAGGTGGAAATTGCATTGGTCCCCGTAATTATCACACTTCACGCTTAATCTTCTGGTATCCGACTCCTCCACGTAATAACTGTGGTGCCTTCTGATGTGGTAATGCTTGATTGCAGCAATTAAAGCCTCCTTGCAATCGAACTCTTGCCCAACCTGTAAGTCCTCCATGTCGTAATCATAGCTTGGTTTCATTATTTTTGAAAATTCATTAAGATTCCGCATGGCATCCCAATCAATGTGAGAGAAGACAGCAGCTTGAGGGACACCACATGATGTCTGTGCAGCATTGTCACTCCTCACCTGCCGCGTTGCAATACTGTCTCCATGTGCAGTGGCGCGTTCCTTGTCATCAGTGTCACGATCATCATCGCTACTGCAAGACACCTCATCATCCTCAAAACCAGACTCAAGGTAAGCATCCATCAATATAGGACCAGCAGATTCTTCCTCTACGACCGGTAAGGCACTTGTTGAACCCATCATGGCATGTGATATATTTCGCAGGAAAACACCGGCAACTGATGAGTCCAATGCAGGAGTATAACTATCAGAAATGTCGAACTCGATTCCACCCGTGTACGGAAGCCCTTCCCGCACCATCGAGCAACTAGTGCTGACATTAGCCGTTGGAACCATGGGTGATCTAGTTGTTGGAACTCTTTCTTGTGAACCCAGGTTGGCTGCGTGCAGTTCAGATGTGATCACCTTCGCGTACAACTCCATTGTTGTCATCGTCGGATGCTGTTCGTAGCTTGCTATGGCACATGCCAAGTCTTCATCGTCGTCCAATTCATATGCCATGTATTGAGCCTCTGTTTGATGCTGTGGAAACCTATAAACAATTTTCCCCACAGCTTGATCTTCGTGAAGTTTCAGTCGGGCATGAATTCTCTTCCGTAAAACATTCATAGTGCTGCATCCTCTTAACTTCAATGCCTTTGGGGGAGGTCCATCGTACATTACCCCCATTAATCCCTCAATAATTGTATCATTTGAATATATAAAAATAATTAAACTTTTCTTCATCTTCTTACTTTTAGCTGCAAAAAACTCACTGCACCCCCACAGCTGATAGATAGTCTCATATACAAATTTTGTTCTCATAAACGAGTGCACTAATATTTACTACTATAATTAAAAATGAACGAAATGTATTACTATTTTGCAAGGTATTCTATCAATACTACATAATAATAGGATTATTTTTTCGGCCAAGCAAATGTTATTTCTTTTCCAAAACTAATATAATATTTGGCTATATAATCTTATTTATGGTTTAGTTTAACTCTTTCAATTATCACTTATCTTGATTATTTTGCCCAAATTATACTAATTAACTAAGTTAACGTTTTTAATACGCTATATTTTTTATATTTACGATTTTTTTCTCCGTTCACACCTACTACCAAATAGCAACCAAAATTATGTACACATTATTATTTGAATTTTTTAATATAATACAACCATGAATTCTTTTTTACATTCACTGACTTCGTCTAATACTTATTTTGCAATACCTCCATAAATATTTTAATGCTTCCTGGATAAACCTATGTAACCTAAAAATTTTTCAGGTATGTTTATTTTTCTTGCATTTATTATATCTACTATTTAAACACAAAAAAGTTTAAATTTTTAATAACAATATCCTATTTTTTTAAGGTTCTTGGTTACATTCACATATTCTAGAATTTTTTTTTAGTACCTCTCTTATACTATATTAAGATTTTATATGAAAAAATCCTTTAAATATAACTTTCACCTAAGTCCTAAGACCTATATTAGGACACATTTCTTTATCTCGTTTGTTATTCTTTTAATAACACAACCTATCACAGTACATATAAATTCCTACAAAAATTTTATAAATCATAACTTCACATCTTAAATCATAATTCCACATCATAAATCATAACAATCAATATAAAATAAAAAAAATTTGATTATTTATATAATAACATTCTAAACAAATTCCTCTACTAATATAAAAAATATTTTCATCATGACTAATAAAAATTATAATAGAAGCATAAAATTTATAAAAATACTAACCCATAAGTATTCGGAGAAGCAAATAGAAAAAAGCCTCTGCATGAAAGAAAAATATGTTAGATAATTTAATAACTTTAATCTCTAAGTAAAAGTTATTAGATATTATTGTATCAAAAAAAATTATGCAAAAATCACACTAAATTAAATATATTTTGTAAAATAATATATTAAACGAATAAAAATAACAATATACATAAAATTTTACTAATGTATATTCAATTTAAAATATAGTGTTTGAACTTTTATATCAAGAAAATATTAATAAATTTTAAAAGATAATTAATTCTTATTCTTAACAACTTTTATTAAAACTATAATATATAGTTAGTTATTTCAATTAGCATTTTTCATAACATGAATTTTTTAAAAAAAGATATTTGATCATTAAAAATAATTTTATGTCAAAAATATGAAATTATATTATATTAATATTATTCAATATATTGCATTTCAACTTTTAATAGAATGATTGAAGAAATAAAGAAGAAAAAATTCAGCAACGTACATGAAACGAAGAATAAATTATGTACGAACTGTAAACCCTTTGAGAACTCTTATTTGATGTATTTTAAATTTAAAATATATTATTTAAAAATTATCATTAACAAGAATTTAAAAAAATTTATATAAATAATATTTAATTTATTCACTAACTTTTTTCTGTAAAATATAAAATGAAATTAATTATTTTTGTTAATAAAATGTATATTAAAGCTTCAATTTACTTAATATATTGTAATAAATTAAAAAATATAATTAATGATTGTAATAAAATATTGTTAACAACATGTTAATTTTTCTAAAAAATAAAATATGTTAAAACTTCAATTTTTCGTAAATCCTAGATCATCATTTTACATTATAAATCATAATAATGAACATAAAATAAAAATTATAATATAAATATAAAAAATATACAAATACTACTCAGTAAAAAATATAAATTATCACAGATCACATAAATTTATATAAATTTTTTCTAAATCCTAGATTATCATTTTCGATCATAAATCAAAATAATCAACATGAAATGCATAATATACATACAGAAATTATAAAAATATCAACCAGTAAAAATTATAAACTATCACATATCACATAAATTTGTACAAATCTTTTCTAAATCCTAGATCATCATTTCACATCATAAATTATAATAATCAACATAAAATAAATATTATAATATAAATATAAAAATTATCAAAATATTAACCACTAAAAATTATAAATTATCATAAATTATATAAATTTGTATAAATTTTTTCTAAATCCTAAATCATCATTTCATATCATAAATCATAATAATTAATTTAAAAAAATATAATATAAATACAGAAATTATAAAAATACTAACCAAGAAAAAGTTGAAAGAAGATCAGGTCTGCTCCAAGGAAGAAAATGCCTCCGAATAAAATGTACAAAAGAAAGAACAATTGATGATTGTTGAATGAAAAATATAAACTACTGAGAATGAGAGGAATTATAGAGAGTGGCTGTGAAGAAAGAAGAGAAGAACAGCGGAACAGCAGCTTGAGAGGGTTTCTGAGATGGAGTGTGGAGGGAGGGGTAAGGGGGTATTTAAAGAGGTGGGGAGGCGCCATTTCATTAGGCGCTTCCCATTCAAATTTCTAAGGGCGCTACTTTGAATGGCACCTTCATGGTGGGGGCGTCACTTCAAATGGCGCCTCCAAGGGTGCCTTGGGCGGGAGGACGCCACTTTGAATAGCGCCTCTCAGCCCTCTGAGCGCCATTTGGAATGACATCCTGCGTATTCCGGTAATTAATTTCATAATTACGATAAAATAATAAATTATTTATAAAATAAACGTAATCCGATATTTTATCCACGTGGAGACCAGTAATTGGAGACAACTTTTCGGAAGCGCAAGGCCGCTAGGGGTAATAATGAGGAGGATGGGAAATTTTGCCGGCAACCATGGGTCCCATCCAATCGGGTCGCTAGTAGAATCTAACGGCCAAGTTTGTAGACAGCCGATCGTATTGAAGCATATAAGCATTTACGATTGAACCTGGTCCAAAAAGAAGGGTGGAAATTATTCCATCCTGATCCCCTTCCTTTGTGCTAACTATCCCCTTCCTCTTTGCCAGCAATTGCACTCAAAATTTTCAAATAAATTTCATATAATCACATCTTTTGCAATTTTCAAAAACAATCACCAGCTTTCCAAAGTAAATTTTGTTTGAACAATCTTCGTCCTCCCTTCACTCTCTTAGCAAGAGTTGCCCATCAAAACCCATGGCTTCTGCCTGCAGCCAACGATCGCCATTATGGTATAGAAGCTTTACATCATGTGATGGTGTGTGCAAGGTGGAACTCAAGCCGTCGAACTGACAGGCGAAGACCAGCTAGGCGGAAGTCACCGTCTCCTTCCCGCCTCATCGTCGGGCCACCGTCTTTCTCTGGTGACGAAGGCTTACTTGGTCAACCGAAGAAAAGAGGAAAAATTCTAGAGTAAAATTTAATGACATGGAAAATAGAAATATAGTCAAAAAAATTATTGTCAATAATAATTTGACACATGTAAAAAAAAAATTCACATAATAGTCAAATGGCTAATGTTTTCTGTTAGTTTGTGTTCAGTGGGTAAAACACAACTATTTATTCGGTTGACAACAGAGTTTGACGAGGGATAACCGTCCAGGATGAAACGAGCAACAAAACCATCCTCGGAAGAACCATCAGGTTGCAACAAGCAACAGAGTTTGAAGAGGAAGATGAGGTCCAGTTAGAATCACAGTCTCAAGTTCAGAACAACCAGTACTTATCGTTAGTGGGATGGATATTAGGATCCAAAATCCACAACTGAACTATGGTTAAGCAGATATTACAGAAAGCTTGGACCTTTTGTGATGAGCCGAAGTTCATGCATTCGGGTGTTAACAAGTTTGTGGCTACGCTTGGTGGAGAGGGGCAAATGAAACCGGTACCCCGAGAAGGACCTTGGAATATTCTCGGGAGGATAGTGGTCTTACAACCATGGGATCCCAGTTTAACCTTAGAGGAAGTGCAGTTTACACATATAGAGTTATGGGTTCAAGCACACAGTTTACCACTCGAATGTATCTCAGCGAAAAGTGCTAAACGAATTGCTGCTAAATTGGACGAGAGCTTGAAGGTAGAAGATCCATACCACGACGGCAGTTTGAAGCGGCCATACTTACGTTTTCGAAAACGATGGCCTCTGATGAAACCGTTAAAAACGGGACTTTGGCTGCCAAGGAAAGATAGGGATAGAAGGTGCGTACCATTACGCTACGAACGACTCAACTATTTTTGTTTTGGTTGTGGTGTGATCAAGCATGAACAGCGGGAGTGTTCCCAGCCGACAACCACCTTTGTGGAGATGGATAATCATAAGCGATGGGGGCCATGGTTGACTGTGAGCACACCAGCACCACTGGGACGGATGTTACCTATAGGACATCAGGGGATTCGACAACAGCAACACAGCAAGTGAAGCCGAGATTGCTTGATCAATTATCCATGCAATGTCGACAGCTCCACCTAGCTGAAGAACAAGCTGATCACGAGCCTGCCAATCTTGGTCAGAAGGAGGTTAAGTCTGGAGTGCTCATGTTTGCGACAGGCTGATAAAGAGGAAGGTTCATTACAATCTAAACCTATGTCGGGGAAACATTTAGAAAAAGAAAGGGCACAGGATCGGATAGACAAGAAGAGTGATACACCGAGTGGTAATGGTGTAGATTCTCCTGACCGATAAAGCTTACCGAAACGCAAAACTAGAATGGACAAAATAAATGATGAGGAAAGTCATCCAAAGAAAACAGCAGTACAACCGGAGCAGATCTTTCCCAAAGAGCATTTCACTTCGGGACACCTACTTATCAATGATATTGGCAGAACACGACGCAAGGACAAAAATAGTGTGACTCGACTTAAAAACAAAGCCAGAGTGCAGTTGGCGTCACAAGAAAAAGTAGAAGACGATGATAATCCAGAAAACACTGTAGTAATGGCCCAGGAGGCAGCCTCATCATGCCCCCACCGGAACCACGAAACTCTTAAATTGGAACTGTTGGGGAATTAATAATGCCCTGACAATAAGAGCCCTCAATGCCCTCAATAGGAGAACACGTCCTTATGGTATATTTTTGCGTGAGAAAAAGACGAATGGGGACACATTACAGAGGATAGCTAACAAGATAGGATTTAAGTCTGTGGAGATAGTATCTTCTCAAGGTAGAGAAGGTTTGGCTTTCATGTGGAGACAAGAGATTTGATGTAATATCATACATACGAACATAAATTATATTCATTGTGAAATTTTCAATCCTGAGGACGAGCAACAATGATTCTTAACATGGGTATATGGTCCATCTTTGCAACAATACAAAGCTCCATTTTGGAACGAGATGTATAGGCTAACAGAATCCATAAACAAACCATGGTTAATGGGAGATTTTAATGCATTTTTATATTTGAGCAATAGCAAAGGTGGGTGCCAAGTAGGTACGTCTTTTGACATTACCTTCTCTTATTTTATAGAGTCTATTGGAGGCATTAATATCCCAAGCCTAGGTGACAATTTTACTTGGGCCAACGAAAGAGTAGGGGAGGCTTACATTAGAGAGGTCTTGGATAAGGGTATTTGTGATCCTTTATGGTGAATTCAATATCCTCATGGCACAATTACAATCTTAGAAAGTGGATAATCAAATCATAATTCAATTTTACTGAATACATTAGGAGATCAGGACTCGTTACCTTGACCATGTAAATTTATTGCAACTTGGTTGTGAGATAATACATGTAAGGAGATTATTGAAGAAGCTTGGCATTTTGATATTCAAGGATCAACCTAATATAAAGTGATGAAAAAACTCAAAATTGTTAAGGAAAGTCTCCAAAAATGGAATCATGATGTATTTGGATATTGTCAACATCATTTGGTTGAATTACATCAAGAATTGAGGAAACTAAAGAATGCATCTCCTTTGCCAAAAAATCTACAAATTTTAAAAAATGTTCAATGGCAAATAGATTAGCAGCTAAAGAGGCAGGAAAGCATATGGAGACAAAAATTCAGGGAACTCTATTTAAAGGATGGTGATACAAATTCTCGCTTTTATCATGGCTCTACAATAATTAGAAGAAGACATAACAATATTGCATGAATAAAATTGGATAATGACATATGACTTACCCAATAAGAGAAGAGATAGGGAACTATTCTATTAACAACTTCAAAGAATTGTTTTAGTCATCAAAACCTAAGATTATAGAAAAGCTATTAGAGTTGATTCAATTAATGATAACTATTGAAGAAAACAAACCTATGTGCAATATTCCAAATGCTAACGAAATTTGGATGGTGGTAAAGAAGATGGACCTTATGAAAGCTCCAAGACCAGATGGGATGCCAAAACTATTTCATAAGAAAAATCAAAAAATAGTTGGTCTAACAACAATAGAGGAAGTACAACAATTTTTCCAACATAGTTGTTTACTTAAAGAAATTAAAAAGTCTTTCATAGTGCTCATTCCAAAGACTAATCATGCTAGGACATTTAATGATTACTGTCCAATTAGCTTATGTTATTTTCCTTTACAAGGTAATTTCTAAAATCATTGCTGATAGAATGAGATAGTCTTTTAAAAAGATAATTTCTCTAACTCAATCTACTTTTGTTCTAAGGAGATGGATATCAAAAAATGGCTTAATAGCTGAAGAAATTATCCATGCCATTAAGAAAAAGAGAGGTAGGTGAGGCTTAATAGGTGTGAAGCTGGATATGCAAAAGTCTTATGATAATGGATGTTTGTAAAGAAGGTACTTCAATTATTTGGTTTTCCTGAGCAGTTCATCAATTGGATTTTTCAATGTCTATCAATAGTCCAATTTTTCATACTACTAAATGGTAGCACTTTTGGGTATTTTTCACCTACCAAGGGGATTCGATAGGGTGATCCATTATCCCCTTATCTTTTTATTATTATTTTAAAAGATTTCACAAGATTATTAGGGAATGCTAAACAAGACAATTTTATACATGGTATAAAAATATCTCGAAGCAGTCAGCCAATGTCATATCTAATGTTTGTAGATGATGTCATAATTTTCTAAAGAGCAAATTTGTTGGAAGCACAAGGGTTGAAGAAATGTATCACTTAATATAAAAAATGGTTAGGACAACAAGTTAATTTCCATAAATCTGGCATATTTTTCTCCCTAAATACACAATGTAATGACCATCTGGCCATTCAAGAATTCTTGCAAGTGGGACCAATAGATACCAAGGCAAAATATTTAGGAGTTCCCATGTTTCTTACAAAACATAAAATGAAGGATTTTCATTTTTTGCTAGAACATGTATAATAACACTTGGTAGGATGGAAATAGCACACTTTGTCATAGGCAAGAAGAGCTATTCTAATTAGATCAGTAGTTCAAACAATGCCTATATATACTTTATCCATGCTTAAAGTCCTAAAGAAGGTATGCCAATCTTTAGATACTCTATCTAGAAAATTCTAGTAGAATGTTGAAGAAAATAAAAGTCATTATTTAGCACCTTTAGCCTGGGATGCACTCTGTGTACCAAGAAAAAAAGGTTGCATAGGTTTCAAAAAATTTGAAGATATTAATATCTCACTATTATCAAAATTATCATGGTAAATGATTAACCAAAAAGATAAGATATGGGTTTCTAATTTTAAACATAAGTATCTTCAAAGTGCTAATCCATTATCCTTCTTTTTAAATGTGGCAGCTAGTTCACTTCCTTTAAATGCAAATTATCTCCAAATGTTACGAGATCCACTTGCTTTATGTATTGATTTTCAAGCAAATAATATGCCCATAACTACGCATCACATGTGGCATGTAGACGATCGAACGAAATTATGCATTAATGGACTATTCTCATATGCATAAGTAGGGTCCACATCAAGATACCAAAATACTAGAGTATCATGTTTTAAGAATAGATCATAAGTATAATTCTCAATATTGGAAGGTGCCCTAACTTTACCTTATGGAGCATGCTACATTATAAGAAATGGGTCCCTAAAGATAGTGGACCAACTACCATGGCTCCCATGTCACTAATTTCTCAAACCCACTATCAAGAATAATGTTAAAGTGCCTATAAATATGACTATCTCTAATCTATGGTTACCAAAAACAAAAATTTGGAATATAGAAATGATGTACAGTATCTTTATTAAGGAAGAAAGTGACCATATAATTTAACTCAAGCTTCCAATTTCTAGAGAAGATGAGTTAAAGTGGATTTTGGAAAACTCTAGTTAATTCACAATTAGTTTGGTTTATCATGCGTATAATAAAGGACGATACTTTGACCATGATAATAACTATAATAACTATAGTTATTATCATGATAACATATATTAAGTAAGCAATAGGACCTTTTTTCTAGATGTAATACATAAAAAATAAGATGAAGACTTTAAAGAATCACTTTAATTAATGCTATGATACATTTCACAAGTGGAGTGAAGTTGGTTGGAATCCACTAATATAAATGTTTGAAGCTAAACCAAAGTTTTGGAATGAGATTTGCAAGGTACTTATTTTATTATCCTTATCACACATATGATGGAAATGATGCTTCCTCTTTGTTGTTGCTTTTCAAGTTTCTTAAGTTCATTTGATAATAACCTAAATTTGGTTAAGAATGATATCCTTGAAGGTATGTTAGCTTTGAATCATGATTCTATACTTCTATTGGTTCTTTATGTTTTTTCCCTAATTTTGGACAATTTAGTGTTCTTTTATTATTTATGGTATTGCATAGAATAGTACATAGTATGATATGCAAACCAAATTTTCATTAAGGTGCATACTTTTATGCATATTTGCATATGAAAATAGAAATTGATATTGGGAAAATTTTAATGGTACTATTTACTTAACTAGTGCTTGTATATGGATGTTGCATGCGATAGTTATTATTATAAAATGATTTGATGAAAGTTGCATTTACAGGAAAAGCCTGAAGTGCAAAAATAAAAATGAATTCCAATTTATAATTATGATAAATTATTAGATCTTTTTAGTAAAAATATAGTTTCTTGTGCATATGCTAAAAGTTCAAAAGATAAAATTAAAAGATGGGAAAAAGAAGGCATTGATTTGAATGGTTGTTTTGATGTTATATTTTGACTTTGATGTTAATTGGGCTATGATACCATAAATTTTATAGGGAACATGGATGCATTCAATTTTGAAAATGCTCATTCAAATCAATCTTATAATTATGCTCATTCAAATCAATCTCATGTAATTTCATCATCAATAGGTTCTAAGTGCAAAGCGACAATGATTGATTTGATTCAATACTAATATGAAAAGATAAATATGGGAATCAATAATTTGACTAATGTAATGAGAGAGGTGGCTAAAAGGTATATTGAAATAGTTAAGAGAAGTCTTACGATCATTGAAAATAGCAGACCTCAATGTTACAGTGAGGTAGATGTATTAAAAGAGTTAGAAAATATAGGAGTACCATAAGAATTCTAACTTAAATACTATAACTTTTTATGTGATAATGAGAAGATAAAGAAGTAATTTTTTAGTGTTTTGCTAGAAATATGCTTACAAATATTACATCAACTCATGGCTAATGTAGTAAATGGTTAATCCATTGAATAATATAATGATCATAGTAGGATACAAGTTGTTATGTGTGAAATTTAAGATATTCACCTGCTCATTTTAAGATTATTTGTTTGGTTATTTTGCAGAGCTCACTATAGGTTTTTCTCTTCTACTATATTCCATTGGTTAAGTAATTTGAGTCTCCTGCTTCTTTCCTTACTTAGTCAATATAAATATTAAATTGAGTATTGTAATCAAAATTGGTTCTTCTCACTTTTTAGAAGTAACTATATATAATTATTGAAGGCATCCCTTATCATTCTATTGGTCTTTCACTTTGGTGATATATAATTTTCAAATTTAAAAAGAAGGTATTATTGTTAATTGCTATAAGTAAGTCTTTTCATAAACATTATCACTATAGTTCCAAGTCTGAAAATTTCAAATTCCAACTTCCATTTTGATTATCGAAGACTAAACAAGGTGTAGGGCCATGTGTTTATTAATTGATTTGAACATTGAGAAGTTAGAATGGAATTGTGATAATATGAATGCAATATTCTAAAAGTTGGGCTATCCATTTAATAAGAAACAAAATGCCAAAAACAATTGAAAACTTGAGTTGTTGACATGAAATTTAGGTAGAATCCAAATCTTTAAGGAATTCTAATATCTAAAAAATAATAGAATTAAAAATTAATTTGAGATTTTGAAAGTGTTTCAAATATTTTATTCCTTATTGTTTAAAAAATACAGGAGTGATAGAGGTTGTAAAAGCATGTACGAGTATTTCATAAAATTTTAAGCATAGACTTAATACAACTTTCATAGGAGCACCACACCAGAAATACTAATCAAGAGATAATTTGTTTTGTTAAATATGATAGTAGTGCTTATGTAATTATTTGATAAAGTTCATAATAACTATGATTAGTTATTCTGATGTAAATAACATAATAATTATTTTTAGTAATATTTAATTATAAATTTAAAAATTAACCACTAATTAATTATACATAATAATTTCAATAATAAAATAAATTACTCAATAATTTGATGAATTTGTAATCTAAATATTTATACATATGATGCAATAAAGATATTGTGGTTATTTTACTCTATTAAATTTTTTCCCTATTTTTTATTTATCCAAACAAAATAAAACATCTTCTCTCTCATATTTTTCTCTCCTATTTTTCTCCGATTTTCTCTCCAACCAAACACAATAAAAGAAAATATTTTCTCTCCTTTTTTAACTCTTCTCCCATTTCTTTCTCTTCTATTTTCTTTTTCCTCTAATTTCTCTCCCAACCAAACAAAGCATTAAAGTTATCAACTATATAATATATATTCAATAGCAACTAACTATCAAAAAATGTAAATATTCCCTCATGTAGCTTAAGGCCAAATCATATAGAACAATCAAAACCCAAATAATAGTCTTTTTGGGAGGAAAGCTTCTATGCATGTCTAGGAAAATGTGTATTTATAACTTTACAAAAGTTGTAACTTTTTTTTATAAGTCATTAGAATTCTTTTGTATCTTTTTTTATAAAATTCTAAAATTTATATATTACAAATTTGAATCAAGATGCAATTGAAATTTTACACATACTCCTCAACTAAAAAAACTTGTAATTTTTTAGAAGGATGGTGTAAGTTAAAGTCATCCATGTTGTTATCCATGTTGTTCAAATATTTATATTAAGTCTTTATTTCACATAGTAAATAAATTAATTTATATCTTATTAACTTAGTTAATAAGTTATAAACTAATCTTTATAAATATTTCATGCACTAATTTATTAGAAAAAAATAAGTTATGATTTGATATACTATCTTAAGTAGTTTATAACTTATAATATCTTAAGTAATATATAACTTATAAACTACTATAACTTTAAATTTTTTTTTAAATTTTTCCTTATTCTTTTTATTAATTTATAACCAAGGCCCTTCATAACATAAGCCTAAATATTATTTTTTATAAAATATAATTAATTTAATTTAACATAATTATATCTTAATTTTAAATTATAAATATAGAAAAATATAATTAAATAATTACAATCTTCTTATAAATTGAGTAATTATAATTACAAGTAATCATATTTTCAAGTAATTATAATTCTATTATAAATAAAAAATAAAAATTATATAAGTAAATAAATATATAATTTACTCATATAAATTCATAAAATATAATTAATTAAATATTAGATATTATATTTTTATTTGTGAATATATTAATTATGTTAATATAATTTAATCTTTAAGAAAATATAAATTATTTTAATTATATGTTTATTTGTATCAAGATGTTTTTTACGTCATTTTATAATTTTAACTAATTTAATAGTTAATTTTATAAAATATTTATTATATAATTAGCTAACTTATTAACTATTAATTATTAATTATTAATTATTAGTTAACTTATTAACTACTAGTTAATTTATAAAATATTAATTAACTTATTAGCTATTTACAAAATAAAATCTAAATCTTTAAATTCTTACTTCTAATTAGTACTTTGTTATTTGAAAGAAAGAAAAAAAACTTTCTTTTCTTTCACTTTTTCAATGAAAATTATCTTTGTATCTTTTTTTTTTCTCTCAAGTTTTTCTTTATTCAAATATTAGGGAAGAAAACATCCTTTCTCATTTTATTTCTTATCGTAATTTCGTTCCTTTTTAATTTTCGCTCCATTCAAATGTTACACAACCTTTTGTTACATTGCAATTTTATTTTTGTTAAAACAGATAGTTTAAAATATTGAAAAAGTTTTTGTAAAAACCATAAAGATGATGTAACTTTTCTATAAATTTAGCAAATTCCTTATTTTGGTCTATAATTTGATATATCATTTTTTTCTCCTCTATTTCTTTTTCATTTCATTATCAGATCATAGTAATTGAAAGAAGTATTTAAACTATTAGTCCTTCATTCCTAATAAATATAACAAATTTCTAATCTAAGGCTGTGCCTCTTGTTGAATGATAATGACCAGAAATTTAGCTTCATAGAGACCCTTCAACAAAAGTTATTCAATTTAAAAGGAAAATGAAATTAAACAAAGAGAGGATGGATCGTGAATCATTCCACTGGATTCGATCGTAATACGTTCAGTACTATCAAATGAACTAAATTAAGAAATAAATAAATTTAAATTAAAATGAATCAAGTGTACTCGTATGGTTTAGTAGCTTGAGTAAGTTAATTTATTTAGTTTAAGATCATGTGAAAATATTATTTAAATTCATTTAAATCAATGCATAATATAAAATACTATACTTAGGTTTAAATGCTGTTTTAATTCCTTTGTTTTGTTTCATTTTTTTAATAGTGGAAGGGATTTAACCATTAGATATATACACACAAGATCATGACATCGAATCTAGAATGTGAAGAAATGCAAAACTTTCAATTAATATTATATATCACTTGAATTAAATTTTTACTATTTTGATCTATTTAAAATACAATTTATTCAATTTTAATTCCTTACTTTAGAATAATATATTTTAATTTTTTAAAGTTTTAATTAATAGAATTTTGATCTTCCTGTTTAATTTTTGTTAATTCTCGTTGACTTCTATGAACTCTTGTTTGATTTGTAAACATTCATTGTATTATTTTTTATATAAATCACATTTTTTTAAATTTAGAAAAAATGAACTATAAAAAGATTCAAATTTTTATATGTAATTTATTTATTTTGTTCAAAATTTGCAACACCCTCTCATTCTTAAACAAAAGTCGTTTATAATTAATATGAGGAAAATATTGAGTAAAATTAACTTTGTCAGATTGAGAAGTTGATATAATTAAAATAAGATGACCAAAAGTACACTAATTATATATTTAAAGATCAAAATAGATTATTTTACATTAGAAAACCAAGATTGTATAAATTGTATTTTATAAAAATATAAATTGCATTTAAATCTTATATTTAATATCATAATTTAATTCTTAAATGTCATGAAGATATATTTATAAGTACAATTAAATTAATATATTAGGTTTTGAACCATAAATCAACATTAGTTTGCTAGGTTAATCTTTCAAGTTTTAATTTATTTAATTCATAAACCAATACACCAAACCAATTTTTAAATGACAAGTGATTCACGAGCTTACTCAATTCATTTTCAATGGTAAGATCACCAGCATAGTATCTACTGACAATTAATATGATCAACGAACAAACGCCCCAAAACAAATTGATATTGCAATTGAAATAAATAATAAAATCCTAGTAGAAAATATATGCTATAGAAATATATTTGTAAACTATCAAAATGTGGAAAATGGTTAATATACTTAATGTTAAATGTAATTAGTTTTGTGAAATATAATTTTTTTCTTTTTCAAAAAAGAAGTTGTTTTCCTACCCTATGACTTTTAAAAAAAAAATTAATTATAAAGTATAGAAACACATGATACTCATTCATAGAAATAAAATTTCCTTACAAAAATTATCTTTAAAAAAATAAATCAACCTCCTAAGATAAAAACATAGTCAAATATACAACCTTTCAGTGCATATTATGACTTTGATGATACAAAGTGATAGCTCAACGACCCTTTGATAAAGATATACATACATTTTGTTTATTACCTAATATACAAACCTTTAGTTCTTATGGCTCTTCGGCCATAAAATACATAACACCTTATTCTAAACCAGAATCCAGAATCATAACCCATATTTACATTTTTCGGAATATTGCTGCAAAGCAGACGACACCTTTTGTTTACCCGCTTACAACAAACAACAGATAACTAGAAATTTAAATTGCAGATGATAAAGTCACAATTGTGTTAGGGATGAAATTCGGCCTGTTAGACTGTTATTTTCCGCAACGCAATTGCAACCTTTTAGATTTCTGCTAAAAACCAAACTCGTAAAAATTAATTAAATAAAAAAACCCACAAACACTCGAACCAATTTTCCAAATGCAATAATCAGACTCGATAATTACCAGCCCAGCTTGATCTTCTTTTGTTCAGTTCCCATTATCATAAACTCTCAAGCTTCATGAAGAAACTTGGCGCGAAGTCCTGCGGCGGATCGGAGACTGAACTCCAGAGGCAATCACAACATGTGCTTCAGAAGAAGAAGCCAACGGCGAAGAAACAGAGAAGCCGAAATCCGATTCAAACAGGGACGAAGCAGAGCCCTGAAACCGGCCTGAATCGCCCGGAAGCTTCATGTATGAACACGTAGGTGATTCATCAAACCAAGAACCTGTAGGAACTTCTTTGCCACTTTTGTATTGCATCACTGCCCTATAAACAAAGGGAATTAGACCCTCCATTTTTGGGACTTCTGCGAGAGTGAAAACAGAGAATAACAGAGGAGAACAGAGAAGGTGAATTGTTTTCAAAAAGTGATTGTATTTTAGATAGTTTGCTGCGGATTAGATTGGAAGGTGGGGGGCGGGGGGGTTGCGAGGGTTTAAAGAAGAGAGAGAGATGTGACGTGGCTTATTGGGATTGAATACGAGATACTCAAGCCAAGCACGCCAGGTTTTTAGAGGGTAAAAACCACACGGAGACCTTTTAATGGGTATCCTTGAAAGCTGTGTGCAGACTGCAACTAATGTTCATGGGTCAAAATACAATATTGATGATAAATCAAATCTCAATGGATATTTGTGTTATACCTGTTTTATATTATTATTTCGCTGGTTTTGGTTTGATGTGTTTGAGCTTTAAGGAGAAGAATGTTTGGTCTAATCTGTTTTATTTATTCAGTTCTTTTATTCTTTTTTCTTTCAGAGTTGTAGTCGCTGACTTTTCTAAAAATATTTGTTTGTATTTTAGATTTAATATATTATATGAATAGGAGAACAAAAGTAATGCTCCTTGTATTCTCTCTTTTTCCCTCTTCCCTTTTTCATTTTCTTTTTTAATATTAGAAAAAGTAAGCTAACTAAATTCAATTTTTTAAAAGTTCAACACGTTTATTTTTTTATATAAAAATGAAAGCAAAAAAAGGAGTGAGAAAGGAAGAATGTGAGCAGAATTATCCGGACAATGATGTTAGAATCCTTCTAATTCCAAGTGAGACCGAATGTCTTTAGAAATGTATTATTAAGAATTTGAGCAACACTCTTTAAAGTATTGTAAATTAGAAAAGGAGAGTATAAATGGTTTTGCTTTTTATAATTTGATTAAATATAAAAATTCTTATTAGCTCAATTTATTTGATTCATATAGCCTAAAATCACATAAATAATGTTATTTAAATTCATTTAAATCAATAAATAACATATAATATTATATTTAAGTATAAATGTTATTTTGACCCCTCTAAAGTATAATTTGTACAATTTTAATTTTTTAATATAAAATAATTTATTCATATAATTTGAATATTTAATTAGTGCAAATTTTCCTTCTGCTATTTTTGTCAATTTTCATTAACTTCTATCAATTCTTATTTGATTCGCATGCACTGTTGTATTACTTTTTCAGATAAACAGTTTTTTTTTTTTTTTTAGAATTTAGAAGGAAATGAACTCTAAAAAAAATTTAAATTTTGTTCGTAATTCATTAATTTTGTTCAAAATTTGCAACACATTATCATACATATATAAAAAATCATTTCTGATTAATATGAGAGAAACATCGAGTAAAAATAGCTTTGTGATATTAAGAAGTTAACATAATTAAATAGAAGAATCAAGTTTTTACTAATTAAATATTTAGGAATTAAAATAGAATATTTTAAATTAGGATACCAAAAATGCATAAATTATATTTTATAAGGACCTAAATTATATTTAAAATTTATCCTTAATATTATAATTTATTTCTTAAATATTATGAAGATATATTTATAAATATAATTCAATTATTGGATTGGTTTATGAACAATAAATCGAGGTTAGTTTACTAGGTTAGTGTTTCAAGATGAACTGAATTGATTTATGATCTAACTCATCAAATTAATTTTTAGATTACAAGTGATTCAAGAGCTTACCTGATTCATTTACAAAGGTAACCACTTCTGGAAGGAGTTTTTTTTTTTTTTTTTTAAAAAAAGAGTTTTTATCATTTTGGTCAAAAAGGCTTTAAAAGTTAATTTACTCCCCCACTTCGCCCCCTCTTCACATATTTGCTCTATTACTCTTAAGTCCATTATAAAAATTCCATAAAGAGAATATTAATTTTAAGTGTTAAATTATAAGTAAAGATTAAAAGGATTGTTTTGAGAACAAACTGTTATTCCTTTATTTATATACGTTCCCAAACTTATTTTACTCCCGATTTGAAAATCTTTCTTATACAAATATGTTTTCATCAAAAGTTTTTATATGTATGCATATTTTTTTTTCTCATATAAAGAACAAGTCTATACCAAAAGTTTTTATTTTGTATGTTTTTTTTTCTCGTGTGTATTGTTTTTAATATTTAAAGTGTAATATCAATCATTATAGACCTTAGAGTAGTATAAAAACACAAGAAAAAGCGGACCTCATTAAAGTTACATTTGTTTAAGAGAAAAGCACTTTTTTGGAAAATGTAGTTGAAAAATATTTAGATTAGAAAATATATTTTATTCATTTAATATTGAATATGAAAAATTTGAAAAAGGTAATTTTTTCTATTTCAAAGAGGAATTTGTTTTCCAATTTTCTCTACTATCATAACCTTACATATCTTTTTTTTTTGTTCAATTACAAGTAAAAGTAACATATTACTCTTTCATTAATTTATATGCAAATAACAGTTTTGTATAAAAAGATATTTTCTAATGAAATAAACAGGACCTAATATTGCATTTGGTATGATAGAAGTGAAAAGAATGAAATTAAATAACCATTTTATTATTATATTTGGTATAATTAGAAATTGAATGAATATTTCATTTCATAATTATATTTGATATAACAAATATTATAAGAATAAAAGGAAAAAAAGTAAGTCAATAATAATAATGCCCTCAAAAATAAAGAAAAATAATAATAATGCCCTCAAAAATAAAGAAAATGGATCAATGAGAATAATACACATAAAAATGAAAAGAATGTGTAAAATTAAAATCATAAAAGATGATATCATTGCTTTTTATTTATTTATAATTATATATATTATTTGTAGTTGAACATATATATTAAATATTAAAATAATAATATATGTTAAATAAAAAAATATGATATGACAAATAATTAAAAATATTATGTTTTGAATTTAAATATCAAAATTAGAATTAACACAAAATTGTATGCAATAAAATCATAAAAATTTATTTACCAAATTATTATATTAAATAATTTTTTATAAAGAATGCAAAATAGTTATTTAAAATTTTATTACTAAAAATATAAGTACTAAAATATTTGAATAGAAAAATATTAAAGATATTATTTTATTATTTATTAATAAATGATAATTTTAAAATATATGAAAAATATGAGGAACATGGGCATTAAAAAGTCATTCTATAAATGTTGGAATAGTCCGTCTATAAACATGTTTGGAATAATACAAGGAAATGAAAAAAAAATTGCTTAATATGCCCTATCAAACAAGAATGTCCATTTCCTAATGAATAGGCACTGATGGAATACTTATTCAATAATAAAAGTGATGGAAAGATTATTTCATTATTTGTGGAATAATTTTCAACATCTTTATCCCTCACTTTTTTCACATATTCCAATATTACCACTTATTAGTAAATAATAAAATAATATCAATTTTTAATATTTTTTCTAATATTTTTTTAATTATATTTTAAATAATAAAATTTAAAATAAAATATTTTTATATTTATTATAAAAATTATTTAATACAAAAATTTTGATAAATTAATTTTTTTGCTAATTATAATTATGATAATTAAATTTAAAATATAGCAATTTTTAATTATTGATCATATTATATATTTTTAATTTAACATGTATTACAATTTTACTATTTATTATGTGTTCAATTATAAAAAAAATTAATTTTAAATAAAAAAATAACAATACCTTCTTTCATATAAATATAATTTTAAATTTATACTTTATTTTAATTTTTAAAGATATTATTGTAATTTTTATTCCATTTCTACAATACATGAAATATCAAATATGATTATGGAATGAAATGTCTATTCCATTCTTAATCATATCAGACATAATTACAAAATGGTTATCTAATTTCATTTCTTTCCTTTTTGTTCCATTCTATTCTATTTCATTTCACTGTTCTAAATGCAACACAAAATGATGCAATAATTATTCCATCACCTTTACTATAAGATGAGGGTTTCATCATTTGATAGAATGATCATTACTTATCAAATAAGTATTCTCATTTCATAATACTTACTAAATAAATTTTTTCATTCTTTTCCATTTGATTCCATTTTATTATATCAAACATGCTATCAATGTCTTCAAAAAAAATAACAATAACATAAAATAAGTGCATTAAATAAACTACAAAATTGTAGGTATTAAAAAGTTAAAAACTAAGTAAACTACAAAATTATAGGTATTAAAAAGTTAAAAACTAAGTCCTTCACTTAGTGACAATTTCAAAAATTTAAGATATTCATTAAACTTTAAATGTAAAAATTAATACACATGAAAAAAAAATGTAAACATAAACTTTTGGCAAAGATATATTTGAGAAAGTTTTCAAATTTCGAAATAAACTAAGGCTCTGTTTCGCACAATAAATAAGTTAACTTATAGTTTATTGACCTAATCAATAAGTTATAAGTTAACCTTTGAAAGTATTTTTCACACTAACTTATAAACTACTCCAGGTAATTTATAAGTTTTAATTTAATAAGTTGCTTAAATTACCTTATAACTTATTAGCTACTATTTTTTTAAATTATTTTCAAATCTATCCTTATTTTTTTTAATTTACAATCCATATTTTTTGTAATATAAATTTAAGTATTTTTTAAAAAATATATTTAATTATATTTTAATTAATTATAATTTTATAATAAATAATAAAATAAAAATTATATAAGTAAATAAATATATAAGTTTATAAAATATAATTAATTAAATATTAAAAATTATATTTTTATTTTAAACTTTTTATTACATTAATATAATTTAATTTTAAGATAAATATAAATTATTTTAATTATATATATTTTTATTAATATATCTTTTTTTATTATTTTATAATTTCAACTAGTTCAACATCTAATTTTATGAAATATTTTAGTTAACTTATTAACTATCAATTATAAATTATTAACTATCGGTTAGTTTATCAGCTAATTGTGCGAAATGGAGCTTAAATATGGAAACATATATAAATACACAAAAGAAGAGTAATTTGATGATAAAATCTTTTTGACCTTTGAATATGTTTTAATAGTCAAAATGAATATTCTCTTAACTGAATTTCTATTATTGGATTAGTAGAAGATTTTTTATATAATTGAGTGGTATATTTTGAAACGAAAGGATGGCATCCGTAACTTTAACTTTATTCAAGATAGATATGTGTATTTTACTTTTCAAAATATGTAAATCCTACAAAATTGGCTCTAAACAACAAAATTGATAACGTTTGAGAATATACAAGATTCACAATTGAACTTAATTTTTTCTTCCCAAAAAGACATAAAAGTTAAAATTTAAAATAACATGAAAAATTAACATGATTATTTTTGCTTCTATCTAAATAGAAAGCAGTTAGTGGTCAATTTTATCGTTCATATTTCAATTTTATAAGATTTGTATACATAAAAAATTATTTTATTAATTTTTTTAAAACATTAAAGATTATATTATCACCTTCTTAATTGATGGAAATAAATGTATATCATAATTGATATTGATATATATATATATATATATATATATATATATATATATATATATATAACTAAACCTTCTGCGCGCCCACACACGTGAGATTTAGAAGCCAGGTAGGGGTAATGTTTCCTCAATATTTTAAAAATCATGCATTGTTATCATAAATTAAGTGAAAAAATTATATGGATTTCTTTTTTTTTAAAAAAAAATCCTTTTGCCACAACAAAATTTTTTGCCTCTATAATTTTAAGTGAAGATATATATATATATTATCGGGTGAGGTTGTAGCTTGGCCTTAATTTAGAATATTTAAATTTATCAACTATAGAATATTCGCCACATCCAACGGCAACAAACTCTTAGAAAATGTAAATATTCCCTCATATAGCATAAGTTCAAATCATATAGAACGGTCAGAATCCAATATAATAATCCTTTTGGGAGGAAGGCTTCTACGTATGTCTGAAGAAATGTGTATTTTTAATTTTACTTAAAAAAAGTTTTAACTTTTTGTAAGTTATTAGAATTCTTTGTGTCTTTTTTTTTTCTAATAAAAGTCTAAATTTTGTATATTACAAATCTGAATGATGAAGGGTGTAATTGAAATCTTATACATATTCCTCAACTAAAAAAAATCTGTAATTTTTTAGAATGAGGGTGTAAGTTATCCATATTCTTCAATATTTACTTTAAGTCTTTAAATTCTTACCTCTTATTAGAACTCTGTTGTTCCAAAAGAAAAACTCATTTATAAAATTTTCTTTTCTTTCACTTGTTCAATCAAAACTGTCTTTATATTTTTTTTCTCTCAATTTTCTCTTTATTCAAATCTGACAGAAGAAAACCATCTTTCTTTTTTTACTTCTTATCATATTTTTCTTTACTTTTTTATTTTCACTCCATTCAAATGTTACACAACCTTTTGTTAGATTGCTACTTTATTTTTTCCAATAAAAAGGATAGTTTAAAATATTGTAAAATTTTTCGTAAAAACCATAAAGATGATGTAACTTTTCTAAATATTTAGCAAATCCCACATTTTGTCTATAATTTGATATATAATTTTTCTCCTTCCCTGTTTCTTTTACATTGCATTATCAGATCACAGTAATTGAAAGAAGAATTTAAATTATCAATTTTTCATTCCTCAATATGAATAAATATAACAAATTTCTATTCCAAAAGGCTATGCTTCTTGTTGGATGATAATGACCAGAAATTTAGCTTCATAGAGACCCTTCAACAAAAGTTCTTCAATTTTAAAAAAAATATTGAAATTAAACTAAGAGAGGGTGGATCGGGAATCATTCCACTAAATTGATCATACGTTTAGTACTACCAAATGAACTAAAATATGAAATAAACAAATTTAGATGGAAATGAATCACTTCAGCTTGTATTATTAATATATTAGCTGGATTTATTTATTTAATTTAATTTAAAATTACATGAATAGTGTTATTTAAATTTATTTAAACCAAGAAATAGTATGCAATATTATATTGGTACATTAATTGATTTATTTGGTTCATTTAATCTAAAATCATATAAATAATATTATTTAAATTCACTTAAACCAATAAGTAATATGTAATATTATATTTAAGCTTAAATATTGTTTTGATCTCTTTAAAATACAATTTATGTTATTTTGATCATCTAATTTAAAATAATATACTTTAATCATATAAATATTTAATTTGTATAATTTCGGCTTCCTTTTGATATTTATCAATTTTCATCAACTTTTGTGAATTCCTATTTAATTTGTAAGCACTCGTTGCCCTGTTTTCTTTTTTTTTCCTTAGATAAATTGCATACGTTAAAATTTAGAGGGAAATTAACTCTAGCAAAAGATAAATTTTTATATATAATCTATTGATTTTATTCAAAGTTTGCAAAACCTTTTTATGCTTGTACAAAAAGTCATTTTTTATTAATATGAAAAAAATATTGAATAAAAATAATTTTGTGAGATTAAGAAGTTGACATATTTTAAATAAGAGGAATAAAATTTCACAACCAAGTTGGTTGGTCTAATATCCTTCATTCTAAATGTCATAAATTTGATACAAGAAGGCATTAATTTATGATAATGAAGGAGTAAAGAACTCATGAGATTATTAGCATTTTGGTGAGATTGTGGTAACAAGCTCATCTTTTGAACAATAGTTATAACTCAAATTAAATATTTTACAAGAGGGTAGTTGATGTTAATTGTTCTAGTTTTTCTTTCTCGTAGGAAAAAAAAGCAATAAAATTTTACTAATTAAATACTTAGAAAATCAAAATAAGCTATTTTAAACTAGGAAATCCAAATTGTATAAATTGTATCTTATGAGGATTTAAATTATATTTAAGTCTCATCTTTAATATTATAATTTATTCTTTAAATGTTTTGAATATATATTTATAAATATAATTCAACTATTCGATTGGTTTATGAACCATAAATCGAGGTTAGTTCGGTAAGTTAGTCTTTCAGGTTGAACTTTGATTTATGATCCAACTCATCAAGCTAACTTTAAAATTAGAGGTGATTCACGAATTTGCTTGGTTCATTTCCAACACTAATGGAGACTGCCAACATGTTACTACAACGTATTTAATATGATCAGCGAACAAATGCTCTAAATCAGATGGATGTCACAATTGAAACCAATAGTGAGAGAAAAACAATAACATCCAATATACAATATTTCAATGCATATTATTTCTACGATGGTACAAATTGATAGTTCATATGGCCCTTTGGCCATAAAATACATAACATTCTATTCTAAATCAGAATCATGACACATATTTACATTTTCCAGAATATTGCTGCAAAGCAGAGGACCCCTCTGGTTTACCCGCTTATAACAAACAACAGATAACTAAAATTTTAAATTGCAGATCGAATCATGTGATGAAGTCGCAATTGTGTTGGGGATGAAATTCGGCCTGTTTGACCGTTATTTTCCGCAACTCAACTGCAACCTTTTAATTTCTGCCAATAACCAGACTCGTAAAAATTAATAAAAAAAACACATAAACACTTGAACCAATTCTCTAAATGCAATTATCAAACCCCACAATTACCAACCCAACTTGATCTTCTTTTGTTCAGTTCCCATATTTATCATAAACTTCCAAGTTTCATGAAGAGACACCGCACGGAGTCCTCCGGCGGATCGGAGACTGAACTCCAGAGGCAATCACAACATGTGCTGCAGAAGAAGAAGCAGACGGCGAAGAAGCAGAGAAGCCAAAATCCGATCCAAACAGAGACGAAGCAGAGCCCTGAAAGCGGCCGGAATCGCCCGGAAGCTTCATGTACGAATACGAAGGTGATTCATTAAACCAAGAACCTATCGGAACATCTTTGCCACTTTTGTATTGCATCACTGCCTTATAAACAAAGGGGATCAGACCCTCCATTTCTGGGACTTTTGGCAGAGACAAAACAGAGTGAAACAGAGGAAAAGAGAGAATGTCGGGAGTTTTTGAAAAGTGACTGTGTTTTTTGTTACTTTGCTGTGAATTGGATTGGAAGGTGGGAGGAGAATTGAGAGGGTTTAAAGAAGAGCGGGGACGTGACGTGGCTTAACGGGATTGGATACAATATATTCAAGCCAAGCACGCCAGTTTTTAAGGGCAAAAAACCCACGGAGCCTTTCAAAGGGTATCCTTGAAAGCTATGTGCAAACTGCCCCTAATATTCATAGATGAAAATATAATAATTAATAATGATAAATCAAATCTCAATGGATCTGTGTTGTAGGAATTTTAAATTATTATTTTGCTGGTTTTGGTTTGATGGGTTTGAGGCTGTGCTTTAAGGAGAAGAATGTTCCGTCTAATCCGTTTTACCTATTCAGTTTTGTTGTTCTTTTTTTTTTTTTTTTGTAAATAGTTTTGTTTTTTCTTATTTGATTTGAAGTTGTGGCCGCTGGCTTTTTTTCGAAACATTTGTTTGGTTTTAAATTTAGTTTATTATGAATGTAGAATTTACATTATTATTAATTGAAAAGGCTTGTTTTTATTTTCATGATTAGAGTAAAATGTTTTTTTTAATTATTTTTTTATAACTTTATTCACAAATGTAAAGGTGTTAATATATGTGTTGAATTAATTACACTTTTTTAAAATGAGTTTTACGTTAATTGTGTTATAACTATAAGAAGCAACACCTTAGGTAGAGGATTACAAGTTACAATCATATAATGTTATATTAATAGTGCATTGATATTCGATATATCTTTGCAGCTTTATTTTCATAATATTTTAAATTTAAAGTTAACATATTGTATGTATGTCAAGTGATTTGTTAATTCCTACAACCAAATCATAAAAAAGAGTAAATTACCGGTACGAGTCGAATCAATTGGTTACAAGGATTCCGATAAAATAATTATAACTTCCATTAGTCTTAGGTTTGAATTTCTTAATACTAGTCATTTTGCTTAGTAAATAGATCTTGTTAGGGAAATTCCTTTATCTCTTACTTGGTAGGATTGGGGAAAGCTTTCCTTCCTATTATTTTAATTAAAAAAATAGATGAGAATATTTTTAAAGTATGTATCATATACAGCATAAAGAATAATTATAATTATAAAAAGATACATAAATCAATTAACTAATAACTTTAGAGTATAATCACATACATCAATTTATAGTTGATCTTATATACCGCATTACACATATTTAATATTTTTTTCATAATTAGCTAAACACTTCCAACATCTCCGTATTATATAATCATATTGCAAAGGCAAAACCTTATTCAGGGTAAAGCCCCCTCAACAGTTTTTAAATACAAATATTTTCTATGTTTTTTTGGATTTTTTCAAAAAAAAAAAAAATTATATGCATAGCCGCCCCAATTATTATAATAATTTCATATAAGTTTTTAACAATTTATATTTTAGCCACCCCAATAATTATTAACTAGCTTCACCCTACTTCTATGTGAATACATATAAATTAAATGATTTGTTGTGTTTGTTATCATATAGTTTTTGTTTGGATGTTGCTGTAGAGTAAGGCATCGGTTTAATTTTGTTTAGGTTCTATTCCATGGTAGCTTATGATTTGTGATCTAAGATCCGATTTGGTTTAGCATTTATCATGTTTTGAAGATTGCCCGACAATTGCACTATGATTCATGAACCGATTTGGTCCTTTCATCCACCTTTTTATCTATTTCTTCTTCCTTCCTTATTTTGTCAAATTTGGTGATGTTCTTTTCTAACTAACGGTCTAAAATATAGAGGTTTAAATGCTTTGAATCTTACAAATATTCCCACGTGGTTTCTTCTTTATTTTTTTTTCTTGAATGATTGGGATTATTAAGGTTGTCATTAACTTTTGAGTCATACTTTAAAAATTAATTCTGCATACACATAATATTTTTCACAATTTTCACACACCAATAAACGCAGCTACTAATGACAATTACATCCTTCTTATTTTTAAAGATATACATTTACTATCTTTATGTTTCTAAAAAGAGGAGTAAGTATATATTTAAATAGAAAAGTGGGATGAATTCATATAAAAAAGACAATTAACATGCATTTCCAAAAGAAAAATTAATATAATTAATTTAAGGATAATTTTATAATACCTAAATTAAAAGTTTGGGTATTGATATCTTAACTGACAATAATTATAAATATTTACCACTTGTATTATTTTATAGGGCCCACACTATTTATTACCTAAATAAGACAGTAAAATAAAAATTTTTTTTACTTCACTTACTTTTTATATTTATTAATCACACACACATTAACAAATTAGATATAATATTTTTTTTTATTTTCACTAAACAATTTACATAATTTTTTTAATTTATATTTTATAAAATGTTCATTAGCTTATGATATAAAATACCGTAAAAATATGATTATTTAGTAATATTAATATTAGAATTTTATATATTCTATTATTAATGAAAAAAATTTATATAAAAGGTCTCATATTATTAAAAAAATAAATGTGTTCATAAATTATTATTTTCAGTAAAAATAATTTGCTAATTTTTAATAATGTAAAATGCTTGATAAATAATAGTGTAAAATTATTTTATTTATAACATCAATAAATCAATTTAAATTCTGAAAACTAAAAGTCAATTTACACAATAAAATTTTTCATTTTAACATTTTAAAATAATATAATAAAATTTTGTAATATCGCTTAATGTATTATTAAAAATTGCTACAACTTTTCTATATTTAATAAAAAATTTTGTTATTTTTATTTTTTTTAATGACTTAACTTCTTGATCATTAATAATATTAAAAATATATTATATGATTAGTGTATTAACTTCTTGATCATTAATAATATTAAAAATATATTATATGATTAGTGTAAAATTTTATAAAAATAAACTTAAAAAATAATTAAAATATAGGAAAATAAGTGAAAATGAGAGCATGGATTCATTATATCCAATATAATATCTAAAACTTAATTGAGAGATATTGAAATATAAAATTTTATAAAATAAATTAAGATTAAATTTTACATAAAATAATTATTAAAAAATATTCTTATCCTAATATGTGACTTTATATAAAATGTATTTAATTAAATTTATTTTTTATAAAATTTATATTTGATTAAAATTTTTATATTTACATTTTTAAATGATTGTGATATTTATTAAATATTTGATTATAGAAAAACTTATTTAATGAATAAAAAATATGAAAATATATAAAATTAAAAGAAGGTTTAATGATGTATCGTTCATCATTCTATTATGATTAATAAATTATGAAGATATATGTAATGATTTTATTTTTATCTAATTAATAATTTTAATATATTTTCAATTACTTTTATATATCAAACATATATTTGATAAAATAAATCATTCATATTAATATAATATGATAATTATACAATTACTCATGATTATATAATAAAATGTAAAATAGGCATGAATTTTGATGTTTATTGAAATTGATTAAATTCAATTTTTTTATTAGTATGTTGGATAATTTTTTATGTAATGAATAAAATTCAAATTATATACTAAAGAATTAAGATAAATACTTTTTACTAAGATAAAAATAATTACTTCTAATTTATATTAAAAATATTATAAAAATAAAAAGAAGATTCCATTTATAAAATTTAAAGATATAATAATTATCACTTTTAAAAATAATAATTAATTATTCTGTTCACTATAAATATAATTTATTCTTCTTTATTTTTTTAAGAAGAAATGGAATTTAGGAGAGAGTTCATGTATAAAAAATAAAATGTAAGACTCCTTTACCAACTTCACTAATCTTAAAATTATTATAAGAACTAACTATATTTATAAAAGTAATAAATATTTCATTTAATATTTAATATAATTTTAAGAAATTATATTTATATTTTAAATTATATTAATATTTGATTCAAATATAACAAAAAAGTAAAATTTTCCTCTAATGTTAATAAAGGAAGCAAACATTTGAATAAATAGATAATGTATGGTAAAAGATGAAAAATTTTGTTAATAATAAGATATTATAGGTATTTTTATAATAAATTTAGTTGACTAGTTAAATAAGTTACTAATTAAATTGTCATAATCCTTGGATTTAATGACTAAAAAATTAAATGGTTTAAAAGTTATTATTTACTCAAGGTATCCATACCCCAATTTTTACTTTGGGTATGGAAGAACTATCCTTAATTTAATACACTACATGGAATTCCAAAAAGCAAGTGTAATTTACTTTTTTTTCCTCATATGTTATACTTGGATTTGAAATTTGAAATTAGTAATTCAATTATCAAAGGAATTTAATTTTTATAAGTTAAAATATTTTCTTTAGTAATAAGTAAATAAAACTTATGAATTATTTAAGCATTATAAGTGAATAATTTAAATTATCAAATTTAATATTTTAATTTCAACTAAAATATATGTCATTTTATAAATTTTATATTTACTCTTAAAATACTATATTAAATACCATCCTTCATCAATTAAACAGAATTATTCGATACAAAACTTTAAAATTCCTAATATTTAATAAGTATTTCGTCTAAGCATAAGCTAATGGATCCTTGGATTGCCCCATGCACAGGCATTAGTAGCACGAGCCACTAAATCTTCACCTTTAACATTTATCTCCAAAAAAAAAAAAAATGATATCAATGCCTACTTTTATAATTTTACTAAAAACATTTAGTTTTCATAATTTTTTATTAAAAGTTATATATTTTAAATAAAAATTTAATTTTAATCAATTGCTAATATAAAATTTTTTTACACTATAAACAAACAAAAAAATGTAATAAAAATTAAATTCTTATATAAAAGCCAAAATTTTTAAATATTTTCATATGATTTATAAAGTTGTAATTTTTTATATATTTATTACATATAAAATTTATAAAAATTACAATGTCATTCTTATATTTCATTAAAAAAGTTAGAAAATGATGAAGCAAGCAACACAACATTAATTATCCTTAATCTGTTTTACGTGGAAAAAAATACATTCTAAAAATTGATTCAAGTGTGGTTTGATAATGTTAAGAAGATTTTGTCTATTTTTATATCTTGAATTTGGTCTACATTTTTAATATGTATGAATCTAATATCTCTATGATTTCTATTTTAAGAGGGAGAGAGAGAGAATAAAGAATTAAAAAAGAAAAAAAAATGCAAAGGGAAAGGACCCAAAAGCCTCCAATTGCACTGGAGGTTAGGATCGAAAAAGGTCACCCGTTAACCTATATATAAAATAAAATATCTTTAAACTAAATTTTTAATCTATTTTATAAAATAGATTAAGACATTTATTTAAATTCTATTATATTCAGTTTATATTTTTATATATTAAATTAAATAGTATGGAAATATATATAATATTTAGAAAAAAAATTTATATATTTAAAATGTTTATAAAAATTTTTAATACATTGATATTTTTATCTATTTTGAAATCAAATCAAATTTAAGTTAAGTTAAACTTTAGACTCTATAATTTTTAATCAGTGTGAATTTAAATTAAAATATTATTATTAATTTGAACTCAAATAAATTTTTATATTGATTGAATTATATTTAATAATATAAAAATTCAATTTGATTTAACAATATTCTACTTTCAATAATATTTTTAAAATATTTATTAATTATTAATAACCTAGGCTAGCATACCAAATCGAGTCTTAAAAAACTATACATAAATTAAATTTGATTAAATTTTCAACCTATTATAAATTTATAAATCAAAATTGACTATTTCATTTTATACAAATCAAACCTATTTTATTTAAAATTTAGCTTGGTGTAGCCTGCTTCCATCATGCACATCGTATGTTATAAATTGTTACGAGACGCGTTTGGTTTGTCATACTTATATGATGGTAACAATAATTCTAGTGACAAGTTCAAAGCCAATTTGCTAACGAATGAAAAGACGTGTAATCGTTTTTTATCGACGACAATGACTCATATTTTATCTAATTATCTTCTCATGATCATATACTTTGTTTGGAGACATTTTTGTTATGAAAGTGACCTTTTTTTTGTTTTATTAAAAATAAGTTTGACTAATATTGAAATAATGTTCGCAAACAAGATTAAAAAATATATATTTTAATTTTCTTAACTAATCGTTGACTCAATATAATTAAAAATAAAACTTTACTTTATTTCTAAATAATTTTTTTCAAAATAATATTATATTTTAACTAAAAAGAAATTTTATTTTATTTTTATTTATAATTCTTATTTTAATTGCATTTATATTATTATAAAATTTATCATATTTAACAAGAATTCTACTAAATTTATTTTATTTGACCTAAAAATCATATTATATGAAAGATTGACTCTTTTTATAATGTTGTATTTATCATAATACCATTAAAATTTTACCTTAATTGAATTTCATACATTTTTCAATACATTTCAAATGAAATAATTCATTTACAAATGAATTGAAATTATTATTTTTAATAAAATTTTTAAATAAAATAATTTATTCATAAATAAGTTAAAATTATTTCTATTAAAATAAAATGAAATCAATTTTAGAAATATTGCATGTTAGAAAAACTTTAAAATAAATTAAAAGTGAACAAGATTTGATAAATTTAAATTTTGATGATGCAATTATTATTAATGTAAGATGAAACGAATCTAACGGAAACTCTTTAAATTTAACTTTAAAATGAGTTTAAATTTAGTTTATTATTGGCATAAAGCTTTTTGCATTATCATTGAACAATTAGGTGGTGTATCAAAACTTTCAAGTTTAATAAAAGATGCTATGCAAAATGTAATTTACTTACATTCGATTACTATTTATACCACTAATTAATCAAGTTAACAAAAGTAGGATAAATTTTAACATATTTTAAATCCGATAAAGGATATGTATTTGACTTTATAAAAATTTTTTATCATAAAAAAAAGAGAGAGAAGAAATTATCACTTATTACAAAAAGAGATTAATTTCAAATGGTGTGAGGATAAAGAGTAGTAAATCAGATTCATGATCTAGAAATAGATATATAGTTATAGATGGAATAGACAATACCTGAAGAAAAGGAAATTCTAGGAGAAAGAATGCTTCTAGAGCAATAGAACTTCATTAAGTTGTCGTAGTTGACAAATAGGCTATAGCTGTACTTTTCTTACATAAAATAATATAGTGTAACAGCGTGGAAATCGTTATTTACTATTCAGTCTTCTGCCTATTGGATAAGGTCTATTCCTGCCACGTACCAAATGTTTGATTTTGGGGACCGTTATTAGCTGTAAAAGAATATTTCTCTCATTGTTCTCAAAACACCGAAGAAGCCAAAATAGGCTTGATGAGAAATTTGGTTCCTAGTATATAAACCGGTCACATATAATTTTTTAATAAAAAATTTATTGTCATCTCTTCAATTTGCAAATTGAATTAAATCACGTCCAAACCAGAAATCAATATATATATATATATATATATATATATATATATATATATATATATATATGGACCTTCAATAACATTCCAAGTTGCAATTGATAATCACGGGAAAAAAATTTAGCAGAAATCATCTCGTTACATTAGAAATATAAAAATTATATGATTTATTTAATGCGTAAAAATACAACCCTATTTGATTGTAAATATTACATGACCTATTAATTTCATTTTTCAGTATTTACTAACACATTAAATTTTTACGTACCAAGTATAATTTTTAATTTGGTGAAGTTCATTGAAGTGAATCCGATATATAAATTGATACATTTAATTTATATATTAAAGGAATAAAATAGAATTGTCAAAATTTTTAGTACTTCACTGATATTTCATATCATATTTGAGATTTTCTTTTCGATTTAGACATTTATTATTAACTCTATTATTAAAAAAATGATAAAATAGAATCTATTATATTTAGAGAGATGAAATGCATTGGAGAACTAAAAATATAATTAAACGAAAAAGTAAATAAAAAAGGGAAACTCTGACATGGAGATTATGCCATGCTTCCTTCATCCAAACACCAACTCTACTTAAGAAATAGAAGATGAAGTCATGGTTTGCATAATTGAACAAGCGTGGGGATTTAAAATTGGAGTGGAGGAAGACCGTGTTTTTTTTCTCTTCCTAATTTGAATTTTTTGCTTCAAAGTAGAGATGGATTGCTCCGAGTACTATGCAGAATCCCCAAACTGCGTGCGCCTAAGTTTTGTTGGCTGAGTTAGGTAAATATGGAAGAAGAGGGCTTCATGATGTCAAGTCATGAGTTGGTCTAAATTTCCCTTTTGAAATTGCTTGCAAAACAAAATTGGTACTTACAGCTCCTCAGCATCATATACAACATTCTTCAAAAGAATTTGATAGGATTACACCCACCTTCCAAAGTTTCCCTCTTCTATTTTTTATTTTATTTTATTTTATTTATTTATTTATTGCGTTTCGTTAGAGGAGCTGATGGGATATGGGATGGGTAGAGGTCAAATTTCCCATTCATTCATATCACGCTACCAAGAGTAGTATGTGCCAGCTTCAAGTCTGCGGCAGGATTTGACATTGTTCTAATTATATTTGACATTATGTTACTTTAAAAAATTGTATACTAACAAAAAGAAACCATAAGATTAAATCAAATGAGTAAAGAAAATAAATGAGACGAGTATAATTGTAATAAAATTAAATTTTAAAAAAATAATTGTAATTTATCTTATTTAACATTGAGTTATATTGATTATGTTGATGGAATGACATCTTGCTTAGCATGCTTTTTTATTATTCTCTTTCTCCTTTTTCCTTATTCAAATAATCTTTCGTTGGCAATAAGGATCTTTGAAGCAATGATCATTTTTTTTTTAATTTAGAAATAATTCATGTCAAATTCACTCTCATAGCAGAGATTGAGGAATCAGTGCGTTTTCATTAATTAAAAAAAACTTAAACAAGTTATATTTATTATAAAATTATTGTCACTTTAATTTAAATCATATTTTATAAATATGAATTATTTCTTTCAGAACGACGATTTTTTATTTTATTTATTATTTTTTTGGGTCTGGGGAATCGGAGGGTAGTAGGGGTGTGGGATTAGAATCCACGTTCTTTTATACCACTAATATTAAAGGCAGAGTGCACCAGCATTTAAGTTGGCCTTTCAAGTGGTCAAAGGGACAAATTTTGGGTGAAGAATTTCTCATCCACTCTATATGTTGGGCCTTCTGGCAAGCTCAATGCCAATTGCTACTAGCCCTTTCAATCAGTTTGCCAACCGCAATTTGGACCCAGAAAGGGGAAAACATTCTCCTTCCGTAATTTGGACCCAAGATAGGGAAAACATTCTCCAACCGCAATCAAGTGAATATTTGATTTAATCTACACGTCTCATCGTAGATAACAAATTTTTATTTTTGGATAACTTGCATAAATTAAGACTTCATTTTGTTTCGTTAAAAATTATTTTTTATAGAAAATATTATTTTTATATATATTAATAAAAAAGTGATTTATTAATAATTTTAAAAAATAATTCCTAGAGATATAATAATAATAAAATAATTTTTTTTAAAATAAAAAAATTATTTTTTAAAATTTTTTATATTTAATATTGAATAAATAAAAATACTCATCCAATAATATTTTATAATTATATTTTACAAAAAATATTTTTTATCGAAACAAATGAAATTGTTAGTTGATATATATTATTCTTATAACAATTTCCTAATTGACCAATTGATATATGATCGGTCACCCCAAGATTTTGTAAGTCCAATACATTTGCGCAGGAGTGACCTATTGAAGAAGCGGACTATAAACTAATTGGGTTATGTTCAATCAACCTAATCAAGCTAACTGAGAAACTTACCTATAAGATTAAAATCATACCTGAATCTCATTCATCAATATTATGAAGAGCTAAGGAAACTTATTTGGAGCCTTAATAGCAATCAATACTGTGAAGAGCTTCAATCATACAGGCTCTAGTACTAATCAAGTTAAGTAACATCTATAACAGGCCAAAAATATATCATTTATATTTATAATTTTTTTATTGTTACTTTAATTAAACACATATAAATTTAAGTATTAGATTATACTTGACAGATCCTAATCAAGTTAGGTAACATCTATAACGGGCCAAAAATATATCATTTATATTTATAATTTTTTATTACTACTTTAATTAAACATATATTAATTTAAGTATCATGACAGATTAGTTCTGCTGTATACACCATTTCTTTACTGTGCAGGTGATCTAGTTCAACTGGAACAACCTTAGACCAACCAAACATATGTGGACTTATCAACTATTATTATTAGATTTAATTATATTTTTTTATCTCTTAATATTTAGATTAATCATATTTTGTTCCTCAAAAGTTAAAATTCTATTTTAATTTCTGTAAAATCAAAATTTGAATAATTTTCGTCCTAAAATTAATTTTGTTAAAATAAGAAACAATGAAACTGACATGAAAAGAATGAAAATGATATTGATTTTCTGTTCAAATTCTAAACCAATTTATATGCCTCTTTCTTGATTTTCTCCTATTATTATTTTTCTATTTACTCGATTATTAATTCTAATCAAAATATTCACCTCTTGGTTGCTAATTTTCTAATATTCTATTTTGTTATTTTTGAAAATAATAACAATATATTAAAATTACTAATTTTCTATTAGGGACTCTTTGGTTCAACTAGGGAAAGGGAAATGAATCAATATAGGGGAATAAGAGAACAGAGAATGAATACCCAATAATTATTCACTTTGGTTGATTCAAACAAGGAAAAAAATCAAGTATTTCAAATTCATTGTATTAATAATTATTATAAAAAATTTACTTATAATTATTATTAAAATAATTACTCAATTATTATTCATTTTATTTACTAATATTATTATTTTATATTTATTTAATTTTAATTAATAATATTTTATTAATATTTTTTAATTATTACCTTTTTATTATTTATTTAATTATATATTTTTATTTATTATTATATTAATATTATTAATTTGTTGTTACTTTCATTTTTACTTGTATTATTGCTTTTATTATTTTTATTTCTTTATTAGTATTTATAATACTCTATTATTAATATTATTAATTATTTTTATATTATTAAATACTAATATTTACTCATATTAATGTTTTTGTAATTATTTAATATTAATTATTAATATTACTACATTTATCATTTAATTATTAATATTTATTATTATTCTATTAATATTATTAATTATTATTTTTTAATACTATTATTTTTATTTTTGATTCTATTATTATTTTTATTACTATCATATAATTTTTATTTTCTCTATTATTAATATTTTACTATTTATCAATATTATTATTTTTTATTATTGTTACTACTACTATTGTTGTTGTTGTTGTTGTTGTTGAAAACAATAAACTCAAAATTAGAATGAGAGAATTGAATTTCTAAAAATTGGGGAGAATCGATATTTTTTTATTTAGGGTAATTTCATTAAAGAAAAATATAAAAAAATAATTTTTTTTCTAAATTAAATACATATAGCGGGAATGAAAGTTTGCCATTCTCTTTTCGTTTCTTGATTACAGTCCACCAAACGGCTTTTTAATTTTCCTTCAAATTATTCTCTAAATCAATAATGTTAATTTTCCTTTTTTTTAAAAAAAAACTAGGAAATATATTACTGTAATAATTTAATCAGTCCGGGGGTTTCGATGCTGATTTCAGCAAGCAAATACATCAAAACTCTAAAGGGAAGGTAGTCGAACAAAAGCAATTCATTACGTGAGTTAATTGCAGTTATCAACTTCTTTGTACATATGGCTAATAGAGGAGATCCCAAGCATAGCCATTAATTCTTTGCGGTCTTCAATAAGGGTGTGGACAAGAGTAGGATATGAAGGATCAGGAGATAGGAAAATATTAACAACAGATTTTGGACCTAATTCAACAATGGCCAGAAGTAAATCCTATTACGGGCCAACACTGAACCGTCTCGCAGTCCTCACAATTTTGCCACATAATTGAAGTATATTCAAAGCCATTTACCACAACCAACCAACCATTCTCTCTATGTTTCTAATAACTGCTAAACATGCTACTGGACTAGGATTACTTTTAGCATCTCCATCAATATTAAATTTGTACTATCCATCAGAAGAGGGTTTCCACCTAATTTACTTAATTCGTTGTTGTGAAAGTATCTTAGCTGGCCCCATAACAGCCCAAAATTCAACAACTTAAACTATAGTGGTATGTTTCAAATTAACATTATTTTGATTGGCTTGAAAAGCCTTTTTATTTCTACGTGACCATAAATTTCGTAAACTTTCTCATTAATGCTCCATGTATCTAATTATTAAGGGTTTTTCTAACATATGTATTTGGTGCATAGGATAAAGACTAATTCATGCTTATTGAAATAAGAGTTTTTCTCATAAAAATGGCACTAATTAATAAAATAATTAATTATAATTTATTTTTATGAGAAAAAGGTGAATTATTTCATTAATTATTGTCACTTTTATGAGAAAAAACTTAGTTGGCATAAGAGTTAATTAACCCTTATCCTATGCACTAGATAGAAAAACTCAATTATTAATTATAAACTAACCGATTTATCTTCTTACATGCAGTTAATTCTATAACTTCCCTCCTAATTAATTTTAAAAATAACAAAACAAGATATTGATAATCATCTTTTAGTTAAATTTTGCCTTTTAACAATAGTTGAACCATTATCACACAACTACATTTATTTAAGTTTCTTCTTTATTTTTATTTTACTTTCCTCTACTTCCACTTTTAACAGCATCTTAAATCATTTTAAGAATACATTCACTACTTCAATGTCAATAACACACCATGAATTCCTAAGAATTCTAAGATTGAAAGTATAAGTATAATGAAGGAATCCTTAAGAGTGGTTTAAGGAAGGAAATAATAAACATGCTTTGTGAAATAATTTAGTAGGACAAAAAGAGCTTTTTGCAAATATTCTTGATCAAGATTTCTCATGTTATTAGGTTTTATATCTGTATGTGTCCTTTCAAATGGGTTTATAAAAGGCTTGTTATATGCATGGAAAGGTGATAGTGTACGCAACAAATCATAATTAGCTTGGATTAGGGTTGATCATGTTGTGAGATTTATAATAATTGATATAAATAACAATAGGATAATTATAAAAGGAGAATAATTAATAAAGGATATTAGATAATGGTAATGGATATGGACTAATACAAGTGATTTAATAGGATCAAGATAAGTTGGGATTATCAAAATAAAGAGATAAAAATTACCACAACTCTCTTATTACTTCACATAGAGTACTTATGAAAAGGAGGTTTAGGCATGATATACTTGTCATTCTTATATATTACAAATGGAGCGCCTCATTCCAATCAAAAATAGATGATATTAGGTGAAAGGGAGGGAAATGGCAGAGTGAGAGAGAGGGCAGGCAAGGAGAGAGAAAACAAAGAAAATATTAGGTGAGATGGGAAGCTACAAGAACACGAAGAAAAATACAGCAAGAGGAAAGAAAATATAAAAAGAAATGGGGAAAAAAATTAAAAATAAAAAAGCCAACGTGACAGTTGAATCCATCATTCTTTGAGCCTATGTGATAGATTGGCTTTCACGCTAGCAATTTCATCTAAAAATAGATGATAATCTGTCAATGGACTAGAATTAATTTAATTTATATATTAAAAGATTACAATCGGATAATAATTATAAGTGGATCGAATACAATTGATTTAAATTTTAAGAAATATAAATAATTATTATTATTAGACAACCTCTTAATCGGTGAGCAAATGTAACAATATCATTTTTAAACGTATTTTAAATTTCAGGCCAACCACCTTCCCCACAAAATTAAAATCCTGCATTTTTGGGAGTTTCAAAAATTAAGGTTCCATTTGTTTGGATGAAAAATATTTTTCATAAATATGATCATAAAATATTAAAATAAAAAATATTTTATTCACTTAATATTAAATATGAAGAGTTGAAAAAATAATTTTCTTTAATTTCTTTAAAGAAATTTTTTTTCCATTATTATAATTCTAAATATTATTTTTTCCATTATAAATATAAATACTATGTTACTCCTTCATTATTATATATATATATATATATATATATATATATATATATATATATATATATATATATATAATTTTTTATGAAAAATGCTTTTAGACGAAAGCTAAAGAGAAAATAAAAATCTCTTTCTTTTTTATCAACTTATGCAATTATATTGTTATCTTAATGAAATTATAATTTCAAAGTATCATATTTAAATTTTCAACCAATTACTTCTACCAGATTTTTGAAAATATTTAAAGAGAGAAAATATGCTAAAATATAAAACTTCAAGTAATTGTATAGTGGGTAAAACACTTACTTACTTTCTTGCTTTCTTTCTTTCTTTCTTTCTTATACACATCCAATAGTAATAAAAACAAAATAGGAAAATTACTAAACTACTAAACAACAAAATTACCGTCAACTAGCAGATCCTTAATGTCCCCTAACTATCGCTGTTGCAGGAGCTGCCCATGATGGTCATTATCGAAATATGAGGGCAACTAAGCGAAACTCCCCCAAAAGCTTGATAGTATCCCAAACTGGAACGTTCTCTGCCACCTTGGATCCGTAGTGGTTCTGAACGAGGTTGATGATTTTTTTGGAGTTGCACCAGATTTGAAGCAAGTTACGCTGAGCATGCTGTTGCGAAAGCTGCAATAACGATCTAATTGCTAACATTACTGCAAAATTCCTGAAGAAGCAGTCCGGCAATATGAACTCCACCCCAGCATGATTATCCTGGGAGCCTTCCAAAGCAGCTGAAATGGCCATAAACTTTCGTCCCTTGAATTTTCCCTTTCCCTGCAAATAAATTTTCCAGTCTGCTATCATATAATTATGGTTAATAAGTTCTACCGCAGGCATCAAAGGATGATAGGTCTGGTTCTGGAGCTGCAAGCATCTAGAATTTTGAATGATCATAGAATTGTAAGGTTGGATAGCCTCTTCTGGATAGGCCTTTGTTTTGAAAGATGGCCATGTTTCGGAACCACTAGATGACATATAACAGGGTGGCTATTGGGACAATAAGATCTGTATGGACATGATTGTATTGAGCGCCTTTCTGCAAGCAAATTTTCATCCAATGCACAATATCTTGAGGATGTAGATAATCAGGCCTGATTGTGAGATTAGACCCAAACCACACTGCTCTAGCAAAGCCACATTGCAAGAGCAGATGCCGCTCATTCTTATCTTCATTAAAGAACAATTGACATGGATGAGGGACTCTTATATTTCAATGACTCAACAAATTTGACGTGGGGAGTAAATGACAACAAATCTTCAATAGGAAGGTAGAAATTCTTGGTGGTACTTAGAGCTTCCACAGCTATTCCGATGGGAATTAATCTTCTGTTGAGTTTTAGTGAGATTGGATAAGCTTGGCATAACCTCTCTTAACTGAATAGCACCCATCTGGTGCTTTAATCTAAGCAATCCAATCTTTAGTCCCTCTAATGTATAGGGTATATCGAAAATCATATGAGCAAATTGCTCATTATAGTTAGCTAGAACTTTGTGATAATTCCATGAAGCTGAGGACTGTGAAATGAGATCATTAGCTGTAGACACATCCTATGTAGTAGGCCCTGCAGTTAGCCACTGAAATTGACTCCTCAAATTAATGCTTTCTCCATTGCCATTTTGCCACTTTAGATTGTCCACTAGGATAGCCGAATCCTTAATCATCATTTTCCATCACTAGGAAGCCCTCTGAGTAGCCCCAAAAATGGATTCCAACTTACCTTTACCATACTTACCGATCATAACGTTGCTGAGAAGAGAAAAGGGCTTGTGAATAATGTTCCAAATTTGTTTGCAAACTAGGCTGTGTTGAATTCAGCGCTTTTCCTTAGACTAACTCCTTCCTCGGCTTTAGGTCTGGAGAGTTAATTCCAAGATACAATGTGTAATTTCCTACTGTCAAGATTGCTATGGGCCCAAAATTTGTTAATAATGGAGTCAATTTTATCATGGCATTTCTTAGAAGGCTGGGCAGTGGACTTATGGTACACCGGTATAGATGAGAGCACTTGGTTACAAAGGGATGACAGCACTTGTTTACAAAGGACCAACTTACCTGCCTGTGAAAGGCATCTAACTTTCCATCCCTGAAGTTTGGCATAAATTTTAGAGATAATGTCTTGTTCTATGATCTTCCTATCCTTTAGACCATCGATATAGCTCCCCACATATTCCCTAACCTTGGTGACTTGTTTCACCCCCATGATGTTACATAGAATAGTTTTAAATCTTCTAGGGGTTTTGGAGCTAAATTTAATCATTGACTTAGTTGGGTTTAAGAGAAGCCCAAATAAACCACCAAACCATAAGAACATTTGTCTAACAGTAGTACAAGATGCCAGGTTAACTTTAAAAAATATCAAATCATCCGCATAGGCTGGATGATTTATCCGCGGAGCCAGTCTAGCAGGTCTGATACCTTGGATGACAATATCCATGTCTACTTTCTCCGAGGCCATGGATAAAATATTTGAGCATAAAATGAATGGGTAAGGAGAAAGAGGGTCTCCTTGCTTAAGGCCTGAAGAAGGTGTTATAGAATCCGTCAATTCTCTATTCACAGTGACTTTGCATGTAGGCATAATGACACATTCCATTATAACTTTGATCAATAAAGGAGGGAATCCTGTGGAAAAAATGCACTTTGTGAATGAAATCCCATGCAATGTTATCATAGGCCTCAGAGAAATTTACTTTTAGAACAGCCCAATAATTCTTTTTACTCTTAGTTTTCCCAGTGAAATCCATAATTTCAGAAGCAATTAGAATGTTGTCTATTATAAGTCTACCTTTTATGAAGGCACTCTAATAAGGGGAAGTGATGTCATCAAGAATGTGTTTTAACCTGTTGACAATGACTTTAGATATGAACTTGTAGATGACATTACGCAGGCTAATGGGCCTAAGATATGAGAAAGTGCATTGCTCTTTTCCCTTTGAGATGAGGGCAATAAGAGTCTCATTAAAGGTTTTCAAAAGATGACCCCTGTTAAAAAGGATTGTATCATTTTTATAATGTCTTAGCCCATAATCTGGCAAGAGAATTGAAAACCTGGTTGCAAAGCCATTTGGGCTAGGAACTGCATCAAAGGGAAGCTCTTTAACTGCCTCATAAATTTCCTATTGAGAAATACTTCCATTGAGACTAAGCAAGTGACCCTTGTTAAGTTTGTGAATCAGAAGATGGTCTAAATCCAGGGAAATGTCCAGAGGCAGCCAAGTTGGGTTGTAGAGTTGGGTGAAGTGGTTGGCAGCAGTAATTTTAATGGATTGAAGATCTTGAGTGATTTGCCCATTGACATCTTGGATTTGAAGAATTGCTATTTTAGATCTTCTGTTTCTTACCACCTGATGGAAGTATTTAGTACTCATATCACCATTAAAAAGCCACAATTGCCTTGCCTCTTGAGCAAAAGCAACTTGTTGACAGTCTAAAAGATATTCCAGTTGATTCCATAAGTCTCGTTCCATTGCATTATGCTGAGGAACCATGTTAGATTGAAGGACGCTGAGCTGACTTTCAATTTCTTTGATTTTAAAATGCAATTTAACAATTTTTTTATCCCACTCTCTTATGATATATTTTGTTTTGTTGAGATGGGTTTTGACTTGATAAGAAAGAGACCCTGATATAGACTGAGAACAGGCAGATGTAATGACCTGAAGACATTGGGAATGGAATGTCCAAAAAGCTTAAAAATGAAACAGATATTTTTTATAAGTATGATTTCTGGGAGTGTTAAGAATTATAGGGGCATGGTGAGAGGCAGATATAGAGAGACTAAGAACATAAGAGTAAGAAAAATATTGTAACCATTTATCATTACAAAACATCTTATCTAGTCTTTCCCAAATACATTGATCCCCCATTATATTGTTAATCCAGGTAAACCATTGTCCCTTAGCTTTCAAGTCCATGAGATTAATTCAAAAAGTAAGTTCAGCAAGTCTTCAGCTCCCGAGATGGAAGATGATGTACTAAGCTTTTCAGTAGGCAAGAACACTTAATTAAAGTCTCCACAAAGTAGCCATAGATCAGAGGCTTCATTAACCATCTTTAGGGTTATATGTTTGACGAAGTTCCATAGTATGGATCTGTGAGAAGTGTTTGGGGGACCATAAATACCTGTGAAAAGGAATGGGACAAATATCGTGAATCTGACCTTCAAATAGATCCAGTTGGACGTAATGGAGAGAACTTGAGGGTGAAAGCCATCAATCCAAGCAATTTAAAAACCTCCTTTATGAACTTGAGCATCAGTCCCAACAGTATCATTATAGCCCAAAGAACACAAAAAGGATCTGGTGGCTTCAACCTTCTGAAGAGTTTCAGAAAAACCAAAAATTATGGATTGTTATCCATAATAAGTTGTCTTAGTCTTTGAATTATTAAGGGACGGCTTAAGCCTCAACAATTCCAAGCTAAGATTTTTATGATGACTCAGGAGGCTGATTTAGGACAGCCTCTTTGAACCCTAAGTTGATATTAGCAAATTTGACAATGATGTCCTAAATAGGGTCATTATAAATCATATTTCCAGTATCAATAATTCCCTCTACATCCCCAAGCTGATAAGATGGACTTTCCACGAGGGAATTTGGTTGCCTTGTAACTGTTGAGGGTAGATGATCTTCTGAAGTAATTTCCTGAATGATCACTCTCTGCTTCTTTCTAGTATGCTATTGGCTCTCTTGTTTTCTCTTTCTGACACATTTAGATGTTGACATGTGAAATTGTGAGGATTCCCCTTGATTGGCCAAAGCAATAAACACTTGCTATTGTTGGATATGGCATGATTAAAGAAATCTGAACCCCTTTGCTATTGTTTGATGCAGGAATACTGAATAAATTATGAGAGGAAGTCCCCTCAACAAGAGGAACATTGTTGTTAGTAATGCAATGATACCAAGCAAGAGTAGGAACAACAGCTTCAGAAGGATTGGCCATAACATCTTGGGAAATCATAGAAGTTGCCGATTGACTAAGCACGGGGAAGGTTTGGAGAGAGACATTTTGACCAACACCAGTGGAAATGGACACCTGAGATGGAGAAAAGAGGTTAACCAACTGCCTAGGGATGGAAACCATGAGTTGGTGATTGTCCTCAGTCAACATGTAATTCAATTGACAAATTAAAGGAGGAGTATCCTGAGAAATGGGACTGAGATTTGCAGAAGGCAGAATTAGATTGGCAGAAGATATGAAAGTTCATGAGGAGGCATAGTGACTGAATGAAAACTTTACTCCATAACCAGAACAATAGAAGGTAAGATAACTAACTGAGGTATAACATCTTTGATCTATAGGTCCATTAAAGATGTTGAACCCATTAGTTTCCACTTCATAGAGAATTGAAACACATTGATTCTATTAGCTACTTGTGAGCTAGATTTACCCCTCTAAAATTGATGACTGAGCAACAAACCATTAGTGAGAAAAGGCTCTTCAGATTCTGGAAATTTGATCTGCCTCAAGGATCGCTGGTGCCTAAGCCTTCTATCATCTTCCGAAAGAGCAGTGACCCATTGGAACTGAACTTCAGGTTTTGGTTTTTGCTCTTTTTTTGGAATTTGGTTTGGCATCTGCACTTGATCCTGCTGAGGTGCAGCCAGTAAATCTATGTCTTCCATATCATCTGTAGAGAAAGTATCATCTGAAGAATAGAACGGAGGTTAAAGTTAAATTGATCCTCTTGATAAATGAAATCACGATCAATTAAAGTCCCCCCTTTGTTAGTCAAGTGGAAAATGAAGCAATTCTTCCCCCACGTAAACCAGCTCAATGAAGGATGTTTTCTTGTCTGGATGTGCTGCAAAAGCTCAAGCCTCGGGGGTGAAATGTGGATGTACCGAATCTGTGCCTATTCCAAGGTTGAAATCATTTCTCACTCTGTCAAAGTTGTCGATTTATAGCATCTGTCGCTTGACCATAAGACCAACCACATTCAAAATGCTTACGCCCAGTACAACCACAAGAAAAATAGAAACACAACATCCTTTTATACTTTCATTGAGGGTAGGTCTATTGTCTATTATTAAGAGCAAGCATAAAACCCATCCAGAAAAGCTCATCTAGTCTAATACGGATTCTAAGCCTTATGAACCTTGGATTCCTAGGAAGACCATCAGACCAGTCTAAACATTCAACGAAGCAATCACTGAGCCCAATTTTTCCGCAGAAGATAGGTTCTGATATTCCAAAGGAAGACCCTGCAGTTGAACCCATATAGGAATTTCAGTAATTTGCAAATTATCAAGATTAGTGTTTGGATCCCAATACTTAAAAAGTAAAGAGTGCAACTTGTATCGCCTATGGGCTATTGTTCTTAATGTAGATCTTATCTTCATTTTGAAAACATATGATATAAAACTTATCCTATTTTCCTACTAAATGAAAATTACCTTTCATTTCCCAATATGCATGGAGGATGTCATGAAGCCTTTTGACTGAAAAGTCCCTGTTATCAACCAAGTATCCAATAAGATAATGAAACCACCAGTTCCTTTCATTCTGTAGAAAATTTGGGGCTTCATACACCTGCATTTCTCGACATCTTCTGAGCTACAAATCCTTATGCATGTAAAAATGCTGACCTTCCTCATCATCACCAGAAGACTCGCTAGCATCCGACCCCCTAATATCTCGGAATCTAGACATTTTAAGAAGAAAGGAAGGATTTTTCAGAACATGCAAAAATAAATTATTGACTTGGAGGGAAAGTCACCCCCGCTCGAAGAGATGAGGCTTAGAGAAACAGTAAAGTGGGACCAAACAGGCATTAAATTGACAATCTAGATAGATTTGACGCAATCCAAAGGATTAGGAACTTCAATTTAAGAGGTATTGTTGATCTAACTTAGTTTAATCCAGAGGCAATGATTAAACAGGAAGAGGTTAATACTGGGAAAAAAAAAATGCAAACAGCTATTTGAGTTTAGCTCCCTCTAAAAAACCGTTCGAAGGGGTTCCTACATTAACTCGATATCAGTTAACTTGCATGAAGTTTTAGTCGAAAAGAAACAAACATAGTTGGTGTTAGTTTTAATCAAAATTTATTTTGTCTGATTTATCTTTTCAATTGTTCTCCTGATTTATGTTATTTTTGCAATTAAACAAATTAGAACTTTTAATTTAACTCTATTTATTCATATTAAACTAAACAAATCAACATTGTGGGAAATCAAAAGGAAAAAAAAAGCACCAATTACAAAGGAGGATATTCATGAAAATTGTGTAAAATATTCTATAACTTCACTTTCAAGTTTGATATGAAATAAACAATTGAAACGGCAAATTGAAATAAGTTTGGGATGCCTTTATTTCCACTGAAAATATTTTTCATAAAATATAATTATAAAATAATAAAAAAATTTATTTATTTAATATTAAATATAAAGAGTTTGAAAAATGTAAAAAGAAGAATTTACTTTCTTCCATTATTGTTGCTCTAAGTTTTTTTTTTTTAAACAATAAATATAAGTGATATGTTATTATATATATGTACATGATATTTTCATATAAAAAATATTTTTTTGACTAAATAAATGAAACTTTACTTTCTTGATGAAAAAATTCCACTATTCTACAGTAGGGGCATGACTTTTCTCAATTCGTCATCTAAAACTTGAAATAAAATGTAAGTTCTAATTAAATTTTGCTAGAGAGTTGACAACTTAAGATATGTGAAGCAAATACAACTAGGGAAGCTATCAAATTTCTAGAGATTTCATTTTGAATTACAGTTTCAAAGAAGTTAAGTGCTGAATATTAAAGATTATCGAGACAATTTGATTTTGAATTTGAAGTTTGCACTAAGGGAGATATAGTCTATTTTGCCTTAGCAAATATTTCATATATTTGTTCATCGAGAAGAGGAATTGACATATATGTTATAAATTCTCTGTTTCTTTCCTAGTTGATAATGGATGAGATTATAATTTTTAGCATCATTGGAGTCAGAGAAGAGGAAATTGAACGTAGCCAAGTGTTATTGCTAACGACAATGTTATATATATTAAAAATTAGATTTAAAATTGAATTCTGAATGTAAATTAGGAATTGTTAATTAATACTCCCCCCGTTCCTATTTATCTATCATTATTAATTAACTTTACATATATTAAGAAAGTAATTTAATTTATTTATTTTTAGTGAACCTTATAAGATTACTCTTTATGTATAAAATTCAAGATAGTTAAAAATAAAGAGAGAAATGTAAAGGAATAAATGCAAATTGATTAATAATATAGAATAATAAAGCATTTATTAATAAAAAAGAAGGATAGATTGGAAAAAGAACATTTAATACTTCATTGGAATTATAAAGTGACTGATAAAAAGAAACAAAAAAACTCTTCAAAATACGACAAATAAAAAAGGATGGAGGGAGTATATAATAATAAAGTAAATTTATAAAACTCAATTCAATGCATATGAAATATTTGCAACCCAATTTTGAATCCTGCTTTTAGTGCCATAGCAATTTTATATCATTAATATACATTATATTCATCATGAATAGATCAACATAAATAAATATAAGACTAAAATTATATTTTAGCTCCAAAATATTTAGTTCGTATCAATTTTATTTATAAAGTAAGATTTATATTAATTTAGTCTTTAAAATTTTAAATTCACATAAAATTCTGATCCTTCTAATAAAAATAACTATTTAGGACAAAGATTAAAATTTTACGTCAGATTAAAACTTCAAAGACTAAATTGATATAAATCTTACTTCAAAAATGAAATTGATACAAATGAAATATTTCAAAAACTAATATAATTTTTTAATCTAGATATAATTATGAAGCATAGCACTGGCCTTTTGTTGTACCTTCATAATTTTTTTTCTAGAAATTTATGTAATTTTTAGTAGAGGACATTGTAATATATATATATTACAATGTCCTCTACTAAAAATTACATAAATTTCTAGAAAAAAAATTATGAAGGTACAACAAAAGGCCAGTGCTATGCTTCATAATTATATTTGACAATCATTTTGAATTTTGATTAATTCGGAATCAAGTCAGGTTGAACCCTAATATAAGGTATAAACTATCCTATTATCTATTTTCTCTATTCTAGAGCTTGTTTATGGATAATTACATTTTAATCATCCATAATTTTGTATTTATTATTTAATTTATTTGTAATTCTGAGTATTGTAATTCATTTGCATGTACTTTCAATTATTAGCACTTTGCATACCTAAAATATTTTACCTAAACTATTTTTTTGTCCAAAATCATCATTATTATTATCATCATCGTCATACTACTGAACCAAACTTTTGTTTCTCCAAAAAAAAAAAAAAATGGAACATGTCAACTTCTCATGCTTTTCAATTTTCATTTTTCCACCAAAAGCACTTTGCTCTTTTTTCTTTATTCATGCATTTATTTTTTATATAACTTTATTATTATCTTTATTTCTTTATTACATTACATATATATTATTTTTTTATCTATATTATTGTATATTTTTTATACTTATTCATATTATTTATAACCTAGAAACCAATACTATTAGATAATATGATATAACATAATATATTTCATTTTTGCTACAAAATATTTTAAATAAGTTAAAATTTTAATTTAATTAAATTACTTAACTATATATTTTATTTTTATCACTTATATTACTTTATTCACCTTTTTTATTTATTTCATTGCATATACTTTTTTATATTATTTCTATTATTTATGATTAAATGTCAATATTATTAAGAAGTATATATCTTTTGTGATAAAAATATTTCAAATAAATTAAAAGAAATAATTTTATTAAATTTCTAAATTAGTGATATATATATATCTTCAATTCTTAACTCTTATATTATTTTTTAGCTCAACCATTATATCTCTTAATTATTTATATTTTCTTCATTATATTTTTTCCTTTTGTTCACATCCACTACTATTATTTACAAGTTTAACATTAATATCAAAAAATAGTACATGTATACATTATATGATATATTTAATTTTATTATAAACATATCTTATTCCTTTCTTTCTTTCTTTCTTTTATATTTATAGAACTAAAAAATGTTCTATTTTCCACTCTTATATCATTCCTTAAACTCACATTTAATTCATAAAATTTTATATTTTTAGGAAAGTGTACATTGTCGATAATGTGATTATTGAGAATTTAATTAATAAGAATATAACATTCCTACATTTAGTTCATTATAAATTTTTTAAAAATATTTTATCAATATCTTTATTATATTACTATATTTAGTTCATATTTAATATTTTCATTAATTTTTAAATTATTTCAAAAATATCCTTATTAAATTTTTTATTATAAGATATAATACAATAAATCATATTTTTATTTAAAATTACATAAATAATTAAAATTTTTTAACATATAATAAATTAAATTTCATTATTTAACATTTAAAAATTTATTGAAATATATATAAAAATATTTTATATTTTATTATATTTTAATATTTAATGTATTATATTTTAACAATTAATACATTTTTTATTTAGAATAGAATTTAGTTGCTATTACTGATAGCAATTAGACACTACAACCTCACTTAGAAATAAATCATGTATAAGTTTGTTATTTATTCATTTTTCTACACTCTTTAACTTTACAAGATATATTTATAATCGATCATATTATTAGTATCATCAGATCAATTTTTAAAATGAAATATGTATAATTTACTTAAGTCTTTATTATAATATTAAATATACTTAACATTTCTCTTTTTATAAAATTATAAATTTTCACCGCTAAATTATTTTCACAATTATGTTTCATATAAAGAAATTATATGTATATATAAATATATTAAAATAATTTTTAAAAAATTAAGAATAATAATAGAAAATAAATTACAATTAAAAATTAATATCATTGCATTTTTTAATAATAAAAATATTTTAAAAATAAATTCATAATTATTTCCTAATTCAAATTAAAAATTATTCAATAAAATGATAAATATGTCTTTTTTACGTATAAATATTTTTTTAAAAATAAATTTCAAGACTATTGTATTATTCTTTAGTGAAAGAAATCATATGTATATATAAATTATCAAAATAATCTTCTAAATATTAAGAATAATAATAGAAAAGAAATTATAGTTAAAAAATTATTATCATTATTTTTTAATAATAAAAATATTTTAAAAATAAAGTGATAATTATTTTCTAATTTAAATTAAAAATTATTTGATAAAGTATAAATAAAAAAGAGAGAGATAATTAAATATGAGGATAATTTTATCATTTTATTTTAATATTAACATTCTGATTTCATGGGTTTATGGGAATCTGAGATACTCACTTCTTTCTATAAAAATATTTTGAAAGAAAGTTAGGTCAAGAATATTCCCAGAAATGTAACATTTTCAAATATTTTTTCATACTTTGAATCAAATAAGAAAATATAATATTTTTTTGAAATATTCCCAAAAATGTTAAAAATATTTCATGAACTAAACACTACCTTAATACAATGTGTCACTTTATTAGACTATAATTTATCAATAAATGTCTTGCAATTTGCTCCATTTTTTTTTTTTTTGCTAAATGGGCTAATTTATTGGATTTTTTTTCTAAAATAGAATAGTTCATTGCAAGCCTTTGTTACAATTTTAAAACAATATTATTTTATTTCTCTTCATTGCAATTAATTGAAGTTATCCTTTTTTATTTTTTTTCATAATTTTATTGCTTTTAAATTCTTATACAATTTATCTTCTTTTTATTTATTCTATTATTTCATTAAATTATATATACATTATCTCCTTTGTTATTTACTTTGTTACATTTTTTCATAATCATTCATATTATTTATAATTCAAATGTCAATATATCATTTAATAAGAATATAACATAATATATTTTATTTTAAAAAATATTCTTAAAAACTCATGATTAATTTAATTAAATCATACTTAATTATATATTTTATTTTTAATTCTAATGATTTTATATGTTCACTCGTATTATTTATAACTTAGATGTCAATATCATTTAGTTCAAATATAATATTATACATTTCATTTTAATTATAAAAATATTTGAAATAAGTTAAAGATAATTAATTTATTATACTTAAATGTATATATTTTAATTTTTATTCTTATATTACTTTATAATTCACTCATTGTATCTCTTCTTTTTATTAATTCGTTTCATTCCTTGTTTGTTCCTTTCTCTTTTTCCATATCAATTATCATTGTTTATAAGCTAGATACTAATATCAAAAAATAATATAGATATAACATGATATATTTAACTTCATTATAATTTTTTTAAATAACTTAAAAATTAACATAGAAAGTATTAATTGAAATAATTACATACATTATTATATAATAAAAATATTTAAAAATTAAAGTCAAACTTATTTGTTTAAAAATTTAATATACAAAATATTAACCAAAAAATTAGATATATAGACTTTTTTTAGTAAAATTATTTAAATATTAAAATTAAATTTATTTATTTAAATTTTTTAATATTTTATTAATATTAATTTTTTCATATCATATTTTAAATTAAATATATATTAATTCATATTTTGTCGAATTTGCAAACTCACACATTAATTCACTTTTTTTAGCAACTTTATTGTATTTTTTTTAATGTTCTACTTTTATTATTCATAGTTTAGATGCTAATATCTTTAATTAGTATAGATATAACACAATATATTTTATTTTTATTATAAAAATATTTTAAATAGGTTAAAAATTTATTTTGACAGAATTATTTAACTAATGATTCTATTTTTAAAATTTATATTACTTAATATGAGAATCATATGCTTTTCTTCTTATTTGCTTTATTGTATATATTACTTCTTAACTTTCTTTTTTTATTATCAGTTTAGTTATTTATGATTTAAAAACTAATATCACTAAGAATCATACTATTACACCCTTAATTTTGTTCTTAAAATGATAAACAAGTAAATATATCAATAATAAGAAAATTCAAAAAAAGACTTGAGATAAATAATTAATTATAGAAAATGGAGCTTAAATATAAAAATAAGTATGAGTAGATTAAGTGTAAAATTATGTAAAGTTAGAATTGAAATAGAATATGTAAAGAAAATTTAGAGATACAAATACTCAAATTGCCTTTAGTAGCCCTTGAAATTGAAAAAAAAAAAATAGTTATTGCCACTATATGATTCTAGAAAGTACAAACCCTTCCTATTTCTTTCCATAGAGGCTACCAAATTTCTCTCTTACCTTTATCACGTTTACACTTCTTCAACATTTGGGTTAAAATTGCTAGTAATTTAGTCAATTCCTACAAGATTAGTCATCAAATCTTTTTACAATTAAAGTATGATTTCATGATTCTACCCTTTTAATTTGAAATCTTGTCAAACTTGGAATGACATAAAAATAGAGTTTTTAAGTTTGAATTGATGGTTTTATGGTTAAATATTACTTTAAAATTGCTTATCCATCTTAACTCCACTTCTCTTCCCAATCAAAAGTAGATAATCTACTTGCCTTATAAATATTTAGAAGTTTACCCTAAGCATAATTTGCTACTTATTATTCTATGGAAATGTTTGATAAATTGAATTGATATGGTGTGATAATGAATGCTTTGAATTTGAAGAAGTTAAGACATTATTATTGTATGCTATGGTGAATTGTATTTATTTGATTCATAAAGTAGCATGTTGAATTGAATCGAGTTAGAAGGCAAAACTCTATTCTTCAAACTAGTTTTCTAAAAAACTTAAAATGGTATTCAAGTATGATAATTGAGCTTTGCCTTGAATAAGAACTTAAGAGGTAGTATTCGAATACCCTACTCAAATACTAGAAATAATTATGCTCTTTGCCTTTCAATATTCAAGTATAGTACTTGAATACTAGCCTGTTGAACCAAGGCCTTATATTCAAGTCCTATACTCAAATATTTGGGTGCCCTATATGACTATCCCATGGTACTCAAGTCTTGTACTTGAATAACCAAGATGGCTATATGAAATTATAATATGCAGAACTTAAATAAAAAATGAATACTTGGATTATATGTGTAAGATTGTAACTATGTATTTACAAGTATTTAATGGTTGATAATGATAAAAAAATGAATAAATGCCATTCAATTGGTGAGACTATTATTGGTTTCTTGTGGTTAAATGATTGTGATCAGAAATATGATGAGTTAAGTTATTAAGTTGAAGCCATTAGGTTTAAATAATAATTAGAATTGGGGAAAATACTAGGAGGAATAAAGTTAGGATTAAAAGCCTAGAATATAATCCTTTGACTATAAAGCTTGAGTGAGTTATACATCCTTGACACTTAAAAGTGAAAGGCATAGTTCCCCCAACCATTGAGACTCAATTTTTCAATCATTTCTTAGTCTAAGTAACTTTTTCAACCTTGAATCAAACTCAAATGACTAACAACATGATAATAGTCATAAACAAATCTTCTAAGAAAATTTAGTTAAATTCAAGCACATATTATTAACTAATTAAACATTGATTCACATGCTTTATAGGATAGACACAACAAAATAAGATCTGCTAGTCAACAAAATGACTAGAGAAAAAGTAACCAAACTTAATCACATGCTTTATAGGATAGACACAACAAAATAAGATCTGCTAGTCAACAAAATGACTAGAGAAAAAGTAACCAAACTTAATCAAAAACTATGGTTTAAGCTATGTATTGTCACATCAACTTAGGTATTATTTCACTATACTCATTAAATAAATCTTGGTATGCACCCTGAACATGGATCTTAGCACTAACATCCATCTTCACTTAGTTCTTTATGCTTTATATTTCTCTTTTATGATATGTATCGACCTAATCAACAAAGGCCTCTTCAAAACACTACCTTTTATTTTTTGTTTCTTTACTCCATAAGTATTGAAACCTTCTCTTCAGAACATTATGATAGAAATAGGCAAGTGAGAATGATAATTACAAATATACCTTTAAACACTATACCCACATTTTGTATATAATACCTCTTATCACTCTATCAAGATAGTACTCTCTACTACTCTTTTATGCATTTATATTTCGATTCTCTGCACTTTACTAACTTAGGTGTTAGAGTGCTTTTTTCTAGTTTTACAAGTCTTCCAGTACCTAGTTCTTCAGGGTTTTACCAATTATCTTGCAAATTCAATTGTAATTTTTTACATTTTTATATAAAATTTTCAAATATAAATATGTAGAAGAATAAATATATTCAGCATTTTTAATGGAAGGTCCATTTGTTTTGCCAAAAATATGTATTTGTAAAAAATATTATTCGTATATATATTGATAAATGAGAAAAATACCACTTATATAATTTATAAGTTTTTAGAATATAAAATTACAAGTTTTATACAAAATTTTATAATTTTTTTATAAATTTTTCAATATTTAATTGGAAATTGCGAATATTTTCAAGTATTATCTTGCAAATTCAATTGTATTTTTTTTAACATTCTTATATAAAATTTTCAAATAAAAATATTTATAAGTATAAATACTTAATGTAAATTCCATTTGTTTCATTAAAAAATATATTTTGTAGGAAAATATTATTTTTATGCATATTGATAAAGTAGCGATATATTACTTATAATTTATAATTAAATTAATGATATTTAAAATTATAATAGTGGAAGAAAGAAAATTTTTTTTAAAATAAAATAAAAAATATATTTTTTAAATTTTTTATATTTAATATAAAATTAAAAAATATTTTTTAGCATTTTAATATTTTATAAGTATAACTAGATTTTTTAGAATCACGTTTCCCGTTAAACCAATGGATCCTTACCTAAAACGTAGATCAATATCATCATATTCGCAGGGCATTATTGTACTTAACTATCTGACATGAGCTGCGTCATAATTCAAAAGGAACATTCATTCATTCATTTTTGTGCATGTCATGACAAAATTCTTATTCCCACATTCTAATTGTGATGAAATTGAAACCTTTTCTTTTTCCTCTCAAATTTTAGTTGGGATTGCGTAGAAGCTCAAGATGCGACGCATGCGTGCTCATTGTGAGCCTGATAAGGAAAGCGTAACTTTTCTCGCTGGGGAACACTTTGACTTAATTTTCTGTTTGAATACGGTGGAGGAAAAGGATGATATTTTGCACAAAATAAAGTGTTTGGTTTAATTTGTGGGGATGAAAAGAGAATTGGATCAAACAAAGGAGAGTAAGAGAATGAAAATCGTCATTTTTTGAAATTGTTTACTTCATTTAGAGAGTGAATTATATTATTTTTTTATTTTCACTCTTATTATTTGATTTATTAGTTAAAGAATGAACGATGACAATAATGGTAATTGCAATATTGACATTAATATATTGATATTAATGATGACGGCGATAATAATAATAGTGATAATAATGATACTAATAATAATGAGAGTAGTATTGATGGTAATAATGTTGGTGGTGTAATGGTGACATTGGTAATGGTCAATGACAACAATAATAATAATGATAATGGTAATTGTAATAGTAGCAGTAATTCAACAAAGATAGTGGTAAGGTGGCACAACAATAATAATAATAATGGTTGTGGCAATGGTGACAATAATGACAAAAATAATGATACTAGTGATTAGGTCAATGGTACAATGGCACCAATCATGATGACAATAGCAGTTGTAGCAGTAATGATAGCAATGACAATAGTAGTTGTAGTCTTGGGTGATCATAGTGATAGTGGTGATGGTTATGAGTGATAGTAGTAGTGATAAATGAGTAATTTTTATTTTTCATTAAATAATGTAATATGAAATGTTAAGGAAAGAAATAGAATCAAATAACGAAATTTATTAGAGGAAAATAAAGCTAACATATTCTATTATACTTGTACCAAATACTTAATAAAGAAATCAATTTTTTAATTGTATTTCTAATCCATCAAGATCTTCAAATCAAATACTACCTAAAAATAAGAAAAATGATCATCATTATAGTAATGCAATAATATATGATTTTATTTTAATGATTTTAGTTTTGAATTTAAAACTGCACGAATCAATTTACTTTTAATGATAAAATATATAAAGAAAAATTGATTTGTCAATTCCTTTCTTAATTCTCTATTTTTTTTTAACTGAGGTTGTGCATTGTATGTTTGCAACATCAACGCTCCCCATAATTGTTTTAATATGGTTTGTATCAATTACGATTATAATTATGTTGTCTTTATGATTACAGATAAATATAAGAATATATAGTTTTTACGAAACAAAAAAGCCAATACTTCCTTATAGAATCATAAAATTAAGCCAGCACGTTTTATCGGCCATTCATTTATTATGATGGCAATTAAACAGGCTAAACTAGTAAGGGTGACCGCTATTAGAATTTTTGCTATTTTTGATAAAAAAAATTTGTCAAAAGTTATAAAATTTTGATCGGAAAGCCTAATTTTCGATGAAATATGCTTGTCGAATAAATGTTCATCGCAAAATTTTTCAATAAAATTTTCTGTCCGAAATTATTCCAGACAAAATTTTTGATAGAAATTGTCAATCTAGAAATAGAATTCCCACGAAAAAATTCAATAAAAAATTCATTGGAAATAATACAATCCGTCTGTTAGGAATCCTTCAGAAATAGCATTTTTTTAAATAGCTTATACATGTAAATTATATAATTTTAAAATTTACAAAGAATTAAATCAATATTTGAAATTTAAAAATAAAAAGACACATACATATAAAATATATAAGTCATAAAATTTGATGTTTAAATATGATATGCACAATAAAAAATACAAATAGACAATTTGAAAGAAAAAAAAGATCAACTAATGCTCAACTGAGCAAAATTCTCAATAATGATGCCCTTGCTATCTTAAACATGCTGGATTGAAGAAGTTTAGGGCAAGAGGGGATATTTCAATAATACGATGTCAACTCATTTTCATAATTGATGGCTTATTTCCTCCTACCCTATTGATCCAAATCCTATCCCCTAATTTCTTAATCTTTTGTATCAAACCCAAATCTTATTCCCATATTTTTCACTTTCTTATCCTCCCTATTTTCCTATATTCCTAACTAAATATAGAAGCTAACATCTCTTACGACCCTAAAAAATCCCAATTTAAATAATTTTGAAGTACAAATTAAATACTAAAAGATTGAAAATGGTAAAAAATTGTATATAATACTTCAATTAGAAATAAGTACTTTACTAAGTTCATCTTAATACTTATTATTCAATATGTAAAGTTTTTACTCCTCAAAAAAGTCTTTTAAATATAATACTTGTAAATACAATGAGCATCCATGAAAAATTAGTGTACAATACTATCCATTTTCATACAAATAAATAGTAGGTAATATGATAAAATGCTAAAGAAGATTAATGATATCAAAATTTTCACTTATGTAAACCTGTAAAAGCTGGATTAAAATAATAGGAAACAAAATATGATTGATCGGAAATCAAATACTAAATTGAAAGAATAAACACAAAAGTGCAAAAAAAAAACTTTACATTTATATTTTGTACTTTTTCAATGAGTATTAAATTTCATGTATTTAACCATATGTTAACTGAGCTTTAGTCATGTAAAATAACTAGTGAGTGAAAATATAAAATGAAAGAAAATCATTTTAGGGTTGGAATGAAGCATAACATGTTAGATAGAGAACAATTTTATGATTAGGAGAGTTTTGAGGTAAAATTTGCAAATGGCACCATGCTTTAATTTTTTTTTATTTTTAACTGTGCTATGCTTTGATGTTTTTGTTTTCAATTCAATCCTAGACCTTAAGTTTCCATGTCAATTACTCCTAAAAACTAACATCTAAAGTTACATATTAGACAATGATTTTGAGAAAATATTGTTGTCTTTTATATAATGACATCATCTTATTAAATAATGTTTAATGTTGGTTATTATACAAAAATTAATGTCATGATAAATGAACATATTTTGTTAAAAAAAAGATCTTTTTTCTTTTGTTGGGTAACTTTTTCGATAACCATTCTAAAATAATCCCATAATCATTCTAAAATGCCTGAATACAACAAACATATATATATATCAAACTAAAACTGATTCAATTGTATATATCATATGCATTAAATTTTACAATTTCTAGTTTACATCACATATATACACGCACATGTGTACATGTATATATATCAAACCAAAACACAATTTATATATATCACATATATATACAAATAATAATTTTATATATTAAGTTTAAATCTTGTAAAGAACACTAACATCATTTTATAAACTAATCTATTTTATTTTTAATTCAACTTACTTTAAATGAAATTAGTAACAATAAAAAAAATTTTGCATTATGATATTGTTATTATTCAATTAGATAAATACAAATAATAACAAATTGAATGTAAATAAAACATGTAAGAAAGGAGATGATTTATTACAAAAATTGATTCTTCTATTTTATTTATTTCCATATTAGTACAATAAATAGTAGACTTTTATTTACAATAAACATACATGGTATTCTTATACAAATTAAAAATAAAAATAGTTATTCTCAACTCATAATTTCTTCATATTACTTGATTTCTTCATTTATTATGAGCCTTTTACTATCCTTGTTTTTCAATATGAGAATGAACAAGCTAACTACTTGCTCTATTTGTTACCTCAAACTTGATAATAAGTATCCTATTTGTACCATGCTAATTAGTACTATGATTTATCAATCTATTCTTCTTAAATCTCTTAAAGTTTCATGCATAAATGTAGAATATGATTTTGCAAAAATTGTGAGTTACAATAAGATTACAAAGCATTGAAACTTATACCTCTATGAATCATACCTCTTATAGAGCGCAAAAACATAGTTAATGAAAATGTGAATTTTAATAGTCCATAATCGTATTATAAGTCACAATTTCTACATAACCATATTTTACATTTATACATGAAATTTTGAGAGATTCTAAAATAATAACCTTGCATTGAATAATACTAATTGACATCTAGGATATGTTTTACCAAGTTTGAGATAACACATTAAGCAAGCAGCGTGTCCATTCTCACATTAAAATATAGGTGCAATCAAAGGTCCATAATAAATGAAGCAATCAAGCATCTCCAAGTCAATAGACATAAAATTGATGGAATCAAGTACCTCAAAAACTCTCTTTTTTGATAAAATGAGAGCTATCTTAATAGATTATCAACTTATTTCAAATAGATAAAGAGTGCCCTATTTATAAGCCAAAATTAAATAATTAGATGTTAATTATTGATTTAAAATTAACATCATAAGGTTAGTCATATGTACTGTTGTGATGCCTTAAGACATTGGTAAAGTACTAAAATATGTAATTGTTTACGAATTGTTATAATGATTAAAATGGAATTAGATGATAGTCACCACAAAATAACCAAAAATGTTAGTTTCACATATTCATTTAGCCACTTTTAATTCCATTCATTTAGTTGTTTTTAGTTTTGTTCCATTCATTTAAACATTTTCACAAATTCCACTCATTTAGTCATCTTTAATTTTATTCATTCAAACTTATTAATAAAAGACATTCATTTATACTTCTTTGGAAATGACATTCATTTAAACTTCTTTAGTTTGTAAAAAATGCTATCATATTAGATATCAATTGATCCCAAAATTCATGTTTTTATATTTGCCATTACTAAAATAAATGACTTTCAATTATCTACAAAATTCTATTATATAAGCAACCAACACTATAAAGCAATCTTTAGAAATATTGCAAACTATTTTCATATAAATTTGGCAATATATTTGAGAAAAATTATAAATATGAAAAGAAATTTATCTTTTAACTAATTTAACATAAAAAGAAAAATTTGTTTTGATATGCCTTCTTGTTGTTAATATATGTAATCTAAATATTGATTATAAAATTTAACGTAAAAATAACCAAAAACTTACTAAATAAAAAGAATTCTACAAATTTATTCAATTTTAATTATCATTGCTCTATTGATAATGAAAACAAATAAATAAGTAAAAAGAAGCAATATCTGCAAATTTATATATAATAACTATATTGAATCATCAATAAACAAAAACTACATTTCTATATGAATATACAAAACATTGTAAAATCACAATACATCAAAATAAATATTGATAATGCAAACTTCAGTTTGTTGTTTAAATTTCTCCACTTCGGACACTCTAATGGTATGAAAGTGGAGTGCAAAAGTACAAAAGAACCACTATACATTAAATTATCATCCACTAATTCTTGCATTTTAGCCTTACTCTATTTCAATCAAAAAAGTATACAATGGGAGAATCAAAGGTTATAGTTCTACTGTTGTACACTCTTTCAATGAAATTAAAGTAAGAAAAAAGCAAAAATATTATTAGATATTCTAGCAATGAAAGTGGTTGATCACCATTGAAGAGTGAGATGTCAGAAATATTTTATATGGAAAAAGAGGAAAATAATTGATGCCAATTTCTATATAAAATTGACGTCCTATACATCTATAGTTTCTAAAGAGCCTTTTGAAATGCTTGTTAGACTGTGGTTATTAAATAAAACTAACATCTTATGCATTGAGAATTTTGAAATGCCTTTTAAACATTGTTTATTAAGTAAAATAAACATCTTATGTAACTGTGATTTTTAATGAGATTTTTAAAATGCCTTTTAGATGACAATTAAAGAAAAACTGACTTAGTAAGGTTCCCACCTTTAACATAGATGCCAATCATATTCATGTCCACCATCTTAAATTTTCATACAATTTTAAAAAGTCACTACATCAAAATAAATGTTGATGCTAATGTAGATTAATCCATTGACCAACATAAATTATCGACTCTGCATTATTGAAAAAAAAGTGTTTTGAAAAAGGTTTGGCTTTTGAAGCCATCCTATATTTCTAAAAGAAATCCTATGATTTTGAAAAGTGAATCTTTGAAAAAGGGTTCCTTGAAAAAGAAAGTGTTCGAGTAAGTTTTATAGTTGAAACATTCTTGGTTTTAAAAATTATTTCATGATTTGAGAAGAATGAGTTTCAAAGAAAGATTTGTTGAAAAGGAAAGAAGACAAAATTATTTTTAAGAAATGGTTTACAAAGAAAGTAAAAAAGAGAATTTTGAAAATTATTTGAAAAAGGATTATCCTATTTTGGATCTTAGGTGGTTATCTTGTAAAAATATTTTTTTTATACAAAAGTAACAAAAATCTTGTTGAAAGCAACAAAGAAGCTCACAGGTTCTACTATAAAAGCAAGTGTACTTGTCTTAAACCCTAGTAAGGACATTAAATGATGATTAAATTAAAGTATTTAAGGAAAAATAAAATTGGAAAAGAAGTTTAAAACTCTCAAGTTCTCCATTTAAACATTAAGAAAAATTATATTTTTGTGAGAAAAACTAATTACACTTTATTTTAAAGTCTTTAGAGATGTTAGTAAACATTTATATCCAACTTTTCAAAACAAAAGTTGAAATAGTGGTTTGAAACTCATGGTTATATGCTAGAAAGCAACACTAAAAACATTGTTTTCAAAATTAAAATTTATTTCCTACAATGTTTGAAAGGAAATTCTTTTAGGTAACTTGTATAATTTGTTTTGAACAGGAAAATGATTGAAAAGTGACATTTAATCTCACTATTCTGAGGTTGGAAATTTATGGAAAATTTTACAATAGTTTGATTTAAAAGTTGGTGTTTCAAAATAAAGGTTGCATTCTAAAACCTAATAATAGTATGTGCTTGTTTTCATGTGTATTTGATAAATGAAATGTGAATGGTGTCATGGTTTTTATGCTAATGAACCATGAGTATTTTGGCTTAATTTATTAAAAAAATTAGTTTTCTCATTTACTAGAATAATATATGAAGCATAGACTTGACTATGCTTAGGTTTGGAAATGATAGAATTTGGAAAGTCCAAGTTCGTTCCTCATAATTTGCTGAGAAAAATTAGCATAAAATCATGTAAAATAACACTTTAGAATTATGCTTGAACTTGGAAAAAATAGATATGAAAAATTAAAATAATGATAAAAATTATGAGCACGATTATACTTTAGTGCATGAATCATGTTATGAATTATTTTATAAATGATACATGAACTAGTCAAAAAATGATATGATGTGATATAGTTGAGCACTATGATATATGATCTAGCATATGAATATGAAAGTATGAATGCTTAATATGGTCACTTGCAAAGTGACAAGTTAATTATGAGTACTATTTTTCCAAATTAAATTATTATGATTATGATATTGTTTTAATCATGGCATGGATGGTATTATAACCTTACCCTAATATATAATGTGAAAATATGGCTTGAATGCCTATGTGAAAATGTGGCTTGAATGCTCTATTTGATGATGTGACGAAAATATATGAATATGGGATATGAATCTTATGTTGTGGAGATGATGGGAGATTAGGCCAAAGTCTTGTATTTTGATTTATAAGGAATGATGCGTGGTAAGTAGGCAAAAGGATTAAGGTTAGGACTAGTAAGAATAAAGTTAGTTCTGGAGTAACAAAGAGGTAACCCTACATACCTCCTGCCATTTCTAATAGCTTGATCATATTATTATGCTTGTGATTATGATTATGTGCTCAATCTTAATTTTCTTACAAGTGTAGCATACAAAAAAATAAAACATGTGAAATATTTGAAAAGGTTTTCTAGTAAAGGAAATGTTTAATACTTGTTTTCCATATATCTAAATTTTTTGCTAAAATCCATTGGAAAATTAGTGTGATAGTCATTCATTAAATAATTTATTAGTCAATATACTTGTAGATATTATTTTTAAATTCTTTTTCTTCAAATGGACCTAATTAAAATTAACAAATGGTCTAGGATGCAAGTAGTTAAGTTTAAGCCCTCTGAGTCAAATCTAGTTCAACAATATTCTGACACTTATTTTACATTGGAGGACATAGCCTATGGAATAATTATCAAGGATTCTATACCAGATGATTAGGAGATCGTCATATATCAATTTAATGCCCTAGGCTATGACTGCATGCCCTATGATCCTTTAACATTAGTGCCTATACGACTAGTAGCAATTCCTAATGATCTATCATCACAAACACCAGCACCAAAGGACCCTATCGCTTATGACTTTAATATAGATTCTATTAACAATTAGTCCAGTTGCTAACTATCATTTTTATCCATTTTTTAAATTATCTATATAATTATATTTTGACTATCTTACATGACTTGTATAAATATTTTATGACCTGACTTTAATGATAAAAGCAGTTTAAAGTATAAGCCCTCGTAACTTCTATATAAACAATCTTTGCATAATTATGTATAAATATATGATACATATGTATAATTATGATGTATATTTTATGTATATTTAAGTATGTGTTGGATGCATATCTTTAAGTATTACTTGCTTACTATTTTGATTATCTTATGGATTTTCTAAAAAGATGATTTTGCGATGCATAAAAAGATGGCTTGCGATTTTTCAAAGGAAAAAGGAGAAAGGAGAATGATTTTTTTCAACATCCAAGGTACTTTATATAAGGGCATTTGAGTTATTGAAATGTTTTATATGCCTTAAAGCTTTGAAGATCTTCAATTTACAATGAAAATGGTATTTCTCTTGAAAGACTTTATTAAATGATGTACAAAAAAAAAACTTGGAAATAAAAGATTACTTACTTGATTTCAAAAAAGAAAGAAAGAAAGAAAGAAAATTAGATTTCTAAATTTTCAAAAAAAAAGTATATTATCTTTAAATTATTTCATTATATTTGTTTTATAGTTTGAATTTGAGTTTTGAAATGAAACATATTTCTTGAAAAGAATCAAAAAAGTTTTTTTTGTCTGTTTCTTTCTAAAATGTTTTTCTAATTTCCTAAAGAATTTTTAAGAAAATAATATTTAGAAAGTTTTATAAATCTTTTTTTAAAGTCTTTTACTAAAAAAATATAAAAATATTTTTTGTTGAATATAAATTACTAAATTACTTTCTATCAAAAATAGTTTTTTAGATATTTCATTTGTTTGATAATGAAGGTTTTGTTTATAAAATTATTAATTATTCTATACTAAAAGAAGTATTTCTAAAATATTATTTGTCAAGGTTTTGTGATGTCTATTTTCTGAATAAAGGTTTGGTAACTTGCATATATAGTAAAAAAAAATTAGTGAAATTTTCAAACTTGAAGTTTTTGCATATACATGTTTCCAAAAAATAGTAAATTTATAAAATAAGTTGCTTAGCTTGTAAATATCTTTAGTTAATATATTTACGTCAATCATGAGAGTTCGGAAATAGGTCACGATATCTCAATTTAGATTTATAGGTGTAATAGTACTACTTTGATATTAGCATTAATTTAAAGTGGTTTTTATTTATAAATTATGTGGATTTAAATGAAAGATTGTTAGAATTTTTTACTTTGAACCATAATATAATTTATAAATAAATATTTAATATCAATACGTTTGGCCAAATCTAGTGAGCCTCAATACTAGATAAGTGGATATGGATCCTATGATTAGTAGGATTTGTGACTCAATTATTCTAATAAATGAGTTCCTGCCTCCAAGACTACATTCATTTCATGAGAAGTAGTAAAAGAAAATCACTGTCTCAGAAAAAATATGTGGGGATCAGTAAAGGGAAAGTTCTTGTTTAACCTTTATCCTTTTGTTTAAGTTTGTGTTTTCAATGAGCGGTTTTGGAATTGGGTTGTTTGTTGACTGCAAAATCATTTACTTTCAGGAGACTAGAAGTAGCTAATTGTAAATTACAAAGTGATGGATGCTGCATCTAAGTCAAGTAATGTCTCTCTTCTACTTGTATTCATGATTTTTTTTAATTATTCAATAACTTATGCCATGACCTGTAATTAATGATTCAGCAAAATATGAAAATATGAAAATTTTCCTCCAGACTCAACTAAGTAAAAATTTAATAATATTATATGCATAAAAAAATAAAATTTAAAATTAAATTCTGAATTCAAATCAATGATTGTCATTAAATATAATATAATGGGATAAATTTATAAGAATTAATATAATGGATATAAAAGATTTAAAATTCAATTTCAAATCTTATTTTCAATACACAATTTTAAGTAAATATACAATACTGGTATCAATTCCGCCATGCAGTTGAGTTCTCTGGTTTCTTATTCTCAAGATCACAATTTGGTTGTCAATTATGTATTTAGCCAACTGATTTGAATTTAATGTACGTTAGCTGCGCAATTAATTAAGTTAAAGCTATGCATAGATTCGTTAGATTCAGCCCAAATTCATCATTTAAAAGTGGCAGTTTTTTAAAGATTATCCCCACATAATGAAATTTTAGGTCAAGCGAAATTTGCAAAATATACATAGAGAAAATAATCAGAAATGAAACCTTGAAAATTCAATTCATGGAAATATTTATAATTTAGCAGTGATAATCTTGTTACTATTGTCTTCTTTTTTTTTAATAAATGAAAAGACTATTTCTTAATTTTAAATCTTGCCCAATCATAATATAGATAGAGAAAATAATCAGAACTGAAACCTTGAAATAATTCAATTCATGGAGATATTTTAGATCCGGCAATAATAATCTTATTCTTATTCTCTATTATTTTTTGAAAAATTAAAAAATTATTTCTTAATTTTTAAACTTGCTCAACCATAATATTAAAATAAATAATTTGTAATCCTCTTTTTTATAGATTGATTTGTAATTGCTCTATAAAAAATATTAACAAATTTTAGCATCAGTGAAACTATAGTACTACTGTACGACAATTTCGAGTAAAGTGTAATCGCTATTTAAACAAATTAACAATTCACCAAATAAATAAATGAGAGTAAATAGAAAATTTATAGGAATACTAATTAAAATATCTTCAAATTTTATTACTAATATTATTGATATTTTTTTTTAATTTTATTATAATTATTTATTCCTCTCTTAACTTGTAATATTAAAATAAATACTAAAAAATGTAATAAAAATAAGTATGAACATAAATGAATAATTATAATAAAAATAAAAATAATAAAATAATGATACTATTTATAAAATTTAAAAATATAATAATTATCACTTATATAAATAAAGGATTAAATGTCTTATTTTTTCAAATAAGTAGTTAACAAATTTTTTTAGCTGATTATATCAACCAATCAAACCTTTTTTATTTGCACTCCTAATAATTTTAACTAGAAAAATTATATTGATCTTCCACCAGATTTACTCTAATTACATTTGATATCTCTTAATTTTTAAAATTATACAATTTTACTTCGTGAACTACTTCTATCATTATGCTTGAAATTGCAATCCCTTCTCCAAGAAAAATTTCAAATGCTACATTGCACTTAACAACCTGTTTGGAATTGAAGAAAAGACGGGAGAAAGAAAAGGGGCAGGAGAAAAAAAGGGGGAAAATTACATTTTCTTCTGTTTGGTTGCTGGGAGAAAAAACAGGGGAAAGAAAATCGGATGGAAAAAAAAAGTGGGGTCCATGGAAAAACTCCCCCCCACCCCACCGAAATGGAAAGAAATTCGGGAGATGCAGGCCATTTTTCCATTTTTCCAACTACTGTCCTTCCTGCTGCTCCTTCGTCCACTGCTCATAGTGCTACTCCTTCCTACTCCACTGCTGTCTGGAAGCCACGTCGCTGCTCTTCTTCCATCAACTCACAGGTAACACTCTTCGCTCTGTCTTCCATTTTCGTTGGTTGCTGTTACTGTGTGCAGGATATAAGGACTCAAGCCGCTGGGAGAAGCCATTGTCGTCGCTGCCATCTACAAGTGCAACTATATGCAGGAGACATTGGACATTGCTGCCGGTTGTGTGGATCTTGGATCGCCAGTGTCGATCTGCAGATAGGTTGAAGTTGGACCTGGAAGCTGCCAACCGGGTCAGGCAGATCTGGGTGTGTTTATGTCTTGTGTTTCATGTGACGCTCACTATATCTGACTTCTTGTTTCTCTGTGAGTAATTTAACATAAAGGGCCACTGCTGTTCAGAGATCTTGCAATCCTTGAAAATTAGATAGAAAAAAAAAGTTAGAATAACTATTTGAATTTATAATCGGAAAAAATTGTTGAAATTTTAATTAAATAGAAGTTATTTGTATTTTTTCCTTTTTTGTGGGTCATTTTGGGTGTAAAGACATAGCATTCGAAACAGAAGCATTCACCATCCTATATTCTAAAAAAAATAGGAACCATGAAATTCGAAAGTGTTGGAAAATTCATTTATCAATAAAAAATAATTAATAAAAGTATTCAATAACAAATTTATAATCTTTATTGGAAATATTTTATAGAAAATGATCACTAACTAATTGCATAACATTTTATTAGTATGTTCGTTATTTGTATTTCAATTTAATGAATTAATATTATAATTATCTCTATTACATATATTATAAGGATATTTTTGTTATTTAATCTAATCTCATTTTCTTTCTCTCCACTTTTATCTCATTCCAAACAAAAGAAAACATCTTCTTTTTTATTTTTTTTCTCTCCCATTTTTTTTCATTCTAAACAACTCAAAAGAAAATTCTTTCTTCCCTAATTTCTTTCTTCTCTAATTTTTTTTCTCACATTTTCTCTCATAACTAAACAAAGTATCTTTTTTATTTTTTTTCTCTCCCATTTTTTTTCATTCTAAACAACTCAAAAGAAAATTCTTTCTCCCCTAATTTCTTTCTTCTCTAATTTTTTTTCTCACATTTTCTCTCATAACTAAACAAAGTATAAAAGTGAGTGTCACTTCCATACAATTTTTATTAAATATATTATTTTTAACACAATAATTTAATTTGACTTCTAGCAATACATTTTAGAATATAGAAATTAAATTTGATGTTAGTCATATTGATGAATTGGAAATATTGTTGGCAAAAATTTTATGGCAATAGCATTAAATTTTTATTATTAATATAACACTAAAACATTTTCTTTTTCTAATTTTATCTCTTATTGGAGACTATTTTTTATTACATTTTTATATATACAAATGTATTATTTCTTTTAGAAATAAATGTCAATTTCTCCTTTTTTATATATAATTATATTATATTATTTTTACATAAAAATATATAAAAAAATGTTCTCCTGACCGTAAAAAAATGATTAAAATATGAATGGCAGTTAAAAAAAAAATTAAGACTATTATATTTTATAACAATAAAAAATATTTTGAAAGTGAAAGCACATACTTTTAAAAGATGAAAGTTGTCAGCTGCCATCGAGTCAAATCAAAGTGAATGTGATTTGAACATTTCAATGTAAGCAGCCATCCACATTGGCATTCGGATATAACTATAGTATTAAGCCTAAAATTATAGAATTTTAAACGACAATATCACTTGAAGCAGCCTGAGTCAAACGCGAATATTCAAAGAAATTAACTTGTTATTTATAATTTCTTTCTATGTCTACATATTTTTATGCCAGCTAACGCTGTCGTATGCTTTATATCATCTGTGTTTAATGACAATAATTTTCTATGATCGGCAAATGAAAATGACACAACGGTTGATGCTGATTAATTTTTGCCTTTTTTTTTTTAATTTCTAATGTTTTCATGTTTCAGGTTTTGAAATAAAGGGTGTTACTATAGTTTATTTATATCAACGGTACACAAAAAATAATACTAACGGGGACCGGTAAATTTTTGTTTAGGTTGAACAGCTTCGGCATTCTAAACTTTTAGAAATTATGAAATTTATTCTATATTTACATGTCGGTTTTACATTCTATATTTTAATTTTTTACACAAATATTTGATCACTTATATTTTAACCCTTCTATTATTTCCTACCACGTCAAATTCTCGTCGACACTTATTAATTATAAGAGATTGCTAATTCTCGTATAAATGTAAAGGTTGATAACTTCTTTTTTTAATTTTAATGTAAAAAATTATATTACTAACTTAATTATAATAAAATAATAATAGATATTTAATTAATTTTAATGAAAATATATTAATTTAAAATATTTAAATTAATTTTACGCATTCTTTATTATATCTACAATAAACATTTTCATTAATTGAAGTAGTTGATAGTGATGGCAAATTAACTATAATTAGGAGTGCAAATAAGTAAAAATACTTGTAAGCAGCTTAAATTGATTAGCAAAAAATTTAATTTGAGTTTGATTTTAAATGAGGCAAGTTCAATTAATGTGCAAATTGAATTTATGCTTTTTATTATTCAATTGAAATATTCACAAGATTAAATGAATTTATAAAATATATTTTTTATTTTTATATTTTATTTAGTTAATGTAAATATAATATATAAAAGGTGAAAATAATTTAAATAATATATAATATATATTAAACAAAAAATCAAATTCAATTGAACTCTTTTAAATTTATTTATAATTTGAGTTCGAGTTTCAATTCAAATACTTTAGACTCAATTAAAGATTTGTACTAAATAATATGTTGCCTGTTTAAATTTATTTAGATTGGTGTTTCATTCGAATTTAAGCTCAAGCTCGAATTTTTCAAATATAATAAATTTAAACTCATTTATTATTATTAAGTTTGAGCTCAAACATATAAATATTTAACTTAACTTGAGTTGATTCATTTGTATTTATAATTATAATATTTTTCATCTTTTATTATTATTAATTTAAAAATATGGTTTTTGTCGCAGGAGGTTAACAATCCATTAAGTGTTTCTAATTAATTGCATCTAAATGAGTATGAAAACGTTAACAAGATAGTGCAAAGATATTATCACATGTACTTACATCACTTTATCAATGTAACAGATCGGGCCGAAAATTTTGCAAAGTCAAGAATATATTTCTCAAAAAATACTGCTTTTGATACTAGGGACATAATTAGTGATAAATTAAGCATTGCTCATCATTCTTCTCTGAGTAAATATTTGGGTATGAACATTAAAGCAAACTGTAAGATTAAAGACTTCAATTTTCTGGTTGATAGACTTAGAGAATGAATACAAAGGTGGAATTCAGACATCTATCTTCTGTTGGGTAGGTTGTTTTTATTAAGTCTGTTATTTTCTCTCTTCCCTTATATCATATGTCTTATACAAAAATACCGACTAGTATTAATACTGATATGAATAAAATTATTCATAATTTTTTGTCATGAGGGTTCTTTTGATAATTGAAAGATGCTACTAGTTCAATGGAATATTGTTACTTTTCCAAAAATTTTACGAGGCTTAGGTACTCAAGAATTTTTTGCCTTCAATGTTGCCATGCTTGACAAGTAGGCTTGGCAATTCATTTGTGATAGCCAAACTTTGTGGGTTTATATCTTAAGGAAAAAATACTTTCCTCTAAACATGAATGGGAACTCAAAAAGAAATGTTGTTTGTTCTTAAAATTGGAAGGTTTTAAAGTGTATCCATAAAGCTAATTTTGCTACTCTAAGATAGATAATAAGTAATGAGCATAAAGTTAGCTTTTGGCAAAATAATTAGGTTGGTTTAGGACACTTGATAAAATGCATTTAGGTCCTTTGCCACCTAAGGAAAATAAGCTTAATGTTAAATGGTGAGGTCTCCATACCTGTAGTAAAAGATGAATAAGATGATGCCTATGGCATGATGACAAAGACTTTACTTAAAAGAATTCATTTTTTTTTTTTTTTTGCTATTGTTGAAATAACTTTGTCTTGTTTGCAAAATATAGTATTTACAAAATGATCCCAAGAATTTTTTGAGGATGGGATCTTGCACAGCACAAACATATAAAAATGGGAGTGTATTGAGCCAAATTATTATAAAATTTTAATTATTAATGACTCAAAATTTCTACTTTCTATAAAATTATTATTAATTTATAAAAATTATAACTAGATAAAAATTATGATAATCATATATTTTTTATGTGACCTTCATATTTTTTCAATTTTCTAAATTTTTATATCTTACAATAATTTTATCACAAAAGTTACAATTTTTTTATATTATAATTGTAACTAATGAAGTAGTATTTTTTTCCCATTTGTAATATTCAAATTCATATAAAATAAAACATTTCGTTTGAAAATTTTTTATGAGTATAAATTTCTTATAGAAATTATATATTTATTAAAACATGTCAAATATGAAGAGTGAACATAAGATAAAATTCTAAAAAAATTATTTTTAAATGCTAAAAGATAAAACTTATTTAAAATAACAATAGGATATTTGATCATAAACATAGCTAGCATTTGACCAATCATTACATACGTACGTGTTGTACTTTTAATTTATTGTTATTTATATAATTATGTTATGAAAAGCATTTTAATAAAATTTTATGCATAAATAAATAGAAAAAATTAAAACTTGTTATATAATAAGAGTTTAAATTTTATTTATTGTAAGTGTAAAATGTATTACATTACTAATGAATGAGAAGAAAATACGTTATTAGAAAAATAATAATAATAAATTTTAATAGCAATAAAGGTATTTTAATTATATTTTATTGATATAATAATAAATCAATAGTTAATAGTATAAGGTTAATTTATAATAATAATAAATTAAATTTAAATTATAAAATATAAAAAATTTAAATTTGATCTATTACCAACGTAAAATATTTTATACCATTAATGAATGAGAAGGAACATCATTAAAAAGAAGTAATAGTAATTAAGAGTTTTTAAAAGTAGTAAAAGAGTTCTATAATTTTTTATTAATATGATAATACATAGATGGATAATAGTGTAAAATTAATTTGCACTAACAATACTAAATTTAAATCCTAAAATAAAATCATAAACTAATTTAAAAAAGTAACAACTATATTAACATGACTAATAAATTCTACAATTAAATAATTTTAAAAATATTCATTTATTTAAAAATAAGAATATAAATTATATATAACAAAATTCGTTGACACTAATATAAGCCTAAATGACTTATACCAAATTTTAATCATTAATTGTAATAACATTTAATGATTAATATCAAAATATTAGTATACTACATATAACTTTTGCTCCTTCTCAATTACCACATTAAATGAGAATATTCATATTCATATTTATATCATTAATATAGTTAAAATTAATTTTATTAAAAGTGATTAAGCTAGAGACAAAGGATTTCTTCTTTATTATTATATCTACTAATGCTAGAAGTTTTGGATCCAACCGCTATAAATCACTCACCCAAATTTAAATTTATGTGATTTCAATTGGATTAAATATCGTAATGGATAGAAACGGGTGAAATTTGAAAAAAAAATTTAGTTATGCGGGCGGATATAGGTTAAAATTTAAAATCCAATACTAATTACAACCCGCCCACTAATGTTCAAAGGACAACATTGTTTTAGGCATTAATTGCCAAAAAAAAAATTTCCTAGCTTCTTCCTCTATGTATACCTAATTCATTTACCTAAGAATTCTATATATTTATAAAACATACTAGGTTTATTTATTCATTTCATTTATATAAAGTAAAATAAAAACTAGCAATGTTAGTCTTTGAAATAAATTATATTTGCATTTATATCTTATTTCAATTTCAATTTTAAATCCATTAATTTCTTTAATAAAGTACAGTAATGATCCATATATAGCTAATTCTATTTAATGGGAAAATACTTACTAGTTCTTTTATATTAATTTTATAGGTTGAAATAATAATATTTCATATAGATTTAGTTTGCTCTATGATAATGTTACATATGAGAAAGTAATTGATGAACTAGTTTATAAAATGGTTAGTGTATAAGATATTTTTATTTAAAGTACTCTAAACCCACTTACACCTAATGATACCTGCTGGTACCCGCAAAGTGCGGGTCCAAGAGGGTAACATAATTTTTGCGGACGATTGCGCGTCTAATTTTATAACATGCAATTTTAGTTGAGCAGTTGGTTTAGGGGTCATTAACTGCTCCTATTCACCCAATTTCCAACCCTAATATCTACCATGCTTATGTATTAATATTAATATAATGTGATATATATTCTTTTATTAATACATATATTTGAAGAGAAAAATGATGATTAAGTGAGGCAATCACTTTAAAGATTAAAGTATTAATAGATATCTTCTTTTTTAACAAGAAATTTATTTTATTAAAAGTGATTAAGCTAGAGACAAAAGATTTCTTCTTTGTTATTATATCTACCATGCTTCTATATTAATATAATGTGATATATATTCTTCTATTAATACATATATTTGAAGAGAAAATTAATGATTAAGTGAGGCAATCACCCTGAAGACTAAAGTATTAATAGATTTCTTCCTTTTTAACAAGAGTTATCTTCATAATTTGAATCCTTGTTCATTGATAGGTTAATTCTATTAGGATCAACACATTTTTTTTATTAAACTAACATTTTATTTGTATTATTAATACATGATTAAGTGAGGCAATCACCCTGAAGACTAAAGTATTAATAGATTTCTTCCTTTTTAACAAGAGTTATCTTCATAATTTGAATCCTTGTTCATTGATAGGTTAATTCTATTAGGATCAACACATTTTTTTTATTAAACCAACATTTAATAATACAAATAAAATGTTGGTTTAATAAAAAAAATGTGTTGATCCTAATAGAATTAACCTATCATGTATGTATATATACTACTAATAATTTTAAGATTATATCTGGTATAAAAAAGTGAACAAAAATAACACTGATAAAAAAGAAAATACATATGTTTTTTTTGTTGATAAATGAATAATAAATTATTAATAATTTCATATTCTTTTATAATTCACATAACTTAACAAATCAATAAGTATAAATTTTTCTCAACAAAAATTTTCAAATTTTTAATATTGTTTTCCCTCAATTAATAACATAAAGAAGACGCTAATTTTGTAACTATTTTCTTATTTAATTTTTATTTTTATTTTTTAAAGAAGACATTGCTTGGAAAATGTTTGGCTTAAAAAAAATTTTTTAGCATTCAATTACTTGTTGTAAGTTGTTTATTTAAATATTAAAAAAAACTAAATTTATCTTTCAAAAAATATATCCATTATAAAATTAAAAATTAGAAATTAATATATATATAAACCCAATAATTATGTTTTATGGTATTAATTATTATTTATATGTTATTATATTATTGTAAAGTGAATATTTTTATATTGTGAATAAAAACTCAAGATATAGATATCCATATTTATCTATAAGTAGGGATGCAAATAAGTTGAGCTATTCGTGAGCAGCTCGGAATCAATTCGTAAAAAGTTCGGTTCGAACTCAAATTTTAACAAACCGAGGCTAAACGAGCTGAGCTCGTTTATTATTCGAGTCGAGTTTGAGCTTTTTATTACTTGACTCGAGCTGCTCATAAGTTTAAACGAGCTTAATATAAAATATTTTTTTATTTTTATATTTTATATAATATAAATATATTAAACTATTATAGGGTCATTTAGACTCATTTATTTTTTATATTATATATAATATAAATATATTAAACTATTTTATGCTCGTTTAGGCTCGTTTAAACTTAATTATCACTTAAGCTCAAATTCAAATTTGAATATTTAGGCTTGATTAGAAATTTGAAATAAAGAATGTAAAGGTCATTTAAGTTCATATAAATTTGATTAAGCTCGTATTTGAATCGAGTTCGAGCTCGAGCTCGAGCTCGAGCTCGACTTTTTTAGGGTCAATAAGCTCGAGCTCGAGCTCGAACTTAAGCTCATTTAATGTAACCAAGCTCGAGCTCGAGCTCGAACATACAAATGTTCTGCTCAACTTGACTCGTTTACACACCTATCTATAAAAGAAGCAGATAAATTTTAATTCATTAAATTTTTATGTTATATATTTTTATATAAAAATTTAAAAAATATTTTATTTTAAATTTTATAATTAAAAATATAATTATCAAAGAATTTTAATAAGAAAATATTTTAAATTAACATTATTTTATTTTTATTAATAAAGGTTAACGTTTTGAAAAACCTCTACTCTCTTTTATTAGCAAACATATATATTAGAATATTTGAAAATTTTGTGTAATTTAAAAAATAATCAATCATTATAATGCATGATTTAAACTTAGTCATCATTTTATTTAAATTAAATCCATTAAAGTTGGGTCACATTTTCAAATCATCATGGTGCACTTTCAAAAGAGCACATCTAAATGTCATGTATAGGTATTCCACTCTTCAAGCAGAACCATAAATGTAGTTAATGAAACAAATCAAGACTGAGAATATGCCACATGGTCAAGGCATTTATGCCTTGAGTTGTCAGTCAAGGCATCATAAAATTAGCCATGTTAAAGATAGGGAGGTTTCTATTATACGAATTTCATATTGTTGTATCCCATACAACACATCATGTGATAACGAATGAATGACACGTGTATTTCTTTTTATTTTGAAAAACCAACATTACCGGTTACTCAACCAAGGACAAATTTGTAAACAACTACTTGGGTTTTCACCAAAAAGGAAAAAAAAAAAAAAAAGGGGGGAACGCAGTCCAAGTTTTTTTAAAAAGGAAAAAAGAAAAAAAAAAAAAAAAACAGAAAAAGGTTCTAAGATTTATTCTGGAGTTCAAAGATAAATAAAAGTGAGGAATGATCTAAGAGAGGATCTATCAAAAATTGAAATCAGAGAAAAGAATAAAATCATGTCAGTTGAGAATTATAATTTACAAAGGAAACACATACCACCCGTTAATAAGAATCAAAGGAATTATAAGAGCACGGGTAAATGAAATGCGGTATCATGTAAATTATAACGGGCGATGTCACTATTGGTTGGACTAGAAAACAGCTGAAATTGTTGGACTATATCATAAACGAGCAATTTTAAGATTTTTCCAAAACCCAACATGAGGCTTAAAATGATAGCATGTGGTTTCATTTAATCAAATGAATTGATTAAAAAGATAGTAACACCATAAGTTAAGACCATTAAATGAATTGGGGTACTCTAAAAACACCGTAAACCAAGACCATTAAATTAATTGGAATGTTTCGTCTTTAAAAACACCGTGAACCAGGTAATATGAAAAATTTATTGAACTCTGTTGGAATTACCAGAAAACAGAGCTTAACAGAGCAGTTTTAATTATCCTAAAGTGAGTTATCATTTTCTTTGCAATAATAAGTGATATCAATACTTGCATATAGTAATAAAATTCGCCCTACTGCATTTTGCATGTTACTGGTATATTAAATCATGAATCGGTTTTGTCATAACCAAATTAAATATAAGATGGAATATGTTTTCAATCAGCCAGCTATAATTATAGCTTAAATGAAAGCAAGGTAATTACCACAAACAGGGATTGACTAAACCTTCAATTAAATGTATTTTAGCGGGCTTATTTTTGTCTCATAATCTTCATCTTCATTCTTTATACACACACACATATTAAATTAGAAGAAGATGTATCTGCCTTCTCAGAGAGGAATGGCTGGAAAATGCACATTTTCACCAGAAAGTGAGTAGTGTGGGGTATTTAAATAAAATCGCACAAATAATTTTTTTATTCATCCGGTGGCAAGTCAGGTTAAATTAATGGCTAAGATCTAGTCACATTAAATTGACGGGCAGATTTATGTGTTGTATTTCGTACAACAAAAGTGCAAATTTATATCGTAGAATTTTCCTAGAAATATTATTAAACAGGGAGCTTGCGATTTTGATACTATATCTTTTGTTCTTCTTGACAGAGTAGCTGTGGGTATTCTTGGTACTTTTTTTTGGCTTTATTAGAAAAGAGGATAAATTGGTGTAGGGATTATTTAAATCTGGTCAATATACCGGTAAAAATATATATAATTATTTGAAAGTAGTTAATAGTACTTTTTTGGATATGTAGTTTGAATGGATTTGAAAAATTCCAACTTTACCTAAGATACATTTTTTTATTTAGCTAACTATTTTGAAAAAAAAAAATCAATAAGAGACTTTTTAAGTAGTGGAGGTATGAATGTTTCATTGTCTTACTTATCTTGTAAAAGGGGTGTTGAGTCTATGGCTCATATTTTGCAAGAATGTCCCATAACAATAAAATTCTAGGACGGTTTTCAAATTACAAAATCTTGTATTGCTTCTTTTCATTCTGATTTTGTTATTTGGTTAAGGCATAGCTTATTGACCTCTCTATTGAGTGTTAACCTTAATGTCCCTTAGGCCACTATCTTCCCTTTTGGTATATGGAACTTTTGACTTTGTAGAAATAGAAAAGTTTTCAAAAATAACCAAGGAAGCCTGACATAAAAAATGACTATTTCTAATTTTATGGAATTTTAGACTATTATGGCACCTAACAAAATATAAACTCAATAGTTAGTTAAAGAGATTAGATGGGAGCCTTCTCTTATGAATTTTTTCAAGCTAAACACAAATGGTATTGCCAAAAGTAATCTAGGACCAACAACATGTTCAATAGTTATTGGAGATAGTCCATCCCTCAATCCACATAGTTTAGCCATATAATTAGAACATACTCCAAATATCAATTATCAATTATTAATATGTTTTTGAAAAATGTGAACTCACCTTCCATTGATGCCTATAGTTTGGTTGAAGATTGCAAAAATCTTCTATGCAAATTAGGTTCGCTTGAAGTTACACATATTTATAGAAAGGTAAATTTTGTGGCAAACTATATGGCAAAGAATGCAATAAATAATTGTAATGTATTGAATATCATGCCCTCCCCCTCTTCAAGTGTTATATCTTTTAGTTGATAGTAGTGGCAAATCACAGCTCAAACCAATGTATGTGTCCTAATCTTTTATAAAGTTCTAGATTTCTACCAAAAAAAAGAAACATATATTGAGATTTTGTTTGTTTTATTGAAAGATACTTTTTATTATAAAATTGTATATGTTTATATAAAGTAAATTAATGATATGTTATTTTTAATATCTTAATTAAAAAATTATAATTTTTAATGGTATAATTATGGAAGGAAGTAACTTCTATTTTGAAATAACAAATATTTTTTTATACCATTATATTTATATTTAACATTAAAAATAAAATATTTTTATTATTTTAATATTTTGTAATTATATTGTTACCTAATATATTTTTCATTAAAACACATTGATCCTAACAATTTCACTTAAAATATTTTAAATTTTACAAAAGAATTCAAATGATTTTTTTTTCTAAATGTTGGATGGCTTACAACGAATTGCCATGTAGGTCATGACAATTCTAATTCTAATCAAATCTCTCTCTCTCTCTTTCTTTCTCTCTCTCTTTCTCATCATTTTTAATGCTTTGCTTGGTTATAATAGAAAATAAGAAAAAAAGAAATTAAATAAGAAAGAAAAGTAGAGAGAAGTTATTTTTTTTAGGTGTGTTTGGTTGTATGAGAAAATAAGGAAAAAATAAAATAAATAAGAAAATATTGTGTTTGATTGTGAAAAAAGAGAGAGAAGAAAAATATAGGGAATTAATTTTTTTATTTTACTTAAATGTAAATTTAAGTAAATAATATAAAATAATGTCAACCCACTTTTCAAGTAAAATTTATATTAAATTTTTTTAATATAAAATGTTATGTTTAATTTTTTTTAATATATTTTTTATGTAAATTTAAGTAAATAGTATAAAACAATATAACCCACTTTTTCAATGTGAAAATTAAATAGTTTTTATTAATTATTATCTAAAATTTTAAAAAGTAATTTACTACCAACAATCTTGCTATTTCATGTATATTTGGTATGCATTTTCAACATTAAAATTATACATCTCTCACTATTTATTATTTACAACCGAAAAGAATTGTATTTTATTATTTATTTGTTATTTATTAGTTACAATGAAAAAATTTACAACCATCAAGCATTCTAATCTATGTAGATTTTTTATTCATTTTCAATTTGAAAGGTTAATAATTTTTATCATATAATTTTTACAATTAAAAAAGAAATTTTTTCTATTATTTGTCCATTACAAAATTAAAAAAAAAACAAATGAGGCCGGGTGTGTGGCTTGCAGGCCATGTCAGAATCGGATCTGGGTCGGATTCAACTGACCCAACTTGCAAGCCACAGGACCCGCCTTCACCGAGCAACCTCCATTGCCGGATGCTGCATCGGAGGGAGGCATATTATGCCAGAATCTGATCGGAGACAAGCTGGCTTGCCACAAGAGCTAGAAGACGGTGGCAACTCACCCTTTCTTAATGCATCTATGGCGGCGACTCACCCTCTCTCAGCATGCGCAGTGGCAACCGAACCACCATATGGCAAACCCAAGACACAAAACCGGACAACAAGCCACTAGAGGGGAATCAAGCCGCCTCACCGACTCCCCACGCCAATCTAAGAAGCCGAAGTTGACGATGAATTGAGAAAGCAGATCAGGACAACAGACCATCGGATGCAGATCTGTGAAAGTAACGTAAGCCAAACTTGAAAATAGAAAACATAGTAGCCTCTAAGATCTAGCAGTTATTGTTTGTACTTGATTTGCCAACAATTAAGAAGCACAAATTAAGGTAGAGCAAAATTTTTTTGCAACACATTGGAAGAGGTGAGGGGGAGATCTAGGGATCTGTTTCCAATACGTGCTTCCCCTTTTTTTTTCCCTCAAAACTGAGGAGAAATTTTCACCTTAGGTCCCCCCGTACGTTTCCACCCATAACTTCTCTTCTCTTGCAAGTTTTCCTGCATGCCAAGTAGAAATTTCTGATTTTTCATGTCCTTTTCCCCTTACAATTTTCTTTCCTCCCTAATTTGACTGAATCCAAGTAGAGGGTAAATGATGTAAACCGTTAAATATGTTTTCTTCGAAGAATTATCTCAGACCTTCCTGTATACATTGTATACGCATTCACATTATTATAATTATAATTATAATAATGTTACGTTTAATTTTTTTCATATTAAGTAAATATATATGTGTTTGGATAGTATTTCGCTGTTTCTGACAACAGCAAATTTCTGTTGACGTTAATATATTGAGTCAAATGCCAATGCTTAATTGCTCGCTTGATGTTACGAATCGTTTTGGATGCTGATCACGTCGATATGAATTGAAAGAAAACATTTAATGAATCAGAGAGATAAGTTAATCTATCAAGAATTTCTGGTTAAAGTGCCACTTATTCTTTGAAGCCTTTATATGTATACATTTCATTACATACAAAATTTGATATCTGATTTATATGTATATATATATATTCGGTAATTTAATTATTTTTCCATTTCAAAAAAGAAGATTAACTCTATAATAGAAGACAAACAATAGCAAGAAACTTCATAAGATTAATATTGATAGTAATATTATATATATCAAAAATAAAATTTAAAATTAAATTTTGAGTAAAAATGAAGTGTTTCATTAAATAAAAATCAAGAAGTGAGTAAATTGTAAAATTTGATCTAACAAATATAAAAGATTTAAAATTTAATTTTAAATTTCATTTTCGATATCTATTATATTTTTCCATCACTAGCGACTGCTTTTTTTATTTTCTTCTCTTTTCCCGAAAACAAAACACAGAAAATATAAAACTAAAGCAATTGGTTATTTTAAAATTTAAAGATGAAATTAAGTAATTAAATTGATGTGAAGCGGAAAACCGTGCAGCCAATTGAACTCATGTGTGTCCCTCTCATTCCCAACAGGTCGGTTTGCCATTATCAAATGTGACCTAGAATTTATCATAATCAAAGCAATGTTAACGTGCGCGTTGACATAAACCATATTCAGGGCATATCAATGACAAGAAGAGAACATTTAGTAGAACTTGTCAACTTTTTATTTTTATTTTTTTACATTTGTCTCAGCTTTGTGATCCTATATATTAGTTTGTCCGAAGGATAAATATGCATTTAGGATCCGTACAGTCGTTAATTATTTTTTTAAAACAAAATATGTTTATTTATACAAAATGAAAAAAATATGATATGCTATTTGCATAATTTAATTAAAATTTATGATGTACAAAGGTATAATAATGGGGCAAGCGCCAATATAATTGGTTTAGTTAATTGTGAGCATCCAAATAAGATCGTACGGCTCTCTTTAATTACTATCACTCTATTGCACTAAATTTTACATCTATTTACATAATTTATACACTTAAAAATATTTCAGTAGATTGTGATTAAAAAATAAAGAAAAGCAATTTTAAATCAAATTCAATTTAAAAATTGTGCCCTTTTAAAGTGTAGAATTGTATTTTAAAGAGTAAAATACAGTATTACAACCATTGATAATAGAATTAAGGGCTCTTAATTTAATAAATAATAATGATTTAAAAAATAATTTTAAACTTATAATTATCCTTTTTTTTAATTTTTTATCAAAAATTGTAATTTTATGATATATCTAGCATTTTAGGTATGTAAATATTCATTATATATAAAAAAATTATAATTCATCAATGATATGATAATATATTGATATACCAATGATATAATATATATTAATACATGTATTAGATCAAATCATTAATGTGTCATTATTTAATATATCTAAAAAAATATTTATTTAATATACAATTAGATGTGGGTGTATTGTACTGTAAAATCTATTATGTGCACTAATTTTAAACTTGAATTGATGCAGTTAGTTCAATTGGCTGAACTGACACTCAGGTTTAAAAACAAATTGGATGAACCATAAATCCTTTCTGGATGAAAATTCGGGTTGGATCAATCAAACTTGACAAAACCCTAATTGAATAGACCACCTAAATAATTCATTGAGTCATTTTGCTCGTTTTTTTTTTTAATTTGATAAAATTCAATCCAAAAACAAAATGAAATTACGGTTATATCTAGTTTATATTAGAATATATATAAGTAGTGTTCATATTTTTAAAATAAGGGGCTGCAAATTTATCATTTATTTATTTTAATGCGAATTTCTATTATATTTATTTTATACTAGAATTATTAATGATAGTGTTTTGTTAGTGTATTTAAAGTTGAATTCATTAAAATACAAATTTCCAATAAATAATAGTTTTACAATTTAAATGCAAAATATTATACTTTATCTACCTTAGGGATTTTTTATATTAATTTTTTTATAAAGATAAAATTTTTATCATTTACCTTTAATTTGAACTAAAATTATATTAAATAATCAAGTATTTATTTATATTTCATCATTTATCTTTTGTATACATATATATAATATATAATTTATTATATAGAATTTATTATATATAAAAATAATAAAATATAACAATTAATTTAATTATCCAATTTAGTCGATTGATCTAATCCAACTCTAATCCATTTCGTTGGGCCAATGGATTTTAAAATATTGGCTAGTGAATAGAGAGCAGAAGACGGCTCCAGTTCGCCACTGCTTCCTAACTGTGGGACCCGGATTCCTCCCAAAATTAAATTAATTAATCAAATCCCGTTCTGGAACTATTTTCAAATCGGCCCAGGAAACACATCGAGGTAGTGAGTGCATTGAGTAACATCTTCTATTTTGGTGAGATTCGTTGTTCGACTTACCGGCGATTTCAATGGATTAGAGTCATTAGACGATGTGCCAAAAAAGGCCGATAGCATATCCTTGAATTTAGAGGGAAAAGATTTATTCTATTTCCAAATTTTTTATAATATAAAAAAGGTAAGAAGGGTGATTGAACTGAGTATAAGTAGTAGGATTGATTATGTCATATGAAATATTAATAATAATTTGAATAAATTTAATCCAAATAATTATATCATATTAAATCAAATAATTTATTTATTGAATATTTAAGTAAATTAATTTGTCTAATTTATTTAATAATTTTAACTAATAAATTTATATTATTTATCTTATGCATAAAAAATTGCCTCCCTGCTGAGTGGCCCCTGGCGGGCTTTATTGTATACAAACGGCCTGAGTGTGCAATTGGCATGGAAGTTTTCTGGGATGTTAGAATTTTGTATGTACAAAGTGCCAATCTATATTTCTCCATTTTCTCTTTCCTTCCTTGGATTTTGGATTATTCATCAATCTTTGACAATTTGGATGATTCACTTGGGTCATCTCTGTAACGGAGTCCAATGAATTTGCTGTTTATGGTGAAATAATTTGATTTCATGTTTAGATGTTCAGGTAAGAAGCATATTCTAGCTTGTCACTCAAATATTTCTGTTTGGTTGCTGAGAAATTGGAGCAGAAAATTAAAATTAAAAAATTTGATTCCTGGGTTGCTTGCATGTCTGAATTGAGAGAGCTCAGTGGTACAGTGGCTTTAGTGTTTGGTGGTTTTTCTTTTTTGCTGAGTTCACTTGTCTTAAATCCCAGTCTCCTTTAAATTTTCTTTTCTATCAAAATTTCCCAGTTACCAAACAGACTTCTTTTGACTAATTTGTAACAAAATTATAATCTTTCAAATGACTTTTTTATGCTTTGACACTTGCAGGACTTGCTTATATATCTCTTGAACCTGTGTCTCTTCTTCAAACAACCTTTTCTGTGAGTTTATCTTTGAATTGCCCCCAAATAGCACAAAAAGTGAAAAATTTTAGTGCGTTTGGCAATTATTGATAATCACAGGACGGCTTTTTATATTTATATAAAGGCATTTTATATGCCTTTATATAAAGGAAAATGATTTTTTTCAACATCCAAAGTATTTTATATAAAGGCATTTGAATTACTAAAATGTTTTATATGCCTCAAAGCTTTGAAAATCTTCAATTTACAATGCAAAGGTATTTTTTCTAGAAAGATTTTGTTAAATGATTTACAAAATTTTTTTGAAAGTATAATACTACTTACTTGTTTTCCAAAAAAAAAAAAAAAAAAGAAAACATATTTATGAATTTCCAAAAAGAGTATGTTGTCTTAAAAGTGTTCTACAAGTTGAGTTTTAAAATAAAACTTTTGTCTTGACAAGAATTAAAAAAGTCCTTTATTAGTTCCTTTCTAAAATGTATTTCTAATTTCTTGAATAATTTTTAAGAAAATAATATTCTAATAATTTTATAAATTCATTTTTAGAGTCTTTTGCTAAAAGAAAAAAGGTCTTTGATATTTTTGCCTATTGCATATAAATTACTGAATTACTTTCCATGGAAGGTAGTTTTTTTAGAGAATTCATCTATTTGATAATGGGGGTTCTGTTTATAAAATTATTAATTATTTTCTATTAAAAGAAGTAATTCTGAAATCTTATTTGTTAAGATTTCATAACATCTATTTTTTGAATAGAGGTTTGAAAACTTGCATATACAATAAAAAAATAGTGAAATTTCCAAACTTGAAGTTTTTGCATCTTGCATGTTTCCAAAAAATAAAAAGTTTATAAAATGATTTGCTTAAGTGTGGCTTATAAAGATATCTAGTTGATGTCTTTACATCAATCATGATAGTTTAGAAATGGTTGTGACATCTCAATTTAGAGCTATTGGTAGCATTTTGATATTGACATTAATATAAAGTGGCTTCTACTTATAAATTATATGGATTTAAGTGGAAGATTATTAGAATTTTCAATTTTAGACCATAACATAATTTATAAATAAATATTTAATATCATTATATTTGGCCAAATCTAGTGACTAAAGCTATGAATTTTAATAGAGTACTTAGACTTGATACCAAATAAGTGGGTATGAATCTTATAATGAGTAGGATTTATGATTTAACTAATACTATCCTAATAAATGAGTCCTTCTCTCTTTAATCTAGACAAGATTGCATTCATTCCATTAGTAAAAGAAAATCACCTTCTTAAAGTAAATATGTAGGTATTAATAAAGGGAGAGTTCCTATTTACCTTTTAACCTTTTGTTTAGTTTATGTTTTCAAGGAGTAATTCTAAAATTGGATTGTTCATTGATTGTAAAATCATCTACTTTCAAGAGACTAGAAGTAGCTAATTATAAATTACAAAAGGTAAAGTGATGGATGCTACATCTGAGTCAAGTATTGTATAATTTATTAATCTTTCTCCACTATTCATATTCATGAAATTTCTTTTATATTGTTCAATAAATTATGCCATGACATACAATTGATGATTTGGCAAAATATGTAAATATGAAAATTTTCCTTTAGATTTAACTAAGTAAAAAATAAATATAATAATGCTATATGAATTGAAAGTGAGATCTAAAATTAGATTTCGAATACAAATAAAAAATTATCATTAAATAAATTTTTTAAAACTTAATCTAATAAATATATAAAATTCAAAACTTGATTTTGAATTCCAATTTCAATATGCATTTTCCAAATACATATACAATATTTTGGTATCAATTCGGTCATGTGGTTTGTTATTCTCAAACTCAATGTTGTCATCACAATTAGGTTATCAATTATGTATTTAGCTAACTGATTTGAATTTAATATATGCTATGCAATTAATTAAATTAAAGCTATGCACATATTCGTTAGATTTAACTTAAATTCATCATTCAATAGTGGCAGTTTTATTTAGATTATTGTCCTATATAATGGAATTTTAGGTCAAGCAAAATTTGCAAAATATAGATAGAGAAAATAATCAAAAATGAAACCTTAAAAATTCTTTGATTTTAACCTTCATTATTAGCTTGATTAGAATTTAATAAATAATCTGAGTTGATAGTTGGAGTTTGGCATTTGGTTTTCTTTGTTAGTTAATATGGAATAACAAGAATGGGGTAGTTTTTGAAGGATGTACATCTTGTTCTCATAGTATTATATTTGCAGTAACCTTTAAAACCAAGGAGATGAAATTGGCTTTAAAGTATAACAACTATCAAGAAGACAAAAAATAGAGATACAAATTGGTTGGAATTTTCCTCTTACAAACTAAGTGAAGTGTAATGTGGATGGCTCTTTAAGAAATAACACCTCAACTTAATGCAGTGATATTCTTAGAGATACAACAGGTGCATGGGTGATGGGTTTTTACAAAAATATTAAGTGCACAATTATGATTATAGTTAAGCTATAGGGGCTATACTATGAAATGAAAATGACATGGAAGAGTGGATAGAGAAGAGTAATGTTTAAGTTGGATTTAAGAATTGCTATTAGGCTAGTTAAGAATGAGTGTAATTCATATCATCCATGTGCATTAATAGTACTCGTCATCCAAAAGTTTAGGCAATTAGATTAACAAAATGAGATTGATCATTGTTATCATAAAACAAATAAAATGGTAGACAAATTAGCTAATCTAGCTCATAATTTATGTATTAGAAAATGTAAAAAGATATGAATCAGATTCATATATACCAGAATATTAGAAGTTTACAGTGGAATATTCAAGATCTGATATTTGTTTTCACTAGTCGTATTGACAATCATTTCAGAAAGACAATCTTGTTCATGACCTAAATCTTTTTTTTTTTTTTTTGTAGAAAGGAAAGAGAGAGAGAGTTTCTAAAAGATTTTGAGGAATGTTTTGTTAACTAACCCCAAACTTCTTTTCTTTTACCTATTTATAAGCATTTCTTATGTCAGGGTATAGATTGAGTTATGGACTTATTTTGGGCAATCCAAATCCATGATCCAACATCTTTCACTTACATATAATGGGATCCATACTCTCTTAGTATTTCATAAGAGAACATTATCTTTTATTCTTTATAATAAATCATACAAGAAAATAGATCGTGTGACCAGCATGCTTTGAGAGCTCTTTACTATACATCTGTTAGGAATATATAACTTCTCAATAAACAATGGATTTTAAGTAGACTTTAAGTATGCAGCATCCTAGATCATTTTATCACATTCAAATTTCATTTTATTACATTCAAATTTCTTAAATAATCTCATTCATATGCATCATATGCATTAAATATTGTATTCATAATTAGACATATTATAACTGGTATATTAGTGAATACAGATATAATGTGATATGTTTAATAATCTTTCTCTTTTCTCAAATTTCTTAATTTTAATTTAATTTATTTTTCTAGTAATGTCTTGCTAAACTAAATCTTTCATAGTCCTTTGATAACATTTTACAATAGCAATTATTAAATTTAAATATCAAGAAATAAAATAGAGTCATAAGGATATAAGTATGAGGACTTTATTCCTTTAAAGGTCTTACACATCAAAGCTAAGATCTAGACTTTGATCACCTATATTAATCATAATTTGCACACATGGTATGAAACACATGTTACGGTATTCTCTCCTTTTCTCATGGAGCGTATATCTTTCTATAATGTATTGATATCATACAGATAATAATTCAGACATACTTAATGTCTAACCTAAGTTCACCAATTTACTCTTTTTTATTTCCATCAAAACTCATATTTGATAATTTAGACAAATGAATTGAATTCCTTATTAATTCACTTACGGTCTTACATTTGATCTCATCTTGTCCATTAATAAGACAATGTTCATATTTTAAGTTTAGCTCTCGATTATCATGTAAATAAAAAGCTTAAAATTATCTCATCTCTTATCAATTACAAAAATTAACAAGAGGCGATTACTTATGTGAGTGGGCTAATCTTCTTTCTATTCGACATACTTTTCAATAACTTAAAAATGTTCTAAGAAATATTCTTACTTAATGTCCAATATAAGTTCACTAATTTACTCCTTCTTATTTCTATCAAAACTTATATTTGACAATTTAAACGGATGAAGTGAATTCCTTATTAATTCACTTACAATCTTACATATGATCTCATCTTGTTCATTAACAAGATGACATTTATATTTTAAGCTTAGCTCTCAATTATCACTTAGATAAAAAGCTTAAAATTATCTCATCTCTTATCAATTATAAAACTTAACAAGAGGCAATTACCCGTGTGAGTGGGCTAATCTTCTATCTATTCGACATACTTTTCAATAACTCAAAAATATTCTAAGAAACATTCTTACATTTATATATGTAGGCTCATAATAAATACAATTATTATTCAGACATTGATATTCTATGAACATTGTTAAAAAAAATACAATAATTGTATCAACATCTAAGCAATCCCTAGGATTTTGCATATTTTACAAATACATCCCAAGGAATAGGTTTAATCATGGGATCTACTACCATCTCATATGTAGAAATGTATTTCATAGTTACTTCTTTACGTGTGACCATATCTCTCACAAAGTTTTACTTTATGTTTATATGTTATGTATTTCATGTTTACTTCTTTATGTGTAATCATATCTCTCACAAAGTTTTACTTTATGTCTATATGTTTGGTCTTGCAATGATATTTAGAGTCCTTTGTGTATACTATTGCTACTTGGTTATCATAGTTTACTAACACTGGATCAGCAATATTAGCATTTACACCTAAATGATCTAAGAAACTTTTGAGCCATACTGCTTCTTATACTGCTGTTGAAAATGCTACAAATTCAGCTTCCATTATGGTTAAGGCTATGCATGATTGCTTCTTACTACTCCAAGATATGGCGCCATTATTTAGCAAAAAGATGTATCCAAAGGTAGACTTCCTTTCATCTAAGTCTCCTCCCCAATCAATATTAATGTAGCATTTCAATTGCAGATCATTTCCTTCAAAACACAATGAATAGTCGATAGTACCTTTTAGATACCTTAATATCCTTTTAGCTACTTTCTAATGTGTTGGGCTTGGGTTAGACTGATATCGACCTATCATGCCAACAACAAAACAAATATCTAGCCTCGTACACATGATTGCATACATCAAACATCTAACTACACTTGTACAGGAAACTTTTCTAATATATTTCTTTTTCTGGAGTCTTACGATTCATCCTTTGACTTAGACTTTCACCGTTAGCAATAGGAGTGTTTATGAGTTTATAATGCTGCATTTGGAATTGTTCAAGAGTTTTATTGATAAAATGCTTTTGTGACAGAGATAATAATTTTTTGAATGATTTCTTGAAATCCTAACTCCAAGAATATATGCAGCTTTACCCATATCTTTCATTTTAAAATTAGATGATAACTATCCTTTAATTTTATTGATATACTCCTTGTTATTTTTAGCTATAAGTATATCGTCAACATATAATGATAAAATTATAAACTTATCCTTGGACTTTTTTATATACACGCAATGGTCTTCATCAATTATAATAAAATCATTTGACATAATCACAGTGTGAAAGTAAATATACCATTGTCTTGAAGACTACTCTAAGCCATATATAGATTTTAAAAGTCTATAAATTTTATTTTCTTGGCCTTCTTTGATAAAACCTATAAGTTGTTGCATGTATATTTTTTCATCTAAATCTTCATTAAAAAATACACTCTTTACATTCATTTGATATAATTCAAGGTCTATACTAGCAACTATAGCTAGTAACAAATGGATTGAGGTGAATCTAACAATAGGTGAAAAGATTTTTTCATAATCCATTCCTTCCTGTTGTGTGTAGCATTTTGCAACTAGTCTAGCCTTGTATTTTTTAATAGTGCCATTAACTTTGTACTTAATTTTGAGAACCCATTTGTTCTTAATGGCCTTATGTGTTTTTGAAAGATTAACAAGTTCTCAAACTTGATTTGATCTCATAAACTCCATCTCTTTTTTCATTGCTTTTGTCCAATCTTCCTTATTATGGCCTTATGGCCTCTATGATATTTCTTGACTTATTTGTATCTTGTGTAATGGTTGCAAAGGTTTTACCACCTTCAATGTCGAAATAACAACGAGGAATGCCTTTTCTACCACTACGTTGCAATTAAGGCTCTAAAGAAACATATTTCTCAAGGATCTTTAAATTATTCTCACTTAAACCAGGATCATTATTAGTTTGAGTATTCCCATTTGGATTACTCTTATGCTGATCAAGATCAGTATTAATCACACTCGAAATTGGAAACATATTTCTTAAAATTCTCCACTCGAAGGAAATGAGTCTTGAGCGCTTATGTTCATAGTCTCATATAAAGATAAGTTCTAATTTATATCGCCTTATTTAGGAAAATCATTCTCTAAGAACGTGACATCTCGTGATTCAAATTCTGTAAGATTCCCATTATCATGTTTATCAATGAACATATAGCCTTTTGAATGTTTTGAATATCTAATAAATATATATTTCTTTCCTCGAGCACCTAATTTATCATGTGGTTTCAAGGTATCCAAAACATAGGTTGCACATCCATAAGGTCATAAAATACTTAGGTTAGGTTTTTTTTTTCATCTCTAACTCATATGACGTAGTGAGAACTAATTTATTAGGCACACGATTAAGAATAAATGTGATAATTAAAAATACATCACCCCAATAAGTGATAGGCAAATTTGCTCGTGCCATCATAGACCTAACCATTTCTAAGAGCGTTTGATTTTATCTCTTTATAATACCATTTTGTTGAGGAATACGTATATTCACCAATTAATGTTAAATTCCTTTTTCATCGCATAGTTGTTTGAACTGATCAGACAAATACTCATGACCATGATCAGTTTGTAATGCTTTTATTTTTCTATCTAATTGATTTTTGACTAAGCTCATATAGCTTGGAAGCAACTTAATGCTTCAAATTTATGTCTTATCAAATAAATGATACCAAATCGTGTAAAATCATCTATAAATGTGATGAAATAGAAAACTCCTTGCCTAGCTCTTACATTTATTGGACCACATATGTCAAAATCGACTAATTGCAAAGGAAAGTTAGCTTTAGTTCCTTTTCCAAATGGTTTACTAGTACTTTTGCTAATTAGGCAATACTTGCAAGTAGATAGATTTATTTTATCATAATTAGGCAATAACCTTTCTTTACCTAGCCTATTTATGCGATGTTGACTAATATGACTAAGTCAAGCATGTTAAACATTCATACTAATTTTAGAATTATGTGACAATGTAAACATGGAATAACTAAGATTATATTCATAATAATCAGTATCCATAACAATAAAACTATTTTTTATATAACCGAATCTATAATGAGTTATTCCTAAAGATAATTCAATATTGTTATTAGCAAGAAACAAATTAAAATAAAGTTTTAACAAAACTAACACAAATTAAATTTCAATAAATTTGAAGTGCATATAAAACATCATGCAAGAGTATAGTCTGACCGCCTTACAAAACTAACTTGCATATGCCAATTCTTTAAATTGCAACTCGTGCATTGTTTTCCACATAAATTTATCTTGCTCCATGTGGTATTCACTGAAATTACATGAAAATGTCTTGATCATTTGTTACATTATCCATTGCCTTTAAGTCTATAATCCATAAAGGATAAGAATCTATTAGAAAAATAGAACTAGCTCCACAAAGTTCACTAACTTAAGTATAACTTAATAACTTCTTAGGTTCAGGATAGTCACGAGCAAAATGCCTTTTTTTATTGCAATTGAAGCACTTGACCTTAGTTATGTTCTTCTTGAAAGGACATTTTCCTTTCCCATGTTAGTTATTTATTGATTTCTTATTGAAATGAGCCACCTTCTTTCTTTTTTCTTAGAACTACCTTTATATTTGTGCTTTTACTAAAAAACTTTTCCTAAGCTTGATGAAGCCATATACACATCTGTATTAAGCTTAGTAGCCTTAAGCCTTTTTTCTTCTACCTTAAGGTGGCACACAACATCATCCATAATTTAGATGTTTTTATTATGGGTTAAATACATTTTCATATGCTCCTAAGAATGAGGCAAAGAGCAAATTATAGCTTGGGCTTGTTGCTCGTCAGTCAACACATGACCCACATCATTTAATTCATAAATCATATTTGACATTTCTCATAAATATTTTTTTATTAAATGTTCAGGCTCCTTTTTTTTGTAAATGTCAAATTTAATTATGAGAGATCTTAGTTTGATCATAGATGTTCCACCAAACTTATTTTTCAAAGTAAACCACATGTCCTTAACCAAGTTATAATTCCTAAATTCTCACATGATATCATTTTCCATGCTACTTAGCAACGTAATGTGAATGAGAGAATTCTTTCTTTCCAAGCTTCATAAGCCTCTTAATCCCACCTATGCTGGGTTGTGGTTCTTGCCTTAAGCTCATCTAGAATAATATTAAGTACTTCTAAAGTCTCTTACTCTTCCAACACATATTGGATTTTCATGCTCCAAATTTCATAATTGTCACCATTCAATTTCTCACCTTATTAAGTTTAGCGACAATGTCTTTGGAAGCAGTAGCCATTATATTTGTAGAAACATGAAGTTCTATATATAGACATAATTACATATAATCAATGTATAGCCAAACATATATATCTACTTTGACTCTAATTCATTATGTTAGGATTAGTTCACATGTAGGGTTTAGAGTCAAAAGGTCATTACATTTCCAATCGTCATCTAAATTCCTAATGTGAGGCTAATGCTAAAATAATTAATTAGGCAAAGTATAATAAATAGAACAATTTATAGATATCCAATTTCAAATAAAAATTACACAAATTGAAAATATATTTCAATAATACAATACATAAAAGAAATTACATAAAATATAAGATATGAAACATCTATATAAAGTTTACAATGTTTTCAGATGTTTAATCCTATATGAAAAAGAGTTAACAAACCTATCATATAACTCTTGGGGAAGCTCAATTTTGGTACTAGATTTCGTATTTAGTTGATAAGACTTATAAATATTCATGTCACATTCGTGATTTTTACACTCTAAATAGTTTAATATAAATCTATGGATAATATTATTATATTGTTTGTATCCCTTTATTCTTTTTAATAGAAAATCTAATATCTATTTTTTGGTGATCAATAGGTAAGACTTTTTGTAAAGTCTTTAATTTCTTTAAATTTCGGTTTATTTTTAAAACATCAGCCCATATCAAATTTTGAACTTTTCCATGAAACTTGATGGTATGATTTACAAGATGTACAAAATTATCTTTATAAATTTCTGGATCAGCTTAGAAATTTTTTAGTTCAATAGTTAACCTATTGACTTCTTGTTTTTGTGTGAGAATCTATATGACTCTTGGTGTACGTATAAGTCTCACCATTTTTGTAACATATACAGAAAAAAAAGAACTCAATTAGATATCCTAAGTAATAATTTGCATAAAAAAAAGTTCATCATAAAAAAATATCTTTTTTTTTCAAAAATTTTGTATATCATGTAAACAGTATGTAAAAAAAAATCTCATAATAATTATTAAAAAAAATCAGAGTGTGAGAGGAAAAAAAATTCTGCTTTGCACCAAGGTGGTTTATATACATCATAAGGCAATTGTAACATTAAGCAGAGCTTAGTGCGAGTGGTTTCACACAAGGGGTGCATTTGGCAATCGGCTGTTTCTCCAGCGTTTAGCTGTTTGACCAGCAAAACAGCGGATTGACTTGCGGCAATCCGCTATTTTGAAACGCTGGAGAAGCCAGCGTTTTGCGGTCAAACAGCTGTTTGACCGCAAAACGCTGGCAGCCAAACGTCCCCAAGGTCAATTACCTCGGCAAGTAGGGCTTGAATCCTGCTTTTGACCAATAAAAAAAGGGTACATGTATGTTTTTTATTATAGAAGTAAACTGTATTAGAACTATTAAGCATGGTTGAGTTGGTCAAAGGTGTTGTACATCAAGTATTAGGACGGGGTTTGAATCTCATTCATTGATAGTTTTTTATTTTTTTTTTATAGTTTTCTTTTAACTAGCTTAACAATTTTTTTTAAATTGTTAAAAAAAAATTTAGTTTTCAGCAGTTATTTTTTTAACTGTTCTATGATAGTTTTTTTAACTGTTCTTTTTGACATTTTTTTAATAACTATCTTATAGTTTATTTTTTAATTTTAACATTTTTTGTTTATTACAATTTTTCAATTGCCTTATTGTTTTTCAATTGAACAGATTTTTTTTAAGTTTTTAACTATTTTTCAAACTGAATTTTTACAGTTTTCCTTTTTTTTAACATTTTTTCTTTTTTAAAAAAATTGGGTGCAGTTACTACTTTCCAAAAAAAGAGGGAATAATTTTCAATTTTAACCCAAAATTAGGAGTAGTTACAAGACAGATCCTTCCATGACTAATCTTAACAATGGTTATTAATTGCCTCAAAAAATAATAGAATCCAATTTGCAGCAGTTAAACTTCAATCCACCAGAATATCAGATTAGCGGACAACATTATAGCAGTTACAATTACTGTTGCCAGTCAACTTGGAGTTAATAAAAAAATGACTATGACCAAAATGTCTTGATTAATACTAACTCTAGTCCCCCCAAACTAAAATATAATTACTTCATTTAGATTACAAATTGAAAATGAATTAATGTACGGCATGGTGGCAGTAAAATCATTCTACTATGTACTAAACTCAATTCAATAATTTTTTTCCTTGTATGCTCTATGGCTCTACAATAGCCCTAAATAAAAGACTTATACATTAACTCAGACGTAAGATTTAATAGCATACAATTTAAAAGAAAATGAAGAAATTCTCCTGGGGCCTATTATCATGTATGTTTCTAACATGGAGGGCATTCCAAAAAAAAAACCTGAATTCCCAAAATTATATAAGTCATCATATATAGAAATAGAAATTTAGAGCAGAAAAATAAATAATCATTGGTTCTGATACCAATGTTGAAAAATATAAAATATATGAATTGGATTCATATATACTAGAATATTAGAAGTTTGCAGCGAAATATTTAAGATTCGATGTTTGCTTTCACTAGTCATATTGACAATCACTTCGGAAAGATAATCTTGTTCATGGGTTAGATCTTCTTTTATGTGCAGAGAGAAAAGAGAGAGAAGAGAGAGAGTTTCTAAGAGATTCTGATAAATGTTTTATTAACCAACGCCAAACTTCTTTTATTCTATCTATTTATATGCATTTCTTGAGTTAGGGTATAGATCAAATTATGGACTCATTTTGGGCAATCCAAATTCATGATCCAACGTGTGTTTCAAAGTCACTTGTGATGAATTTTGAAGAACCTCTTGCTTACTATTTTTAATAGTTCATGAATGATTTGAGGGGTGCTTCTATTTCCCAAATACTTGATGTTTAGGCTTGTATTTCTATTTTGCATTGTTCCTTCTAATACCCAAAAAAAATTAAAATATTCAGTTCTTGGAAATATTTGTAATTTGGCAGTGGTAATTTTATTACTATTGTCTTTCTTTAATAAATAAAAAAAATAATCATAACTGAAACCTTGAAGTAATTCAATTCACGGAGATATTTTAAATCCAGCAATAATAATCTTATTATTATTCTCTATTTTTTTGATAAATTAAAAAATTATTTCTTAATTTTTAAACTTACTTAACCATAATATTAAAATAGCTTATTTGTAACTCCCTTTTTTATAGATTAGTTTGTAATTGCTCTTAAAAAAATTGACAAATTTTAGCACCGGTGAAACTTTAGTACTACTGTACCATAATTTCGAGTAAAGTAATGGTTATTTTAAACAAATTAACAATTAAACCAAAGAAAAAAAAATAAATGAGAGGAAATAAAATAATTATACAAATACTAACTATTATACTCTCAAATTTTATTACTAGTATTATTAGCATCTTCTTTTTAGTTTTGTTATAATTATTTTTTAATTCATAAAACTAAAATAAATAGTAAAAAATATAATTAAAAACAAATATGAATAGAGGAACAAATAATTAATATAAAAAATAAAAATATAGAATTAATAACATTAATTATAAAATTTAAGAAATATACTAATAATCACTTTTATAAATAAAGAATTAAATACCATATTTATCCAAATAAATAATTAACAAAGTTTTTCAGCTAATTATATCAATCAATCGAAACTTTTTTCCATTGCACTCCTAACAATTTTAACTGGGAGAATTATATTGATCTTCCACAAGGTTTGCTTTTGACATCTCTCAATTTTTTAAATTTATACAATTTTACTAATTTCCAAAATGCTTCCACCACTATATTTGAAATTGCAAACTCTTCTCCAAGAAAAAATTTTAGTACTATATTGAACTTAAAAATTAGTGCTACTCCCATATAATTTTTACTAAATGTATTTTTTTTTGGACACTACAATAATTTAATTTGACTTGCCTCAATTTATTTTGAAAAATAGAAATTAAATTTAATATTAGATTAGGTTGCTGAATTGGACATATAGTCGGCAAAATTTTTGTGGTAATAGCCTTAAATTTTTATTATTAATATAGCCCTAAATAAATTTTCCGTCTCTAAGTTTATCTTTTATGATTGGAAGATTATTTTCTTATTACAGTTTTATGTACAAATGTAATTTCTTTTAATAATAAAAGTCGATCTCTTTTTTTATATATAATTATATTACATTATTTTTACATAAAAATATATAAAAAATGTTCTTTGAACCACAAAAAATATTATTAAAAGATGTACGGGAGTTAAAAAATTAGTACTATCATATTTTATAACAATAAAATATTTTAAAAGTGAAACTATATACTTTTAAAAGATGAGGCCAGGATTTCTATCCCCCAAATGCGTTTGGAAGGATGAAAACCCCGAACACATGACCAAATTATGTTCATTATTTTTTAGGTGCTTGTTGACATACCTTTAAAAGTTTGGTATCCTGAGTGATGTAACAAAATATATGCTACTGGATGAGATTATAAAAATTTTATTAATAACTTAATAATCTCATCTAATAGTTTGTATTTTGCCATACCACCCCGAGTACTAAACTCCTAAGGTCACCTTAAAATTCACTTATTTTTTGTTGATCGTCGTATATGTAATGTAGACAATTATTTCCTCTTGTCAAATCATAATTACAGTTTGGCTTTTTATGACTGAATGACAATTCACTGGCTTTGTCCGAATTTTTTAATTTAGGCAAAAATAATTAATAAATAAATAATTTCTTATTAAATCTTAATGTAATTTTTTATTTAAAACAAAGATGGTTAAAAATTATTTTTTTAATTTCAATATTAAAAAATTGTGTTAATATAACCACTTAACAGGAAGCCACCGTAAACAATTTAAATAAATAAGAAAAAATTATACTTTATCTATTTATAATTTTACTTTTTTATATTTAATTCATACATATTTTTTATGTTACAATTCACTAATATATGCTTTCAACTATTAATACTTTTCATCTAAATTATTTTTTACTTAAAATTTCATATACATCATATTTGTATTTACTTTTTAAAATTTTAACTCAATTTAACACTTATTTATGATTAAATTATTCAAAAAATTATATTTTATAATTTAATTTATAATTGTTAAAGAGGGAATCAAATATGATTTTTGGAAGTAAATTAATTTTAAGTGAATGTTAAATTGAGTTAAAATTTAAAAAAATAAAAATCACATACGATACATGCAAGTTTTGTGTAAATTTGAAATGAAAATTAATTTAGATGGATAAAGTATAATGATTGAAAGTATAAGTGGGTGAATTATGTCACTTAAAATCATATATGGATTAAGTTAAAAAGGATAAAAATTACAAATAGGTAAAATATTTTTTTAAAAACAATAATTAATTATTTATTTATCTTCACCTTGCAATAGAATTAATTTAATTTAATGATGTGAATACAATATTTATTTTATTATTATGCTTTTTAATGTAAATAAATGCATGATTAACTTAGGAAAAAAGTAAAAGTGGTGTTATTAAGAAAAAGTAAGTGTGAAAATAATAATTTTTTGTTAAATAATTCTTTTGTACAAAAACTATAATTATGAGCATTGTTATCATTATTGATAAATCAATAAAAAGAACTAATACTCATTTTTTATTGACTTATCAACAAAGAAATTAATGAGTCATTTTTTTATTGATTTATCAGTAAATAAATTAATAATTATAATTATAATTTTTGTACAAATGAATTATTTAACAATAAAAATACTATTTTCACAATTATTTTCTGCTAATAACATCACTTTTACCTTTTTTTTTGCTAAGTTAATCATGCACTTATTCATATTAAAAAGCATAAAAATAAAATTAATACAGTATTTTACATTATTAAATTAGCTTAATTCCATTATAAGATAAATAAAAAATTATTATTTTTTAAAAAATTATATTTTATCTATTTGTGATTTTATCTTTTTTAACTTAATTCATATATGATTATAAGTGTTGCAATTCACCTACCTGTATTTTTAATCATTATACTTTGTTTATTTAAACTATTTTTAATCAGTCGTAAAAGAGGAAATATTTGTTTACATTATATATATGATGATCAACAAAAAAAATAATGGCCGTAATTTGGCCATGTGAATAATATAAGCAGCCAATCCGCTTTGGCACTCGGATATAACTGTGCCATTAATCCTAAAATTATAGAATTTTAAATTTAAACGACATTATTACTTGAAGCAACCTGAGTCAAACAAAAATATTCAAAGAAATTAACTTCTTATTTATAATTTTTTTTTACATCTACATATTTTTATATCAGCTGACGCTGTCCTATGCTTTACATCGTCTCTGTTTAATGACAATAATTTTCTATGATCGGCAAATAAAAATGACACAACAATTGATGCTGATTAATTTCTGTCCTTTTTTTTTTCATTTTTAATGTTTTCAAGTTTCAGGTTTTGAAATAACGGGCGTTACCGCGTTATTATAGTTTATTCGTATCAACGGTACACGAAAAATAATACTACCGGGGACCGGTAAATTTTTGTTTTATGTGACTAGCTTCAGCATTCTAAACTTTTAGAAAATTTGAAATTTATTCTATATTTACATGTCGATTTTACATTCTTGTACACTTAATCTATTAAAAATTTCAAATTTTCACATAAATATTTGATCATTTATATTTTAACCCTTCTATTATTTCCAACCACGTCAAATTCTTATCCATACTTATTAATTATAAGAGATTGTTAATTTTACTTTCTCTTTTTAATTTGAACGTAAAAAATTAGTTACTTATTTAATTATAATAAAATAATAATAAATATTTAATTATTTTAATAAAAATATATTAATTTAAAATATTTAAATTAATTTTATTATTCTCTATTATTTTCATAATAAATATTTTCATCAATCAAAATAGTTGATAGTAATAATAAATTGACTATAATTATGAGTGTAAATAAGCAAAATTATAAATAAGCATCGGCTTGTAAAAATTTTAATTTGAGTTCAATATGAAATAAGGCATGCTCAGCTAATGTACAAATTGAATTTATGCTTTTTATTATTTAATTTGAATTATTCATGAGGTTAAACAAGTTTAATTATAAAATATAATTTTTATTTTTATTTTTATATTTTATTTAATTAATATAAATATAATATATAAAAGATAAAAATAATATAAATAATATATAATTTATATTAAACAAACAATCCAATTTAATTAAATTTGTTAAAGTCTATTTATAATTTGGATTCGAATTCAAACTCGAATACTTGAAATTCTATAAAAAATTTATATTAAATAATATTTTGCTCGCTTAAATTTTTTTAGATTAGTGTTTCATTCAAATAAACAAATGTTTAACATAACTTGATTTGACTTGTTTGTATTCACAACTATAATACTCTTCACCTTATTTTTATTATTATTGAATTAAAAATGTCATTTTTATCGGTGGAGGTTGACAATCCGTTAGGTGTCTTTAATCAATTGCATCTAAACGAGAACGGAAACAAACAAGTGCAAAATTACATATCACATGTACTTAAACTCAATTACCTTATCAACATAAGAGATCGAGCCGAAGTTAGAATAAAAAATTTGAAGAAAGTGAAATATATATTGATATTCTGTTTGTTTTATTAAAAGAAATTTTTATTATAAAATTTTATGTGTTTATATAAAGTAAATTAGTGCCATGTTATTTTTAAATCTTAATTAAAAAATTATAATTTCTAATGGTGTAATTATGGAAGGAAGTAACTTCTACTTTGAAATAATAGATGTTATTTTATACTGTACTATTTATATTTAATATTAAAAATAAGATATTTTTATTATTTTAATATTTTGTAATTATATTGTTACTCAATATATTTTTCATTAAAACACATTGATCCTAAGAACTTCACTGAAAATATTTTAAATTTTGCAAGAGAATTTGAATAAAATATTAGTTTTTTCTAAATTTTGGATAGCTTATAACGATTTGCCAGGTAGGTGATGGCAATTCTAATTCTAATCAAAATTTTCTCTCTCTTATTCACGGGCTCTTGACTAATCTACTAATCGTTTTATAACGTACATTCTCAATCATCTTTAATTGATGTAAACCGTTAAATATATTTTCTTGGAAGAATTATCCCAGACCTTCCTGCATACATTGTATACACTTCCGCATTATTAAAATTATAATTTTTTTTCATATTATAATTATAATAATGTTACGTTTCCTTTTTTTTCATATTAATCACTGACAGAAATTTTGATTAGACTTGTAAATAAATGTGTATCAATAGTATTTCACTGTTTCTGACGACAGCAAATTTCTGTTGGCATTAATATATTGAGTCATTTGAATATATTTTTATTTTTATATTTTTAAAAATTATTTTTAAAAGTTATTTTTTTTCAAAAATAATTTTTAAATTGAAAAAATTTAAAATTAATTATTATTGATATTGTAAATAAAAAAATATTTCATTTCATTACAAAATTAACATTCAAAATAAGAAAATAAATTTAAAAAATAATTAAAAATTATTTCTATTTTCTTATTTTTAAATTATATATTTAAAAAATAATTTTTAAAAATAAATTCTGAAACAGATTGACAAACATATTTTTCTGTTTTTTTTTAAAAAAAACAGAAAACAGTAACCAACGGGCCCTTGCTAGCTTAATGTTACGAATCGTTCTGGATGCTGATTCCATCGACATGAATTGAAAGAAAATATCTAATTAATCAGAGAGATAAATTAATTTATCGAGAATCTCTGATCTAAGCACCCCCTGTTTATTGAACGTTCTATAATTTTTGTCATACCTAAAATTTCTTTAATTTTTATGTATACATGTATGTATAGTAGTTTAATTATTTGTTTATTTATCAAAAAAAGATCAACTTTATAATAGAAGACAAACAAGAACAAGAAACTTCGGACAATTATTACTAATAATAATGTTATATATATTAAAAAAAAATTTTAAATTAAATTTTGAATGAAAATTAAATATTATCATTAAATAAAAATTGATAAGTGAGTAAATTTATAAAATTCGATATAATAAATATAAAAAATTTAAAATTTTATTTTTGATACTTGTAATATTTTTCTGTCATTAGGCACCCTTTTTTTTTTTTTCCATTTCTTGTCTTTTCCTGAAATAAAAGACACAGAAAATATAATATTAAAGCAATTGGATGTGAAGAGGAAAACCGTGCAGCCAATTGAACTCAAGTGTCTCCCTCTCTTTCCCAATAGGTCGGTTTGCCATGCGCAAGTATGATCTAGAATTTATCATAATCAAAGCAATGTTAACGTGCGTGACATTGACATAAACCATGCTCAGGGCATATCAACGACAAGAAGAAAACATTAATTTAGTAGAACTTTGTCAACTTTTTATTTTTATATTTTTACATCTGTTTCAGCATTGTGACCCCATGTATTTGTTTGTCCGCAAGATATATATGCATTTAGGCTCCATATAGTCGTTAGAATTTTTGTTCAACAAAATATATATGTTTATACAAAATGAAAAAAACAATATGTTATTTGTATAATTTAATTAAAAAATTATGATGTACAACGGTATAATAATGGAATAGTATCAATATAATTAGTTCAGTTAATTGTGAGAATTTAGATAAAATCGTATTACCCCCGTTGATCACTTTCATTCAATGGTACTAAATTTTACATTTATTTACATAATTTATACACTTAAAAATATCTCGATAAATGCAATTAAAATATAAAGAAAAGAAATTCCAAATCAAATTCAATTTAAAAATTATGCTCTTTTAAATTGTAAAATTGTATTTTAAAGAGTAAAATATAGTATTACAACTATTGATAATGGAATTAAGCACTCTTAATTTAATAAATAATAAATTAAAAAATAATTTTTAAATTTATTATTTTTTTCAATTTTTTTCATCAAAAATTTTAATTTTATGGTACATCTAGCATTTTAGGGTATGTAAAAGTTCAATATATATATGATTTATAGTTTATCATTGATATGATAATATATTAATATATCAATAATATAATAGTACATTAATACATGTATCAAATCAAATTATTAATATGCTAGATCTATCTAAAAAATTATTTATTTAATATACAATCAGATGTAGGTGTATTGTACTGTAAAACTTTTTATGCACACTAATTTTAAGCCTAAATCGACACGGCTAATTCAACTGGTTGAACCAACACTCAACCTTAAAAATGGATTCAACAAATCACAAATCATTTTTAGGTGAAAACTAGGGTTGGTTTGAACAAACTCCATAAAAATCTAGTTGAACCACTTATTGATTGATTTGTTGATCCATTTTGCTCATTCTTTTTTTTTAATATTTAATAAAATCCAATTCAAAAGTATAACCACTGTAGCCAAAAAAGTCTTCAACGATGATAAATGTCATCATTGTAGAATACTCAGTCGTCGTTAAATAAAAGAGTTGTCAGAAAAAATATTATTGGTATAGGTTCATAGGTAAAGCCACCAATACCAATGATATTTTGTCATCGATAAAAATTCATATTTAGTGGCAAAAAATGTCGTTACTATTGCTATTGGTCTATTTTTTAATTTTAACTTTTAGTGATGATAAATATCGTTATTATTGATCCATTTTGAAAATAATAAAATAACAAAATAACTTTTAGTGATGACTTTTTGTCGTTGTTAAAAGTCGACTTTTAACGATGACTTTTTATCGTCATTAAAAGTTAACCTTCAGATATGATAATGTCATCGCTAAAAGTTTGACTTTTAGTGATAATTTTTTGTTGTTGCTAAAAGTCAACTTTCAACGATAATTGTGTTATTGCTAAATGTTTGACTTCCAGTGACGACTTTTTATCGTTGTTAAAAGTTAACTTTCAGCGACAATTATGTTGTTGCTAAAGGTTTAACTTTCAATGACTATTATATTGTCATTGAAAGTCTAATTTTTATTTTTTTAAATTTATTTTTAATCTATAGAAATTATATTCAACACTTATTTTTTATGGTAAAATTTTAAAATATTAAAATAAAATTTATAAATTAAAATTATAATTAAATGTAATTAAAATAACACATTATATTTAATAACATAAATTAGAATATTCTTTATTTCAATTCAGTTGAATTATTTTTATCCTTTTTTAAGATTAATTTTATCTAATGTAAATTGTACAAATGAATTTATCAGCAATACTAGTAATAACGTATAATATGATCACATGATTTAATATTAAAAAAATGAATAATCATAAAACAATTGTATAAATAGTATACATATAAATAATTACATATACATGATCCATATAAACATGTACATATAAAGAAAAAAGTGTATATACATAATAATTTACAGGAATGGGAGGTACAGATATCCCAATATATTATCATCCGTGCCAAGACTATTATCGTCATTATCTTGATGACGTAGATGATACATCAATGGTAGTGGTTAAGAAGGATCGGGTGGCTACATAGCGAGTGCAATGGTAAATTTACTCAGTCCAAGTGGTATAGCAGCGAATGGAGGTGGAGCCAATACAAGACCCCACTGTCTAAGTAAGGAGGTCAACTCTGTGAGATATGTCTCAAACTACTGTTGCATCTGTTGTTGGTGAACAAGCTATTGTCGTTGCTCCTGAATCAACTATTGGCTTGTTAAAGTTACTCTTAGCTATGCTCCAACTGCTTTCGACTTTGCTACAACTGCTCTTACAACTCACCAACTTGAGACATGTATTATGAGCTCCCTCTAGTGCTAGAAGTGGTCGTTGAATGACAAGATTGACTAGCTAGCACATGCCCAATCGCCCTTCTATATCCTCGATGAGTGCCAAGCACCTCTTTAGTGATAACAACCTCATTGATCTATATAGGAGTTTTAGGTGAACCAGTGGATGATACATTAGATTGTGTGTGCTAAGTTATCAGTTTAGTCATCCTTGCCTTGAATTATTAAAATAAAATTCAATCATAAAGATTACAAGATACATTTGTAAAATTCTATTTAAAATATAAAGTTTAGCTAACTTACATACTGCTCCTTAGGGGTTAGATGCACCAACTCCTTTGACCTATACGTGTATTAGTTTTTAAAATTCTCAGTGACTAACTGTATGAGCTAGTAGATGATACACTGGACTGTATGTGCTAAGTTACCAATTTAGTCATCCTTACCTTGAATTATTAAAATAAAATTCAATCATAAAGATTACAAGATACATTTGTAAAATTCTATTTAAAATATAAAGTTTAGCTAACTTACATATTGCTCCTTAGGGGTTGGATGCACCCACTCCCTTGACCTATACGTGTGTTAGTTTTTAAAATTCTCAATGATTAACTGTAGCTCATTGGTCTTCTTATTTTTCTATTTATATTTTACAAGAGACAAAAAAGGCAAATATAATTATTGAGTTAGCAAACAAATTAGCAAACAAATTGTACATTTAAATCATGAATGATAAGTTGAATTACCTTATCATAATGATGTACGGTAATGGATTTCAATCTATGCTGATTATTCACCACTTTCTTTGTCTTGTTATATGCAATGCATTCCTTACAAAGAAATAATCATATAATATAGTTACATTCATAATATATATATATATATATATATCAAATAATGACATAACTTTTTTAAATGTCATACTTACTCTAAAATTATCGCTGTCAAAAAAGTTCACACACCTCTGTCATATTTGTGGTAAGACAAATTACAACGTGTAGCATCTAGTGTGGTTAAGGTCATAATCTTACTCCTAATTGGCCTCATGCTCTAGAAAGTGTTTGTTTAACCTATACTTCCAGTCTCTGTATAGGTCAGCAGTAGTCACATTAAACCGCTGAGTGCTCTATCCCGCTAACCCTTGGAGATACCCTGGAACTCAAAATGGGATTGCATTAGAATATATTTAATAAATTTATGAGTATTATATTTAGGTATTTCAATATCAAATATAACTAAGTCAAGATAAGAAGGAGATGGATATTTACATAAACTTCCTACATGACTCTATCTCATAGCTATTAAGGCATAGCCTACCATGATTTATAATAAGGTGACATATGAGCTTGGATCATGCTGCCAATATCGTAGAGGATATGGCTAGCATTCTTACTAATCGCATGTCATATACTAGTCATATCGAACTACACAGGCACCAGTTTCCCCCACCCCTCTCCATCTTCTCGTGTAGCTTAAGGAATCTATTCAAGCCCTTTTTTTTTCGGAGCTGCAATATCAATACCATAAATTCATATTTAATTAATAATTAACTCAAGTGTGTACAATAAGAAAAGATACCTAATGCCTTGCACTATGATAGAATGTATGTGGGCTGATGCGAAGGGTCCCCTCCAGCGTCACCTTTGTGGTGTCGTGCCTCGACATCTGTTATAACTGAGATAATAGACATTACATAAGTATTTAAGAGAAAAGTCCACATTCAAATTGGATGACAACATGATAAAAATTATTATATTCATATAATTCTATTACACAATTACTCTTACACAATTATGAGTTATGATACAAAAAAAATGTTATTTCCCTAATCTGAATCAATATTGGTAAACCTAACAGGCTCATCCTCATAGTCATCAATTTCTTCGTCATTATTAGGCTATAGAAGTCCTTTCTCCATGTAATCTTTAATCGTTTCATTTTCGAACCTGCCTTCATAATCAATTAAGATATCCCTCACGTTTACAATAGATTCAGTATTCCTAAAAGGTGAAATGATTAAATAGCCATTTCTTTGATCCCTCAAATTTACTAAATGAAAATGTAATTCTATTTAAAGTTATTGTAAATATATTTAAAATTATTGTAAAAATATGTTTACAATAATTTTAAACTTATATTACGACATTTTATGAGTACCATTATTTAAGTGTCTTATTATTTGTATTGTTGAATTTTTCAAATATCCATATAAATTGATATGTTTAACAATTTTAAATTAAGAATTCAATTTTGTGACCTACTCTACTATATTCATAGGATGTATAATTTAACTTTTTTTGACAAGACATACATTTTATAAATACTAATAAATTTTTAAGCATTCAAAGTTTTCAAATTTTTATTATTATATGATCATTTTAGTTATTTTGTCAGAAAGTCTTTTTATAGAAAATATTATATACATTTTTCAAGAAGAACAATATGTTGCCTGTATTTCTAATTAAAAAATAACATTTAAAATTATAACAATGAAAGAAAGTAAGTTTTTCTTTAAAAAATGTAACCATTGTTTTATAAAATATTTTATATTTAACATTAAATAAATAAAATATTTTTTCATCATCTTAATATTTTATATTTCTATTTTACAAAAAATATTTTTGTTAAATTTTAAGAAGCTTTAGAGTAAATATCACCAAATTAATATTCGGAAGATTATAAGATTACTAGATCAATCTTAAAAAATATTTTACCATACATTTAATGTTAGTTTCATAAGTTCTACGTTAATGTCATATTATTGTAATTTTAGCTACTAGAATTATGTATATAACATATATTTTCTAAAATACTTAAAAAATATTTTTTCTTATTATTTTTAGGAATTATTTTCTTATTCTTAAAATTTGTTTTTGAATTAAAGAAAAATAGTATTTAGAGGGTGTCTGAAATTATAAATAAAAAAAATATTCTACTTAGTTACAAAATTAACATTTAGAATAAAAAATAAATTTAAAAAGTAACTAAAGATTACTTATTTTGATTGTGTTTAAGGTTTATTCTTAATAAATAATTTTTAAAGATAAAATTTGAAGATAGGTCAAATAAAAAGTTTTTTAATTTTAAAAATAAAAAAATTATTTAAATAAAAAAAGGCTAGCCCATAATTGCCCAAATTCTTTGATAAAACATTATATTGAATGGGAATGTATTACATATCATGTAAGAGAATACACTTATAAATGAGAATGGAGTTAATTTTCGTGTGGCCTCATTTTCATTTGATTTTGTTTTTATTGTGTAGTGTAAATAGTATAGTTTGGATTGTCATGTTTTGATTTCAATTTTAGATAAAAAAAGAGCCTAAACAAACTTGGCCACAAAGTTATTTGGCTTCAAAATTTAAACATCTAGAGAATATATTATAAGAATTATGTATTTTCTAAAATGTGTTTATATAATTATCCTAATTTTTTACGTTACATTACTTCAATGAAACTAATAATTTTGTTCTCCTAAACTACAACAAAAAATTTGAAATTTGTAAACAAAATGTCATAATAATTTCATATTACATTAATTTAACTAAATAATTCACACATATATCATGTTATATAAAATTATAATCTAAAGGTTAATAACAGCAATAAAATTTATAAATTTTTCACTAAAAATAAAATTACGTAAACATATTTAATATTTACAACATATAAAACGAAACAAGATTTATTTCATACCAAAGTAATTATACCATTAACTTCATTAATTTATTACAAACTATTCATCTCACAAATTATATATTATAATAAAATGTTATAAATTTTAACTTATATACCTCAATGACAAAAATTTACTGATCAAATATTCTCCAAATACCTACCACAAATAATGATGAATGGTAACAATAACTAACAAATCAAGATTATAAATATAAAATATTATAATACATCAAAAATATATTTAAAAAATAAATTTACTATATTATAAAAAAAATTACAAAACTAACTTACCTTAGGTTTCTCTTGTTAGCCTTAAGGTTTCATGTGATAAGTTTTGATGATAATAAATAAATGTTATAATAGCATTGTATGTCTTATGCTAAAAGTGATATATATTAACAGATATATTATGTTATAATTGATGCATATATATGATATGATGATTATACTTTTTCTTTTATATGCATGATGATAAATGAATGTTATAATAGAATTGCATATCTTTATACTAAAATGTTATAAAATCATCAATAGACATGTAACATTATGGTTGCAATAGAAATGCTTGATTATGTGCTAAAAGAATGATATTTTATGTAAACATGATTGAGTATATGATTATTCAAGATATATGATATGATTATTATGCATGTTCTTATACTAATTTGTTATATATGTAAATCATGCATATCAATATCTTGATATATTCGATTGGACTAACTATATGGTTTACAAAGTTTATGACTACTATATAGGAAAGTCCAAGATAAAGAAGAGTGAGCATTAAAGTAAAGGAATAGAAGATCATATTATGCTCAACTCAAGAATAAGGAAGAAATATAAGAAAAAAGATGTGATTTAAGTATTGAAGGATGAGAATATTAAAATAGAAGATTAAAATGTATGAAATCTTGAAAGTATCAAGAAGAGTCTAAACACTTCAATGGTATAGTTTTTCATTTTAGACTTAGTCTTTTTTGTAAAATAGAGTATTTGATGATATAGAACTTAAACATGTTTTCATAATCTTAATTTGACCAAAATATTTTTAAAAGATAATCCACAATCATATTTTTATAAGATAGCCTACGGGGACATTTCAAAAACAAATGAGATATGAGATTTTGATCTTTTTAATTTTGACCTTTAATCATTATTTTAATCATATCTCATAAAATATTTTCAATTTAATTGTTAAACTTTTTCCATATGAAAATAGACTCAATGAGATTTTTATGAACATATAATTTGCTTAAAATAATTAATATATGAAAGAGTTATGATCTCTTCAAGTTGAGTCTAGAAATTAATTTTTTGCATCCTAACCTTTTCTAAATTATGCTCATTATTTTGATCATATCTTAAAAAATACAAATAATATCAACACAAAATTATTTTTATGTGAAAATAGACTCAAATATATTTCCATGGATAGGTTATTTGCTTTAAATGATTAAGATATGAAAGAGTTATGATTTATACAGGTTGAGTTTCAAAATTAGATTTTTACAGATTCACTGTTTCTAATCTTTGCTCATTTTTTTAAACACATCTAAAAAAATACATTATATATGAGCATGAAACAAGTCTCATTTAAAAGTAGACTTAAATAGGTTTTCAATGATAGGTTATTTTCTAACTAACAATAGTGCTTAAAAGAATTGGCTGGTGAATCAATTCTAGACATCTAAAGAACATCCTGAACATCCTGAATCAATTCACCGATCAATTCCAATTGTTTTGGTACGTGAATACCAGTTAGTAATGACAGTTTTCATTTCTAAAAACCCCAAATGACTATATTAATCCATGACCTTCTTATATAAGCTAAGAAATATAAAATACAATCAAGAGAAAGCCCGAACCTTAATATTTAACATCATTTTAATCATTCTTTCATCAAACCATAATTTAAGCTCTTCTTTGTGAGATTTCTCTATTCTAGAGGCTTTATTTGTTTCAACCACTCTTTAAGAGAGTTTGCATGAATTATTCTTCATCTTCTATCATTTCTTAATTGTAAAAAGCGTGGTATCCCTTGGAAAATCTTGTAAAGGGTGAGGTATCCCTTGTAAGAGAGCTTTTGCTCAAGAAAGAGTAAAGAATTGTAAGGTTTCTTCAATTGCCAATTGAAATTTGAAGGGATAATGGATTAATACACAAGCTTGACAAGTGGTATACACCTTGGTGAGGATATCTAAAGGAGGAACTACTATAAGTCCTTATATTTGATCTTTCTACTTTATCTCTTTATTATTTCTGCACTTGCTTTATTTTTCTTGCTACATACTTTATTTTGTTATTGCTATTTGCTGACATATTGTGCTATATGCTTTATTTTTGTTGTTGTTAATTTTTGAATATATTATGTTTTAATATTTATGTTGATGTTTGGATACTTTAATACTTAAAAAAGATGTATATCTATGCATTTACTTGATGATTTGTTCATACATAGTTGATGAAATTGTTGGACACAATGTGCTATAATACTTATGTTATTGCTTGAATGATTGAAATGTTGAATTAAATGATTGAAAAAGAAATTCATCTATATATGTGCTTTTTGATTATTCATTTATGCATAGTTGAATGAGTGACTTTGTACAAGAGTATTGAGTTGCTATATATTGTGTGCAAGCCTCTTCATTGAATTATCTTCTTAATGCTTTGTTTATAGATAGTTAAATAAGTTAGTTTGTACTAATTCCTTGAGTTATCATATCTTGAGTGTAACAAACATTTTTATAAAAATTTCTTGAAAGTGCTTAAATCAAAATCATTCTTATGGCTTCCCAAAATCAAAGGGTTTTCAAAAAAAATTTCAAAAATAAGAAAAGTTTTAAAAATACTCAATTCACCCCTTTTTTGGGTGTGGGTTGCCAATGCCAACATCTCTCATAGTTCCCTCGTCATTGCACATGAAATGAAAGCCGAATGGTGCTAGGGCATATCTATAAGGAAACTCTTCAGCGACGACAAAATATTCGGTCATCGTTGGTAAAAGTTTCAACCTTTTAATGATGGTCCTGTTGTCATTAAAGGGTGAGAACAATTTCCCATAGTACTATTCAGCGATGACAACAATCATCATTAAAAGTGTCGCTGAAAGTCTTAGACTTTTAGTGACAACTCTTGTCATTGGTAAATAGTGAAAATTTCTTACCTATTTTTTTTGCTCTCTTTAGCAACAACTTTGTTATCTTTGAAAATTTCAATTTCTTGCTAATTTTTTAGAGTCTTGAAAAATGCAATTTCGTACATTAGCACGATTGTGTTGTCAATAATACTTTCAACGATGATTGAAAACTTATCATCGGTAAAAATGTCACTACTGTTGTGCTTTTTTCTTGTAGTGAATGAAATTGTTATTATATTTAGTTCATATTAATATATATATATATATATATATATATATATATATATATATATATAATGTAGTGTTCATATTTTTAAAATTTTAGAGGTTGAAACATTTATTATTTATTTATTATAGTAAAAATTGCTATTATATTTATTTTATATTAGAATATATATCAGTGATGGTACTCTACTAATATATTTACAGTTGAATTAATTAAAATATAAATTTTCAATAAATGATAATTTTACAATTTGAATAAAAAATATTATATTTTATCTATTGCGGAGGTTTTTAATATTAATTTTTATATAAAGATAAAATTTTTATCATTTATGTTTTGTGTATATATATAAAAATAATAAAATATAATAATTAATTCAATTATCTAATCCTTTAAATCAATTCGACCTCAATCCCCTCACTTTATCGGATAGTGAATTTTAAAATGTTGGCTAATGAATAGAAAATAGAAGACGGCTCCAGTTCGTTGTGGCTTCCAACTTTTGGGACCCCGAATCCACCCAAAATTAAATTAATTAATCAAATCTAGTTCTGGAACCATTTTCAAATCCGCTCGGGAAACACATCGAGGTAGGGGTGCAAATGAGTTAGGCCGAGCTAGGATTTGCCTTAAATAGGCTGGGCCTGTATTGCAAAATATTGGCTCGAGTCTGGCTTATTAGCCTATATAAGGCTTTATTTCAGGCCCGAGCCTGGTTTGTTTTAAAAGCCTGGCGTGACCTGTTAACCTATTTAAAAGTTTGTTTTAAATATAAACTTTTAAATAAGGTAACAACTTAAGACTTAAAAGGCTTATTATAAAAAAGCCTTAAATAAGCCAATAACTTATATAAACTTATATCAATATATTCTTAAAATGCTCCTAATAATACTAAAATTAATACAAAATTTTATATAAGAACTAATTAACAAAGAAATAAATCCATATACTCATAACATAAAATTACTAATTTAAATATTTAATATTTAATTAAAAGTAAAATAACATTAAGTTGTCATAATATCAAAGGTTAACAATAAAAGTAAATTAGTTCACCATAAATTGTATAACAAACATTCAAAATATTTAATCTATATAATAGACTTGAAAAAAAAATCTATATGTCATTACTTTTATAGTAAATAAATTTAAATAAAAAATATTAAATAGGCCGACCCGATAGGCCTGTAGGTTAAGTTTAAAATAAAAAAGTCTGGCCTATTTAATTAAAAAAGCTTTTATACTGGCCTTAACCTGACTCATTTAGTTAAATAGACCGAATCGAATTAAGCTTTAATTAGGTGGGGTCATAGGCTCCCGATAATCTATCCGACCCATTTGCACCCCTACATCGAAGTAGTGAGTAACCTCTTCTATTCGGTGAGATTCGTTGTTCAACTACTCAGATCTGGTTACCGGCGAATTCAATGGACTAGAGTCATTGGACGATGTGCCAAAAAAACAAAAAAAAAAGGAAAAGAAAAAGCTGATAGCATATCCTTGGATTTAGGGGGAAACGATTCATTCTATATCTAAATTGTTTATAATATATAAAAAAAATGGTAAGAAGAGTGATTGCACTGATTCTTAATAGGGTTGATAATTTGTGTTTATGCATTGAATTATGTCATATAAAATATTAATAATAATTTAAATAAATTTAATTCAAATTTCATTCAAAAAATAATTATATTATATTAGATCAATTAATTTATTTATTAAATATTTAAATATATTCATTTGTTTAATTTATTTAATAATTTTAATTAATAAAATTAATATTATATATCTTATGCATCAAAAATTGCTGCCCTGCGGAGTGCTGAGGGGTCCCTGGTGGGCTTTAATTATAAATAAACAGCGTGAGTGTGCAATTGGCATTGAAGTTTTCTGAAATATTAGAATTTTGTATGGGAAAGACAAAGTGCCAATCTATGTTACTCCATTTTTTCTTTCCGCTTTTGGACTTTGGATTATTCATCAATCTTTGACAATTGGAAGATTCACTTTGGTCAACTCTGTAATGGAGTCGAATAAATTTGCTGTTTATGGTGAAATACTTTGATTTCATGTTTAGAACTTCAGGTAAGAAGCGTATACTAGATTGTCACTCAAATATTTCTGTTTGGTTGGTGAGAAAATGGAGCTGAAAATGAAAAATTAAAAAATTTGATTTCTGGGTTACTTGCATGTCCGACTTGAGAGAGCTTAGTGTACAGTGGCTATAGTGTTTGGTGGATTTTCATATTTGTTGAGTTTACTTGTCCTAAATCCCAGTCTCCTTTAAATTTTCTTTTCTATCAAAATTTCCAAGTTACCAAGCAGACTTCTTTAGATTAATTCGTAACAAAATTATAATCTTTCAAATGACGTTTTCGTGCTTTGATACTTGCAGGACTTGCCTATATATTTCTCGAACCTGTGTCTCTTCTTCAAACAACCTTTTCTGTGGGTTTATCTTTGAATTGCCCCCAAATAGCACAAAAAGTGAAAAATTTTAGTGCGTTTGGCAATTATTGATAATCACAGGGCGGCTTTTTATATTTATTTTCTCAAAATTCTGTGTTGGGGGACAAGCTATGGTGGTGTATTTGCTGCTTGGTAAAAAAGGACTACCAATCAAAAGAAGAGCTGGTTTAAGAATTAAACAAGCTGGCCGAGGTTCTTACAGAGGCAGCTAGTTGCGAGTTTAGGTTGTTATAAATTGCCTGTCTTCTTCTCAAATTTTATTCTTAATCTGCTAAGTCTTGGAAAATCAAACGGATGGAAGTTACTTCAATAAGGCAGTTTTTGGAGAGCTTTTGTGATTATTCACATTGGAAATATGCTGTGTTTTGGAAACTTAATCAACAACTTCCAATGTAAGTTCCTTGACTATTGAGCTGCTCTTTTCTTGTAGTAGGATTAATGAATCCTTGTTTAATTTAATTAATTTTTTCTGTATACTATTGTCAACTCTACTGTGACACACAATTGGATGCGGGTATGTAATTGGTTGATTATATGATAAAGCATAGTTACCAAAAATGTGTAACATGCAGGTATGGAAAGCATTTCCGGTGCATGCTACGCCAGTCAAAACGTAGTTTTCAGTAACTATGTGATGAAGTCTTATTTAAGTTGTAATTTTCTTGATCCTGTGGTTTAGATCAAATTATGATATTTAGAGTGGTGTAGGCTATCTCATCAATGGATTATGGTGTATGGAATTTTCTAAATCGCAAGATTGTTTCAAGATCAGTTGTTGTTGATAATGGCCTTTTACATAATTGCTGTAGTTGTAATGAAGCAGTAATCTTTGATGATCTGGATTTTCGTTTCTTCCCATAAACGTTGTAATCAGTCAAGTGCTTACTTTGAGTGCAGTCAATCCTAATAAGTCATTTATAATTTTATACCTTTTTTACTTTTGCAAATCCTTTTGTGACTAACCATTGCTATACTTACCTAAAGCAAACACTAAATGAAATTTGCACCTAAAATTTTGGTTTAATGTCCAATATAACATCTATCATCAATTATGTAACTACTTACTAGTTGTTGCTCATTATGAATCTGCTTGGAAATATATTCTTGCCTTTCTGTCACTGCCTTGTAACTATTTGGTTTTATGCACAATATGAAATGACATATCTGGTCTGTGTATTGTTTTAGGACCTTGCTTTGGGAAGATGGATACTGTAATTATCTGAAAACAAATGCGGTTGTGGAAAGTATACCGAGTGATGTCAATATCAGAGGCCTGGACGAGATATTTTCTTCAAGCTGTGAAAGTGATGGTAGCTTGGAAGATTATTCAGCTCAACTACTTATGACTGAAATGTCTAATCTTGAGTACAATATGGGAGAGGGGTAAAATCCTTTACTTTGGATACTAAGTTGTGGTTAAAAAATCAGTTGCATTTCCCCACTTTCTTTCCCAATTTGTTTCAAGTACATAGAAATGCAAACCGAGACAATGACCTTGGAAAATTACATAGTATCTGTCTTAATTTGTTGAGAAGTTCTTAAAGCAGGATTCTAGTATGAGGCTGTGAGAGCAGTATATGTTGAAAGCTAAATCCCTTTTAGGCTTTCTCTCTTGAAATTTGTATTTTCATCTCATAAAGCCGAATTTGTCTGAATTTGTAGTAGCTCATGTTGAAGGCTATTTATGAGATTATCATTAATAATAATTTAGTAGCTCTGCATATTGCTTCCTTTGTATATGTCATATGGTAGATTTATGGGATGCAATTTTTCCTTAGTAGATGTCAGTAGGCTAGATCAGTTACTGTAATCATGTGTACCGGAAACATTTTTGTTTAATGATTTAAATCTGTCTATATTCTGACAAGAACATTTATGTTTTTATGATGTTGTCAGGGTTGTTGGTAAAATTGCTGTTACAGGAGAACATTTTTGGGTATCTTGCGGGGATATTTTTACTAGTAAATTCAACAGTAACTTAATCCCTGAGGTGACTGTGTAACCACAAAATTTTGACAGAGAATTAAAACCTTCAGGAAAATTTTCTTTTTGATAACTAATATCTGCAATCTTTACCTCATGCAGTGTCCATATGAATGGCTTCTTCAATTTGCATCAGGTATCAAGGTAAAAAACCTCATCCTAGTCTCTATGTAGTTCATATAAGAATTAGGGATCACATTTTTCTGTTCTAACATCTGGATGTGTTATAACTTATAGAGCATTTTCCTAGCATTACTCAGTGAAATTTATCTTATTTTATTTATTTATTTATTTATTTTCATTTCAGACTATTGTTCTGGTACCAGTTCTTCCCCAAGGCGTTATGCAATTTGGGTCAACTGAAGCGGTGTGTATTCGCTGCATATTGGTCCTGATCAGGACAAGTTGTGGGTTAAACAATTAGACAATAATATCATGATAGCGCATTTCTAAGGAATTATGATGAAATTCTTCCATGTGTATTTTAGAGACCATGTTAAAATATGTAACATGTTCGCAACGTTTACCTATTACTCCTATTTTGATTCATTTCTAATGTTGAAATTTGGACTGATGGGGTGTTTCTGCATGTTACATTTCCACAAACGAGCATGTAAGTTTTAGTATGCATTTAAGTTTGCAGAAAAGTTGGTTGCACACCCAGCTGATTCACAACCATCTCGCATGATGAGCACACACAAGTGTGGATGTAAGCCAGTTGTCAGGGATGCTAGCTGTATAACAAGTGTGACCCTAAAGTCTGCATGTTTGTCAAGCGTGTATGTGTTTTTAATAAACAAACGGTTTCCTTATACTTAGTTATTTCCTGTCAAGATTTTAGGTTTCTGAAGATCTGACATTTGTTGCCTACATCAAGCAAAAATTCAACTCCCTTCATTGTATGTCAGCATATACTACACCATTGGGCTCGGATATAAATATTCAAGCTCGGGCTTTCTCAACTGTAACTCATAGTCTCATGGATAACTTTGATGAATCATCTATCACAAATAATATATTGGAATGTGGACTTTCAGACAGCATTTCACCTGACATAATTCGATCAACAAGGTCGATTCCAACAGTGCCATCATTTATTCAGGGTGAACATTTCATGACAGGCAGAGCTCAGCAAGAAGAATATCTCATAAGATCAATAAAAAATGAGATCAGTTTCCCATCAAATGGAATATGTTCTTACTCGGATAAAGATTTGATGGAACAAGAAGTTGGAGACAGTAACATAAATCATAAAGATTGCAAGAATTTAGATAGTTTCTTCAGTTTTCCATTAGATAATGAATTGCAAAAAGCACTTGGACCTGTTGCAGACAGACAGACTGCTGAATATATGCCAGAATATTTCACATTGGATGATACATACAGTTGTTCGGCCTTGGTAACCAATAAAAAAGAGCTTGGTCAGATTGAGGACCTACATTTTCCCAAAAAAAGTGATGCAGAATATCTTTCTGGAATTTGTACTGGCAATTTCTACATTGCATCCGATGATACTTCATCTGGTGTATCTGACAGTGTAATATTTTCTGTAATCTTGCCAAAAGAATTGATTTGTTCTGTTCAACCAAAAAGCCCATTTGAAGAAAGCACTTTGGGAGTGGATATTTCTGATGCAAGAAACGATCTTACATTTGAATTCATGGCTGGACGCAGAGATGATTTGGGAAACCCTTTCACATCAGCGCCCTTTGATCATGATTCAAGATTATTGATTGATGAGACTCAACATGAAATGTTATATGGTCATATACAGCCTAATAGTGGACTAAACGTCCTGAGCACGGGCAAGAAAAGAGCCAGGGTTGATAATATCCAAAGGTCGAGGCCGAGGGATAGGCAGATGATTATGGACAGGATGAAGGAGTTGAGGGAACTCATCCCAGATAGTGCTAAAGTAAGATTGTGTGTTCTGAGACAAAATGTAAATATCTCGAGTCTGTGTTTGCTCTTTCTAAAAATTTTATGTCTCTGGTTTTCTGATGAATGCAGTGTAGCATTGACAACCTCTTGGATCGAACCATAAGGCACATGCTTTACTTAAGAAATATAACAAACCGTGCTGAGAAACTCGAGCAGTGCAGGCCTCAGGAGGTAAGCTGGACATATTTCTGTGGAACTTGTAGTCCCAACTTTTTTTTCCCTTTTGGGGAACTGTTTCTTGTTTTATTAATTGGAACTGCATAAAAAGATTGGTTGTATTTCAGCTGTCAAAAATTTTTATATCAATGTTCATTGATCCGCATAATAGCTGCTTATATTTACGCTACCCATACTTTTGGGGGAAAAAAAAAGACGTGCTTTCTTTGGATTCAAATTTTCTAGAATTGAATTGAATTGAATTCGTTTGCAAATGGATTTTATTGTTTGGAAATTATGTCAAAAATAATGATTTCACATTTGCAAATAAATCTTTTTGTTTGAAACATGTTGAACAATGCACGGAATTCAATTCAGTGGTGGATTTTGATAGTATGATGGTAAATGAAATATCAAGAGTAAAGTTTAAATGAAATAAATTATGGTGAAATCGATAAATTGAATGGATTTTATAATGATACAAATGTAATTAAAACACAGTTTGCAAATAAATTGAAATCTTCATTAACTTAAATCTAAACACTAAAACGAATTCATTTGAAATGAAATGAAAATTTGTTTTTTGTCATTCCAAACATGGTTATGAATGATGAAATTTGAATTGATTTTTTTTCCCTTTTCTGTGCTGATTTACCACCTCCCCTGCTCAACGAAGGAGAAGCATTCAGGGAAAATATCTATAGAATTGGATACTACTACTTCATTTAAGCTACTGACAAGGTGTTATATTGATGTTTAGGTTCGCAAGTGCAAGAAAAGGAAAACCAGTGGCAATCATGCAGGAAGAACCTGGGGATTTGACTTAGAAAGTGAACTCCAAGTATGCCCCATCGTCATAGAAGATCTTGAATGCCCGGGGCACGTGCTCATAGAGGTTGGCATTTGCTTTTTCACCCATTTGGACCGAGGGAGATTATATACACTAATTTCCAACTTTGTGCAAAAACGATAACATATTAGCAAGAAATCATTGAACAAAATGGCTAAAATACTTTTATTGCAGATGATATGCAGTGAGCATGGGCTTTTCTTGGAGATTGCTGAGTTGATCCGGCGGCTGGATCTTACAATCCTGAAAGGCGTTTTAGAAAGGCGGTCAAGCGCCATGACCTTAGCCCAATTCATTGTTGAGGTATAGAAGCATGCTTAATTTGTTTAGTCTAAGTATGATTACGACAGCAGTATTCTGAGACATTTTTATATGCCACGCACAGGCTCCCAGAGGTTTTTACGGAATGGATGTTTTGTGTCCTTTGTTGCATTACCTGCAGTTTAGAGGAAACACTCTCTCAAGTTTAATTTAAGAATTTCATTCCATATAGAAGATATAGCCTGTCTTCAGTTTGGAAAAGCAGAAGTTTGGGTAGCAGGTTGTAAAGATAAAGATATCTGCTTAGGACTTCAATATTTAGCCAGTGATATGCATGACTACAACGGTACCATGTTCCTTAGCGTTAGTCGCCTTACCGGAAATTATGTTTGGAATAATGTAACATATAGTGGAAACTACGTTTTTTATGCTCATGTTAATTTTTGAAATTTTTTTGTAAAATATCAATGTACCCTATTTTTGTATTCAAATCATGATTTTATAGGTGCCGCGTTTTTAGTATCAATGGATCGCCAGGGTCGGGCTGTTTTCGAAAACAGGAAAAAAAAATTGTATTATATAGTTATAGTACGTGTGTTTATTTCCATTTAAAAAAAGAAGAAAATTATAGTGTTAGGTACTGCCTTTGGAAAAGGTTGGAATACGGAGGTATTTGTTTTATCAAAGATTAATTTCTGTTGAAAAAAATTTACCTGTTTATTCGTGGATGAAATGAAAGAATAATATATTGCATTTATATTTAAAAAACAATATTTTGACTTATAACAATGAAAAAAAAAATAAATTATTTGTATTTAATATTGAATATATAGAATATATTTCATTATTTTTTATTTTATGACTGTGTTTCTATAAGAAGTATTTTTATGTCAAAAGAACCGAAGCTAAAATGTTGTAGCATTATTTATAGTATTATTAACGGTTTGTGAAAAAGCTCCGTAGCCAAACATTGGTCATTGGAATTGCAGTGAGACTGAAAGTAAACAGAAGATCCATGCTTCAATGAATTAAAAACAACCCTCATACACGAAGAAACTCCTCCATCACCGCAGAAACTAACCACACCAAGAATCAATTGCGATTGATTTGAATGAGATGTTAACTGGAATTTTTGGGTGCTTATCTTTTTGTTTTGCTTCAGCACCATGCTGAAAAATGTTGTGTCAAATGTTTCTATTACTTTTTCATTAGAAGTTGCAAGTTTTTCATAGAAATAATTTTTTTAAAAAATTTTTAGTTGCAAGTTTATATGTATTTAATACAAACAAATTCCGTAAGCACTCATGAAAACTTAAAAATTTTATATGAAAATTTGTAAATTTTATAATTTTGCATTAAATTTTTGTCTTGCAACTGTTTTTCTCGAGGGCTACCATAGCAAAAGGAAAAATAAAATATTTGGTTTACATACATGAATTTTTTTCTCTTCCTTACGTTAGAGTTATTTAAATGTAATTACCGTCTTACCCTAGTTGTGTTTTGATAGAAAAATTATAAAAAAATCATAAAAAAGGGAATTAAACAAGTCAAGCTTCATTGATGAAAAAATTCATTTCTCACTATTTATAAACAATTTAGTTAAAAAGTAGAGAAAGAAATAGCAGACTCTCTGCATACTTTTGCAAAAGACAGCTAAGAAAAGGCACCACTTCCACTTTATCAAATGAGAGAAAGGCCCACAATAAATATTTCGGTTTTATTTTCTTTATTAATTAAATTATACTATTCTTCATTGTTCCTTCACATACAGTGTAAATTAAAAAAAATCAAAGTTATAAATATTATTATTCTGATCAAAAGTGGCAATAGATGGAACGCAGAGTCACCGACCTTCTATCAGTATAACTTTCTTCGCAACTTGACTTTGCTATTAAGGCTTTCATGTCACCATCCCTCTGATCATTATGATAATTTTATTTAAAATATAATTTTATTCATTACTTTTACAAACTTTGTTACTTAAATCGTAAAAAACTGAGAAACTAATTAAATAGAATACTATAACTTGATCCCGCATAAGGAAAATTTTCATAATAAAATAGGGGTGTTTAATGGCTGAACCAGTTCATTTTGAACTCAATTTGTTAAGGTTTGTTTTTAAATAGGTCCACCCTAATCGGTCTGGTTTGTTCTGCAAATCCACCGGATCATCCCGCAGGCAAGTTTTTTTTTTTTTTAATTTTTATATATATTTTATTTTAATATTTATTATTTTATTTTTATTTTTATATATTCATTTGTTTTATTATTTATTATTATATTTAATTATTTTAAATATTTATATTTAATTTTTTAATAATTAAATTGTATTTTATATTAAATTATAATATAAAAATAATTAATAAAATATTTTTTAATATAAATATTATTTAAATTATTAAATATAAAAAATTTTAAAAAATAATTTAACCTATTTAAGTTCACAAACTAATTCAATTCGTTTAAAATTCATCCGCTTTGATCTCTATGCCTCACAACCGCATAAATAAATTTGTTTAAATTTATCTTTTAATAAATTTAATTGTTTATTTAATTTGTAAAATATCCACAAACCCACCTATTTGATACACGTGGTTCTAGACCGTTAAGCACAAATAACATCTTAATGGAAATCTCAACTAATGGAATTAATCACCAGCAAGTCGAATGAGAACACACTGAGACTCAATTAAGCTAATCATCATGAATGCTCGGACAAGTTTAATTATCATACGGGGGATGAACTTAAATAGCGATAAAACAGCGACAATCAAAACTTGGAATTAGCCTAAGTGTACACGTGGCAGCCTTATTGTTTGAGCCTTCACAGTAAAAGATACTTAATCTATTTTTTTTTTTGTATATAGTTATTTTTATTATCTTTTAACAGTGAATAAATCATTCTTATTACACTATAATAGTGCATATACACACATAGTACAATCAATCCATTTGAATTAAGGAAAGATAAAAAGACTACTTTTTTTACAATGTCAGATAATGTTATAACAAGAACGTATTATAGATTTATAAGTAAATTAATAAAAGTAATACTACATACATCAAAACTAAAATTTAAAATTAAATTCTTAATGAATATTGAGGGTTGTCATTAAATATAAAATGATGAGATAGATCTATGAAATTCAATTCAATAGATATAAAAAACTTAAAATTTATTTCTAAAACTTATTTTTAATACTTATAGTATTTTCTCATTAATAAATACTTTTTTCTAATTCAATTTTTTTACTATTATCTATACTTAAATTTTAAAAAAAATGTAAGAGCACTAAATTTACAATAAGTGTACATTTATTCACAAGTTACTTCCCTATTTATTTAATTCAGGTTAAAATTATTTTATTTTTCTTATAATTTCACTTAATTTTGAATTAAGTATTTGCATTAAAATTTTGAATCAGATATTAATAATTATATTTGTCCAATTTGAAAATTTGAAAGTATAAATATTTAATTCAGATTTTATAAATATTTAATTCAAATTTTAAGAAAAGATATAATCAATTACAAAATAATTTAATTATCAATTTATCTTATTATCGTTAATTATTTTATTAATTATGTGTGAAAACTTGATCCCGCTAAAATTTGTCTAGTTCCTCCCGTGTTACCACCTGCAAAAACAGCCTTAACATAAGAGCTTAATCCATAGCTACTCATCAATTTATTGTCTAAAGCAGATTCTAAATTCAGGCTTCGTTTATTTTAATAAAAAATAATTTTCATTTAAATATAATTATAAATTATTAAGATAGTAGAATAAAAAGTCTATATGTTTCATATTAAATATAGAAATTTTGGTAAAATATGGCTTCCTTTTTTTCTCTTTGAAAAAAAGGAATTGGTCTTTTTTATTATATAATGTTATATATCATATTTTTCGTTAATAATATGAAAATAATATATTACTTTTTTATCCATATAGAAATTATTTGAAATTTTTCTATAAAAAATATCTTACAAAAAAAATAAATGGAGCTCACATTTTGATGGGTCCTTCACATTAATTTTTTTTAACGTCAAAATATCTTCCATCAGGTTGTGCATCAATCAAGATTAATTTTCTTTTTTATCGATGTTAAGGGTAGCTCCCTTAAATGGATTTAGGGATCTGATAATTTCATTGAAAAATACATTCTATATGAAAATTTTAATTATTTGCATATGAATTTCTATAAATAAAATAGTGACATATAAAAAAAAAGGTATATAAAGTCATAAGAGGGAGTTGTTTCCTATTTGACTCCATTCATTTCACATTAAATGTATAGAATATTTTTTATTATTTTAATATTTTATAATTATATTCTTATGAAAAAATTATTAAAACAAATATAATTTCGGTGTATTCTAATTTTTTATTTCATGTTTTAGTCAATAACTACAAACCCATATCTTACAAGTAAATATGAGTTTATCCCATTTTCAAATAAAGAATATAAAATTTATAGTGAAATTCAGCATTTTAAGAAAAGAAATACAAAAATAAAGTAAAAATTAGGACGTGAGAATAACAAAACTGGTTTCTAATATAATAATACCTAAGCAGATAAACTCTAGGAGCCAGGCTAATCAAACTACACCTAGCACGTGTTTTGTGCAAGTCATTGAGGAAGTTAATTCCTGTGTAACACTTCTCGAGCAACGTGCAATAAAACATAACCAAAAACAAACAAGCACTAAAGTACAAGTGCTACCTACGTGGGATGCAAATGACGGGCCAACCAAGTTGCTCTTTCAAGAAAGCTTCTTCGGTAGGAAAAGGATGGTGGAGGTTTTCTTTCTTTGATTTTTATATATAAAAGTATGACAATGAAAGTTGCATGCCTTCACATGCAGACTTTTTCATTTCCTATATAAACCCATCGAATCTATTGTTAACCTTCATGCCACACATTGCCACCACTTGACAAGTTAGAGCCCTGTCCATCTAACTTAAGCTCTAGTCTATATTCTTTTAATTTCCACGCCTTTTTCCATTTCAATTACATACTCTTTGCATCCCATTTGCAATATCATCCATGTACTTTATCTATTTCATCATCAACATTAACCCTTCACTTCCATATTTTCTAGTGATCTAACTGAGCAATCGATATTTTAAAAATCGATTTGATTGCATCATAATTATATTTTGTTCTGTTATATTCTTTTTTTATCTTTCCAATTCATTTTAAGAATTTTCTATAATCGCAACTGCAACTGCAGTGAGATCTTGACTGTCTTTCACTTAGAAGCAAGATGAAAAACAAAGCTTCCATATTTGTGAAACATGTCATTTCCGTTTTCACTTCACTCATCAAATCCAAGACAACTGGAATCAAAAACAAGACCAACACCTTCAAAGCACGCCTCATCATGTTCTCACTCATGAAGAACAAGAGGGTTCTAGTAAATTCTCTCTCGCACAAAGTCCACAACCTCCTCGGCCACCACAGCGAGCAGGATCTGGACGCCGAAGACCAGAGCAGAGCCATCGTTCTTTACAACAACAGCAGCAATGGGAACTACCACGAGAGTTTCCACGCGAACTCCATGGAATGTGAGGCCTGCAGCTGTAACGATCAAGGTGATTATGATATGGATGATAAATATCCGGATCTAAGGCACTCGCTGTTCGACGAGGAAGACATGGATCTGGGGGATGATCAGGCCGGATGCGGATCGGTCATCGATATGGTGAGGAATTCCAAGGAAGAAGATGGTCAGAAATTCAGTTTGGAAGATGAGATTGATAACGTGGCGGATTTGTTCATCAAGAAGTTCTATAAACAGATACGGTTGCAGAAGCTGGAGTCCTTCAAGAGAATTCAAGAGATGCTAGCCAGAAGTACTGGTTAGCGGTTTTATGTAGTAAATTTTTTTCTGTGTTCACAGAAATTTGGGTTTGACGGTTGGGTGACAATCTCTTATTTTTTTCTTCTGTCCCTTTTGATGTTTGATGAATGCCTAAAAATGGAGAGAAGAAAGAAGAGTTTATATATATTATAATAAAGGTGGTGTGAATCTTCATACTATGTAAGTTTAGGTCTTTAAGGGCATGTTTTATTTATTTATGTTCTCTCTCCTCACTTTTGGAACTATGGCCGACCAGCTATGTGGCCATGATCAAGAATTAGGAGGAGGAAACTTTAAATTACTGTGGTGGACTGCTTATACTTCCATTAAATTTTTTATGGGTTTATAGTTTAAAAGTGAATTTATTGAACTTATAGTTTAAAAAGCTCAATAATGAATCTTTATTCTTATTTTCATTTCTATAATTGCATGCTTTTTGTTAATTCTTTGCTATAGTTTTGTTAATAACAATTTGTAAAGAAGAATCTGTTACTAATTTATGGATAGAACCACATGGTTTCAAAATTTACTTCTATAAGTAAAATAATTTCATAACATGACTTCATTATACGTTGTTTTTCACTTAAATGACATATACAAATGGTAGGTAAAAACTTTATATCAAAGAATATGAAAGATAGACATCTATTTTCTGCTCAACGTACTACATGCTTTCATTCAGAATCCTGAAATATAACCAGGCTAGTATGGATCGGCATGATTTGATCTGTAAAATACAGTAGTATAAGTACAAGCAATCTAATTATGTATCACTTAACACATGAATTAAAGCTGTTTACTAAAACAAAGCATAGCAGTATGATTAGCTTAGGATATCTTAATTGATCTCAATTATCTAACACTTATGAATTAATTTCTAATGGGATTTAACAGCTTAAGATTTAACCAAAAATTGATAGCACTACTATGGAAATACAAGTAGTTTTTGAACCTGTGCGATGCACGAATGTATTGATACTCAAAATTATGAAATAGATTTATATTTTTTGTATTTTTGTATTTGTCCAAAAATGAAAGAAAGAAAATTTTTCAATGTTTAACAATATTTGAAGAAGTGGTGATATTTGATTTCCAACTATAATAGAATTGATCTTATCCCCCACAAAAGTTTGACTATCTATAAAGTTTTTCATAATTTGACAATAATTTAGGAGACATTGGTATGAATTCCTAGGATTACACATGATTTTGTTTAAACTTGGAGATTATGTTGATTATCAATATCGGAAGATCAATTCTTTGCCATTTTAATGCAATAGGAATGAATTTTTTGGAGCTCAAATTACTAGATGTTAGAATTTCAAGTGCAACAATTGGTGCAAATGTTAAAATTTCAATTGAGTGAAAACAAATTTTGAAAGTATTTGGGAATAATACTTCATGTATCAAGCTGCCAACTTTGATGTAGTGTCCTAGACAAATATAGTTATATACAGAAGTGGCCTTTACTATTGAAACATACTATAGTGTTTTTGAGACAATATTTTGTCTAAATAGTTCCATTATTTTCTAACCGCCAAACAAAATATCCTTTTATCAAGAAGGAGTAGTGGATATTTACATAAAGGATTATAAATTAGTTTAGACTACTTTAATATGGCAAGTTAACTTTAGAGATAATTCACCAAAATTCTTTGTTGCAATAGGATTAATAAGCTACTTGATGTTTCCACTGCATGTGTTTAATCAAAAGGCTCAATATTAATGACCTTTTTAAGCTTTATGATGGAGAGTTAAGGTGAAACTATCTTTGAAATTGGTGTGTCAGCATCATCATCATCATTATCTCATCACTTCTCAGCATTTTCATAGGTATAATGTCATCAAGTGCACTTAGAGTAATGATGTAATCTAAAGTAAGGGATAATATGTCCTATTATAGAATACATACTAGTATAGAAGTATGTAATAAGGAAATGTGAAAATTAATGTTCATCATAAGTGGATGCCTATAGGAAGAGTATACTTACATTTTTTGGAACTGGTTATTAAGATGATAAGGTAGACTGAATGGTCAGGTTATGTGAATTAAGCCCTCACATGTAAGAAAAAAATTCCAAACTCAGTCAGGGATTGTCAAAATCTAATTTGGAAAACAAATGATGATACTCATGAATTTTACAACCATTGAGATGGATGATTTGTTTTAACGGTTGTAAAACACATTTAATTATACCTAGCAAGGGAGAAAATGGATTACAGTATGTTTTCCTACATTTAAGTTTTATAGTTGTTGTTGGGTAGATTATAGTAAAAAATTCTTTCAAATTAATGTAGTTAATAGAAGTCTATGCATAAATGACACATTACTCATTGACTTTTTCATCAACCTAAAATGTAATTTGAACTTGCAAAATTTTGGCATTCTATATGACAGTGCAATAATAGGATGTATTTTTTCCTCATAATGATAATCATGAACGATCTATAGGCTCAATGTAGGAAATAAAAGTTATACAATCTCGTCATTATTCAATATAGAAAAGAAAATGTTGTATGCAAGTGTATATGATGTTGTCAATTAGAAAAGAAACAGACTACCTCTTAAGCAGTATGAATTTTAGAAATCAATAGTAATGAAGTAATTGAATAGACCTATCAAAGGTTTAAATGTTATTGAATTCTAATGTTAATGGTTTTCTATGTCTATAAAACTACTCTATTCTAATATGGAAATTTAAGTTGTAACTACAATGTGGGATTGTAAATGGTGGAAGAAAGATTTGCTAAGGCATACATGAAACATTTGAATTTTTTTACTTTATCAAAGTTCATAATAATTGCAGAAAAAGAGCATCAAATGAATCTCCTACTCTAATGTTTGCAATAAATGTAGTATATAGTGTACTTTTGTTTTTGAAGTTACAACTAATAGCTAGATTGAAAAGAATTATTCATTCATTTGAAAGAATGTAAAGAAAATTATATAACCACTAATTTGTTCTTGCATTAGGTATTTAGACACTATTAATGATATTGGTGACAACTATAATAATTAGTAGAGAGGAAGTGATTTATTTGATATGAAGAATTTTCTATTTCAAATAGCTATTTTTAGTGGTTGTTTAACTATAAATTCTAACCATTAATTGTGCATTAAAGTAGTGCAGTATAATGTTATTGTATAAACATTCCAATATTTTATAACTTAGTTGGCAAAGTGTGTGGTAAAAACTAATAAAAAAGTGAGTTTGCCTTGAATTTCTCCATCTCTAATTTATCATCACAAATCTTCAACACTATATAGTTTATGGAATCATCTTCCACTTTGTTCTTATTAGTGTTATAATAAGAGATCTTAACTTTGGAAAGGAAGGTATGCTTCAACAATTTGTCTAATTCAACTAGCTAAATGTCTTTCTTATCTTCCCATAAAAGTATATAATTTTTAAGAATGTAATATATTTATTAGAGTTTAGCATATTGGAAGAACAAGTGTTGTAATTAGTTTAAAGGGCATTACCTTCAATTGGTGTTGGAGGAGATAATTGCTGATAACTCTGATATTTGCATTGTTTCATGTTTAAAGAGAACAAAGATCACATTCCCAGTAGGGTCATAAACTTAAATATGAAGTTTGTACCTGGTAGTAAAAAATAGTAAGAACCATGTTATAAAACAATCAAAGTTATATTTAAGTTTGTTATATTTGAAATGCAAGTATGGCATATTGAAAGTTAGTATTTAAAAGAATTCATATAATAATTGTCTATTCAGAATCATTTTTTGTAGATTACCAGTTAAGGTAGATTGTAACAACATATTGATAAATTGGCAAGTATTCAGAGAAAAATATTCAGAAGTGTTAGAAGTTTTAAACTCACTTGATTAAAATACAAAAATACATTGGATGAATGTTTGAATCACAACTAATAGAGAAAAGAATCACACAATGCAATTTTATTCAATGGGTTACTCTAAAATCATGATAAGGAAAATATTGGAAGTTAGTAATTGTGTTTAAAAAAATCTTAATTTGTAATTTACATACTTGGCCACAATGTTATATGGCCTTTTGTTATAAATAAGACGCATGAGTCTATCATCAAATAACTTTGACTTTCCTACTACACCTATCACATATAATATAATACCAATTATACCTAGTAGGAAGGCATTTGATAGTTGCAATGATAATTGCAACCTAACCTAGTAGAAATTATCAAGGTATAAGTTTCTAGCATATGTAGACATAAGTAACTAAATAATGAATGTCAACGTGAAATATACCTTTTTGGTTGCCTTTATTTCTTGTATTATCTTCTTTGTGGTAGATTTTTCTTAATCTTCTTTCATGTTCTTCAGCTGTCAACTTCAACAAATCTTTGAGTTTGTGAATTTTCATCAAAAAAAACTCTAAATTGCAATATCAATACCAAGGGAATGAAGTTTAGTGTTTCAAAAGATATAAAGATAATTAGAAAAATAGAAAGCAAATTTGCTTTATTATTATTGTATATAATATAGAAGAGGAGATTATAAAAATCAAAATCATAACTAAAGGTACTTTTAAACATGCAAGTTTGTTAAATAACTATAAAGTAGAAATATGCCTTCTTTCCATGGAGGTTAACTTAGAACTTAAAAATCAAATATATACAGACACTCTTAAAAAGTTATAAATAGAAATGAGAGTACACTATGAAATCTTTTTATCTCTCTCTCTTCCTCTATCTTGCTCCCCCTCTTTCTATCTTTCTATCTTGCTATTAAAGTAAACAAATGTATAGCTAAAGATACCTTTCTTAAAATGCAGGACAATAAGTGCAAAGTTTATGTAGTTAGATGCACAAATCATTCTATCTAAAGCATAGAAAAACACTTACTATTAATCATTCTTGTAACAAAAATGAAGCTCAACAACATAACTTCAAAAAAAATGAGCAACTATTTTGCTTACTTTTGGACTTACCTTCTAACAGAAAAGTAATAGCAAATGCATGACATGTCTTTAACTCATGAAATTAAGCAAATTACATGGTGGAATACATTCATTTGGATAGCTATTTAATGAGTAGAGATGCTCCAAAACTATGGCTTGGACAAAGAAATCTTGATTCTTTCGTTCATCGATTATGGACTTAAGGTGCTATCTATTAATTGGCAGTTAAAGTCTATGCTTATATTAAATGGAGCACATAAATAGTGTTGCACACATGTTATTCTAGAAATACATGAATTCTTTATTCTATATATTGAACTTTGGATAGATTCAAGGTTTTATTTTCAAATTGATGATGATCCTAAACTTAACCAAATAGTTAATTGAAGACCACTAACTTAGTGTTAGGCATGTTACAATACAAACAGAAAAGATATTTCAATTAATAAATAATGTATAGCTTAATGATAAAGTTGGACAATTTATGCATATAAAGATCTACATTTCAAAATGATAGTTGAATTATTAGATAAACATGATATAAGACAAAAGCAAATATACATGCATCACATTCAAGTATTGCAACTTTTGCTAAAAGGGGGCTTTCTTTATGAACTTTAAATATTAATGCAAGCATAAAAAAATAAAATTTAAATGGTAAATAAATAAATAAATAAGTACATTCTCTTCATGTCCATAGCTTGTGGAATATCTGGATTAAAAATGACTCTAGAGGCATTCCATGAATTTGTTAAAATGTTACCTTATAGTTGACATTAAACTATTCAATTAATAATTTAATAGACAAACAATGGTAAATATGACAAAATTAGTATAAATGAAATGAGCCTTGTATAGGTTTTAATCAAGCTAGTTAGAAAATCACAATCATAGATGTGTCTTTTGTGGCTTGAATGAATTGTTCAGCATATTTGGCAAGGTCTCCTTATAATGCACATGCCAATGTAACTTGGCTATATTTTAGATTATAAAAGTGAGTATACGTTTTAAAATTGTAGTTAAGAAAGATATGTTTACTTGTATAAGGGTCTACTTACTTTTCATCTTTGAGGTAGATATTCTTTCTAATGTGGCCATCGGGCATGTGTTCCATTTTTTTATGGAATTGCAGCTCACCAATTACATCTATAAAAAGTGAAAAAGTTTAATCGTAAGATTTTACAAACATTAAATGACTAAATATGTAATTCCAAGGTTAAATTCTTACCAATTAGAATTTCAAGTATTATCTCACTAGAGAGAACATCCTTGAAAGAGGTGAATGTATAATAATGAAGTGGAAGATCTGGCTTCGTTATATGTACTAAAGTATTGTTATGGAACTGGATCTTGTGATTGTGATGGATTGCTCTATAGTCTTGATCATATTTGTTGACTTGGAAATTTTGGATTATGTAACATCTATCTTCCTAAACTTTTGATTTGTGCTTCTTGAAAAGAGTTTTTTCAAATGTAATTGCTTGAATATTTTTGGCTTGTATTGAAAGCAAATGACTTATTAGATAGTAATCAATTTCATGACAATACAATAATTTAAATTTGCGCTTACATTTTTATCTATAAGTAGCATTTCAATGCTATAATATTTTTCATTAGATTTCCTTTTTACAATCTATACTTAAAAAAACTCTAGCATGTATCTTAAAGGTTTCCACATCAGGATCTAAGTCAATGGGTTAGTAACTTTTCTTGCCATTAGTAACACCTTGCATTTGAGACATTATTATTTACACACTAATCAATGAGAATCTAAATATATGTAGAAATAAATAAGTAAGATTTCACTAAAAATGCACTCTAAGTAAGTACTTGATTTTATGGAAGATTAACAATATATGTATGCTAAGTAACATATGTTAGAACTACAACACACTAAAGGAAAAAAATAGAAATATGACATTCAAATTTGACACTTGAAGTTCTTAAATTAAAATTTAAAACACTTTTTTGTAGATAATGTTAAGGGTAAAGCTTGATGGTTGATTATTCTTATCTTGAATAAGGAATTTCAATCCAGCTTTGCTTCTAACTATTGAAACAACAACATATAGATGTCTATGATCAAAGACATGTTTAGGAAGGTAGATACCAATATTGGAGAGTGATTGGCCTTAGCTTATATTGATAGTCATTGCATATGGTATAATTAATGGAAATTATTACCTTTGAAGCCTTAAATCCATGGTGAATTTTGATGAAGTCAAATTCATCCTTGGTATGAACGCTTTCTTGCCAAGGCTATATTACTAATAATAAATTAAGCTACAAGAACATGCCTTCCAAGCTGAGTTAAAATCAATCTAGTTCTATTGCATAGGCTAACAGATTTATCAATATTCTTGAGCAGCATTATAGGGACTCCAACTTTAAGAAGTAATTTGTGATTCAATAAGCCAAAGGTTGTAATCTCATTTAATATTTCAATTGTATGCATTTATTTACTTGACACTCCATTTTGATTAGATTTATAAATTAAGTTTAAGCTACAGTACTAAATTATTTCTTGAGAAACTAATGATAGCATATAAGAGTTTAATGTTTCTATAGTGTCCAGTTTATAAGTAAGAATTGCATAGTCCTTCAAATAAATAGGATTATTCTAATTCATCAAGAATAATGGATAAGTTTCATTGACAATTGCTTCAATTAGGTCCTTGAACTCTTTAATGAGAAGTTCTTTTGGAATTTTTATTTCTGCCTCACCATCGTTTAGCTCATCTAGTTTGCCATTGCCAACTTTGAGAATCCAATTAGCAAATTCTTTCAATTCACTTTATTTCTTCTTGTTATACATTGATTGCAATCTCATATCCTTTGTCAATATGAGGACTTTGCAATAGGACCATAGATAAGATGTATTCAAAGATGCATGAACAACATTAAAATAACTGCCCTTTGGAATCACAAGTAAAATTTAAGAAAAATCACCACAAAAAATAATGCTCTTGCCTCCAAAAGGAAGTTCCTCACTATTTAGAATTTGAAATCAAAGTATATCTCGAAGAGTTCTATTAAAAGCTTTAAAGCAATATTTATGCATCATTAGAGCCTCATCCCAAATAATTAGCTTTATCCTTTTCATTAACTCAACATTATCACTTCCTCGCACTATATTACAAGTTGAGTCCTCATTAATGGCCAAAGGTATTGCATAATAGGAATGACTAGTTCACTCAATATGTAGTAACATGGATGTGATCCCACTTGAAGCTACTGCTAATATAATTTCTCCCTAAGATTATAGAGCTAACGTTAAACACCTCCAAAGATAAGTCTTCCTAATTCCTCTATATCCATATACAAAGTACACTAAAGGTTCATTCTTTAAAATTGAAGTTATGATTTTATTGAAAATTTCCTTTTGCTTAAAAGTCAGAAAGGTCATAAGTTTTTCTGCTTCTCTAGCCAACTTTGATCTATTAAAATTTAGTTGCTTAGCTATCAAATTGTTGCCCATGTAAATAAGTAATTTCCCTTTGGAGTTAGCATTTCTTCTATATCCTTTAAGTTTCAACCATTTGCTCTTAGTATTTTCTCAATTAGAAGTAGGGTTATATTTTTTTCTATTGATCATCCAATTGAAGATTTAAATGAAGGAAAATGAATTAGAAAAGTATCCAAGCCACTAAAAGACAATATATTACAAAGTTGAATGCATTATGCAAAAGATACCATGTAAATGGTGGAATACGAAGCAAGGATAGGTTCTAATACATAAAACTACATGATGCAATTAGAATTATGAATTTTAATTTGTTCTAATGTTTAAACACATTTGAATGAAATAAATTATTCGAGTGAAAAAGTTTTAACTTGTAAATTGTAGACTTTGCATTAATAATGAGATTGTGTATTAAAATCGAAAAAGATATATAAATAGCATGTCTATCTTACTTGGATAGCGCATAGACATCCTCTGCGTATATACAATATCTTTCAAGAGAATAAACCATATTTCTTGTCATACAAACTTCGGTCTAGATAAACTATTTGATAATAGCACAGTTGTAAAGAGAAATCTTAATTCATGACTTGTACCCCAAAGGATGCCTTCCTTAATTGCATTCATAAATTCAATATCATCCTCTAATAACCCTCTCAAGAATCACAAAACTTCTTATGTTGAACCCCATTATATGTTATTATATATGTAAAATCCTTTAGACCATGCACTTTGGTAAGTAAGACTCTAAGATAGTAAAGCTTACCATTATTTAAAGGTATAAATTACAACCTACCAATTGCAAAGGCTTATTTTCTTTCATGCCACTCGCAGTCTTCAAATTTGAATATAAAGTACTAAGGAAATTTTGCATACATTAGCTCTTTTGCCTTACGATATTTTTTATTAGCTCGCATCCATACTAGGAACATTGATCCTCCAACTGTAAGGTTTTTCAAAAGTTGATCAAGTTTGATATCATTTTGGTATATGATATAGTTTTCACCAGGGAGGTGGAATGTTAGTCTTTCAATAAGAAGATGTTTATATTGAATGTCAAATGTATAAATATGTCAAGTTACCTCACATGCTAATATATAATGACAAACATAATATTGCTTGATTTCATCAATTACTTTTTTTCGAGGAGTCATCCAGAGTAGAATGATACAAAGCAACAGTTACATGATCATGGCCCTTGTTTATGTATTTGAATAAATATTTGATAGATGAAGCTTTATTGCACCACTTAACATTGATGTATTCTTGAAACATAATAAAAAGTCTTTGATTGTAAGGTACAACAAATATATTATCCAATGATATTTTATTTCTTTGAATAGTTCTACCATCGTCCTTCCTTCTATAAAATGGAAGCTCATCTTTAGTGAAAGTTATGGTTAACTCAAAGTTTTTTGGGAAATACTTGTTGCATTTGCCATTTTTCATGCAAGGCAATCTCAAGTTTGAAGAATCATAAGGCTCATGAACTATAAAGTTTGAAATGGTAGTGTACAACTCTGGCTCAATTTCTTGATTTAGTATTTCAATAGATATTACTTGGTTAATTTCACCCGAGGTTAAAATCTTACTTTCTAAGCTAAAAAAGAGAAGGATATGTGCATGATGTAATCCACACTTTTGAAACTCAATTATGTAAACAATTATAAAGGAAAAGAGCAATATTTCAAATTTAAAGTTATGACATAACTTGTAATAATAATGTAACAACTACATTAGTAATTTGTAATAATAATGTAACAACTACATTAGACAAGCAGGGATATAATGAAATCAAAATGAGACTCACTTGCTTTTATGTTTCCAAAAAATTTCCTTTTTCAAAGTGTTTTGATAAATTGCATTAACTTTAAGTGGAAAAATCATGAAATGATATGATATTAATCTTCCATCCTCTGTGAGTATTGAATAAGACACCTTTGTAATTTAGGCCACTTAAGATTGCAAATGAAAGTTATGAATAAATCTGTATAACCACCCCACTTGCAAATTGTCATAGCATCTCTGTAGTGTTGGATCATGTATCTTGCACTTTTATTGAAGCTTGAGGTAAAATTATACGTTTCACTGTACATGATGCATCTATTTCTCCTTTTAACATAACTTCAAATAATCCTTTATATATTTCAGTCCAAAGGTCGGTTTGGTGGGTTCTAATGTATTGTAACCATTCAGATTCAATCATTGTATATTCATCTAATATAAATTATTGCAAAAGCCTTCTTGAGTTCATGAGTAATAAGTTATGATCAAGTCTAATTTAAAGCTAATAAGTCATGTATTTACGAATTGTAACTCTTTGATTCCTTCTTTTGCGTCCATTCCTTACATCATTATGCCTTAACTCATCACTGTAACCATCTTTATCATATAGGAATAATAAAGGATATTGCATAGGAAGATATAAAGGATACAATTCATGAATACACTGCACTTGACCATCATTTCCATGGATTATAATGTCTCAATGATTGCCAGAGTCAGCATCTTCAACAATTAAGCCAACAATATGAGTTTGAAGGTCAGTGTTTCACCAATAAATCAACTTTAACTTTAAGTTTACACTTTTATCTCTTTTTCCACTTGTATTTGACCATATGAAAGGGTTTTATAAGTTAGTTGTATTGATCAAACATATCCTTCAATTTAATAACAACCACAAGATCAACCTTTGGCTCTATATCATTCGTACTGTATCAAATAGAAGGGAAAATCAAAAAGCAATATAATATTAGAAAGCGAGCATAATACCCTATGAATGATAAATGTAAAGAGTAATAAAACATGAAATATAATTATACAACTGGTGACATTACCTTAAAGCCTGAATTCGATTATTCACTTCATTGGTTGTGTCATAAATATAAAGTTGAGCTTATTGTAGTATTTGTCCATTAATAGGAAGAAGGTTACCAATGTAATGATAATTTTGACAACATGATTTGTAAACATAAGGTCCTTCACCTTGATTGATAGTTTTATCAACTTTATCACCCATTGACGTGAATACAAACATTCCATTATATGATCGAATGTTATCTTTAAATTATTTTTCCTTAATTGATTTGTTATCTTGCATAAAGTATTTAAGATATTAAAGGGGTTCTTGAACATCTAGCAATTTAAACTTCCCTTAAATGCAACATAATAAGAATTTAGGTGAAGCATTGTTAGATTGTGCTAGCTTTTCAAAAAGCCAAAACTTTATGGTATAATAAGAGTATTGAAATTTAGCATCACCATCAACAATATATGCTACAAAATAGATTTTTATGCTATGAATTATAAGTGTGCAACAAAAAGGTAATTAAATAAGATTCATCGTCTATAATGTTCTGAATTGTAATTGTAATATAACAAAATTAAACCTTAAGTTAAACATACCAACGAAGCCTTGCAAATGGCTTGGTACATTGTTTGAACCCACTGCAGGGTGGAACATGGGTAAGAATAAAAAATGCAAGAAATTAATCACTTCTAACTAAATATCTTTAAGCAAATACAATGAAGATGTAATTAATGCTCTTAATGCAAGGTGACAACCAGTGCTACTATAGGTTTAATACACTAAAATGAGACATTAAAGCACAAGTTTTAAGAGTTGTAAGTGGACAAAGATAATGCATTCAATGTACTTGACAAAGTAGTGGCAAAAAAATAACAATGCACTATCACTACAAGATATTATGTTTAGAAATCCCTCTTTAATTTCAAATAATGTTTTCATAATGGCCTAAAATTATCATCGTCCAGAAATAGGGTGTAGTGGACAAAAGATAGAAACAAACACACTTAAGTAAAATATTAAGAACTTCAATGTAACAGTAACTATGTCTCATGCTTAATAAAAAGCAATATGTAATAAAGCATGAGCCACAAGATTATGCATACTCTAAATGATAACTTTAAAATTCTAGAAATTCTTGTTAATGAAGTATAGATAAACATACTAATTGATGTATGTTGACCCTTAACATCAACATCACGATTGTTCCTAGATAGAATAACATGCAATAATTGAATAGCTGAAAGACAAGTTATTTCAGTTTTAAACTACATCTAATACATAGTTTATGATCAAGAGATTAGAAAATCATCAAGAGATTAGAATGAAACATTAAACATGAATGATTCACCTTTATTGTGGTTATTGAAAGTTATAGAACTTTCCAAGGTAGACACAGAAAGAGTGCGTACATAATTTTCACTTGAACCCACAACAAATTTGCTAGATGTTAGCTTATAAATAGAAGGACAATGACTTTGAGCATTCAAACTCAAACATGGAAGACTAATTAGCTATCTATCCTCCTCTATCTCAACCAGATGATTAGTCTTAGGTTTTTTACTCACATGAGTTGTCATAAGGAAAATAATAAGCAATAGCAATAGGAGAACATTTTATAATAAGAATATATAACAATCCATATTATTTGATAATTGAAATGAAAGAGAAATAAAGATATAAATTGAATAGAATCATACCTACAAAACAAATTTTCTTATCTAAGTTAGTGATAAAACTTGATATATCAGCAAGAACTTTTCTACTAACCTACCTTCTATCCACAGTTAAAGAGACATTAGGTGATTGAAGTTCAACACTTGGAATATGAGAAATGTGTTAGAGTATGTTGTCTTAGCATGAAAAGTACTGTTTCTAACATTAAGGCTTGTCATCGAGAAACTTATATCAATATCATTGCTCATAGTAGTAGGAAATTCTAAGAACACAAAAATGCAAAGTAAGATAGAATCCAAAAGTTAAAGCCATAATAAATTAACTAATGTAATTTAGAAAATAACCAAATCTTACCTATATTTACAGCAAGTTTCCTTATGGATTACTCTGCCTTTATTAATCATCGTCTTAATCAAGATTGTTTACAAGTTAAATTTTGCAACCTAACCAGCTTTTCTATATTTTAGTAATATTTTTTGTTAACATTCATTGCTTTTTCAAAGAAATGGACTCTGAAAGACTTATTAAAGCATAATATAAACCATAGGCGATATCATACATGTGAAGATCAATGCAATTCAATAAAAAATGATATTAACATTAAACTATGTAAGATGAAAACTTATTGAAGCAGAATATAAAACATAGGCAATACGATACATGTGAAGATTAATGCAATTCAATAAACAATGATATCCATTAAAACTGATCATCACAGAATAATTAGCATGACATATAAAGACTACAAACAAATTTATTATAATGACGTAAAGAAATAAATATAAATAATACTAGAATGAGAAAGCAGAGAAGATATGACATAATGTATGACGTAACTATATAGGATTTTAGAATTTCTATTCCATTAGGAATAAAAAAAGATTGGTGTAAGATGGGTATATAAATTAATTAGGCAATTATAAAATAAAGAACATAACAGCCGATTGGTAAAGTCCAAAATGATAAGATAACGAACATAACAATGTATATGAGATTGGTATAAGTCTAAGATTATAACTTAAACATTTGCAACAATGCAATGATAATAATTCCAAACCCATGATTATCACATTTTTCTTTAAAAATGAAAAAAAAAACGCAAATCATACAAAATGTCTTCATGTATCGAAGTTTATGTCAATCAACATAAAAGGGTTAGTATCTCATGGAATTAAAATAGGTTCATAACATAGCATAAGTGTAGTTATTTTTCCAATTATTACAAAAGCTCACATGACTATTTAAAGGAATATCATAAATAATAAGAGGAAATAGTTCAATAGTTATATATGACATAAACAAAGAATGGATTGTGTTAGCCATTTAGCACACCATCTTTACTTCCCAAATGTATATATAACAACTAACATAAGATTGAAAAAGACAATAACACACTATTAAAAAAAGAAACAATGATTAGGGTCTAATAAGAAAGAATAAAACAACTTGTAGCACAAATGACTCAGAAAGAGATACCACTAAATGAGTTTACTAATAAATAGGGTGAAGATTAAATAAGAAGTGGAGTAATCCAAGTATAGCAATGAAACCCAAAAAAAAAATATAGTTCAAAAAGGAAAAAGAATGGCAGAAATCAAATAAAGAAATGCTTGTTAAGGTTAAAGAAGAAAGACTAAAAGAAAAGTAATAAATACAACAGCTTATAGCATAAACGACCAAGAAGACTCAACATAAATAAGAAGTGGAGCAAGTAAAGTAAAGTTATGAAATCTCACAAAAGAAAGAAAGAAATCATACCCTAAATAGGAATAAAGAATGTCAAAAAGTGTGAAAAAAGCAATAAATGAGATACCTTGTAGCAGTAAGAACCAACAACCATTGAGTCAGAAGTCAGAAGGAAGCAAATTTGGTGAAGTAAGGGCAAAAATAGACATAATAAAACAAATGCATAACCCAGTTAGCTTTAGAACAAAGAAAACCATGCATAATGATTAGTGACTCTGAGCAAACATTGATTCATATTTGACATGCATTAAATAAGTACTCATTACATTGCACAATGAAAAGCTAGTACTTTTTGGCAATACTCCAATAGAGGCTAAATAAATAAAATATTTTAGTTTAAAAAATGTTATAAGTAAAAATAACCACTATGGACTCCATAAACAAGTTAATTATTTTGTAATATAATACAAATAATTAAAGAAATACCAATCAATCATATTTAAAAATTAATAATTTCAAATTGAATTGAAAAGAAAAAATAACACACTTAAAAAATGTACAATCATAATATAGCAAAAATTATATATGACGAAGGCAAACTATCATAAAATTAACATAACAAATACCTTACATAAAAAAATAGCATAGCCATTAAATTCAATAGTATCAAATAGTTTTAAAAAGGAAAAAAAACAACACAACCAACTAATACAAAAAGTGATTTGATACATGAAGCATTACTAGTGATGACAAACATGGCCATCATCCACTGCTCTTGTAACACCGCAATCAGCTTGTGCAACGACACCAATTACCATGCCTAATAGAAAAAAGCAGTGGATATGGTTAAATGACATCAACCTGGAAATCCTCTTTAACAAGGTCTGAAACCATAAGGGCCTATTGATTTATTGGGCTAGAGAAGTAAAGTTTCATTTAGCCCATGCTTGATTATGCAAAAAAAATAAAAAAAACCTACCCATAGAGCCGAAATAAGGAACAATGCAAGCAGGAAAAGAATACATGAAGACTAATGCATAGCAAAAAAAAAAAAAGGCAGCAAAGGTTTAGCAAAAACCATCTAGTGGAACACAACACAACTCAAGAGCCAAAATGCGAAGCAACAATTTAGGTGAGAAAAAAGTTCAAAAAGAGGTTGATGTGTGGCAAAAAAGAAAAAATAGTAGCAAAGGTTACCAAAAAAAATATTTAGTTAGTATTTGGATAATGATTACACTTTAATTATTTCAAAAAAATAACCTTAATTTAGAAATTGACATGTATGTGCGCATATATAAATGATATTGTATGTTAAATCATTTTGTTAACCAACATGAAAAAAGAATATGATAAAGATATAATTGCATTATAGCTTCGGGGGTTGTAGTTCCTAAGACTATATTTAGCCCCCTAAAAAATTACTTTGCACTCCAATCAAAATTGAAAGTAAAATATTATTCAACATGGTTTACAAATTGTCAATACTACTATTAGCTATTTATAATATTTAAATACTGTAGTTCATACATGAATTTTATAAGTTTTTATTATTATTTTTGGATTATGTGTAACTCCCTTACTTAATAACGCCTTATTCCTCATTTAATAGATAATTAGCGCATACTAAAATGCCATTTGCTCCAAATTACTCGAAATATCTCAAATATGCTTATCTCAAACTCATGATCAAAAGTCATATAATTACTCACAAGTTCAACTTTACAAATTGTACATCCATCATATACAATGTCATCAACTATACAAGTATTTACAACGTCAAATACTATTGCCCTTTATCGTGAGAGCCCTTGGAAGCATCACCTGGAATGGTTAGTTACAATACAGAAAACATGAGAAACAAAGTTTCTCAGTAGCTAACTAGTGCTATAAAAACATTTCAAACCACTCCAGATCCTTAAGCAATTAAGACATACGTTTCGAAATCCAATAATCATTCATCAACATATTCAATATTATACTATTATAGGAAATACGCATCACACACACAGCAATTCACAACAATCATCAAGTCCATTTAAGGACTTATCACAATATCTAGATGGCCATCTCAAACAATCGTACCTAGGCTTCACACAGCATCACGCTGTCTTCCCGGGGTTCCCGTGCCAAAAGGCCTAACACAGTATCACACTGTCTTCCCGAGGTCCCTAGCCATAGGTACCACAACACTCACAATATCATTCCGGGGACCCGAGCCATAGGCCGAACATAGTAATCTACTGTCTTCCCGGAATGCGCACACAGCAATTTCATATTCATTTCATACAATGGCATAAAACACATAAAATCATGTAATTAGAAAACAAAGCTTAAGGATAAAGCTAGCTACCTTTTACAAGCTCCTAACGTGATGTTCCCTGTTGCTCTCACTTGAAACTCCTTTACACTTTATCTTGCCTTTTCAAGTTGGCACTCCTCAGTCTATATAAACACACATCATAGTTTCTTATTAGAACACTATCATTTTCCCTAATCCCCATGTATTCTTTACTTTCTCCACTTAATTAAATGCATACTTAGATGCTCTATACTTTAATTTCCAACCTTGAAATAACACATAAGAACATTAGAAAAGGATCCAAGGGCAAAGCCATGCAAAACATGAAGGATTAAAGCCAAAAAGATCACTCAGCAAAGAACACGGGGGTACCATACCCCGTGTTCAGGGCCGTGTTTCTCACTGGATGGCTTCAAGGCTTCACTGGCTTAATCAGAGAAGAACATGGGGGAGAACACGGACCGTGTTCTACCCCGTGTACATCACTGCCCTTCAGTCCTGAGGTAAACACGGGGGAGTGTTGCACCCCGTGTAGAACACTGATCAGTTTCGACGAGGAACACGGGGTACAACACGGGCCGTGTTCTACCCCGTGTACCTTGCTGATCCTCCGAAAACACACTAAACAGCTAAAATTCCTTCCTCCTTTCTTTTCTCATCCATAGTTTTGGCTTCTCAAAAAGGGAAAATGCACACAAACACTTCCACAATCAAAATTTCACCTTTCATAGGCTTTATAATTCATAAAACTTATTCTAACTTCACCAACTTAGCCAAGTTCTAAACACATCATGCCCATACTACACATGCATCATTATACCCTAAAAACCCAGGTGTGTAACCATGATTTCTTGTTGTTTTTACACCAAACCAAAACCATAAATCAACACTACAACATTCAAAACATCATCAAATATGTTCAAATCCTCCTAAACTCCATGTTCAATCACCCTTAACTTTACCAACTTCAAGATTTCAAGAAAATAAGAAGAGTACATTAAAGAGCTCTTAGAGGAGAGCATTTTTACCTCTTAGTGCAACTTGAAAATCCTCACTTGGGACTCCCCAAACTTAACCAAACTTGAGCCTTTCTTCACTCTAAGCACACCAATGGATAGAGCTTGAGGAGAAGAACAAATTTCCCTTCTACACCTTAGCTTGAATCTCACTATTTTTAGGTGAAAAAGCTATGAGAAACTTCCTCTCTCTTCTTTCTCTCTCTCTCTCTCACATCTAAGCTTCTTTCATGGAGAAATTCTGCAGCTTTTTTGAAAAAGGAGAAGAGAGAAGACTTTTCAAGAAGCTTCTAGGGCAATTTGGTCATTTCTAAGATTCTCAAGGGTATTTTAGTCCTTTTTCACCAAAAGTAAGGCTATTCTTGCCATTAATTTTCTAGTAATGATACTTGTCATAAGTCCATTGGTCACACTAATTAAAATCACATATTGCACCCCAAACTCTTGGTTATTCATATTAAATTCCAAAGCCTTAATTACTTTCACTTTAACCACACCTGATTCCTCTGATCATTCATACTATTTAGGGAAATTAATTCTTTCCCTACCACCCCTTTTTCTCTCAAAATTTCGTTTACCTTATACTTAAGTTCCTTTAACTTAAAATTCACCCACCAGACTAATTCAATCATGCTCTTCGTTTCTACCACCTCAGAAATTAAAGATTCAAAATAATAGAATTGAAAATTCGGGACATTACATTATGAATACTTATACTTCATAATTTTAATTTCTCAAGATTATGCATACAAATCTTATAAATATTTCAGAAGAGTTATAATTTTATACAAATTTCATGTATAATAAGCACAAAAAAGTAACAATTCTATTGATAAAATGTTACATGATAATTTTTTTAAAAAACTTACAATTTTTAATGAAGAATTGCTAAATTTTAGTCAAACAAAAGTTATAAAATACAATGATATCAATTTTTTTAAAAGTTATGTATAAGTACCACATATAAAAGTAATATTGTATATGTACGTGGCTTCCAATTTTTTTTCCTAGTTCCACACCCTTGGGTTACAATGGCCTTTTTTCAAAAAACCATTGTTTATTCTTTTTGAATATTTTTCATTTTTAATAAAAAATTAACACGTAATATTTAGAAAATATTTTTTAAAACATTAGAATTATGCTTATCCCTATACAGTAAAAATAGAATAAATCCAATTTTTCACTTAATACTGTAACTTCATCAACATAAAATTTAAACAACAAAAATAATAAGATAAAATTTTGAAACTTACAAAAATAGGTTCAACTTTTTATTATTAGCACTATTATTGAAAAATTGATTAATGTCGGGTGTTTAATGGATTTTAGGGTGGAATGCAATTGGATTTTTATCAAGCACCGTGACATCGGTTATAAAACCATCATAAAAGGGGAAAATAATGTTAGTTTCCATAAAATAAAAATTATGATCATTTTTTGTAGAACATACTACTTGGTAATTGGTGTAAAGTTAAAAATATCAATTTCTAATAAGTAACTGATGTAAAATGTTTGTCAATTTTCTTAAAAAAATTTATTGGCTTTTTAGTAGAATATTTATAGTCAAAATTGAATAAACTCAGAGTCTCGCACAAAAATATATATTGATCTAAAAGCTTTAACGGGTCATCATTTCATGCTCGATTATCTATTTAAAGTAAATTTTATGTAACTTTTCAAAATTTATCCATTTATGCAAAATTTCAAAAGGTTTTGTACTTTCCAAAATCATTAAAATAGTGATTTTCATGGACTTATTTCATTTTTTCTCCATCTTTTATCATTATTCAATTATTTTGGTTTCAAATGCAATATCTTATTAAACACATGATAAGCATCTAATACTTAGATATCATCTTAAAAGTTATGCAAGGGAAACATAAACAAAAATATTCTAAAAAAACTATGTAAAAAAATCACAAAAATGAAAAAAATGAAGATTTAAGAGAAATAGAAGCAAGAAAAAAAAACTTTTAATATTTTGAACTAATGTGACGTTTGCTTCGTATTCAATATTAGTTGAACAAATATTGATAGCTCATGATGTGTGGTGGATGACGGACAAACATTTGGAGTTTTGTAAAGGGAGTTAGATGGAAATAAAAATTGAGCTTGAGAAGAAATAAGAAGAATAGTAAGAGTGATAATGAGAAAAATAATAAAATATATTTTATTTACAGTGCAAAAATATCATTATATTAAGAATTCTTACCATACTTTAATACCTTTAAATGTTCTTTATTTTAAAATTGACATCTTAAGTTTTTTTCGACAACTTTTAAATGTCATACATTTTAATATTTGTTACATAAAAAATTGACGTCCCATGTTTTCTAATAATTTAAAAAATGGCATTGTGTCTAAATAAACATTCATTAATTCTAAAACTGACATTTTAGATTTCTTCTTTTTCTTGACAACTTTTAAATATTATATATTATAATATTGATTAAAAAATTAATATTTTAATTTTCCTCATAATATAAAAAATATTATTATATCTAAATAGACATTGGTTAATTCTAAAATTAATATATTAAGTTTTATCATTTTTTCAATAATCTTTAAATGCCTTATTTTATGACATTAGTTAAGTAAAAAGCCATCACTTGACTTTTCTAACAATTGTAAAAATGGCACTACATCTCAATAGACATTAGTTAGTTCTAAAATCAATATTTTCCTTGTTTTGATAACATCATTCAAATGTTATATTTTATGACATTAGTTAAATAAAAAACCTTGCTTTAATTTCTCAAGAATTTTAAAAATGCTATTGCATCAAAATAGATATAGTGGTATTTACTAATTATTATTTTATTAGTCTCAATAATTTCAAAAATACTACCATATAAATACAAATGTCAATTTTTTCTTTTACTAACATCTATCCACCAAGTAAAATCACAATTTTATTGTATTGTAGCCAAATGCAATTGTATAGTAAAAAAATGTGGTTGATCCTACACAAAGCATGTCTTTTGAATTAAAAAATTTGAGAGTCCATAAGCTCATGTTCAATTGTTTTATTTGGAGATTTTTTTTATTTCATATAGACTTTTTATTTGGGGCACTCTGCCCTCTTATAATTGTGAAAAATGATAATATTTGATAGACTATTTTCACTATTTGTCCATCTTGTAATTGCTTGACTAACTTTGAATTCCACTATAATATTTTATTAAACATATGATAGACATCTAAAAAATGAAATATAATTTCACATTATGTAAAGATAACAAAAATAAAAATCTATTTAAAATATTTTCAAAAAATTGAAGAAATAAAAGAAAAGGAAATCAAAGCAATTAGAGCAAGAAAGATAGTTTTTATATTTTAAATAAATAGCTTGGAATAAAGCATTTCCTTTATGCTTAATATTAGTCAGAGGAATATTGATAGTCTACGAACGTGTAGATGATAGAGTGAGATCCGTGATTTTAAAAAAGGAAGTAGAAAGGAATGAAGATTGAGCTTGGAAATAAATATGAGAGAGAAAGAGAATAAGCAAAAAAGAAATTGAGAGTAATAGTAAGAAAAAAGAAATAATCTTTATTTATAACACATGATTCTATACGTGAGTCCACTTATGGAAAGCAACTCTAATATTTAGATTCTAGACGTTAGTTCATTTATAAGAGTTAACATCAAAAGTAAAACTTGTCTATTTTTTTAAAATTAATTCTTAAAATTTTCCTTATATCACAAAAATTTCAATGGTATTATCACTTTAATTTTTGGTCATTTTTTAGAAACCAGCGTCTATAGTCTTTCAAAAATAAGCATGTTGATTTTTTTAAGAATTGATGCTTAAAATTTTTTTTATATTTATGAAAATGTCATTGGTCCTAAAATTTTAAACATCAATTATTTTAGAAATTGTATTTAAAATTTTACATGAATAAATATATATTTTTTTCAAAATTGATGTCTTAAATTTTTGAAAATATCATCGCTCCAGTATATACATGAACATTCTTTTTAATTTATGTATATTAGGCAAGCTGTTTATACTTTTTGTAGTAGTGTAGTAAGTATTCGATTGGAAATTACTAAAATTAGGTAGGGAGACTTGAGTCCAAAAATTTTAAGCTACAGAAACGAAATAAAAAATTCTAATGACGACGTCGTCTCCACTTTTTGCAGTGGTGTATCAAATATTCAATTGGAAATTGGAAAAGAATATTAGGTAAGGAGACTTGATCGCAAATTTTTTAAGCTATAGAAGACCTAATAAAAATTAGGTGAAAATCCAAGTAGAATAATTTAACAGAAAAACGAAAAAAATTAGTTACTTATTTTTAATTTATTTTCAAATGATAAAATTTTATTTTGCTTCTGATGAACGAATTATTAGTATCAAATTTGGTGTCAAAGAAAATTAAGATGCGCCGCTGATATATTGGATATGTGGTCAGGATGGCATCAAATAATTGAATGGGATTATGGGAAAGGGAAAATATGACAATAGAAATTGAAATTTCATTTTGAGTGTTGGGCTTGATCTTTTCGAAGCCCAATCCAACTGAGAAGATCCAACAATGAGGCCCGGGCGATGGAGATGTAGGAGGGTGGCCGTCGGCGAAGCTTCCATGGCGACAAGGCACTTGGATAGTCTTTCTTCCTGTTCAAAATCTTGCATCTGCTCTCTGGAATCAATTACCGGACCAAATCTCCGAGCATTCCTTGGATACTCCTCTTTACCGAGTATTCCATTTTTCTTATTCTTCTTCCTGTAATTCTGATTTATTCTGTTGTTGATATATCAATTCGCAATTCAATATACCTAATCTCCCCTTTGGAACCTTAGGCTCTCTGCTTTTTCTCAGCGATGATTTGGTAAAAGTGAATTTCCAATCTTTAGTGACCTATTTAATTTACTCGTTAGTGTTTGTGTGTGTGTGTGTGTGTGTGTGTGTGTATAAGAATCAGTTGTTGTACGATTTGCGATGAGAAAGTCCATTTGGATTTCGTATTGTTTGATTTGTTAATTTAGTTCAACTATGCCTGTTATATGGATGTTGAGATGGAAAGTTAAAACTCAGTGCAGTCAAACAGTTTTATAGAATGAGTGTCACACAAGATCAAGAGACAGATTAAGGAATTTGAGAGAGTGTCAAGTGTGACAAGCAGTGGGCTAACAGTAGATGCAGTGCCTGTTGATTCATACTTGATCAGGTTTTTTCAATTGCATATTAATATATTGCTAATTGAAGAATCTGTTAATTGTATGTGTTCATTTCTTTTGTTGTGTGCCGAAGTTGAGTGTTTCTAATAGAAGGTTTGTTTGGGATGAAACAAAGTAGCCTGCCACGTCACCTTTGAAGGAGTCCATGGATAGTATTCATACTTAAATGGCAAAGATTGAGGATGACCTCAAGGTTTTCAATTTCTATCACCCTTTAGTTATAGCTATCAATTTCTAAATTCAGGAGATACATGATTGTAGCTATTTAGCATGCACTTTTGTTAGTCTCCATGGTGTTAACAGTGATATCTAGTTATGAGTAAGCAATCATGGTTAGCCTGGGGCTAACTGAATTAATGAACGACATAAAAATGAAAATATGAAATATTGATTTGGACATGGTTCTTGCGGTCACATTATGCGTTGGCCTTAAAGGGTCTTCAATTACTAGTTAAACTGGAAGGGGGGAGGGGAAGAGGCTGATGATTTTGTGCATAAGGTAAAAAAAATTGAAAATGGAAACCAATATTCTAAAGCTTGCCTTCTGTGAGTTGTAATTGCTATTTTATTAGATTTTATATCATGATTCCCTATCTGGTTGCTTTTTACAAAATAACTCGGTGCATTAAATTCATTTGGAGTTCTGATCGAACTTCATTTTCTGAGATTTTAGAGTTTTCACTTCATACAGTGAGGCTACATTTGGGTGATCATAAATGGTTGTAACATGGATAGATACAACTTTCTCTTGAAGTTCTGATGGTCCATCCATATTGCTTCATTTTAAAAGGTCTTGCTAAAAGGGCAAGTAAAAAAATTTTATATAGGAACACCTGTGAGATGTTGTGCTTGAATCTACTTTTTCCCATATAGAAATGGTGGAAGGAATGGGCTTCAACTGTGGTTCTCTAAAAGAGGTAGACATCTAGTTAGGTCATTTATGCATCATAATGTGCCCTAAACTATGAAGCTTCATTGTGTAATAAAATCTCAATCTTCATATAGTTCCTTTTGATATTTCCTTCAGTGCATATTGGAAGACAGAGGATGAAGTCGAAGGAGGGATGGCTGGTCTTGGAGGCAAAGTCAATGCCCACGCATCTGTCTCCTTTACCATCAATCTTGTTTGAGTACTCCAAAAAAGGAAGCTATGTCTTATGTTTAAATGTACTTCACAAGGACTTCCCTTGGGTAACAATAACGACATATGGGGATTAAAGATATTGTACATTTGGAGTCATATTCCATTCTTTGTTATTTAAAAATATATATCGGAGCATTCAGCGGGCTGACCATTGGTAACTTGTATCTTATTTCAAGAATTTTTCTAGTCTGCTGATGTGATTCTGTTGCAATAGCAGTCACTTTGAAATTCTGCGCCCCACGAAACTTGTATGTCTGTTAACTTTGTGTTGATAGCTAACTGTGGTAGGCTGATTCAATTTGCCCTTGTAACAAGAGTGTCTACTTTTCACCGATAGTACATCATAAATCTTCCAAGATTTGTCAATTTTCTTCAATGCAAGCCATTTTCATTGATAAATCTTCTTTTAATTGTCTGCACTGCCACTCACAATTTCTTGGCGGCCAAAATCTCTTGTCCTAGTTTTGCGTGCACCATCATCCCATTTTAAGAAAATGCTCCTCTCTTGCACCAACGAAGGGGCAAATTTATAATAACCATCACATCATACTAGGAGTAATGCCCTATTGTTTAGGTAGTGCAATGCCTATCGGTTCTTATTCTTTTTGTTGTCTTCAAATTTGTATGAAATAGAAGTTCAGTAAAAGGAATAATCATCAAACTCAGTATTTGTTGACTGCCTTGGCATTTCAAATCATGGCTTTGGCATGGACAGGAATATATGTGTGTACCATTTGAGATAAGGAAGTGATGATCCTAATTTCAAAATTTAAATTCATATCATACTTAACTAGAAAATTTAAGCAATAGTCAAAACCAAAATTACCCTATACAAGAAAAACTGGAAACAATATCTCGAGTTTAAGAGAATGTAACGACACTGAGGTTGAGTTCTTGTCAAGCAGCTTCAGTAGTCCTCAATATTTGTGATCCTTATATCTTGTTTACCTAAGTTAAAAGTGATATCCTCCCTTATCGCATGATTTATGCTTTTGCAAGCTCAATAGCAACAACCGTAGGAGCAACTCCTCCAATTGTTCGGCTGAGCACAAGCGTAAACAAAAGATATTAAGTGCAAAACACCAACACTAAATAGAAGATTCTTTCAGATGGTTGTTTGAGAGTTTCCATGGATTATTGGATTAATAGTGCAAAACACCATCCTCTTTTTTTTTTTTTTTTAGAGTTCCTATGGTTTATTGGATTGATAGTGCAAAACACCAACCTCCGAAAACATGTGAGATCATCTGGCTTAGCACCCTTCTTCACAGTTAGTAGTTTGTCTTTCAAAAGTACAGTTAAATGGCGTTTACATGATAAAGGTTTTGTGCCCAACACAGTGGGATTAACCTTGCACATAATTTCAACAATTATACAAGTCTGAGAAAAAGCAGCTATAACGCCAATAAAAACTTAAACTTCATTTTTTAATTAACTTAGAATACTAAAAATTGCATTTTCATCCACAATTTAACATCATTATATATCTGCATTCCTAAAAAAAAAAAAGAAAAAAAACCAAAAACTTTTGTGAAATTCTAAATCCTTAATGATATACCATAAGGAAAGAGAGCTTGCCATGGAAAAATTAGTATATGCAATCAGGACTGCAACAACACTAATGAAAGGGTAAACAAATATGAAAAAGAGATCTACCAATACAAGCATACTCTACAATAGTAAAAGTAGAGATTTCATTAAATTAGAAAACATGACCAAGTATACATTAAAATAAAGGCAAAAAAAAACCAATGAGATTAATATAGAAATAAACACAGATTCTATTAACAAATGAATGGTTCAAAATCAACTAAATCTAGAGAAAAAAATAGCAACAAATCACCAAACTTGATTTTTAATCAAAATTCCATTGATCCTATATGAACACAGTTATTGAAAATCCAAAGGAGGGTTTCAACAATGTAGAAGAACATATAAAAAAAAAAATAAGAATTTGGAATCCAACAAAGAATAAAAAGAAAATAGAATAGGGAATTTTTGTTAATATGTGACTAAAATTTACCAAAAAAAAAAACTAAGCACTAAGGCAGTGTTAATTTTCTCAGGCGATGCACAAGTTAATTTTTTTTATTTGAATACAACCTCACATGAGGTGGCAAGAAAGTTGTAGAACCAACTAATAACTTATGGCTATGTTTATTTTTGACTTTTTCTTGGTGGTGCTAATTACCACAAGCTTTCAGAGTCATGCAAGTTATAATACAACTTTGAAATATTCAAGTTTGACCCGTAAGTTTAACTTCTCATGTACGACTATTTTTTTGCTTAA